>OW386289.2:55578822-56836322 GCA_936432065.2 Rutpela maculata | reverse complement strand
TTTGAGGGTTGAAAAATAAATTTGCTTCTAGAGTGCTGAAACTCTGTGAGTATGATAAAATGATATCTGTGAATATATAAAAAAATAGTTAAAAAATTATAAATAGTAGAGGGGTTGTTTTTGAGGGGGTTGAAAGATAAATATTATTTTAAAATTCTGAAACTTTGTGGACCTGATAATATTATATCCGCGAGTTCGCTAAAAATAGTAAAAAAAATCTAAACAATAAGGGGTTGGATTTGAGAGGATTGAAAAATAAAACTTTAATAACTATGTAAGAAAGTTTCAAAAAATTTTGTTGTAAATGTTTTAATTTTTTAACATCACTTCACATCACATCATCATTTTTTGACTCTGGCCGTTCCAGGGTTATTATCTTCATCTTTTAATGTTTCAAAAAGTTCTCTTTTTGACACAATAAGGAGTATCCCTGTAAAAACACAAATATCTCTTTAAAGCACAACTGGACGCATACAAATGTTACATACATAAAAGCTACAAGAATTGTATAATAAAATAAAATGAAAAACATAACATACAAAAATGTACAAAAGTATTGGCATTCTAATGAAATTCATACTTCGAATAAATTCCACCCATTTCTTAACGCAAGTTTGATCTGATGTTATTGCTACTATTTATAATTTTTAACTATTTTTTTTATATTCACAGATATCATACTCACAGAGTTTCGGCATTCTAGAAGCGAATTTATTTTTCAACCCCTCAAAAACCACCCCCTGAATGTCTAGAATTTTTTCACTATTTTTCCGGTCTTCTAACGACCATTTTAAGCTCATTTAGAAATTTGTAGGATTTTGTCCATCTAGAAGTTGCAAATGGCCCACTGTGCGGGGGTAGAAGGGGTTGACTCATTGGCTTTTTGACTGGTTCCAAGAAGATCCCAGTTTTTTATTACAATGTCACCACAGATCCAGTCATGGTGATTGCTTGAAAAAATATTTTTGTTGCGGCTGCATCGCTTCCATCTATCATTTACCATAATCCAGAAAGAGCGCATTTTTTTTTTGAATTCGTTCTCCATTTCTTGTGAGCAATGGGATAATTGCAGAATTGTCTTTACAACTTTTAGCAGCTCATCCTCAGTTTTTATCACTGGAGGATCGTCTCCTTTGATTTTATCAAATAGTAGTTTGAAAAAACTAGTTGTTGACTGCAAAAAAAAATCCCTAAGTTAAACTCGCACGAATTTGCACTTCAAATCAATGCCTATAAGTCTTAAAGAACTACACTTTACAACAAAGTAATGAAACTGGGAAAGACACGCATAGCAAAAAAGTTGCAGGCTAATAAATACGCGACTTTAATAAAAATAAAGTATTTTTTGTCGTATTTTATTTAGCTTCTCTGGCAATTATATAATTACAATAATTTCCAAATAAATTATAATATTAAGTACATACCTTTGTCAACCATATCGGATAAAATTCACAATAATAAACTTTGAAATTACGCTGTACACAATTATTACAAAGGCAAGCGCACGGAGGACTGATTAACCTGCGAAATAGTACGTAAATACCGGTCGGTATTTGGAATATTGGCGCGCTAGAATCCAATTCTGGTCCACTGTGCGACGTGGGAAATCGTCTTTTTCATGCCGAGGAAGAACGCCGCGTTTACGAAAATTCTCACAGAGGAAAAAAAGTGATAGACTAGACGCACTTATGCCGTACAAGAAATTATACGAGGATATGTATAAATTGCATTTATGTACGCGGGCACCTAGACTATATAGATTGAATAAATTGTGATTTAGTGACATGTAATTCAGTACGTCGGTGTCACAGTCATGCTTATTCAAGCGCGCGCACGCATGGATCTCGCTTCGAGTTATAACATTGTTTGACTATTTTTTTCCGGGAATACCATTGCTTTAGCGATAAATTTTGTTACGACACTTTTTGTTCATAAATACGTGATATATCAATCTGTATTTTTTTATCTTTTCCTAGCTTGACTTAATTTCAAAATTTTGAAAAAATAGATGAAAAAAAATTTTTTTTCACTTTTTTTATGTTTTGCATTCAAGCGAAATGTAAACTTTTGAGGATATTATTATATACACGTTCTCAAACTCATTAAAAAAATATATATTCATTTTGCAAGTTTTTGTAAGTAAAATACCTTCATCGACTGGGTTAGTTCTATTTTTCAAAATATTGTGACTTATTTAACAAAGTAAAACAGTGCATTATTTCAATTTGTTAAGTCATAAAGTAGCGGACATTTCGATAAAATTCTTATATCAATTTTGTTTAAATTCATATACTTTTCGGTGTGTGTGACATTTTGTAGTGATCAGAAGTATTATAAACCCAACCTCTGCCTATCCACTTAGAGCAAAGAATTCTTTATTAAATTTCTAATATTTTTTTCAGAAATGGTGAAGTAAAAAGTAAGGATAAGAGATTCTCCACATGCTAACTATTATTTATATAAAATTCCGCTTAGCGAAATTTTAATAAAGATATCTGCTCTATTAAAATGATGCTCTTTGAATAATAATTTAGCTCTTTTATATTGAACCCAAAATGAATTTCAACCTCTTACCGTCGTTGAGGTTTATACACATGGCATTTCTGGCGATTCCGTGTCTCATCTCCAAGCAATTACTGGATAACAATTGGAAATTCCTAACCAATCGAAATGTCGCGAACATTTTTATGGCCGAAATTGGATTAAAGATATAAACGAGTTAGCAGGGAAGAAAGAATAATGAGAGAAATTAGTTTGGCTTGGTTTTATTGGTTCGGTATTACATTAGATCCGTGTACGTTGTTTGCTAATAAACGTTTAATATAACGTTGAAGTTCACATCTTTCGTATATCAAAAGTTTAATTGCTATATGCGGAATTTATATAAAGCAACTCCATCTACTAACTTTTTGACGATTCGATGTTAATTGGTTTGTGAAATCATTTTTTTCAGTAAAAAGTAGTTATCTTTCAGGGTTGCCAATATTAAAACCATTCTTATAATTATATACAATGCTGTATTATGTTAAATATTTAAATTTTGCGTTAGTCACGATATTAGGAGTAGTATCGATAATATGGGAAGGTAGAAAAAGTGAATTTAAAGAGAAAATGAAGAACGACTTTTTTTCGAAAAAAATTTGGTTACCAATTTATTGAGTAATTATTTAATGTTTAAAAAAGGTAATTTTAAGGGCGGCGCACAGTGGGAAAAATATGCAATTTTTTAGACAAAAACTGCCGACAGTTGAGATTTCAATCAAATTAAATGAAAAAAATGGCAAATACCCTTAAGACATTGTACTTTAGAATAGTGCTGCGGCAAAGTGGCTTTGGATTAACCTAACCTAGAAATCACAGAAATTACTTCCACATCCAGTGGAAGTATAGAAATGACAAAATTTTTAAAAAACTTTTTATTGTTCAAATGGGCTTAAAATGTCATGAAACGTCGAGATTTTAATTTTGAGCAAAAAAAATGTCTGTCTGTCGGTCTGTCTGTAACTTTCTTGTGCGGACGATGACTGTGGAACCGTTTAAGATATTGACTTGAAATTGTATTGTATAAATGTATTTTAACGAGATCTAGAACTAGATTATATTTTTATGTTGGAGGGTTGGGGGGTAAATTGGAGTAAATGGGGGTAAATAGGTAAATCAAGCAGGTAAGAGTCCATAAAATTGGTATTTAGTATATACAAGTGAAGCTAATGTCTCAAAAAAATATTGGCATTTGCCACCCTCATTACTACCTCCACCCTATTATAAAAGGGGGTGAAAAGAAATTGTGATTTAGTATGTGCACAAGAACCAAATGCTTCAATTTTTTTTTACTTCATCCACACAGGTAAAAATAAGGATAGTTTTTATCCACAGTTTACTAAACTTTTTATATAATTGTTACACATTCTATAGGATACTCTTCGCAGTTTTTTGTAAATAATGTTAGTTTTAAACATTTTTAATTTTATAATACGAACTTAGTTGGTGAAAGACTCAGTGTAAAATAAAGCAAAAATAAAAAAGACTATACCATACCCCATGTGGGTTTCGAACCTGGATTCCGAGTCAAAAGCGTACCTAACACGTAAAAAATGTAAAAAATATAAATTTTTACAAAAATATAAAAATCAAACAAAAAAATTCTCAAATTGAAATCATTAATAACATTTTTATTTACTGATCGATTTTGTTCATTTTCAATAGGTTTCTGCCCCTAGCTAACACTAACTTACTTTCCAAATTTCAGTACAATCGGATGTTTCTTTTTTGAGTTATCGTGACAGACAGACGGACGGACATTTTCAAATAATTCGTTCACTAACACAATGATGAAATGAGATTTTTTGTCTGCGAGCGATATTTCCGGTTTTAGAAATGTGCCTATCAAATGCAATATACTCTTCGTTTGCGTAAAAATTCTCTCAATTTTTAGTGACTGTATAAACTATATTTGCACAATATTTAGTAGACATTTTCTCGACCCTTTACTAATAATAATAATTAATAATTGTCCGAACTCTCTTAAAGGGTTGAAACCTAACTGAATTATATATAACCATCCCCATCCATTATAATTCAAGGGCTACGTTAGTCTCATATAGTACGTTTTATGCAGTAAAATGTGTCCCTTTGAGATGACTTATTAATAATATTTACAGTTAAAATGAAGGCGGCCACGTACAAAACCTTGCATACAATGAAATATGCATTTCTTCATTACTTTGCTTATTATTAAGGGCTATTAGTTAAAGAGAGCGACGTTCGTTTAGCCGGTCTCACAGGAGCTTTAAGCTTGGGTGAGCTTAGTTTTTCAAGTGGCGGTTTTATTAATAATTCACGGGTCTCTGAAACGTTTAAGACAGCCATTTCCTTCCATCCACAAATCTTCTGTAAATTTAACTTCCGTGCCCGCCGTATTTTACTATTTACTTCGTCTAAGAGAACGTTCTTTAGAATCTCTTTGTTACACAGAATTATATATAAGAAATCAAAGCGAAATTTCCGTGGAAATATAGAGAGAAAACTGTACGTGTTAAACAGACATTTCAACATTTCTCAGCTCAAAAGTGTGATACGATATTTAAATTCAATTTCTGGCAACATTGCCATTGTGTTTACTCCTGTTCAAAAGTTACTTAAGCGAAAGAAAATAATATTGTCATGTAGTAATAATATTGTAATTGTAGTAATGAGAGTATCGTTGAATCCGGAGTAGCTCAAGGCACGGTACTAGGACTATTAATTTTTAGTATATATGTATGTACAGTGTGACCCAGGATAGATGTAACAAGAGGTGTAATGGACCAAAAATTTTGGAATTTTGGAATGGTATTTAGGGATTAAGTCCTGCTTGTTGTAAAACTAAGGTATACCAAAAATGACTTGATTTGGTGTTCTACAGGGTGTTTTATAAGCAAAGTTGTAAAAATCACCACTAATAAAGTACTTTTATTTTTCAAAATATGAAAAAATTCCACTAAGAAACGTTATTTAGAATGCAATTTTATACCTCTATACCAAAGTTCAGGAATATAAAATTATTTTTTTAACTTCCCATTTTTTTCAATAAATTAGTATTTTATTTTGAACCATTCAATTAAAACTGCATAGAAATTATTTTTTGTGAATTAATATTTAAAGTTATGTAGAAGCTAAAAGTAGGCTATGAGAAAAGCAGTGGATACACATTTATCATTTATTATTGACATATCTCTCAAACGTAGTCAATATTATCCTTAATTTCTGTTTCAAATTAACGAACCAAGCATAAAAAATTAAGTGAAAATGGTACTCACAGTGTGTGAAAAAATTTATATTGTGCAATGCTACGGAATTGGCGGTGAAAACTCGCTAAGAGAAGTGGTAAGCCAATTTAATTGGAAATTTCCAAACACTGCTTTGTCACGTACTCAGGCTATGAGAATAATTAAAAAGTTTCTGGCTACTGGTAGTGTTCTTAACATGAAAAGAAAAATAAAAGCATATGATGAAGACAATGTTGGGGCTATTATAACTCATGCCTCTGTTATAGAAAATCCTAGGATGCCACTAAGAGAGAGATCAGCTCTTGTTAATATTAGCAACTCCAAAGAATTTACAAGGCAAAGAAAATTAGGGCATATAAAGCAAATTATAAACATACGCTTCAAGAGGGAGATGACGGCCGTAGGTTGGATTTTTGTTTGACCATTGGAGAAAAAATCATGGAAGAGAAATTTTTTCATCATTTTATAATTTTCTCAGATGAATCCACATTCACAACAAATGGTGTTGTTTCATCTCAGAATTGTCGGTTTTGGGCTTCTGAAAATCCAAATTTTAGAATTCATTGTAGAAGACAATATTATAAAAAAGTGAATGCGTGGTGTGCCGTTTCTTATCACGTTGGAGTTATTGGACCTTATTTCATTGAAGGAAGGTTAAACCAGCACACTAATTTGCAGCTTCTTGAAAGATTTTCTGAAGAACATTTAAATATTTTAAGAGATATGCCTTTAGTTCATTTTCAACATGATGGTTGCCCTGGCCACTCCACAGAAATGATTAATCGGTGGTTGAATTTAAATTTTAGAGAAAATTGGATTGCCAGGAATGGACCGATCAAGTGGCCGGCGAGATCCCCAGACTATTCAATATTGGATTTCTTTTTATGGGGTCGCCTCAAGCAGTTGGTTTACGCTGAACCACTTCCTAACGATGTAGCAGTATTGAAGCAGATAATTACAAATGCCGTAAACTCCATACCGTTAGATCATATTCGAAACAGTTTTAAGGACTTCAGGCGAAGGATCGAAATGTGTGTGGATGTGGGTGGTAGCTACGTCGAATAATAAGAAAATTGTAAACATTGTTTTATATTGGTCAATAATTAATTTGTTTGTGAATCTGTTATGTTTTTGACATTTATTACTTGCTATAATTTTTAAACCTCACTAATCTTCTGTTAGTAATTGTTTCTTGTTTTACAATTAGTTCGATTAATATTACACCTTCTTACATCTCGTATATTCAATTTTTTATTTACCAATAGCCTACTTTTTGACATGATTAACATTTGCTCCTACACAACTTTAAATATGAATTCAACTCTTAATTCGCAAAATATGGGAAGTTTCAAAAAATAATTTTATATTCCTGAAATTTGGTATAGAGGTACAAAATTGCATTCTAAATAACTTTTCTTAGTGGAATTTTTTCATATTTTGAAAAATAAAGGTACTTTATTAGTGGTTATTTTTACAACTTTGCTTATAAAACACCCTGTAGAATACCAAATCAAGTCAATTTTGGTGTACTTTAGTTTTACAACAAGCAGGACTCAATCCCCAAATACTATTCCAAAGTTCCAAAATTGTTGGTCCATTACACCTCTTGTTACATCTATCCTGGGACACGCTGTATATTAATAATTTGTTAGAATCGAATTCGATTGGTAATATTATGAGTTTTGCTGATGACCCAATCATCTTTTACAAATATTGTACATGGGCTGAATTAAAAAGAGATTGATAAATGATTTAGTCAATATAAAAAAGTAGTGTGATTATAAACTACCCACAATTATTTTCGAACAAACTACTACTACTTACCGTTCCCTTGCTATAAAAGTGGTTTACCGGATTTTGTTTCCTTAAAAATCATGTATGACAATGTAAACTGCACTGTAGAACAAACAGATATAATATTTGGGAGTCACTATACGTAATCATCTAAGATGGAATTATATAAGTATAAAGACCAAAAACAATTTAGAACGCTTTATTACGCTTTGGTGGAATTAGGATTGTCATACGGTATTATCGGATGGTGCAGTTGTACATTATGTAAAGAAATTAGAAATATTGTCTAAATGTTGGTTGTGGCATTTTCTTGTATTATTTTGTAGATTTCAGACATTGTTCACAGATATCATACTCACAGAGTTTCGGCATTCTAGAAGCGAATTTATTTTTCAACCCCTCAAAAACCACCCCCTGAATGTCTAGAATTTTTTCACTATTTTTCCGGTCTTCTAACGACCATTTTAAGCTCATTTAGAAATTTGTAGGATTTTGTCCATCTAGAAGTTGCAAATGGCCCACTGTGCGGGGGTAGAAGGGGTTGACTCATTGGCTTTTTGACTGGTTCCAAGAAGATCCCAGTTTTTTATTACAATGTCACCACAGATCCAGTCATGGTGATTGCTTGAAAAAATATTTTTGTTGCGGCTGCATCGCTTCCATCTATCATTTACCATAATCCAGAAAGAGCGCATTTTTTTTTTGAATTCGTTCTCCATTTCTTGTGAGCAATGGGATAATTGCAGAATTGTCTTTACAACTTTTAGCAGCTCATCCTCAGTTTTTATCACTGGAGGATCGTCTCCTTTGATTTTATCAAATAGTAGTTTGAAAAAACTAGTTGTTGACTGCAAAAAAAAATCCCTAAGTTAAACTCGCACGAATTTGCACTTCAAATCAATGCCTATAAGTCTTAAAGAACTACACTTTACAACAAAGTAATGAAACTGGGAAAGACACGCATAGCAAAAAAGTTGCAGGCTAATAAATACGCGACTTTAATAAAAATAAAGTATTTTTTGTCGTATTTTATTTAGCTTCTCTGGCAATTATATAATTACAATAATTTCCAAATAAATTATAATATTAAGTACATACCTTTGTCAACCATATCGGATAAAATTCACAATAATAAACTTTGAAATTACGCTGTACACAATTATTACAAAGGCAAGCGCACGGAGGACTGATTAACCTGCGAAATAGTACGTAAATACCGGTCGGTATTTGGAATATTGGCGCGCTAGAATCCAATTCTGGTCCACTGTGCGACGTGGGAAATCGTCTTTTTCATGCCGAGGAAGAACGCCGCGTTTACGAAAATTCTCACAGAGGAAAAAAAGTGATAGACTAGACGCACTTATGCCGTACAAGAAATTATACGAGGATATGTATAAATTGCATTTATGTACGCGGGCACCTAGACTATATAGATTGAATAAATTGTGATTTAGTGACATGTAATTCAGTACGTCGGTGTCACAGTCATGCTTATTCAAGCGCGCGCACGCATGGATCTCGCTTCGAGTTATAACATTGTTTGACTATTTTTTTCCGGGAATACCATTGCTTTAGCGATAAATTTTGTTACGACACTTTTTGTTCATAAATACGTGATATATCAATCTGTATTTTTTTATCTTTTCCTAGCTTGACTTAATTTCAAAATTTTGAAAAAATAGATGAAAAAAAATTTTTTTTCACTTTTTTTATGTTTTGCATTCAAGCGAAATGTAAACTTTTGAGGATATTATTATATACACGTTCTCAAACTCATTAAAAAAATATATATTCATTTTGCAAGTTTTTGTAAGTAAAATACCTTCATCGACTGGGTTAGTTCTATTTTTCAAAATATTGTGACTTATTTAACAAAGTAAAACAGTGCATTATTTCAATTTGTTAAGTCATAAAGTAGCGGACATTTCGATAAAATTCTTATATCAATTTTGTTTAAATTCATATACTTTTCGGTGTGTGTGACATTTTGTAGTGATCAGAAGTATTATAAACCCAACCTCTGCCTATCCACTTAGAGCAAAGAATTCTTTATTAAATTTCTAATATTTTTTTCAGAAATGGTGAAGTAAAAAGTAAGGATAAGAGATTCTCCACATGCTAACTATTATTTATATAAAATTCCGCTTAGCGAAATTTTAATAAAGATATCTGCTCTATTAAAATGATGCTCTTTGAATAATAATTTAGCTCTTTTATATTGAACCCAAAATGAATTTCAACCTCTTACCGTCGTTGAGGTTTATACACATGGCATTTCTGGCGATTCCGTGTCTCATCTCCAAGCAATTACTGGATAACAATTGGAAATTCCTAACCAATCGAAATGTCGCGAACATTTTTATGGCCGAAATTGGATTAAAGATATAAACGAGTTAGCAGGGAAGAAAGAATAATGAGAGAAATTAGTTTGGCTTGGTTTTATTGGTTCGGTATTACATTAGATCCGTGTACGTTGTTTGCTAATAAACGTTTAATATAACGTTGAAGTTCACATCTTTCGTATATCAAAAGTTTAATTGCTATATGCGGAATTTATATAAAGCAACTCCATCTACTAACTTTTTGACGATTCGATGTTAATTGGTTTGTGAAATCATTTTTTTCAGTAAAAAGTAGTTATCTTTCAGGGTTGCCAATATTAAAACCATTCTTATAATTATATACAATGCTGTATTATGTTAAATATTTAAATTTTGCGTTAGTCACGATATTAGGAGTAGTATCGATAATATGGGAAGGTAGAAAAAGTGAATTTAAAGAGAAAATGAAGAACGACTTTTTTTCGAAAAAAATTTGGTTACCAATTTATTGAGTAATTATTTAATGTTTAAAAAAGGTAATTTTAAGGGCGGCGCACAGTGGGAAAAATATGCAATTTTTTAGACAAAAACTGCCGACAGTTGAGATTTCAATCAAATTAAATGAAAAAAATGGCAAATACCCTTAAGACATTGTACTTTAGAATAGTGCTGCGGCAAAGTGGCTTTGGATTAACCTAACCTAGAAATCACAGAAATTACTTCCACATCCAGTGGAAGTATAGAAATGACAAAATTTTTAAAAAACTTTTTATTGTTCAAATGGGCTTAAAATGTCATGAAACGTCGAGATTTTAATTTTGAGCAAAAAAAATGTCTGTCTGTCGGTCTGTCTGTAACTTTCTTGTGCGGACGATGACTGTGGAACCGTTTAAGATATTGACTTGAAATTGTATTGTATAAATGTATTTTAACGAGATCTAGAACTAGATTATATTTTTATGTTGGAGGGTTGGGGGGTAAATTGGAGTAAATGGGGGTAAATAGGTAAATCAAGCAGGTAAGAGTCCATAAAATTGGTATTTAGTATATACAAGTGAAGCTAATGTCTCAAAAAAATATTGGCATTTGCCACCCTCATTACTACCTCCACCCTATTATAAAAGGGGGTGAAAAGAAATTGTGATTTAGTATGTGCACAAGAACCAAATGCTTCAATTTTTTTTTACTTCATCCACACAGGTAAAAATAAGGATAGTTTTTATCCACAGTTTACTAAACTTTTTATATAATTGTTACACATTCTATAGGATACTCTTCGCAGTTTTTTGTAAATAATGTTAGTTTTAAACATTTTTAATTTTATAATACGAACTTAGTTGGTGAAAGACTCAGTGTAAAATAAAGCAAAAATAAAAAAGACTATACCATACCCCATGTGGGTTTCGAACCTGGATTCCGAGTCAAAAGCGTACCTAACACGTAAAAAATGTAAAAAATATAAATTTTTACAAAAATATAAAAATCAAACAAAAAAATTCTCAAATTGAAATCATTAATAACATTTTTATTTACTGATCGATTTTGTTCATTTTCAATAGGTTTCTGCCCCTAGCTAACACTAACTTACTTTCCAAATTTCAGTACAATCGGATGTTTCTTTTTTGAGTTATCGTGACAGACAGACGGACGGACATTTTCAAATAATTCGTTCACTAACACAATGATGAAATGAGATTTTTTGTCTGCGAGCGATATTTCCGGTTTTAGAAATGTGCCTATCAAATGCAATATACTCTTCGTTTGCGTAAAAATTCTCTCAATTTTTAGTGACTGTATAAACTATATTTGCACAATATTTAGTAGACATTTTCTCGACCCTTTACTAATAATAATAATTAATAATTGTCCGAACTCTCTTAAAGGGTTGAAACCTAACTGAATTATATATAACCATCCCCATCCATTATAATTCAAGGGCTACGTTAGTCTCATATAGTACGTTTTATGCAGTAAAATGTGTCCCTTTGAGATGACTTATTAATAATATTTACAGTTAAAATGAAGGCGGCCACGTACAAAACCTTGCATACAATGAAATATGCATTTCTTCATTACTTTGCTTATTATTAAGGGCTATTAGTTAAAGAGAGCGACGTTCGTTTAGCCGGTCTCACAGGAGCTTTAAGCTTGGGTGAGCTTAGTTTTTCAAGTGGCGGTTTTATTAATAATTCACGGGTCTCTGAAACGTTTAAGACAGCCATTTCCTTCCATCCACAAATCTTCTGTAAATTTAACTTCCGTGCCCGCCGTATTTTACTATTTACTTCGTCTAAGAGAACGTTCTTTAGAATCTCTTTGTTACACAGAATTATATATAAGAAATCAAAGCGAAATTTCCGTGGAAATATAGAGAGAAAACTGTACGTGTTAAACAGACATTTCAACATTTCTCAGCTCAAAAGTGTGATACGATATTTAAATTCAATTTCTGGCAACATTGCCATTGTGTTTACTCCTGTTCAAAAGTTACTTAAGCGAAAGAAAATAATATTGTCATGTAGTAATAATATTGTAATTGTAGTAATGAGAGTATCGTTGAATCCGGAGTAGCTCAAGGCACGGTACTAGGACTATTAATTTTTAGTATATATGTATGTACAGTGTGACCCAGGATAGATGTAACAAGAGGTGTAATGGACCAAAAATTTTGGAATTTTGGAATGGTATTTAGGGATTAAGTCCTGCTTGTTGTAAAACTAAGGTATACCAAAAATGACTTGATTTGGTGTTCTACAGGGTGTTTTATAAGCAAAGTTGTAAAAATCACCACTAATAAAGTACTTTTATTTTTCAAAATATGAAAAAATTCCACTAAGAAACGTTATTTAGAATGCAATTTTATACCTCTATACCAAAGTTCAGGAATATAAAATTATTTTTTTAACTTCCCATTTTTTTCAATAAATTAGTATTTTATTTTGAACCATTCAATTAAAACTGCATAGAAATTATTTTTTGTGAATTAATATTTAAAGTTATGTAGAAGCTAAAAGTAGGCTATGAGAAAAGCAGTGGATACACATTTATCATTTATTATTGACATATCTCTCAAACGTAGTCAATATTATCCTTAATTTCTGTTTCAAATTAACGAACCAAGCATAAAAAATTAAGTGAAAATGGTACTCACAGTGTGTGAAAAAATTTATATTGTGCAATGCTACGGAATTGGCGGTGAAAACTCGCTAAGAGAAGTGGTAAGCCAATTTAATTGGAAATTTCCAAACACTGCTTTGTCACGTACTCAGGCTATGAGAATAATTAAAAAGTTTCTGGCTACTGGTAGTGTTCTTAACATGAAAAGAAAAATAAAAGCATATGATGAAGACAATGTTGGGGCTATTATAACTCATGCCTCTGTTATAGAAAATCCTAGGATGCCACTAAGAGAGAGATCAGCTCTTGTTAATATTAGCAACTCCAAAGAATTTACAAGGCAAAGAAAATTAGGGCATATAAAGCAAATTATAAACATACGCTTCAAGAGGGAGATGACGGCCGTAGGTTGGATTTTTGTTTGACCATTGGAGAAAAAATCATGGAAGAGAAATTTTTTCATCATTTTATAATTTTCTCAGATGAATCCACATTCACAACAAATGGTGTTGTTTCATCTCAGAATTGTCGGTTTTGGGCTTCTGAAAATCCAAATTTTAGAATTCATTGTAGAAGACAATATTATAAAAAAGTGAATGCGTGGTGTGCCGTTTCTTATCACGTTGGAGTTATTGGACCTTATTTCATTGAAGGAAGGTTAAACCAGCACACTAATTTGCAGCTTCTTGAAAGATTTTCTGAAGAACATTTAAATATTTTAAGAGATATGCCTTTAGTTCATTTTCAACATGATGGTTGCCCTGGCCACTCCACAGAAATGATTAATCGGTGGTTGAATTTAAATTTTAGAGAAAATTGGATTGCCAGGAATGGACCGATCAAGTGGCCGGCGAGATCCCCAGACTATTCAATATTGGATTTCTTTTTATGGGGTCGCCTCAAGCAGTTGGTTTACGCTGAACCACTTCCTAACGATGTAGCAGTATTGAAGCAGATAATTACAAATGCCGTAAACTCCATACCGTTAGATCATATTCGAAACAGTTTTAAGGACTTCAGGCGAAGGATCGAAATGTGTGTGGATGTGGGTGGTAGCTACGTCGAATAATAAGAAAATTGTAAACATTGTTTTATATTGGTCAATAATTAATTTGTTTGTGAATCTGTTATGTTTTTGACATTTATTACTTGCTATAATTTTTAAACCTCACTAATCTTCTGTTAGTAATTGTTTCTTGTTTTACAATTAGTTCGATTAATATTACACCTTCTTACATCTCGTATATTCAATTTTTTATTTACCAATAGCCTACTTTTTGACATGATTAACATTTGCTCCTACACAACTTTAAATATGAATTCAACTCTTAATTCGCAAAATATGGGAAGTTTCAAAAAATAATTTTATATTCCTGAAATTTGGTATAGAGGTACAAAATTGCATTCTAAATAACTTTTCTTAGTGGAATTTTTTCATATTTTGAAAAATAAAGGTACTTTATTAGTGGTTATTTTTACAACTTTGCTTATAAAACACCCTGTAGAATACCAAATCAAGTCAATTTTGGTGTACTTTAGTTTTACAACAAGCAGGACTCAATCCCCAAATACTATTCCAAAGTTCCAAAATTGTTGGTCCATTACACCTCTTGTTACATCTATCCTGGGACACGCTGTATATTAATAATTTGTTAGAATCGAATTCGATTGGTAATATTATGAGTTTTGCTGATGACCCAATCATCTTTTACAAATATTGTACATGGGCTGAATTAAAAAGAGATTGATAAATGATTTAGTCAATATAAAAAAGTAGTGTGATTATAAACTACCCACAATTATTTTCGAACAAACTACTACTACTTACCGTTCCCTTGCTATAAAAGTGGTTTACCGGATTTTGTTTCCTTAAAAATCATGTATGACAATGTAAACTGCACTGTAGAACAAACAGATATAATATTTGGGAGTCACTATACGTAATCATCTAAGATGGAATTATATAAGTATAAAGACCAAAAACAATTTAGAACGCTTTATTACGCTTTGGTGGAATTAGGATTGTCATACGGTATTATCGGATGGTGCAGTTGTACATTATGTAAAGAAATTAGAAATATTGTCTAAATGTTGGTTGTGGCATTTTCTTGTATTATTTTGTAGATTTCAGACATTGTTTAGAAGAAAATACATGCGGCAGAGCATCCCAATAAAAAAGAGGGAAATTAGAAATACTACAAAAAAGTTCCTGAAACTAATATATCACAAAGTTTGTGCAGTCTCATCTGATGATTTACATAAAGATGCCCAAGTACTTGATATAATGCGATTATATATTTTTTAATGTAATTACTTACCAATTTAAACATAAATGCACTTTGGCTAATATAGATCACAATTACCAAACTAGGCACAAAGAACATAAATATAAAACATCAACTTCACAGAAATTAATTGGACGAAGGTGCCACCTATATCTTGCCCCAAGGTTTTATAATATACTACCTACTGAAATAATACACTATCTGCATTTAAAACAAAAGCCAAAAAATATTTACTATCTCTAAACAGAAGTGACATACTCAGATATATTGAAATAAGAAACTGATAAATCTACAAATTAATCAACTACCGTGAAAAAGAAATCTTTTTCAGTTTTTTTAAAGCATTTGCCATTATATTTTACACATGCATCATCAATGTTTTCATTTAAAAACCTAATATCAGATATTTGAATGTTTTGGCATTTACCACTAATTCATTTGTTTTAAACCATTCGTTGATTATCACAGGTCTACAAAGAACATAAAGGTCTTGTCCTAGGGTTCTAATATTATTTTTCTGAAGTATTTTGACGCGCTGAAGTCAATTTTGGACAAAAAAAATTTCCATCGGCTCAGTTTCCCTCTACCACCCCCTTCATCCCCTAAAAATGGCAAAAAAAAAGGTCTTGTCCTATGGTTCTCATCTAACCTTTCTGAAATAATTTGGCGCGCTGAAACTAATTTTGGACAAAAAAAATTTAGGGGATGAAGGGGGTGGTAGAGGGAAACTGAGCTCATAGAAAAAGTGTTTTTGTCCAAAATTGACTTGAGCGCGTCAAAATACTTCAGAAAAGTTAGATCGGAACCTTCGGCCAAAACCTTTTTTTTTTGCCCTTTTCTAGTGGATAAAAGAGGTTGGAGAGAGAAAAATGACAATGTAGAAAAAAGTTTTTCCCTAAAATTGGCCTCAGCGCGTCAATATACTTCTAAAAAGTTAGATGAAAGCCTTAGGACAAGACCTTTTTTCTTTTGTAGACTTGTGTTATTTCGAGTTGTTGAAAAAATTAACCAGAAATTTTTTGAATGACTTGCTTTAGGCCAGATCCAGATAAATATATGACACTAGCATCCCCAAAGAGATGTATTTTGCACTCTTCTGAATCGATTATATCACTAATAAACAGCGTGAAAAGCATAGGTCCCCGTATGCTGCTTTATGAAACCGCAATGTAATTTAAAAGTTTTTCAGAATTAATAATAGTTTTTTATTTCTTGACTTTGTTCGTATAGAAATCACATAGACGATTGATACCTACCGGTAAAGTTTATTTAGTGAAAGTTCTGTGTTGACAACTCCAAATGATCATTTTAATTCAAAGAAGAAATTTACCACAGCTTAACCTTTGTTTATGGAATATTTAAAATCATTAGTTATTTTTTGCAAAGCCGTCTCACATGAATGATTTTCTCTAAATCCAAATTGATTTTCGTGTAATAAATTTATTGCTCATAAATTCAGTAAGTTTGCCATAAAATACTACTTCTAAAATTTTTTACAGAGAGGGTAATGTATTTATAGGTCTATTTTCTTCTAATTTTGTTCTAAAAAAATTTCCTACAGAAATTATTAGTATTAGAAAAGTAGAACTACTAATAGTTAATAGTAGTTTGTGCAACAAGAGTGGATATGGATAATCCACTCGAGTTGTACAGCATACTTTTTCTACGACCAGCTTAAAAAACTACAAAATTTATTAAACATTAATATATTACACACACTGAGAGTTACTTTGACAGCTTACGCACTAATTTGATTTTAAAACGAATAGTTGTCTATGTACTTAATACACGAACTGTGATTGGTCGGTTTCATTTCATATCCATCCTAGAACTTACATGAAATATATCCGTTCAGTTAACTGGAATTGCCTATTTATCCATTCTACAGACTGTATAGAAAACAGCAAATTTACATAAGGGAGTAGAAAATAGTAGTTTGTGCAACAAGAGTGGATATGATATCCATATTGCACGATAAAGAAGTTTGAGCACGACGCCGTAGGCGGAGTGCTACAAATCTTTTGAGTGCGATATGGATAATCCACTCGAGTTGTACAGTATGCTTTTACTGCGATCAGCTTAAAAAAACTACAAAATGTATTAAACATTAATATATTACACAAATACACACTGACAGTTACTTTGACAGCTTACGCACTAATTTGATTTTAAAACGAATAGTTATCTATGTACTTAATACACGAACCGTGATTAGTCGGTTTCATTTCATATCCGTCCTAGAACTGATATGAAATATATCCGTTCAGTTAACTGGAATTGCCCACTTATTCATTCTACAGACTGTACAGAAAACAGCAAATTTACATAAGGGAGTAGAAAAAATAAATAAACACTTTAGTTTCAAATTTTATTACTTTAACTTTAAATTAATTTAAAAAATGTTAACTGCTGCTGCTATATGATTTCCAACAGTCGTATAAAACTTGACAAGACATTTCTTTTTCATTAATAAATGAGTATATTAAACAGATTTACTGTAATATATTTGTTAAAATTCATCAACATCAACACCGTGTATTAACAACAAGCCGTTTAAGAGATTAGAATATCTCTCAAGTTGCAATTCTCATGCACAATTTGCTTAATGCTCCAGCGACATCACATTTATAGTTTTTGAAACTACCAGACGCTCTGAACTTCGCAAGTACTTCATAGAAATGCGAATATCTTGGAATGAATGGGGTGTACGTCCTCATAATTGTTTTTATGGAGATGGTGAAATTCTGAAAAGATGTATAAGGTGGCTAAGAAAAACTCTACTACGCGACAATTCCTGCAATTGCAAAGGGCATATTTGCTTTCTGCTCCAACAATGTAAGTGTTTATATTATTGCAATTTGCACTAATATAGTTTTTTATTTTAAATGTACAATGCTTAAGACGATGTGATATGGAGGAATAAACATCTTTTTGTTTTTGTATTCGCAAATTTAATTGTTGCATTGACACTGAAATCATCTGATGATAATTAATGACTTTTTAAATCATAATAGTCCAAAATGGCAGACATGAAAAACTAAAAATGATGATAGCTTAAAAATAGGAATATTTCTATCCTCGTGTTCTTTATGGTTTTTTTTAAAAGCTGTCTAATTCTACAAGAATGATCCTTTCTCTTTGTTTTAAAACCTGATTGAGCTAAAGTAGTCATTTGGTTGCGAATATATGACCAATTATAAAATGTTAGTACACGTTATTTGAAAGTGTTTACAGTGTGAAATTATTGAGTAGGTTGCAATGTAGAAAAAGTAGTAAAATCTAATGCATGTTATGTGTATGTATCTGTGGTCCAAAACGAAGATATTAAGAAAAGAAGATAAGCTGGGTCTAAATTGAGTTTCAATTTTCCGGCTTTGATTCTCACGGTGTGTACTTTGAATTTTTGAAAAAAGAACAAAGCTTCACTGTTACAACATGTATTTAGAGAAAAACCTATTTTTACATAAATGAACAAGGCTTTAATATTCCAGAACAATTAGCCCATAAAACAAAACGATCTATAAGAAAATCAAGTCCAAGTCTTTACTGGTGCACTAATTTTGATCCTAAGTGTATCTAATAATAGAAATGTGACAAATAAAATTTAATAATTTTTTTTAAACTACAGGTTTAGAAGTTTTTCAGAAAAAACATTAATTTCTTCACATTATTTTGTTTTTGATGTACGTCGTTAAAAGGACGGAGACCTTCGTTAAATAAAAAAACGTTTATTTGTACTACAGTGTGGTAGTTGTCACATGATTTAATATTTTGTGAATTTAGTCCTATCTTGCTAATAAAAAATGTTAAAATATGCAAGAAATTTGTGTTTTTATTTTGCATATACATGTTAAATTGACCTTCTCAACGATTAGTACAGTAACTAGAGGTTTTAACTTCAGGAAAATGTCATATAAATTAGATTTCGTTTATTTTTTGCGACTTAATAGTAAATGCATCAAGTAAAAGTTTCTGTATTATGAGGGGGCTTGCTAATTTATAGGGAGTGGATGCCACCCCTTTTCAGATGGTGGCACCTAAAAAAGAACTAAAACATTGGAGCTGAAAAATAATCAAATTTTGAGAAGAAAATATTCTATACAACTTATCATAATACTTGATAGCCTTTAAGTTATATCGACTAAAAAAATGAGATTTTAGCTTGAAAAAGGAGGTATTTAAAAACGATTTTTGTTAAATAATTCGAAAAGTATCGCATTGAGCGAAAACGTGCCAGAGATAAACAAGCTAAAAACGTACTCTTCGCCTGTTCACTGAACTTTTTATATAATTGTTAAACATTCTATAGGACACTCTTCGCAGTTTTTTTGTAAATTATGCTAGATTTAGACATTTTTAATTTTATAGTATGAACTTAGTTGGTAAATGACTCAGTGTAAAATAAAGCAATAATAAAAAAAAACTATACCATACCCCATTTGGGTCTCGAACCCGGAACCCTTGGATTCCGAGTCAAAAGCGTAAGAACTACACTACCACCTTACACGTAAAAAAATGTAAATTTTTACATTATGAGACACGAGTTAAAATCATGGTTGTAAATTACATTATGAAATGTATATTTGTAAAATATATAAACATTTAGATATTAAAATGAAATATCATTCCATCAGATTTCTATTCAATTACAAAAACATAAAAATCAAAAAAATTCTTTTCATATTTAAATCTTTAATAACATTTTTATTTAATCTTTATATACTCTTCATTTTCGTATTTGCGAAGAGTATAATAAGAAAACTACTAAATTGAGCATGAATTTCGTTTTTATCTAATTTCTCTAAAATTAATGGTTTCGGAGATCTGGAAGTCCGAATATTTATAAGACGAACTATTTAGTTTAAATGTTAAATATCTCAGAGACTATGGCACTTACGTTAAAAATGCTAAACACCAAAATGAAAGACTATCAATTAGGCTTTCAAATGGTTCTTGATTAACTCAATAGCATGAAAAACAAAGAAGTTATAAAAAAAGAATAATGTGATTCTTCAGATTTTTTAAAATAAAATAGCCGATTTTGTTAATGTAAGTAGTCAATTATTAAAAAAAATATATCCTCGTAAACTGTTTTTCGATAGCATATAGTATGACCTGGATGCTCAAACTTCGTTCGTCTACAGCACTTGCTTCAGAAAAAAACTACACTTTAAACTATATAGGAATTTTTGAGAATACGTAAAGTTTTTGGTTATTTGCAAATATCTAATAATTAATAGCTAATAAATATTAGTTTTAGTGAAGAAATGATAGATATCAAAAATAAAACTTGTAACCTGAGAATTAAGTTTTATTTTGATATTTATATTGGATTAATAGTCTCGGATATTTAAGTTTAAATATGTCATTCGATCATTTATGGGATAAAGTATTTAGTTTAAATGTTGAATATCTTAGGCACTATGACACATTCATCAAAAGTTCTAAAGAATTAAATAAAAATAATTTATCAGCCGTTCAAATGATTTTTTGTTTGTCTCTGTGTCGTAAAAAATAAAGAAGTTATGGTCGAAACAATTTACGTTTTTACATATTTTTAAACAAAATGTGACCATTTTGTTAGTGCAATTGTCCAGTAATTAATTTTATTTTTTCAGAAATGTTGTTTTTTTGGTAATATATATTTAGCATCACCTAGATGCTCAATTTTTTTATCCAGTTAAAACACTTGCTTTAGAAAAAAATTTCATCCGCCATAATTTAGCCGCCATTTTGAATTTTTTAATTTTAACTGCAGATTCGTAATCAGCGATTCCAAAAACATAAACATCCCACATTTAAATAAATAAATCAATAATAATTTTGCAAATATTAAATATCTAAATTTAGCAAATATTAAATTTATACCCCTTGAGGGTAAGAGCAAGTCTCCGGCCGATAGAAAGGGAAGATAATATCTTTTACTAAATAATAACACAAAAAGGAAAATTATCATTACATATGAGATAATTCCAAAATTTTGCATATTTTTTACCTCTAGATACTGTACTAGATATGCAAGATACTTAACCATTTTAACCTCAATATCACTTTTATTTGAATTTTTTTATCAGAGTTGTTCGCATATTTTCATCGAGATTTTTGTAGTTTGTTGACTTCTGTCTTGTTTTTCGACAGCAGAAATAAAAGTGTAAAAAAATTTGAAGAGAAACTGAACCACCTTTAAAAAAGATTGGTAAAAATTATGAAGTAAAATTTCACCGTCGCGCGTCGCATCGTCCAGTGAATTGAATCTTATTACTTAATATAGATATAGAAGTCTACTATGTTTGAATTCATTATTTTTCCATTTTCACATCGAACTCAATATCGGAATTAGACAATTAGGTGAAATTTCATTTCGCAGTATTCAGCAACCTTTCTTGAAGGTGGTTTAGTTTTTTCAATTTTTTGTTCCACTCTTTGCAGTAACTTTATTCAGCTTCTATAGAATATAATATATCCATCGTTTAGAATTTTTAAGCCTTAACCTCAGGCTCGTTACCCTGAAATCTCCATATGTCATATTTCATGTAAATCTACAAAAATATTGCAATTATAGCAGTCATTTTGAATTTTAATTTTCGAGATCTGATTCGGTATTAGCTACTCCTAAAATACCGATTTTAATGAAATTCCGATGAAATTTTACATCGACGTCTTCGCCAAAGCAGCTAAAAAACTTTTGTTTCCAATTATTGTTCACCTTACACTAGACGTAGCTCTATGAAACTAATATTGGACTACCACCGAGCCATACCTTGCAGTTTGAGAAAGTTTTCGCAAAAATTGTTTAAGCCAGTTCAGAGTAATCATTGAATACGTAAAAAGAAAAGGTTACATAATTGTCGAAATGAGAACTTCCTCTTTTTTCATTTTTTTTTAATCGGTTAGAAAAACTTACTTTAATATTATTCCTCAATATTTTATTTCAACACTGCTACGTGAAACATGACGTATTATCTACTATTAAATCCTTTTTAATGGCAATAGGTGAATTTACGACATCAACTTTTTGATCAAATTTTAATTTATTTAAATCAATTATGCAAAATACCTAATTTAGGATTCATGATATCAGCGATGTCTTTAAATTTGAAAAGACTTATTAAAACATATTTATTTTAACACTATTATTTTAATAATAATAATAATAAATGTCTTTATTATAAACATACAAGTTGTAAAATTTACAAATGGCGAAGTTCAGAAATAGTTACGAGTAACCTTCTGCTCTTCCACTTAACCAGATAATTAACCTAATATACATATCCACTATTAATTTAAGAGTTAAAATATAGACAATAGATGAATGCACTACAAGGTTTGAAAATAAATCCCTACAAACAACATGAATTTATTGCAAAGTAATATGTAGCTAAAAAAAAAGAAAGACAACAAGTGATGAGACTTACACGTTACTGAAGAGTATTATTGCCAGTGGCTTCTAATAATATTTTTCTTAATTCTTTTTTGAATTTATAATGAGAAACTTCTATGAGATGGGGCGGTATCCTATTATACAGTTTGCAGATATTATATGTAAAAGATCTCTGAAAAATTGCAGTGTAGTGTTTAGGGGTTAAATCTTAAATTGATGTTATGTACATCTGTACGAAAGCTAATTTTTTGGTACAGGTAAAACGGACATTTATATTTAATTATATTATTATATAACACTAATGAATGCAGGGTACGTCGTTTTTCCATATTTAGCCACCCAATTTCGCGAATTTTTTTAGATATACCTGATGGTTTTCTTCTAATACCACAAATAAATCGAATGCATGAATTCTGCATCAATTGCACTCGATTTGCGTCAAATTTTGTCAGACAAGGTCCATATATCACATCACCATAGTTAAAATGGGACAAAACTAAGGAGTCGCACAGACGCTGTTTAAGTTTAGGACTGAGAATAGATCGATGACTGTACAATAATTTTAAATTTAGGAAAGCTTTTTTTATAGAAGAGCTGGCGTGTTCAGTAAAGCGCAAATCCGTATCGATAATTATTCCAAGGTTTTTAACTGAACTCACAGCATTTAATTTAATATTGTTTATTTTTATATTTAGAAGGTGTTCCCATTTTAATTTAGATGCTTTCCTACCAAAGATAATTATTTTGGACTTGTCTGTATATATGATCAAACAATGAGACTGACGCTTTCAATAAGACGTCCAGGTCCTGATTAATTTTATCACTGGCTATGTTAGCTTCATTTAGTTTAAATGAAAAATAAATTTGCGTGTCGTCAGCATACAGATGAGATAAACAGTGTTTAACACATGATATTAATTCACTCGTGTATAGTGTAAAAAATGGTGGTCCCAGAATTGATCCTTGAGGAACCCCACAATATATATTTTTTGATTCCGAAAATTCGTCTTTAAGTTTCACAATTTTTTGTCTACCAGTGAGATAGTTTTTCATTAGTTTTATAGAATTTATGTTAAAGCCATTATATTTTAATATGGCTAGAAATAAGTCGTGATGTAGTCGATCGAAAGCCTTAGAGTAATCCAACAGAACCAATACTGGTATTTCATTTTTATCCACAGCTGACAATATGTCATCTGTAACTTTTAGTAAGACTGTGGTACAACTATGGTTAGGTTTAAATCCAAACTGTATATCAGGAAGTAGTCGATATTTATCAATGTGTGCTCTAATTTGCGTATTTAATATTTTTCTAACACTTTAGATAGTGTGGGCAGTATACTAATAGGCCTTAAGTCCTTATAATGCGTAGCCTCACTTATTTTAGGTACAGGTATAATATGAGCCATTTTCCAAACTTCAGGAAATACGTGGTTTTCTATGCAGTAATTTACGATGTGTGTTAAAAATGGGATGATAAATGGACAGCAATGGAGCAACATACTAATATTTATACCATCAGGCCCACTCGCCTTATATTTAATCGACAAAAGACATTTGTATACTTCCTCCTCACTGACGGTTTTACATTCAAAATCTGATATATTATCTTTCTTTTTATTAATATTGTAATGATTTAATAGGTCTGCACTTGGCACACCGCTGGATTGTACAATGTTAGAGAAATAATCTTGTATCGCACTATCATCACACAACTCTGCAGGTATTTGAGGTTGAGGCTTGGAATTAATATCTAATTTTCTTAACAAATTCCAGTTATTTTTTGAATCATTTGTGTGAAGAGTGAATTCTAAAAATGCTTTCTTCTCATTTTTAACACAAATATTAACAAAATTTCTTAGCTCTTTATATTCACTCCAATCATTTATATTTTTAGTTCTTTTAAATTTTTTCAAGGACTTCTCACGTAATTTTATAAGTAATATTAAATTATCTGTCAACCACGGTGCCTTCTTTTTCGTAATTCTAACCACACGAATAGGTGCATACTTGTCAAAAATATGAATGATTAATTGATTGAAAATATCTAATTTATTGTTTACATTATTCACATAAAATATATTTTGAAAAGGCAAATTTAGTAGATCTGCATAAAAATGTTCATAAGAGAATTTACTGAAATCTCGATACTTATAGAATGTTGGCTGCGATTTAGCAATTCTTAATTTCAGAGTACATTTTATTAAATAGTGATCAGAGATGTTCAGATTATCAAGAACCTCTGAATTTAAAACAAGATCAGTGTTAGAACACACTATCAAATCTAACAAAGTCGAGCTACTATGACAGTAGTGTGTAGGTTCATTTATAATTTGAATTAAGTCATAGCTTTCTAATAGAGACAAAAATTGTTGAGCATAGGTATTATCTATGTTCATAAGATTAGTATTAAAGTCCCCTGTGCAGATGAGATGGTCACAATCAGTTAACAAATTACATATAACCTCCTCAAAACTGCTATAAAATTCTAACACACCATTAAATCCAGGAGGGCGATACACAACTCCAAGAGTAAACTTTATTTTATCAATCGTGAACGTTATCCAAAGTTGTTCAAAGAAAATATTTATACTCTTTTTAACATTATTATTTTAAAAACATTGTTTAAATAAATGAGAAACAGTTGTGGATCCAGAATACTCCCTCGCGGCACCCCATATATACCTTCAGTACAGTGTCTTGTATCTTCAAGTTTAATGTTTTCATAACTATTGTAAACAGTTTTAACTGTCCAAAAATTATTTATTTTTTTGATTACAGATAAGTTGAGAATTTAAAAATGACCCCGCACTTTTCTTATGGGGAATGGAGATCCACGGATTCGGCTGGCTTATAGTTAAAACGATGCTGGTTAAAAGTCTGTGTAGAAATTCGATCCTATGGAAAATCTCGCACTAAGGGGTTGAAAGGTCGGTGTTTCAGTGTATGCTACAGTTAGAATAGGCTTGAGAAAAAAATGTCACTATTTTTCTTTCTTTAAAGTTAAATGTGACGGTTATAAAACACATTTCAGCAAGGCGCCCACTAAGTGGTTGGGTAATGCCCCTACAAGAGGGGCAAATGCCCATTTTTGTAGTGTTTTTCTAGTAGTACGTACGGCACACGGCATAGAATGCTGTTTGCTTCCATTTGTAATTTACAAATACAACGTATTTGCTTTGCTTACTGTAAGTAACACTACTCACCAATACTTTCGTAAGTATTAAAAGAATTAATAAGTGTCTCTTTTAAACTGTTTTCTTATGTGGACAGAAATGGGATATTAGCACAGTTTTATTACCAGTGAACTAATGCAGTGCGTATTAAACCCTACAACAACATAAAAGCTACTGAGTATGAATTCGTCATTTCTATAATTACATCCACCATATATCTCGAGAATTTTTCTTCATACTGTATTTCTATTTTTACTCGTTTCACCAAAATTAGCCCAATTTTATAAAATCACGATTTGCACACACCGAGTTTATTTCGGAGGATCTCGAATATTTACAATTATGGTGGAGGTGCCGGTGAAAGAAAATACCAGCTATTATTGCTAGTGTACGCTAAACCTGTGAATTTTAAGAGCTTTGCTTTTTTATTTAATTATTTTCCTGTTAAATCTAATTTTGTAATATCTTTAGACCAAGAAAAAATATTTCGTTAACACGTACAATATATGTATAGTAATAAGATGAATAAGTCTGTTTCGCATCGTCTTTTCAGTTGAAAGTGCAATCATTTATTTAATTGCGCTTCAAGTTTAAGTATTTAAATCCCAGACGTCCTGCTGTCAGCGTTTCATGCATATATTTTAAGGAGTATTGCACTTCTAACTCTAACTTTAATGACGTTCTTGAGTACTCGTCATTATATCTAGAAATTGAAAGTAGTTTAATTTGTAATGAATTTATGATTAACTTTAACTTGCAGTTGTGTAGCGATATACTTTCCAATAATGGTACTATTCATGATAAAAATACTGATAGCTATTAAATAGAACTGTTATTGCCTATACCGGGTAGCTCAGTCGATAGGGACACTCGTAACTTTTGGATGGGCGAATGGATTTTTTTCAAATTTAGTGTAGTGATATGGGATGAAACTACCAATTCTATGATAAATAAATAAATAAATACATAAAAATGTCTTTATTTAACCTGGCGGGGTGTCAGCTCACAAAGCTGCTATAAATGCCAACCAGGGCCATTACATTATCTTACCTAACAGATACTCAATTGGTTAACACAATCGTGATAAAATCCATAAAAATTAGAATACGGATAAAATGATATTTATATCCGACTATAACCTAACCTAACCTAACCTAACTATTATAAAGAATACCTAAGAAAAAAATACCTTATAAGATAAAGAAGATAAGAAAGAACATTACAAAGGAAGCTATCACTAGTACATACGTAAATATAATGAAGTCGGTGAAAGATAACAAGCTTAATCTTAATTCTGAAGATAATACATTTGAACGTTTTTCTTAAAAGTATAGTAGGATAATGACACAAAAGACTGGGCAACTTTATTATGCAAATCCGCTGCTAAGTATGAGAAAGATGATTTAAAGAGAGTAGTTACATGTCTAGGAATATGCAAAGTATTTGCCACGAATCTGAGATGAGTATTGTGATGTTGATTTCGGAAATTAAGTTTATTTCTGAGGTATAAGGGTGCATCATTTTTTAAAACACAGTAAACAAGGCAAATGAGATGGAGCTCCCATCTCTGATGCATATTAAGCAAATTATTCATTTTTAGATAAGGAGTTATATGCCCACGCCCGGGCATACCAACCGAGAAACGAACACATGAGTTTTGAACTTTTTGTAATCGATAGACCTCCCTTTCTGTTAGACAAAGGCCATAGACGACATTAGCATATTCAATTTTGGACAAAATTAACGAATTTGAAAGTCTTAACTTTGCGGATGTAGATAGTACGTGTTTAAATTGATAAATAGATTTAAGTTTAGCGAAAGAGGATTGCACAATTTTGGTTACATGTTCTTTGAAAGTTAAATGTTTATCGAAAGTAACTCCAAGATTTCGCACGGTATTTTTATTATCAATTTACCGTCTATAGATAGTTGCAAAAGATTATCTTTAAAAGTATTCTTGGCAGATTTGAAAGATATAGCAACGGTTTTATTACAGTTAAGTTTTAAACCCTGTTTATCTAAACATATGGATATATTGAAAAGATCTTCATTAATTTTTGCCATGGATTCTTCAACGAATGTAGGACGATATGAAAAATATATTTGTGTGCCATCCGCGTACGAATGCACTTTGCAGTGTTTTACAACTTTCGGAAAATCTGACAGGTATAAGGAAAACAGTATTGGTCCAAGTATTGAACCTGGAGGAACTCCCGAATTGACAACTAAACTATCCGAAATTTGCAAGTTACGTACTTTAACTTTTTGCATTCTATGTGGCAAGTAGCTACGAAATCATGCTATAGTGTTTGATGCCAAGCCTAGATAGTGCAGTTTTGCTAAAAGCATCTCATGGTTGAGACAATCAAAGACCTTTGTAAGATCAAGCATAACGGCTGTAGTTACCATTGATTTATCTATAGCTGCTAAGTAGTCGTCATTTATATCCAACAGAACTGTAACAGTACTATGACCATGACGAAAACCAGATTGGGTATGAGGAAGCAGGTCGTTAGTTTGTACATGTTGTTTTAGCTGATCATAAATAATCCTCTCTAATGTTTTCGAAAAAAACTGGCAAAATACTAATAGGCCTCAAATCATTTAAAGTTTCGGGTTCACTTTTTTTCGGTAGAGGTATAACACATGCCGTTTTCCATTGAGAGGGAACTGTTTTAGATTGTAGCGAGAAATTAATTATATGTGTAACTGCATCCAAACAAACAGGTAATATAATTTTAATATTAATTATATTTAATATAATATTTAAAGGGAAACCGTCTCCTCCAGCAGCATTAGATTTAATTTTATTAACTGCATTCAAAATATTTTCCGAGATCACAAGTGTTAATGACATTTCTTCTAATATAGTTGCGAGTTTATTATTTTCATAAAAAACAATGTCCTCATTGCTAACTGATGTACTCGGCACATAATTAATGAAATCATTGTTAAACATATTTGAAGTACCAAAATTATGTAGAGCATCACTGTTTAAATTAGAATCATGTACACCTAACTGGTTTATTGTTTTCCACCAATCACGAGAACTTGCATTCGTTCTAAGTTTAAAATCTGTATATACCTTTTTTTCACGTCTTATTGATGCTGTTACTAAGTTCCTTAGCTGCTTATAATAGATCTATTTATTATTTGCAAGATCCGAGTTAAAATTCTCATGTTTTATATATTTTTTATAGTTAGAAAAAGCGCGGTTATGAAGTCTCATCATAAATTTAATATTATGAGTTATCCACGGAGAAAGTTGTTTACTTATTTTAATTTTCCGGTATGGTGCGCAAACATGAAAAACATGTTATCAGCTCATTTAGATAGTCAATTTTTGAATCGATGGTATCAAAGTGTTCTACCATTGTCCATTCCAGTGAGTAAGCAACGGTGTTAAATAAATTGCGATCAATATTATTGATATTTCTACGCCATATGTATTGCGGTAGTTGTTTTTTAGCGGGCATTCAATGCAAGTAAATGGTCGGACACGGAAGGAAGCGTAACAACGCCGGTTTTACAAATCTAAATTTGGTCGCTTACTGCTGCAATGTCTATGAGCGATCTACTGTTTCCACTTATTCTTGTCTCATGTTTCACAATTTGTCTTAAATTATAGTTATCAAAAATGCCAGTAATAAAACTACAATCTGCAGAATTTTTATTTAAAAAATTGATATTCATATCTCCCATATAAATTAAATTGTCAGACAGATTGTCGTCTAGCGCTGTTAATGATTGGTATGAAATATTAGATGGTTTATAAACCACACCTATCGTAAAAGATCTTTTATTAACAATGACTTTCACCCAAACCTACTTAATTTCTTGTCTAAGCCCAACCGGGATATGCTCCATTAAAGAAAAATGACTAATTCCACTTTTTATGTATATTGCGACACCACCACCTCTTCTATCATCTCTGTCAGACCTCAAAAGAGTATAACCGTTAATTGAAACTGCGTTGGACAGTATATTAGGTTTTAACCATGTTTCCGTGATTCCTACGATATCGAAATTTTGCATCAAGATATAGTCCTTTATGTCATTAAAGCTACTGATAAGAGATCGTGTATTCAAGTGGGCAATCAATAAATTATGCTCCTCATTATCGATCACATCATATTCAGATAAATAAGTCATATTAGAAGTGTATATATACAAGACTTAGGCAGAAGACCAAAAGAAAAAACAATTAAATAATAAAAAGAGATATGTAAAGTAAGGTGGGATAGAAGAAAAAAGAAGGTCGAGCAAAAAAAAATAAGAACTGTCAACAATAAACAGAGTATGTGTATAGACTAACTACTAGATTGGTAATTGATTTTATTTCTCTGAAAATTCTCTATCTTTTTTAAGCAATGACAATCTCTATCCCATACAGCATGATTATCATTTATATCTAAATTGTATTTTTCCTTAGCAATAAGACAATTTATATATTTAAGATTTGCTGCTTTGCAATCTTTTTTATCATGTTTACAAGCACATAAAGGACATACTAAACTGTTCTGACAATTTTTTTGTAAATGACCATATTTACAACACTTGTAACACCTAACTACACTTACGTGTTCATATATAGGACACCTACTCCAGCCGATGTTTATTCTGCCCTCGCTGAGTATTGCGCAGTAAGAAACTGGATCCACTTCGACAATTAAATCAAATTTATGACTCACTATTTTGTATTTATATAACACCTTTATGAATGCATCTTTTCTGTTATGATACATTTTATTTTGCTTGGCGATTTTATTCACGAGTGCCTCATTTTCATTATTGTATTCCTCTTTATTAATGCCAACGATTTTCAGTGTTGGATTAGATTTTTTTGGAGCTGCTACGGAGCAATTTTCAGCTAGATTGTTTTCAATAGTAGCTTTTACTTTTCCAGGGAGCTTTTATTATCACATTTTAAAACCACATCACCATTTCTGGTAGTTTTTTCAATACGAACTCCGACTTGCAAGTCGTGCGGCTTTATTTTATTAAGTAACTCATTCTGCAGAGAAACGTTTGTAACAACACATGTTCTTGATTAGCTTTATTTTTATTTTTAAGGGCATCTCTGTACGTGGGCATTGATATTATTGACATATGATGTAAAGAAACAAAATTCCCGACTTCCGGTTTCGATGCAATTTACACGAAAATCAAATTTTTGATGATGTTGTTGTTCAAGAAATGTGAAATAGCACATTGCTTCTGTTATACTTTTATGCTATGTTTATGCTTTTATGTTAATATTTTATGCTAAAGAAACAGTCAATACATCACTTTAAAGATCAGTTAACGGTCTTTTTTTGGTTGTTAGCACTTTTCTTGTAAATGCCATAATGTCTGAGACAAACTTTGGGACGCCTTTTTTATGCTTCCAGACCTCCGAAACCATTAGAAACCAGAAAATAGAAATTCATCCTCAGTTTAGTAGCTTTCTTATTTATCTCTAGAGTTCTCTATGTTATACTTTCTGAGATATTTGACGAAAACCGATTAGAAACCTCTTCTTTCAAGCTAAAATCGTAATTTTCATGTCGTTGTAACTTAAAGATCAATTTATATGAGAAGCTGCATAAAACCATTTCTTATCAGAATTTGATACTTTTTCGGCTTCAATGTCTTTTTTTTAGATTGCATCCACAAATTAGCAAGCCCTCGCATAATATAGAAACTTTTCTTTGGTGCATTTACTTGTAAATTGTCAGAAAAAATGAAATCTAATTAATGTGACATTATTCCGAAGTTAAAACATCTAGTTACTACACTATTTTTGGATATGTCTTTGATTATGAGTTTTGTGAAATAAGAAAGTGTTACTATTTCATTAAATGATGTCGACTTAGTCTCACGGAGAACTGTTGGAAACAACTGTTTGATTTTAAGTAAATAATTTAGACAATAGTGAATATACAGTGGTCAAATATTTAAAATGTTTGTATGCTTATAAAGGTTTACGATGCTATCGGTGTAGAAGAAACGATGAACACCATTTTGTACCTTTCAGATTGGTCCAACAAAAAAATGGTAATAAAAAAAATTTGTAGATAATTACTTTCTTCAAAATTTTTATTGGAGCTTTTTTATTGTAAAATGGACGGTTTTAGACAAGTCCAAACCCTCATTTTGCTATCCATTTTTCAAGATGGCGTCATGAGCTGTGGCGTTGAAATAAAAGATTTTCGTGCCCGATTAAAAAAAGTTGGCCACAACTACGAGTAACATGGTTAGCGTTACTGGTTTTATTCTGGCTAGCACAGTAAAGGTACGGAGAGCAAAAGAGAAGTGGATTCAAGTTTTTGTAGGCGCCATGATTAACTAGTGAGTCAAGAAAGGAAAAGCTAGAGGTTTAACAAAACTGAAGAAAATTCACAATAACGATATATTACAATAGAAAAGTTTAAAATAACACCTCAATATCAGTGACACCGTACAGCAAATCTGAATTATACTTAATTATAACCTACGGTAATCAATCTATTACAATAAACAATACCCAGAGTGGTAAACTTGAAACTATACTGAAATTTAAGTAAATATATCTTGCACCAAGAATATCGCTTAAATTATCTCAATGATTTTTAATACTTTACTTTCTAGTAAATAACAAACGTTATGCAAAACTTTAGATTAAGGTATCGAAATTCAAAAATACTTACTTACTTAATGACTTATCCGTTCTATGAAAACTTATAATCTAACCTGATCAAAAATATCAACAAACGACAAGTTCTTATGGTATATACGTTACACGATATTAAAATATAGGGAATACCTCGGGGAATACTGTATTACACAATACCGATTAAGGTAAGATATTTTATTTATAAAGGGAGCAATATACTAAAATATCAAAGTACCGTAAAGTTAGCCCTTACATAATCATACAGTGATAAAATATATTACACACGGACATGAAATGTGCTAGATTACAAAAGGACAAGTGCTTTCGGTTGAGTTTAACAAGCAATATTTGTTCTAGCCCATTTATTCAAAACAACAATCCATATAAATGACTAATGATTTGACAAGTCAAATCGAGAAACGTCAGATCTTACGACACGTTTAGTGTGTAATGCGTTACCAACATGAACAACTAAAACTAAATAGTCGTACCTAAAATGACAACGACACAAAATGCGAAACAAAACGAGTTTGCAATACGGGCACAGCTAGGAAAATATTACTTTATCGAATCTTGGTTTACTTTAAAATTATACCCAGTAAAGTTGCGTATGATAGAAATTCACAAACAGCATGTACAGAGCTATTCAAGAATATGTTAATACAATAAACTTGAAATAACTACCTAATTTAACACTTTAATATATTCTTACTGTTTATTTGGAAATATCTAGGGAGGTTAGATTTGGTAAAAATTTAACGTTGCTCTTGGTTGACAGTCAAGCATGAATAAAACTAGTACTTTTAGGCAAGGAGAATAAAAACTACTTTTCAGGCAAAAATCATTAAAAACAACGTTTTAGCAAAAACAAAAGACTACTTTTCGGGCAAAAATCGTTAAAGACAACGCATTAACATAAACAAAGGACTACTTAGCAAAAATGGATGGAGCTTTTTAGCAATAGTTAGAAATCATCCCTTATAGGTGAGGAGATAAGTACTTAACTTGTATATTATCCCTGGTGGAGGAAATCTGGAACCATATATGTCTGACCGTCATGAAAGTGTGGAATTATAGCTGACCCGATTGAAAATTTCTCCTATATATGCTCTCGTTCTTAGATGATTACAGATTAGGATATTATTTATGCAGCTCTAAGATTGACCTCCATTTTACATTCGACAGGTGGCTTACAGCACGCCGTAGCCTCAGATTGAAATTCCAACCAAACCATGCTTTCAATAACTGGGTGGTGAATAATTTTATAAAACCTCATGCCAATTCTCTCGGTGGTGGTTGACAAATTTAGCATTTAAATATTTGTATTGGCCATATACAAAACAAATATGATGAACTGAATTGAAAAATTGACAAAATCGTAAGCTGAAAATTGGTATTAAATATAAAGCAAAAGAAAGAAAGAATAAAGAAAGCCTAAAACAATAGTTAAAAGTTAGATGATATTCGAGGGTATAATTATTTAATTATCTTACCTTATTTCTCTATAAGGCTTTCTACTTTAATACATCCCCTTTATGGGTTTAACCAATAATTTCAAATACGTCCGACTTGTTTGAGGACTCATACCGAAAAGAAAGTGTTAATCGGCACTTCAAGTGATATAGCGTGAAAAAATCATTTGTCAACCGCAGCCGGAAAAATAGTTCCAACCTGTTGTGGGAATATTAAATTAAGGTAACAATATATGGATCACACATTGTTTAGGTATTATCTGAGGTTAAATTTACCTGTGGTTACCCAAATTTCAATTTAAGTTTGGTCTAATTACACAGCCCCACAAAAAAAAAGTTCAGATCAGCGAACCAGACCCATGTATCCCCATGTATTTTCGGTCGCTGAATCCGAATCCGAGGTCAAAAAAATTCTTCAACTAGAGCCAAAAAACACCACTGGACTAGGGTAAAAAGAATATTAAGCTACGAGAATAGTTGTTACATCCTAATCGATCGAATTATACAAATTAAGGTTAAACAGCAGCGTACATACAATAGATATGAAACACACCCCTAGTGAGGGGTGAAAACTAGCCCCCATTTATAAAAATCGCTCCAAAACAGTAATTACTGCTGAAAAAGCTCAAAATGTCTAAGTTTTCTTAAAGTGATAAAAAACTGCATCAGGTCCGACGTAATCTTCATAAACTGCCCCTATAGGGTTGAGAACAACCACTCTTAAGTTTAAAGGACACAAAACAAGAGAAAACGTAAAATCCAACAGGATTTCTATTTTGCGTAGTACTCTAAAATAGGACTAGAAACTTACGTACCATCAACGTCCTACAGTGTCAACCCTCAGATGGTGTGAAAACTACCCCCTATGTAAGATTTATCCATATAAAGTTACAGTGACTTCTATAAAAATTCGAAACACCTGCGTTGTGTGGAAGTGAGACTATGTTCGACGCTGTGCTTGAAAACTACCCCCACGGGGTTGCGAGATGCCATCCCTATATCCGTAGGATGCTGGAAAAACAGAGAGAAACTAACCGGATTTACATTTTTATGGATGCTATGATTAGCAAAAATCGTGATGCACACTTCCAGCGTCCTAGGGATATAGGGGTATCATCTCGCAACTCCAAGGGGTGGTTTTCAAGCACAGCGTCGAACATAGTCTAGTTTCTTCTAACTTCCACACAACGCAGGTGTTTCGAATTTTTCTAGAAGTCACTGTAACTTTTTATAGATAAATCTTATATAGGGGGTAGTTTTCACACCATCTGAGGGTTGACACTGTAGAATGTTGATGGTACGTAAGTTTCTAGTTCCATTTTAGAGAACTACGCAAAATAGAAATCCTGTTGGATTTTACGTTTTCTCTTATTTTGTGTCCTTTAACCTTGGGGGTGGTTGTTCTCATCCCTATATTGGCAGTTTATGAAGATTACGTCGGATCTGATGCAGTTTCTTATCACTTTAACAAAACTTAGACATTTCGAGCTTTTTCAGCAGTCATTACTCTTTTGGATCGTTTTTTTTTTAAATGGGGGCTAGTTTTCACCTCTCACTGGGGGTGTGTTTCATATCTGCTGTATGTACGCTGCTGTTTAACCTTAATTTGTATAATTCGATCGATTACGATGTAACAACAACTATTCTCGTAGCTTAATATTCTTTTTACCCCAGTCCAGGGGTGTTTCTTGGCTCTAGCTAAAGATTTTGAGGTGTGCAAATTTCTTTGACATCGGATTCGGATTCAGCGACCGAAAATACATAGGGATGCATGGGTTTGGTTCACTGGTCTGAAGTTTTTTTTTTTGTGGGGCTGTGTTATTTAACCATTTATTTACTCATTAATTACGAATAAGCATGCACCATCGTTTACCGGAAAGCGAACTTCAACATCTAACCAAGTATGGGTAGATTTTAGTGCGGGAGTTATATTAGTAGGGGAGCATATGTAGAAAAATATACTGATAATTTATAACTTTTTAATAAATGTTATTAAAAATGTAACCTAAGATGTTATTTACCATATCGCACTTTACAGAGCATAACTTTTTGTTTGGAGAATTTATGGAATTTCAATCAGAAAGCTTCAGAGACTATATCTACAAACTGCCTTGCTTGTATGTATTTTTTGGAACACCTCAGTGGTAATGTATAATGGTTACACATTTTTACAATTAATTATTTTTAGTTTTTATTTATTTGCTTTCATCATGACTAGAAAATATTATTTCAAACAATTGTTTCAAGGTATTATACTAGTTAGGTAAATACTTTAAAACACTCAGTATTGGAGAAACAATCAAAACAACTACGCTTCTAGCTAATACTGGCGATGTATTGAATTACATGGTAGGATTCTTAGCATTTTAAAGCAAAAAATGTATTGAAAATACTTAAATCATTTATTTAACTTCAGTCATTCGCACTTTTTATTTTAAAATAATTTTGAACTTTATATTTTATTTCAGCTCTAGAAAAGGTGTACGAGTTTTTTCGAACTCGTTAGTTCTTATCAGTAGAGTATAGAAATATTCATTCATTATTTAGAAGCCTATTGATATATTTTAATAATTAATAATTTAATTAAGAATTTTTTATTTATTTGCCTAACTAATATATTAGCGTGTCCAGATTGAAGCATCAATATACAAAAAGTGCGTAATTTCATATTAAATAAAAAAGTATGTATGTAAGTTGAAATTTGCCTAATATCTAAATAATATTTTCTAATAATGACAATAATAATCCTCATTTTACGCAAAGTTCAGAAATGGCTTCTACGCATACGAATAATTATATCAAACTTGAAAATGTAGACCCTAAACTGCAGATATTAGTCCTGCAAGTGACAATGTCATTCGCAGACGCATTCGTCCTATGGAAGGAAATGTCTGTTGTAGAATAGTTGTGCATACTTCTTTGGCCCATCTTGTAAATTGTCTTCGGGTTATTAAACTGGTTATAAGGATAAGAATCCTTTATGTTTAGATAAAAAGTTTTAGTGCGTCATCGCAAACAAGAACATAAAGTTTACCCCAAATTAGTTAAATTTGTCTTCGGAGAATATAAAGTTTTTACGGAGTGTGTAGGTTTCCTGCTAAAAAATCGCTTGAAATCGGTAGCAAGATACTTAAGTCTTATTCGCGATAACAAACTAAAATTGTGGCATATCCGAGTATCGTCTATTATTACCTGATACCAATCTACAGTAGGAAAAAACTTAAAAATAACGCAACATCTAATGATGTATTTCCACAGTCATGTGAGACATTAAATTATATTTATTTTATTATACTCTTCGCAAAAACGAAGAGTATATTGTATTTGATTGGCACATTTCTAAATCAGTAAATATCGCTCATAGAGAAAACATTTTCATATCATTATGTTAGTGAACGAATTCTGAACAACTTTCAAAATGTCCGTCTGTCCGTCCATCTATCACATTTCTTGTAAGCACGATAACTTAAGAAATAAAAATCCGATTGTATTGAAATTTGGAAAGTAAGTTAGCGTTAGCTAGAGGAAGATCCGTATTGTTTTAAAAAAAAATCAATTAGTAAATAAAAAAGTTATTAATCATTTAAATTAAAAAAAAAGTTTTTTCTTAATTTTTGTTATTTGTATTTAAATTAAAAATCTTGCGAAATTTTATTCTCTATATTTTTTTTGGTTTATACATTTTACTAATTTAAATATTTCATAATATATCTAATTCGTTGAAGCATAATACTGGAATGATACCGTGCGTGTAATTTCCCATTAGGCATGTACAATCACGTAGCGTGAGAGATCTGACAACACCGGCAGCCGTAAATTCGTCCGTCGGTGGAGCATCCCAGCTCTGTTATTTCATTTCAGCCAGCTGGTACACGCGATGTTGTAATTCTTACTCCCCATGCCTAGCCCGCGACTATACTACAGACATTCAATTATTCTAATGATCTGTGATGACCCAATGGCTAAAGCTTTGTCTGGCAATCCAAAGATCTTGTGATCGAATCCCTGACAGGGTGTTTTTTTTTTCCATTTCTTTTTCACAACAAAGTTGGTAACACAAAATTTAGAATGTCCAAAAACTAATATAGCGGTTACATTTATCGTTCCACGATAGTGATTTTCTTGAGACATCTTGTATGTATGTATACTAAAGAATCTGGGTGCGTGGTTTAGGCAACCAGACGTAGCGTCGGTGTATGATTGGTTTGTATTGAAAAACCGTTAAGTTTTAAATTAATATATAAATTAAATTTCAAAAGAAAGCAACATACTTTTGTGTCATCTTTTATATTTTCTGAAAAGAAAATGGAGGGCATTATTAAGGAAACAACTAGTTGTTGTATTGGTGATCAATACATAAGAAAAACTTCTTTATCAATCTCCTTGTTTGGTCCGAAATCTGAAAACATAGAGGAAATATTAATTATGTAATAATTAATCACAGTAAAATCTAATTAAGTATATAACTATACATTGGTTACAATATTTGTGTAATCCACAATTAGTTTGGGAGATATATTTGACATTCAATGTGTGAAATCAAAATAATTTGTTGGTTATAATGTTTTGAATTTATAAATAAATAAAGTGAACTGAGTGTTAAGGAAAAGCCAAAATCTTAAAGAAGTATATTTGTGCATATATGCCTCAAAATTCAAATTCAAATGAGTGCATAAGTTGTCCAGTTCATTTAGTGATATTAGATTGGCAAGAATGTGTGCCTACAAAAAATAAATTAAATTCCTTTCTTTTTTGTGAGAGAAAAATCAGCCATACTTGCATTTAGTAAAAGGTGTAGCACATTTCTCCTGTAATTGACTTTGTTTTTGGTGAAGAGGCCCAATAACCACTAGGTAAATATTTTCCTTCATGTTTCTTACAAATTTTTATATAAATTACATATCTACCGTTTCTTAGACGATAATATATTTTTAGGCTTTTTAAACCTCACCTTTTTTTTTTTTCGATTTGCTATGGTTAATTTGCAACATTAGTAACACAAATAAGGTTTTACCTGTACCTGTCTGTTGTATCACTACTGACCGTTCGAGGCTCTCGGAGAGATAGTTCACGTAGTCACATGGTCGAGCCGGAACTTCATGTCGAAGTTTAGAAATGTTATAAAGGCTTAGCTTGCAGATTATTTGGTAGCACACAGTTTCCTGTTTATCAACCCCAAGGCCAATAGTTGTCCATTTGTAGCTGTACCGAACAGTATCGAGGTACTCTAGCTTGCTCGTTATCTACCACGGAAGGCAATTGTAAGTACATTTTAGACTTTTTATTTCATGTTCGCTGGTCTGGATCAGTAGCTGCAACTTCTACGAAAATGAATTACAACCTGTAGATGAGACAGCTAATGTCAAGAGAACCGTGGGTACATTTTTATAAGTATTCATATTTTGAAGTAGGTATTACCTTTTTGACTTAAAGTAAACTCAAAAGAACTGTTTATTTAGTCCCTGGTATTCATTGAAATATTGCTAAAAAGAAATATAATATATAATTGATAACAATGATATTTAAGGACTTACTATTTGTGAGCTTTTAACTGGCGTAGCCTACTTTATGTTAATTCCTTTTTAATATAGCTACCCATATTTTACTTGGAGTAGTATTTTATGTAGATTAATGTCCAAATTGTTTATAAACGCTGATGTAACCATAATACTGAACATTTGAGGTTATGTCCCAGCCGTTCTCAGTTAGATAAAAAGCAATGGCGTATTGCATAAAGACCAGTGTACATAATTGCCATTAGATCAAAAGTAACAAAAAAGGAAATTGGTGGTTGATAAATTTATTTTATTGTTTGTTTATGAGAAGTCGCGTGTCATATTTCATAGTGTTTATATTTTTAGTGCTTTTGCATATTGTTTTATTGTTTCATTTTTTTAGATTAAGTCATATCAATCATTACTGTTTACATATACTAACAAACTAACTTCATTAATTTAAGTAATATAAGGTTTTTATTTATTCATTCTGCCTGCTGTTTCAATATTATTTGTTTGTTTAATAAGATCAAATAGACTGGCGCCTGCTCTGGTCTACTTAAAGGCTTGTATAAATTGCTTAACTACCTGTTATAAACAAAATCGAAATACTTGAACCCATGCCCGCTCCCGACTTAAAAAGCTGCCGTGCTCAAGCTACTATCCTTTTTAAATAAAGGGCGTGGCACTAACCTTATTTACAAGAAAACTGCGAAGAGTATCCTATAGAATGTGTAAAAATTATATAAAAAGCTCAATAAATGAGGTGAGGTACGGTACCAGTTTCAGTGACTGGATCTCGATCGACGAAGTAAAGCACGGCCGGGCGAGTCCGTCACATGGATTGGTGACCGTATCTCATCTCTCCATCCTGCTAGAATAGCATTAGCTAAACTTCGCCAGGACGTTAATATAAACAGGGCTTAAAAAATCGGCGAAGAGTAGAATGCTTCCACTAGTTTTTACTTACCTCGTCTCTGAGGATCGGCAACCAGCTGGTACAGAAATCCATAGAATAATTAGAAACACATTCATCCTCATTTAACAAAATAATAGCGGATTCCTCAAGTTTTCTTTTAGTTGAATCGCTTTCTTTTTCCAAAAGAGAGTCCCACTGGATTCAATGATTTTTGTCCAACGCGTGTTCGTAGGATCCAGTGGGATTCTGCGAAAATTTTGGAAAAAGAAAACGACTAAGCTAAAAGAAAGCTTGGCTAGCGGATGTCCGGCTGGACACGGAAACGAGTGTCGAGAAGAAATTGTATTTTTAAATATGAAATAAATCTGATTTCATTTGATTTGATTTGGACGCCATTTTTAAAGTTTCAGATCCCGAAACTATTAATCCTACATACATAAAAGAAGCTATATTCATCCTTAGTTTACAAGCTTTATTTTTTACTCCTATCATGTTCTTTGGTAAAACTTATCATTATTAAGATATTTATAAAGAAAAAGAAAAATATCATGTTTTTTCGAAAACACCTTTATAGTTTAAAGTGTATTTTTTTCTAAAACAAGTGCTGTAAACAGGGAAAAAATTTTGACCATCTAGATCATACCATATATTAACGAAAAACAGTATTTGAAATTTTCTTTTAATTACTGGCTAATTATGGAAACAAAATGGTGACGTTCTTTTTAAAAAAATGCGTAGACGCACATTGTTTCGGTTATAACTTCTTTGGTTTTTTTTGCTGCGGAAACAAGGAAAAATCATTTGTCAGTTTAATTAATAATGCAATCCTTTATTTTAGTTATCATTTATGGTACCCAGCAAACACAAAAATTGCTGGCCACGAATGGGCCATTGTAACAATCAATGGCTTTCTTATGGCACAGGCGAACGTTTTGAAGCCCATTATAAATTATTAGCAGGCGTACTATAACTTCATGTTGTTATGAATTGCCATATAATAATCAGGAATGGTCAATTATTGTGCAACCATAAAAAATGTTGTTTCATTTTATACGTTGATGGTACTTTTACGGTAATATTCCCCCAGAAAAGATTTTTGTTTCTGTTGTCATATAAATTTTATTGTTTTAACTTTCTTATTTATAATAAATATTTTACTGTTAGCTCACAACTTATTTTGCTTTTATTGATAGCTGACATTTCCAAACTTATCAATTCACAAAATATCGATAATGACGGCATTGTTTGGCCTGGTATTTAACATATTTTTCAGTATAGGATTATAATACTCTTATAACGTAGATATACAGGTTGTTCCTTAATTAATAAACTACTAATATTTCAGGGTATGATTCCTTAGGTCATTTTATGGAGACAAGTTCACATGAATATATGTCCCCAGAATAAAATTTTTTGCTACAGGGTGTTGATTTTTTTTTTAAATCGTTGTTTTTTAATATCTTAGAAAGTACTTTAAATATTATTTTTCATTTTGGTATGTGTCAATGGGATATAAAACCACATATTTTAGTTAGAAAAGTTATTTTATCGCTCCACCAGTGGCTCCCCTGCAAACATATCTTCTGATATTTTTTACCAAAAAAGTGGTTCTCCACTGACATTTTTCCGTGTGCATATTTTTTTTTGATTAGCCTGGTTAATTCTACATGAAAATGGTAACTTGCGTTTTTCTTGATTAAAACAATTAAATTCTCAATATTTGGTTCTATTTTAGTTCAAGTGGTTATTTTTTGCCAGCTCTGAGAAAGGGCGGCATCCATTGCCTAGAAATTAGAAAGCCCCCCATAATATAGAAAAGTTTCTTTCATGCATTTACTATTAAATCATAAAAACATGAAACTTAACTCATGAATTTCTGATAAATTAATATCTGTAGTTATAAATACAACATTAATATATTTCGAAATTTTAGATTGTATATAAGTATAATTTATTTCAAATATCGATGCACTAGTAAATTTATTATTACAATCATATAACTTTAATCTCTCTATTTTATCTGCAAGGAAGTTAAGATAAAACTGCAAAACGTAATAAAGTAGTCCTTATACAACAGGAGGACAACTTGTGACCTCAATTTCACCAGGAAGCATGTTATTCTGCTACAGTTATTCCAGTACTGCTTGATACCGTGAACCACATTCATTTCATATTGCATGCATGATTATCCCCCTCCGCATTTTACCTAGAAATATTAAGATAATAAAAACATACATATCGTTAAGATATTGGAAATATTATGTTGCAGTTCGATCTGCTATAAATATGACCTTTATAAAAGGTATTGAGAACCAAGAAATACGTAATTGCATACCCTAATTTGCAATTCCAATTAAAGATCTTTTATTTTATTCAGCTATTGTTCATGTCAGTATATAAGCATTTATTTCATTAGTATACAATATATGAAAAAGCTACCTGACAGCAGACGCGGGAACCACGCGATGTCACGCGGCGGCCAGGTGTTGAGGCAGAAATGCTTCCAGACACGGTAATGAAAGAATATATTACAATTTTCTTTACAGTTCACTTGCGTTTTAATTCTCTATGCTAACTAAAAATAATGAGACGACTCGAGCTTTTGTAATCTTATCATATAAGAAGTTTACATAGGGAAAATGATAAAAAAACCCTATTCAAAATAGTCAATGGATAAAAAACGTGATATTGCACAATGTGCCTAATTTTTACGGTATAGTGTTTCCGAGAGGGTCCAATGGGGGGGGGGGGGTCAGAAAATGGGAAGTGAATATGGAATTGTGGTTGTTAGATGGAAAGTAAGGGTTTTAGGGTAAAAATAATTGCACGGTGTGTGCTCTATTCTCGGTCTTCGAGCCAGTACTCAGTTTCGCTGATAAAAATATTTTTGCTTGCTTAATTCTGCAAGGAATAGATTTTAATTATAGCTTTTTCAAAAGGGAAGACGCTGTTTTAAAAAATGTTACCATTTTTATTTTGATTTGAACTTTTAATAACTTTTAAAATTGCCATTGAAAATTGCCATAGGTCTCCGTCAATTCAATAGGTACGTACGTATGTAGGGAAACTTGTTCGCAGTTCTTAACGGATCCACTGAATGTTTTTTAATCGACTCGTCTATTATCAGAATAGAATCCTACTGAATTTCATGATTCATCAAGTAGTTTAATTTCACAGGTACATGAAGAAAAATAATTTCCAAGATGATTCCACCTATTCTAATGTTTTTTGTGCCGCTGATCCCAAATATCACGTCAAAAATGTATGTTTCTGTATCAAAGAGAAGATCGTTGAATAATGACATGGATCTTTTTTACTTTTCTGTCGCCCCTCTTTGATACAAGAAAAGAAGAAACAAAAGCTGCATATCCTAAGATTAACGCATGTAGATATACCGGGTGGCCATGAGTTAATGTACGTCTCCAATTTTTTGGTTATTTTTTAATTTAAAAAATTCGTTTTTGGTACGACGGAACTGGGTTAGTTTTAGAGTAACAGGGATGAAAATAACACTTTCGGTTGAACCGGAAGTGACAAACTTTTTTTTCTTAAATAGAATGACTATATTTTTTTGATGATTTCTTATTAAACATAAAATTCTAAGTACAGTTTTTTCCAATTAAAAAAATTCAAAAAATTAAGTGAGGTACGAACAATTTTTTATTTTTTTCAAAATGGCCGCGTCAGATGAACACGGCGTAAGAAAATTAATAAGTAGGCTATGTAAATTATTAGTAAGGTAGTCTAAATGGGTGAAAAATTTAGGATATTTGTACGAGACGTAGCTAGGTAGAATACAGACCTGTTATGGGACATTGTTCTGGGGATGTTAAAAGAGAGTCTTGACAGTAATATTGGTGCGTCAATAATATTGTTAATGATTTTAAAAAGAAAAATTTTGAGACAAGCATTCTCGCCTACGGCTTAAATTAACTAAAGACTACTTAGTACCTTCAGATCGAAAATGCATAAGGAATTTGCGTTGAACCGATTCTAACTGGTTGACATGTACATTATGGGGTCCAAACAAGTGACGCATATTCAAGCTTGGATCTGACATAATAATAATAAAGCATCTCTAGCGTATCTGGGTTTGAAAAATTTCGACCATACGAACATAATTTCTAACTATGGACTCATAAATCTTACTGGCTTCTAAAACTATGGTGCTAATATGTGTATTAAAAGAGAGCTAACAACTAAGTCACGTGGTGTTTCAGGCCGATGAAATATTATAATTGTAGGAAACAGGTATGAACTTACGAGTAAAAGACATAACATTACATTTCTGCGAATTTAATGGAAGATTGCATTTATTACACCAGTTATTTATTTTGTTAAAATTTTCCTACATATGAAGACAATCGTCAATAGTATACATTCTAGAAAAGAACTTCAAATCATCAGCATATATTAAATACTTAATCTTGTCTGTTAAGTCATCCGTTATGTCATTGACAAATATTGTAAAAAATAGCGGTGGTCCAAGAACCGACCCTTGGGGTATTCCCGAGGTAGCAACGTATTCGACAGACTTTAATCCATTGAAGGTAATATATTGAACTCTGTTTGACAGGTATGACCTGAATAATGTTATCAAGCTATCAGAAAGTCCGGCGTAATTTAGTTTTTTATGGTCAAGTCTGTCGAATGCCTTGGAGAAACCAGTATAAATTATGTCGGTTTGGGATTAATCGTCAATGGATTCCGAAATGCATTGTGTAACACGAAGCAGATTGGTGGTTTTAGAGCGCCCTTTCATAAAACCGTTTTGATGGATAGTGAATTTTGTATTGATTTTATCATAAATGACGTCGTGTAGTAGAAATTCAAGTACTACAAAGTTGCATATTACTGAAATGGCCCGAAAGTTTGATATGTCAGATTTGTCACCCTTTTTAAAAATTGAACAAACTTTAGAACGTCTCCACATATCTGGAAAATCACCATTTTTTTTTAAAATTAAATAAAAAATTGTTACTAAAAGTGTGGCAAATACACGCACAATCTCTTAGCAGAAATGCATATATGCAATCTGGATCAGTGGTCATTTTATTTTTTATTATTTTTTAATGCTTTTATCACATCATCCTCCTCAAATTTTAGTACATATTGCTTTGGAATGGGGTAATATTTTTGGTATATTTTACCTCAACTCAAGCTTTTTGTGACTCTTGACTCTTTATCTCAGGGCTAGGGTAGGTTCAAACTGGCTCAATCATCAAATTATTTATAACTCACTTCGCTGTTCTAATCCAGTTATATACCTCAGAGTATACCTGGTTGCATATCACACCAATAAGGGATCTTTTGTTTGATGATTATTTTAATTATTTTTTTTTAAACTGACGAAACTTTTCAACACTTATTATCTTTATAAAATGGTAAAGATTTCTTATTTTCTACCTAAAATCCTGGCTAAATACCTTAATGTTAATATCTTACACTACCTTACTTTATTTGGCAGTGTAACTTGTCCTTTGTGAAAAGGACAGCCAGTTTTTTTTTTGGGGACATGTCTTAAATTATTCCTTAGACTTTAATCTTTATGAAAAACATTGTCGCCAAGGATCGGGGGGCACGGACAGGTAGGGTGGGCTCCCGTAATATTACGTTTTATATTGAATTTTATATTTTATTTTAAGAGCTGAATCATCTGGAAAATGGTAACTCCTATCCAAATATTGTATAGGAATAAAATTGTAGAAAATTGTATGCACTTTGTTTTTTGTGCAGAAAGATTTTCTCCAACTTTTTTAGATTTTGTGTTAAATAACAAAAACAATATTTGCAATTTTTTTTTAAACGGACGCTATTTTGACCCCATTTTTTTGGGGGGAGACTTGTCTAAAATTGTTCCTTAGGCTTTAATCTTTATGAAAACATTGTCCCCGAGGATTGTGGGGGGGGGGGGGGGGTTGCACCGGACAATTAGGGTGGGCTCCCGTAGTACAGTGTTGAGGGGCACGTTCTCGCGATTTGAAAAGAAAGCGAAACACGAAATCTTTAAAGGGCTAGACTATCCCATTATGGGAAGAGGAAAAATTCCATGTGATGCACATCGTGAATTACACCGGCGAAATTGATAATTCAAGCCTACAAAACCGTACGAAAAGTGACATTTCTGATATGTTACTTGTTCCCTTTTTGTTCTTTAAAAAGCCCTAAAATTTCATTGGGTTGCCTCTAATATTATTTTCGACCATAAGAACATAATTTTTATACACTATGTCTACATCGGATTTTATTTTTTCCTCAGGTGCTTAAAAGCATTATAATATAATGATGTGAGAGTTCTTTGCTACGAGCGACATTTGCCGTTTTAGAAATGTGCCGATCAAATGCGATATACTCTTCGTTTTCGTATTTGCGGAGAGCATAATAATAATTTGAAAAATAAGTTAATATCATACCCATAATATTTATTGGACAAAACAGTTTAAGGTTGGTTTTACGAACGACTTATATTTGCGTTGTTTAATTTCCTGAATCAATGTTGAAAATGTAATATACTTCGTATCTGTTTCAAAGTTAGTCGGATATAATGCTAATAATATCATTGTATGTCTTTACGATTTACTTCCAACAATGGAACAGAAACAAACATTGCTCTTTCGAACCAAAACTTCCAATGAGGAAGTTATACCCACTAATTATTTCCTGCCAAGTAATTAATTGTCATGTTCCATAGCTTAATTATACAACTTTTAAAAAGTTATACTAATTTCATCACCTCAATGCAAACAACTGTTCATGAATGGAGTTACCAACATCCAATTAAGACTCTTTCAAAATACCGAGGTGAAAATGGAATTTAGCGACTCGCGCTTCTTTGTTTTGAAAGAATCAGTATAAAGATTATTTCAAGCTATTATTAAGTTCTTAGTTGAATTGTCTAAAAAGTTGCACTTTTTGTTCCATGCAACTTCAGGTCTTAATTGTGATAACAATATTATATTTTCTGTACTTATTTTTGGGGTTTGGACACGTATCTTAAAAATTTGATCGATACTGGTGCTGACATAGGAACATTAGTAAAGTAAATATCGAATTATTAAATGTAGCTTGTGTTCATCTCCAAATTATTAGATTATGACTACCATTTTTGAAAACTGAAGGGTACCATCAGTGAAATCATACAGAATTATGTCGTGTCGTTGAACAATTTAATAATATGAATTCACATTAATTTCTTTGAGTTAAGGCTGTTCGATGTGCGTTGTATTTAATTAAATAAATATAGGCGACATTTATTCCCGTTTGATATATGGTAAGGTTCATCTCACTAAAGTTGGCGTCACACTCAAACTTTCTACTTGTCTAGGACTGTCTCAATGAAGTGAGTTAAAAATAAGCTAGGGTACTGGAAGTTTTATCTCCATATATGTGACTTCACAAAAAAAAACCAATGGATGAGGAACATGAAGGAAAGGCTAGAAGAAGAATTGAAAGAAAAATGAGACGCGGAGAGAACCCTTGACGAGAATAATGCAGAAAATTTTTTCAAAACATATATGCCTTCCTAGTGGGACAACAATTAAACCAAACTTTCAGAAAAAACAACAGTACGTACACAAGAAGATACATCCATTGCAACATTGGACCAAGGAAATGGAGCAGAGTCGAACGCAAAGAAAGAACGAGCGAAAAAATACAATAAATGGACCACTGGCCCTTGGACAGAGATCTTAAAAGGATAAACTGCTAGAAATAATGGTTAGAACTAAAAGAAATGGTGCACTTGGAATTGATAATAGAAATAACAAATAAATTTACTACGAACCGGAAAGGGTAAAGGAGCAAACCCTGTAAATTGTTACTAAATCATGGATGGAAAGCACTCCTATACCTACAGAACAGAACATGACCATAATAATACCCATCCTTAAAATCAACTCCTTACAGGCGATTACAGGAGGTTAACGAAGGCACAAAAACAGTGAAAAATATACACCAAGACATTCTCAACTTCCTAGAAAACATGATACCGCATCTGAACACATCTGTACCGGAAATAAACTTAAAGAAGTGTCTAATAATGGAGCGATGCCAACCAGCGAGCTGGGTCGAAATGTATGGTTCTTATTATAAATAAATCGAATAAATCAATTACAATCTATTGAAATCAATTCACAGTGGTTTGATGAAACCAATGGCCATAAAGTTATGATTCTTAAGAAGATATTAATATTGTCGCATACAAATTTCTTATTATTGTCAAACATTAATGATATGGTTCTTACAAAACTCTACTAGTCCTATGATATTATCATTAATTTCCTTTTCTACGCGAAAAACCAAGTTAAGTTTAAAGATGCAATAAATCTTGATGTCATATCGTCGATATAAAACTGCAACTGACAAACTTGTAATAAAATCTAAATTACATAAAATAATATCGGTAGTCCTAATATTGATCCTTGTGGCACATCCGATTCGAGCATTCTAGACGGTATCTCAAAAACGTTCATAACTTTTGGAGCAAAAATGATATTACACTGTCATTAAAACCATGTAACATTAATCTATGATTAAGGTAGTTTCAGGGGCAGGAAATCGGAATAAACAGAAAGAAATCCTAAAGGTTCGGATTCATATAGAATTCGACCTAAATAATCAACGGATAAATAGTGAAAAATTCCTTTTATGAAATAGAGTGGCTTCTAGAGGAGGAATTAGAAATAAACTACCCTATTAACTTTAAGTAAATCTATGTATTTGGTGTTACATTTACTTAAGCGATCTATCGTTAAACCTTTCTTCTATACTAAATAAAGGGTGGACTCCATGTCCTGTAAATTACAGCTGCTTGTAACTAATGTTTTTTGAGCAATAACGTTTTCAAGATATTAACGTAAATGAAAAACAACTTATTTTGAAATTAATTGATGTAGCAACGACTGAATAATCAATGAAATCATTCATTGGTAGCGATTTCAAAGTGAAACAAACGCTCATAACAAAGCACCTTTGGGAAGGGGTTGGTTTATTCTTATTTCCACTCCGTAAAACCCATCCTATTCCATGAGAGGATACTTTCACTGTTTTTTCGTTGATTTTGAAGTCGAACTCAATACGAATTCGAAATTGTGGGATTTTCTTCTGTTTATTTCGTCTTCAACTCGTTTAAAGTGTCCTCTATCATGAAAGAGAATTTATTCACTAATATTTTGTTGATTCACTGGTCGATTTATAAAAGGATCCAAATTGTAGAACACTATTTATTTATTTTGATTTCCATCTCCTAAAAACAACCCCAGTTAACCAATGGAATTTTTAAAATTATTTTTCCTACAATCGCGAGATTATTCTGGAGAACTTTTGGCCAGAAATCGGTAATTTGGACACACAGAGTATATTGATGCAAAACACAGAGTAAATTGATCAAAGAGCACAAGTTTCATCAGTAAAAACATTATCAAAACCTACATGGGTGGGAGACTGAATGAAATACATAATCGACCTATATGACTGGTTCATTTAGTGTCGCAAATTTTGAATATATCATTTACAAATCAATATACAATGTGTCTCCGGATGGAGTACTGCATGCACACGTAAACTTTCTTATTTGTTATTTGCCGAGAAAAAGTCATTCTTTATAAAAAATTTTGCTTGTTTTATGAAGTCATAAACAATTCTCAAACTTAAGATAAATTATACAGGGTAAGCTTAAATTTAATTGCAAAATAACGATATTGTCAAAAGAGAAAATAACATTTTATTTAGCTACGTTGAGAACTACACCACATTTCACATTCCCACTAGTGCACATGTTCTCATCTTTTTCTAAATTCTTCATAGACAGATGAGATTACACAAAGTAATGCCATGGATCAATGTCAATGCCAGTGTAAGATATTTAGCTACTCTTATTAGATTATATACTAATCAATGAACTGCTTTTGAACACTTAATAGTATCCATAAACAAATAGCGTGAATTATAATAATTCACTTGTGAGTTATTATAAATCACTAGGTACAGTGCCTATCTCCCGTTACCTTCATGCCTAGCCTGTCCAATCGATGTAACGCGCGACGCGAAGGTGGCTCTGTCTGAGAGAAATTCTTTTTCAATACGGTGAAATAGGACGGTCCATTATTATTGAGGAGAGGAAGGTGATTTAACATGTTTGAATAGTTTCGACGTTTTCAAATCAAGTTAAGTATTAATTGTGCCAAAAATGATATTTTAGGTTAGTGAAGATGAACTATTATGTATACAGGTAGAATTAAAGCAAGTAGCTAATGATACAATATATAATTTATTGTCTCAATTTTATATTTATTGTTACAATCGTAAATAAAGTATAGTTAGTATTCAACTTGCGATAATGGTAATCAGTCATTTGATCAATTATACTAGTACCAGTAAACTTCATCTGCGTGAGTTGTTACCTACATTACCACTCGTTGAATAATATACTATTATAAATTTGATTCCACTGGAGATGTAATAAATATATAAAAAAAGCAGAAAACAATTAAATGAAGATGACGGTGCTATCCTTGTAGTTTTAGACTCTGTACAAGAATACTCAAGATGGTCGTTAAGGCAAAGATCAATAAATTTAGGTATTAGCGAATTCAGAGGAATTTAGTCAGTAACATTTCACGCATTCAAACCTTTTATTCACAAACCCCAAGTTGGAGATGATGCTCGTCATGTCGATTTTTGTTTAACTATGGGTGACGAAATGTTAGCAAATAATCATTTCATTTTATTTCCGGTCGAATCTACTTTTACGACTAATTTGCAAAATTGTAGGTAGTGGGCTCAGAAAAATCCTAATACCCGAATTACCACTAATAGTCAAAAGTTTAAAAAAGTAAATGTTTGGTATGGTATTATGCATCACAGAATAATCGGTCCTTATATTATGGATGGATATTTTAATCAAAGTACTTATTTGGAAACTGAATAATTTTGCTTTGGGCGAACTAAACAATGAAAATTTAGAATTTAGGAGAAAAACAATTTTTCAGCAAGATGAATGCCAGCACATTCTACAATTCTAATTAGACAATGGTTAGACAATTACTTCCACAATAGGTGGATTGGGCACTATAAATCAACAACATGGCCAGCCCATTCACCAGATCTCACCCCGTTGAATTACTTCTTATGGGGGTATTTAAAACAAAAAGTAAACGCAAACAATTTCGAAGACGACGTAGATTTGTAAAAGTAAAAGTTGTGGGTGTTGTTGTAATCATAAGTGGAGATGTGATCTCATCTGTCTATAAATAATTTAGAAAAATATTGGAAAAATGTATACAGGGTGGACCAAATTAGATGGGATTTGAGGTTTCTCTAAAACTATGGCAGATAGACAAAAACCAATATAGGTGTCCTGACTTCGATTTTCGAGAAATAAAAATGGCGCAAACCGCGATCGTCTATCGTTTTCCACTACTGAGCTACAGAGCGTTTTTTGAAAATTGACATTTTCGGATGACCTCTATATTTCAATTACCAAGTGTCGAATCGAAAATCGAGTAATACATTCTTAAGGCACTTTTTCAGGTAGAATCCGTTGCTGAGAAGAAAATAATTATGCATTGTAACGGTCGATTTTCACATTTAATAATGGCCAGAAATTTATGTACTAATTTTCGTTATTTTCCCAAATTTTATTGTGCATTTGAGCCTATTGATACCGTCTCTCGCCAATAGATATTAATAGAGTATAACTGGTTGCATAATAGCACTACCTGGTTCATGTTAGCCATTGAATGCGTTTTGTTACAGGAAGTACGGGTGAGTGCGTTCAGATATTCATTAAGTGTGTGCATTGCAAAAACGCCCTTTTAAAGCTTCTACAATGGCTAGTATTGTTGATTAAACCTTCTTTTGGTGGGTAGATTTATGAAGGGACGGCTTTCAGAGTATATTATGATAATATTTGTGGATATAAACGAAGTTAGGAAAATCTATTCTAGTTTTGGGGTACGCCGTGGAGTGGAAATTCTGAACGTACCGAGACGGAAGACAAGAACTTGACATTTTGATAGAGGACATTTTCTTGATCATTTTTCCTTTTGCTGCTAGAAGATTGAGTCGTCTGAATACGAGTTTTAGCAATATTGTAAGTTTTTCTCCATTTATGGGATTTAGTATTCATCACGACAAGATTAGTTGTATTTTCATTTGGTTTTGAGTATCGCTATGGGGAAATGCAGCTACGGATTTCCGGATAGAGTCAATTTTCAAAGCACGTGGCGTTGTCTGGATGCAAGATTTTGCAGTGCCATTTTGACGGCAAAGAACCTCTGTCAGCCCACATCACATCTCAGGTACGTCTCTGAAAACCCACTTAAAGTTGAAATAGATTTGTAATTTAGGTTATTTATTTTATTTCAGGGCTGTTTGTTTGTTTGTTGTTCGTTTGTTAGGGGATCCGGTACATCAACTCAACGTCCACGGAACAGTAAAATAAATTTTCAAGGAATATTGGTAATATTTTGCTCGTAACGTAAATCTCAGTAACATTTTAGATGTCAGTAATATTTGGTATATTTTGTGTATCGTTACTTTACTAACTGAATAGTTTTGCCTTATTTTACAAACGGATGTCAATAATTTTAAGTAATTTTATGTTTTACCGTACCTTGGGTCACTTGAAGTTTTTTTGTCACGCTTCTGGCACATGACCTTTAGTACATTTATCAAGGATTTATTATTTTGTAAGTTATTTTGTGTATATTAGGTTAAGCGTGTGGGCCCTACTTATTAGTTCACTTATTAGGGTATATTGTGATACTTGTACTGCGTACTGAGTCATCGGTGATACCTAATTGTGAAATATATTGTACTACGTACCCTGATATCGTATTAAATGTTTAATTAGAACAACGTTGTCTTTTATATCTGACCACCTACATCACCCCGATTATCGAAGCCACCCCCAAAGACCTGACTAGTCAGCCGTGTGAGACTCCCTCCTCACTAGTGTATTGCAGAGGGGGTACTGCACGTAAAATATTAAAATTTTGTTCAGGGCACAGGGTGATTACCCTACCCTGCGTTCGAGGTTTAGCAGCCTTTGGGGCCCCCTTTTATAAGTGGTTCCAGCCCCTGCAACAGCATGCCTCAGTTTTCGAGATATAGACATAACTTTTGTTTTTTTAAATGGAACAATGTAAGTTATTATTATTCGTTCACAAATTGAATTAGCTATCTAACATATCATGTCATATTTATCTCTAGAAAAACTGGTTAATTTTCGAAAAATTTAATATATTTGTGAGGAGGCCATGGAAAACTTTTAACAACAACACTTCTTACAATGTAAAATAATTTTGTCAAAAATAGGAAAAACTAAATTACAATAAATGTCCGAATTGTCTTTCATTGACATCTATGCATTTTTGACACTTTCTCTTTACAGCATTTGTTGTATTTTCAATCATGATCTAGCCTATCCACAAAATAGGACCATTATTTCCTAAAAATTAGACGATATCTAAACTACTTTGCTGTTTATTAATGTGCAGTTAGCTACATTAATTGTTAGTTATCAATTTAGTTAACTTAGCTAACTAGACATTGATAAACGAGTCCTGAGTGATATATAGATACTTTTACTTATCCAATCCTCCCCAAATTGAGCATTTAGTGTTTTATTTGACGTATGACCTGGGGCTCCATAGTGTTGGTAAATTAATCTCTGAAATTGTCTTACAGGCATATTGTCTACAAAGGGCTCAATTTCTTGTCGTAGAATGTTAATAAAATTTTCCGTATTAAAATTAACGTGAATAAAATAAGGACCTATTTATTATATGGTATCCAATAAAACCACACCATACATCAAATCCATATCGTCCTTGACGATTAACTGTAGCGGTACGTGCGGATTTTCATGAGCCCAATGATGGTTATTATGCCGATTAAAAATTCCGGCACTGCTTATATGGGCCTCGTCTATCCATATAACTGTTCCTTCAAATCCTCGCACTTCATTGCACTAACGCAAAGACCACTGGCAAAAATCGAGATGCCTTTGAAAGTCATTTAGGTGTAGATGGTGACTAAACTCTAATTTTTAATTAATTTTTTTTTAAGCAAGGAGACGCAGTTGTTTTGGGATTCCTAAATTTTTCTGTGTTTCGCGAGACGATATATTAGGATTTTCTCTAACAGTTTCTAAAATAATATTTTCTACAGCTTCTCTACCTGCTTTATTATATATTATGCTCGAGGTTTTTCAAATGATCCAAACTCGTTTAAATTTTGTTGTAACCTTCTGAATATTTTTATGTCTGCCTGTATCTTTTCTGGATAACTAAAAATATTGTTTTATCACATAGTTTTATTGTCTATAACTTACCTTTTAAAATATAGCTCGGAAGCTAAATTTGAATCGTTTTCGCATTCTATAAAACACTTAATCATTTTTTCACTATTGCTAAACTGAACCATTTGTAACAATGCTCACTCACAATTAACTCACAAATTAGTTTTGGTTATTTACGATTGTTCCGATTTTCTTTTTTTTTTACCAATAAATATTTGAAATGCGATAAATATGAGTAGATGTCAATGGAAGACAATTCAAACATTTATTGTAGTTCAGTTTTTCCTATTTTTGGCAAAATTATTTTATATTATTTTAAGTGTTGTTATTAATAGTTTTCCATGGCCTCCTCGTAAATATATTAAATTTTTCGAAAGTTTACCACTTTTTGTATAGATGAATATGACAATGTTGGATAGCTAATTTAATTTGTGATCGAATAATGAAATAATTTACAGGGTATTCCATTTAAAAAACAAAAGTTATATCTATATCTCAAAAACTGAGGCATACATAATTTTCTTCTTATCGGCAACGGATTCTACCCAAAAAAGTGTCTGAAGGATGTGTTACTCGATTTTCGATTTGACATTTGGTAATTGCCAATTTTTCAAAAGAAACGCTTTGTATCTCAGTAGTTGAAAAAGATATACGATCACGGTTTGTGCCATTGTTCGTTTCTTGAAAATCGAGCACAGGACACCTATATTGATATTTGTCTATCTGCCATAATTTTAGAGAAAAGCTCAAATCGCATCCAATTTGGTCCACCCTATAGTACTAGGAGGTCTACGTGTGGAATAGTTTTGAACTTATTTTAAATTATTATTTTCTTATTTTGTAACTAAACTCCGTATATAAATTTTTCTTCATAATTGAAATACTTTGTTAAATAAAATTTTTAATAAAAAGATTGTTTGCTCTAAGTCGATTTCATATTTTCTAATTTCTAGAATACCCTGTATAATTTATCTTAAATTTGCAAAGCATAACTTTTTATAGAGAATGACTTTTTCTCGCTAAATCAAAAATACGAAAGTTTACAATCCCTTATCCCTTTCAGGGACACATCATATACTATTCGCTAAGGTCGTCGAATTTACTTGATATTTTTTTATATTTGATAAATCAATAAGTTAATTAGTCAGTTGATTTTTCACTTGAAGGTCCCGTAATCTATAATTAATGACTTTTTTGATATATTATTAAATAATTAAATCCACTAATTATAATTAATTAACATATAATCGATTTTTGATATTTTCCTGACTCATCTATTTCTCAATTAATCTCTACGTATAAAAAGTTTATTGCGTATAATTTTTTTAACATTATGTTTATCTACCTGAATTTATTCTGAAAGTGATAAAGAATGTGCATGTTAGTACAAAATAAAATCATTTCAGTGTGCACATGCAGTGTGCAATGTGCATACTTTTAATGAAAACCCGAAACTGTGGTAAGCATTGTAGTAATATGAACAGATAGGAAACATTTGAAATAATTATTCAAAGTTTGCTCAGAGGTATTCTATTCCTTTATTAAAACTTGTACAGTTCGACAAAACAACAATACATGGCCCGCATTGTTAAGAAAGAAAATAAAAAGACAAAACTCTAGCCGATATTACGCCTCAGATAATCCCAATTTAAACCTTACAAATCTCATCATCGATATGAAAAATATATTTTTGCCTCCAGAGAGACTTTTCTTCCGATAAAAAAAAGATTCTAATTTTAATATTTTCCCTAGGGCATTTAGTTGACTGCAAGACCATTTTCGCCAACAATAATATTTTACCACTAACTTTAATATTAATTTGACTGGCAGCTACTTCCGTGAATGAAAACGAGAGTGTATTTACTTTTACAAGCAATATCCGGCTTCATAATATGAGATGCTTTCACTTTAAAGGCTCTTTTTCGATGCCAAATTTCAACAAAGATTAATCAGGGATGTTATATGTTCATTAACAGTTTATATTTATACAGAGTATCTAAACATTTCAAATCGTAAATATGTAATCGTTAAAATAATAGTAGTAATAATACTGTGTAATGGCACATCAGAATAAACCCAATCATAAAGTGCTGAGTGTAAAAATATTAAAATAGGCAACAATACATGAATAATAAAACTACAACATTTTAAAAGCTTAATTTACAAGTACTCCTGGCGTTTTAAACTTTTGCTGCCAAATTCGTGCCCTACGAATTTTTATTTATTGTTTTTATTTGGACGTCTTGAATAACACTTGGTAGTTACGCCACGATACACCTGGAGGAGTTCGTGAAAACCGCTTCAGAAGGTAGCGGAAACCGCGGATTCGCGATTAACTCAGTTTTTATGGCCCAAACAGGAACAACACCTACTATAAAAGTTGTACATCTGTAAATTCCCTACCCTAAAGGTCCTATACATTTTTTTCGTACGCCTAACCGTTTTGGAAATACGACGCGGACTATGTGAAACGTGCATTTAGTTCCGCCAAACCTCTTTCGCACCACATATGTCGCAATTATCTTGCTTTCTATTGACTATTGTTTTCCAGTTTACAAATAAACATTGTATGAATTTTAGGAAGTACGAAGAGGCGCATATTTTCGGCCACAAGTTTGTTGTTTTTTATGTTAGAGAAAAAACAAAAAAAGCGTCGGAAAGCTCGATCAAATTTCTTTAGAATTGGTGTCTACAAATATTTTGAAAAAATTGATAATTAGCGAGATTCTTGGAAAAATGGAAGAAATTTCACGGTTTCCTAGAAAATGCATGTGAATCTTAAAAACATCATTTTTTCCATACGCGTTTGCTTTGAAGGGCCGAGATTAATGGAGCGCCTAAAAAAAAAAAAAAAAATTCTGATGGGACCAAAGGATTCGGTAGACAGAGCAGACTCAACCAGAGGAACAAGCTCACGCTTATCAGGTCCCTCATCCGGCCTCAACTGACGTACGCTTCGGTAGCTTGGGGCTACCAAGCACAGACCTACCTCCAACAGATGCAGAGAGTAGAAAACGTCGCCCTCCGGACAGCAGTCAACGCACCCTGGTTCGTGCGCAACGAGGACATCTTCAGGGACCTGGACTACACCCCGGTCACTGACATCATCAAGGAGAGAGCCAGGAAGATGTACGCCCTTGCTGAGGAGCATGGGAAGCCACTAGTCAGGGAGGCAACTGACTATGATCCAGCAGAGGCTCCGAGGCACAAGCGGCCGAAGATGCAGCTACTGAATAACGGGTGAGTATAAAACATACCACCGTCAGACGCAGACACCTCACGGAAGAGACAGGACGATCACCCAACCACCCACCCAAGACCCTGCGGGTACCGGAAAAACAACCGTCCAGTACCTGTAGTCCCCCTAGCTCCGGGCAGACCGAAAATGCTACCAAAGCAGTTAGGTCTGCCCTTCCTCGAGCTACACAGCTCATCCTTACCCAACCGACGATCCGGATGTCTATTGACATTCTGTGTACCGGCAGTCACTCCTGCCAAAACCCAAAAACACCCGACTGACCGATGACACCCCCCGGGGGGGACAACCTGGCGAAGAAAGAAGATCAAGACAGAAAAGCGCCAGAAGAAGCCTTAGCCAGCAAGGTCCAATGAGCCAGGACCCAGGGAAGTGGGCCGAAATCGTCTGCACCGCTCACATTTGTGAGTGGGGCCGACGTAAAGTAAGTTCGCCCGCCCTGCACGAGGCTGGTCCCCGGTCTACAGAGATGCATTGGGGTAAAGGGCAATAGTCCTGCCCGACCCCAGTCATCCGAGACCGACACATCTATAGCCAATAATATTGGCGTACCTCCTGCTTCTTGTGATTTCCTCGAAAAGCAGGTACGAAAACTCTAGTTATTATAATTTAGTAATTTATGATATTAATCTAATGATTAGTTGTTAGTTTAATGGCATAATAGTTGTTTAAAATTTTAGTGATTATCCGTACAAAATATTTCTTTATCTTTGCTTTATTGAGGTATAATTTACCGCATAAATTAGTTACTGATACGTGGGTATATTCAATACTCAACCGGTGCAGTTTTTTTTTTCGTGTTGACGCTGAATATTAGGTGATCCCGTTTAAAATTATCTTTTGTGTAGAACAATATCTGCCGTATATTTTGTTTTTATAGGTGTGAAAAAGAGAAACGAGGAGGATCTGGACTTTACTGTTTGAGGTGCCGGACTATTCTGGAACCTGCAAAAAAAGGCTGTTGGGTTTTTCCGCATATGCACGAGGTGAGTGGTTTTCATTTTTTCTTGAATTTTTCATTGTGAAAATTAAATCTGTAAACGAAATACCACTCAGCTCGTGTGAAGGCATGGTCCCTTTTTGTTAAATTTTGGGTGAAGTCTAGAGTTCTTGTGTTTTTTTTCATAATACCTAATTATCTTTTGCTGGTGCATTCTAGAATTCTTGTGTTTTTTTTATATAAAAAAAAATACCTAATTATCTTTTTGCTGGTGCATTCAAGTGATGTGTTTTACAGCATATTACTTGTACGGATTTTTATTGTAGGAACAATACTGTTTGTGCCATTAACTAACGTTGTGTTTTTTTTTTGCTACAGTTTTTCTGTCAATGCTTTCTAGGAAGCCATTTTATGTCAATTTTTGAAGCCGTCTGAATCACAGACGTAAAATTATTCAAAGTCATTTAGATGCAAACTTTTGCATAGTTTATAAAATATTTAATTCACTCCCTTTTTCGATATAGACCAGTAAGGTTTATTAATTTTTGTGTGGTTAAATATTGAATACCTTTCTTATTTTTTTTTGTTCATAGTCAATTAGTTAAAATTTCTTAAATTTCATAAATCTTAATTGTTTTAAAATACATTATCTAATTAAATCTTGTGCAGAAAATTTTTATTCAAAAGTTTTGGTCATATAAAAAATATTTTTTTTTGTAATATTTTACTATCTTACATTTTAGTTTTTACAATTTCTCATTGGATTCAAGTAGTTTTTATTGGATTTACGTAATTAGTTTTAGGGAGTTTGCTACCAAGTATAGCCTACTCAATATTGAAGTTGCTTCTATTTTCCCCTTTTTATGTAAACACTTGGACCAAGCAGAGAGGAGAGACCCAGTACACGCCTTCCATCTTAAGAAAGGAATTTGGTGGTCGTGGAAAGCAACATCGTTGGAATGGACAGAGCTGATACTCCAAGATAAGGAGATTGATAGTGGGATCCCAGCTCTCAACATACGTCCCTCAAAATCCTAAACATTGGAAGCTTCCCGCCCCATTCTCCTGCTGCAGCAGTTACGTAAGAATTTTTGGAAACTGTACGGTCTAAATTTTTATTGGTCAGAAGAAAAATTGTACAAAACCAGTCAACTTTGCTAATTTTTTACAATTTTTATTACTCAATTTTTTCATCATTTTTTTCAAATTTCAATCAACTTTGTTAAATTTTTGTGCTTAAACTATTTTAATATTTTTCTTTACATTTTAACCTTAAATTTTATTTAAATATCAATTACCAATTGTTATTTTCACTATTTTGTCTTTCAATACGTTTTAATCAACTTGTAAAGAAATTGTAAATATTTGTTTTAAAAATCTATTTTTCTGTAATATACTGTTAAACTTTTAATTCTTTTGTATTCTTATTCCTGCTCTCCCAATACTCAAGAACAGACTATCTAATCTTTGTATCTTTATTTATTTTTGATATTAATTTGATTATACCTTATAAGGGAAATACGCTGGCGTCCTAAAGGCCCAGTACAACTAAACAAAAAAGAAAACTTAACCTACTGCTGAGCTAGCAGGAGCTAGGTTACTACACCTCCTGATTGGGGAATTTGCAATAAACCAACAAAGTGTTGTTAGAAATTATTTAACGTTCATAAAAAAAGTTGCCATTACATATACTTAGTTATTATTAGTCCTAGAATGCAAATTTAATGTAAATACAAATTATGAAATAACTACATTATAACATGAATTCTACTTTATGGAACCATATTCAAGTTTGGATCTCACAAATGAGTAATATAAAATTTTCAAGGTTTGTAAGTTATTAAATTTCTTACAATTTCTTATATTGAAACCAAGCATTTTCATTCATTTTTGTTGTTTTTGAATTATTATGTTATTTAAATGAAAGCTGATGATCAAAAATGATACCTAAATACTTAGTATTTGTGCATCGGGATACAACAATACCGGTTGGTTTATGGTTCGAGTGATTTGAGCTAATTTTTACCAGTTATTAAATTTTAAATGTTTATTAATTATTATTATTTTGGTTTAGAGTAATATTTTATATCTAACTTCATGCACATGTTAACTATTTAATTTGAAGTATATTCTAATATTTCACCTTACTAGCAGACCTGTCATATTCCCATCCTGCCAAAAACTGCTCACGGTGACATTTTATACAAGTGGCAATATCAATTTTTACCCAAGTTAAATTACCCAATTTAGGTGTCCTTTTCCTGTAATATTTATATATTACAACTCAAACAATACATAAATGAGAAATTTATCTAAAACCCTTGACTTTTTACAGTTAGTACAAAATGTCATTGACTAAATGAATAAATTTATTTACTTTTATTAAATCATCTATGGAATTGTACATTAAACTAACATTATTTATTATAAATAACACAGCCCCACAAAAAAAAATAAAAGTTCTGTACCAGGGACGTGAATACATAGATTTTGTGTATTTTTTATGCTGAATCTGAATCTGCAGCCAAAAATATGGGTTACCCAGGTAGTTTTTTAGTGAGACGCAAAAACATCCCCTAAAATAGAATGATACTGTAAAGCTTTATAATGAAATGCAACAATTTGTAAATACTTTGAGAAAATATTTTAAAGTAAGATTTTGAGCATTAAAAAGAAATATATGCAAATTAAACCCATACCCACCCCCACGAGAGGGTTAATTCCACTTCTAAGATCAAATAAAGAATGTTATAGTGCAAAACAATGTGAAAAGCCATAGCCTCGTAGTTTGTAATTCCAAATATACAAATGTAGGTTGACAGACAATATACCTAAAAAATATAATGTAATCTTATTTTTAAGGGGCTTGAAACCACCTCTGCAGGCCTAGGTATTTCTTGAGTCACATATTTTTCTATTCAATGGTTTGGTCTAAATTTTGTTATCGCGGGTTTTTGTGGTCTCTGATTACGAATCTGAAGTCTGAATCCGAAAATTCCTGAATAAAAGATGACGGATCCAATATGGCGGGTGTAAAAAATCGGAAAAGCATTCAAAATTTGAAGATTATGGCTGAAACTTGTTACTCGGGGTTTTTGGAGTCGCTTATCACGATTCACTGTAGACGCTTATTTAGTAAAAATTATAAAAAAAATTGTCTGTCAAACTTACAGGTGTCAAACTGGAAGATGTCAAACTGACAGATTTCACACTGACAGATGTCAAACCTGACAGATGTCAAACTGACAGGTGTCAAAAGGGATAAACGTCTTTTTGACAGATGTCAAACTGACAGATGTCAAACGGGATAAACGTCATTTTAACAGATGTCAAACTGGCAGATGTCAAAGGGAGTAAACGTCACTTTGACAAGATGTCAAACTAACAGTTACTCCGACGTGGTCATAAGATTAATAATAATAATGTACTATTCGCCATTCAAATTTTCCACCCAGCTCACGTAACTCGTTAGGAAAGGGGCACTTTCAAGCTCTAAATTATAATTTCCCACGATATTGCCACGATGATCAGTTTTATATATTTAGCTCCAAATCGTCCCTATTTTATTCGTCCCCACTTTCACATTTAAGCGAGACTGCACACTGCAAATCGAATTTATATTCCTTGTTTCTCATTTTTAGACATTTGCCTATTTTTACTCAAATGCCTCAATTTTTTTAAACATTCATAATATATTTCTTTGGGTGGTAAATACCAATTTCTATGGTACTTTTTAATCCGCCATTTTGGATTTAAGAATTTGCGAATTAAGACCCCAGAATCGTGATCAGCGACTCCAAAAACCCTCGAGTAACAAGTTTCAGCCACAAGCTTCAAATTTTGAATGCTTTTCCGATTTTTACATCCGCCATCTTTTATTCAGGAATTTTCGGATTCGGACTTCAGAATCACAATCAGCGACCCCAAAAACCCGCGGTAACAAAATTTAGACCAAACCATTGAATAGAAAAATATGTGACTCAAAGGGGTAAGAAATACCTAGGCCTGCAGAGGTGGTTCCAAGACCCTTAAAAATAAGATTATATTATATTTTTTAGGTATATTGTCTGTCAACCTACATTTGTATATTTGGAATTACAAACTACGAGGCTATGGCTTTTCACATTGTTTTGCACTATAACATTCTTTATTTGATCTTAGAGGTGGAATTAACCCCCTCGTAGGGGTGGGTATGGATTTAATTTGCAGATATTTCTTTCTAATGCTCAAAATCCTATTTTAAAATGTTTTCTCAAAGTATTTACATGATTAGAGAATATTATTTAGGTATTATGCAAATCACAACTTACACAATTTTTTATTTGTAATGAGAATACCTACTTTCTGTATATTGTTGCCCTAATCTGGGCACGCTAATATACTAGTTAGGTAAATACTTTAAAACACTCATTATTGGAGAACCAATCAAAACAACTACTCTTCTAGCTAATACTGACGAAGCATTGAATTACATGATAGGATTCTTGGCATTTTAAAGAAAAAAAAATATTGAAAATATTTAAATCATTTATTTACATTTAGTCATTCACACTTTTTTATTTAATATGAAATTATCTACTTTCTGTATATTGGTACCTTAATCGGGTCACGCTAATATACTACTTAGGAAAATACTTTAAAACACTCATTATTGGAAAACCAATCAAAACAACTACTCTTCTAGCTAATACTGACGAAGTATTGAATTACATGATAGGATTCCTGGCATTTTAAGGCAAAAAAATATATTGAAAATACTTAAGTTATTTATTGAAATTCAGTCATTCACAACAATTATTGAACCTTACATTCTATTTCAACTCTAGAAAAGTTGTACAAGTTTTTTCAAACTCGTTAGTTCTCATCAGTAGAGTATAGAAACATCCATTCATTATTTACAAGCCTATTCTTGTTTTATTTTTTACAATTAATTATTTTTTATTTATTTGCTTCTATCATGATTAGAGAATATTATTTAGGTATTATGCAAATCACAACTTACACTTTTTTATTTATTATGAAAATACCTACTTTCTGTATATTGTTGCCCTAATCTGGGCACGCTAATATACTAGTTAGGTAAATACTTTAAAACACTCATTATTGGAGAACCAATCAAAACAACTACTCTTCTAGCTAATACTGACGAAGCATTGAATTACATGATGGGATTCTTGGCATTTTAAAGAAAAAATATATTGAAAATATTTAAATCATTTATTTACATTTAGTCATTCGCACTTTTTTATTTAATATGAAATTATCTACTTTCTGTATATTGGTACCTTAATCGGGTCACGCTAATATACTACTTAGGAAAATACTTTAAAACACTCATTATTGGAAAACCAATCAAAACAACTACTCTTCTAGCTAATACTGACGAAATAGTGAATTACATGATAGGATTCCTGGCATTTTAAGGTAAAAAAGTGTGTAAGTTGTGATTTGCATAATACCTAAATAATATTCTCTAATCATGATAGAAGCAAATAAATAAAAAATAATTAATTGTAAAAAATAAATCAAGAATAGGCTTGTAAATAATGAATGAATGTTTCTATACTCTACTGATGAGAACTAACGAGTTCGAAAAAACTTGTACAACTTTTCTAGAGTTGAAATAGAATGTAAGGTTCAATAATTGTTGTGAATGACTGAATTTGAATAAATAATTTAAGTATTTTCAATATATTTTTTTGCCTTAAAATGCCACGAATCCTATCATGTAATTCAATACTTCGTTAGTGTTAGCTAGCAGAGTAGTTGTTTTGATTGGTTTTCCAATAATGAGTGTTTTAAAGTATTTTCCTAAGTAGTATATTAGCGTCACCCGATTAAGGTACCAATATACAAAAAGTAGATAATTTCATATTAAATAAAAAAGGTGTGAATGACTAAATGTAAATAAATGATTTGAATGTTTTCAATATATTTTTTCTTTAAAATGCCAAGAATCCTATCATGTAATTCAATGCTTCGTCAGTATTAGCTAGAAGAGTAGTTGTTTTGATTGGTTCTCCAATAATGAGACCTACCTAACTAGTATATTAGCGTGCCCAGATTAGGGCAACAATATACAGAAAGTAGGTATTTTCATAATAAATAAAAAAGTGTGTAAGTTGTGATTTGCATAATACCTAAATAATATTCTCTAATCATGATAGAAGCAAATAAATAAAAAATAATTAATTGTAAGAAAAGTATTTACATATTGTTGCACTTATCACTCTATTTTAGGGAATGTTTTTGCGTTTTACTAAAAAACTACCTGGGTAACCCGTAGTTTTGGCTGCCGATTCGGATTCATCATAAAAAAATACACAAAATCTATGTATTCAGGTCTCTGGTACAGAACTTTTTTTTGTGGGGCTGTGTAATTAATTTATTATAAGTAAATAGCTTATAATAAATAAATAATTTACATCATACATATCAATTAATACAATGTAGTGAAAAAAAATTCAGTTTATTCAAAATTAAAAAATGATTTTAAAAATGTTCGGTCGACGCCCGTGGCTTAGCTGGAAATATCACAAATTCATTTGTCGACCTTTTTTATGATTATTTAATTGACATTAGACCAAGTATAGCTATTGTCAGTAAAATTATCATGAGTTTAACTATTATTATTAAGTGCCCCCCTGTATAATATACGATTGATCCATCGCTATTCAGACTTTAAGAACTTTTGATACAACTTATTTCCTAGACATTCTAAATAGATCAACACAATTGTTTCAGCTCTTGGCGGTGGAGAAATTTTATTACCTCGGTTGCATCGCCGTATTTGGTTGAGATAGTGCATTCCATCGAAATGATGGTTATAAAAATGAAAATGTAAATGCATTGGTTGCTCTTTTATGATTTTATTGCTTTTGTTCTATTGCTCAGTGATTTATATTTCCGCTTTAAATAGAAACTTTCTAAAGAAATGTGAAGTAATTTCTGTTATAAAGATGAAGTTGTAATAATAGAATGAAAATATTTTTTTAATATGCATCTTTAACTTTTTTAAGAGTTAATATTAATGATGAGGAAGTACTCAGTCAATCAAAACAAAATTAACAATTTAATTGTACATGGAATTTCTGACACCATTGCCCGGAGCCTGTCAGATATTCAGGGCGTGAAGCGCCGCATAATGGCCCAAATCTGGTAGAGTTAAGTATGTGGATATGCTAAATTCAGTTTTCTGGCAGAATTTTTTTGTTTCAATAGGGCGGATTGAGAATTTGGGTCAGAAGAAGCCAGAAAAGATGAAAAATTCAATAAAATAACCCAGCCCCCATTAAAAGTCCTGATCCTGAAACTTAACCCGAGTAGTCCAATATATTTTTCGACGCCGAATTCGAATCCGACCTCAGAAAAACTCAAACATTCTCAAAATTTTGAGCTGGAGCGAAAAAACACCCTTGGAATAGGGTAAAATCGCCCCTCACGTATGGTAACAATAAGTACAGGCAAAAAGTACTTCTGATGTACAATCCTAGGGTTTTTGAGGTTGATGCTTTCAAATTTCAACATACTAGAAGCCAAAAATTTATTCTTATAGTAAAAATCGAGTAAAGTAGGAGTTGAAAGGGTGAAAAATGAAAATTTCATAAAATACGTAATTTTCATACAAAAAGAATATTTCTAGGGATTTTTGAGGTTGCTGATTTCAAAGTTTAGTAAGCCAAAAGCCTAGAATTTATTCTCAGGTTGAAAATAGAGTAAATTAGTGGTTGAAAGTTGAAAAAATACGTAATTTAGATTCTGATTCTGAGTATTGAACTTGTCAACAAGTTCGAATCTGATCTCAGAAAAGCTAATGCGCCCTCAAAATTTTGAGCCTTTAGCAAATAAACAACTTTAAAATAGGGTAAGTCATTCCTGATTTGTGGAACAATAAATACATGCAAAAAGTAGTTAACAAGCGCAAACGTATTGTGTAGGGATTGCAATTTACCGGAAGTTTTAATAACCATTAAATCGGTGATTAAAAATGTAAATAACCGGTTAACCGGTATTTACCGGTAATTTTTAGAATGGATGATTAAGGTGGCGAAAATGGCAATTGTCTTTTTTCATGTACAAAGTTATCTAAATTTAATAAAAAACATTTTTATATACGTATAATTAATATAATGAACAAACAAAAGTTTTTTTATCAAAAAGAAAAAATATAAATTAAATAAATTTAAATAAATAATTATTCGGTAAATAAGAAAAATAACAAGCTAAATAACAAAAATTATAAACATAAACTCAAATAGGGCATTTACTGAATACCTAATCTAAAAATACAATATTTTTAAAAATAGCCCGTTAACAGGGTTAGTTTTTCAAAGCTGTATCTGTTAGTCATCTGATATTTGTACCACCAGCTGAAGATGCCCTTCCTCAATCGATATTGGTAGGTCGATAAGTTAATGAGAATTGGTAATAACATATTTCTAAATGTATTCCACGGATATTTGCGGCAGTGAAATATTCAGTTTCCTGTCGGAAGATATTGTCAATGTCTCTCTTGTATTTCTTAGGGCTTGGTGTTTGGGTTTTAGTTTTTATAATATTATATATTTATTGTTAAAAGTGCTCAGTGTTGGGACAGTCACTCTGTATTTAGTGAATACTAGTCACTGACATAAATACAAACGTTGAATACGTGACATATCGTAAGTTCAGAATTTACCGAAATAACCGGTAAAAAATTAAAATAACCGGTAATTATCGTCATGTGTCTTTTGTCTTGTTAACAGGCTAACCGGTATTGCAATCCCTAGTATTGTATTTAAATATAGATTTTTGGCATATGGCAAAAGATTTTATACTCTGAGGTGGTTAAGCTACCTCTAGATAGAGGAAAATCACCCTAATATAAAAATAAAGTTCACGAGAGTGGTTAAAGTCACTTTAGTTTCTATTAAAAAATTTATAAATCAAAAACTTCCACATTTTCTATATTTTAATGGTATTTTATTTATATATAAGGGTAGTTTTTACACTCATATTATGTACTGTACTCTACATTGGGGTGAACTTCAAGTCACTCTAATTCTACATAATTCCAAACTTTTCAATCTTCATTTTTTATGTCAATTTTTACCATTTATATACTCTATGATGGTGTATATTCTTTGCAAGAATAGGGTATTTTTTAGCCTAATATAAGAGTAGTTGTTCTGCCACTATTAAGGGAGATGATTGCTAAATATAAAACATAAACCTCTCCCTTGTTTTGATATTCTTTACCGTTCATTCACATCAATCAATAAATCCTGAAATATGAGTTTTGCCTCGTTCCTTCTATTTTGGAGTTGCTTAACCATCGCAAAATCCTTTGCGATGTACCAAAAATCTATATTTAAATACAATACCACTACTACTTAACAACTTTTTTCCATGTATTTATTGTTACCACAAATCAGGGAAGATTTACCCTATTTTAGGGTTGTTTATTCGCTAAAGGCTCAAAATTTTAGGGCACATGGGCTTTTCTGAGATCGAATTCGAACTTGAACTCAACAAAATATAATTTCAGAATCTAAATTATGTATTTTTTCAACTTTTTGTTTCTACACCCATTTCAACCACTAATTTACTCTGTTTTCAACTTAAGAATAAATTCTAGGCTTTTGGCATGCTGAAATTTGAAATCAGAAACATCAAAAACCTCTAGAAATATACTTTTGGAATGAAAATTACGTACTTTGTCAAATTTTCATTTTTACAGCTCTTTCAATCCCCATTTTACTCGATTTTCACCCTAAGAATGAAATTTGAAATGAGCAACCTCAAAAACCATAGGAATGTACATTAGGAGTACTTTTTACAAGTACATATTGTCACCATTATGAGGGTCGATTTTACTCTATTCTAAGGGTGTTTTTTCGCGCCAGCACAAAATTTTGAGGACCTCAGGAAAGCCCAAACCTTTCCTGAGGTCAGATTCGAATTCAGCGTCGAAAATATATTGGACTACTCGGGTCAAGTTGAGGATCAGGAGTTTTATTTGTGGCTGGGTTATTTTATTGAATTTTTCATCTTTCTTGCTTCTTCTGACCAAAATTCTTAAGCCGCCATATTGAAAAAAAATTTCTGCAGCAAAACTGAATTTAACATATCCAAATACTTAACTCTACCAAGTTTCGTAAATTTTTATCGAAAATTGACTAGATTACCGATTTTTGACGCCTGTTCTCAATAAAAGCACCACTATGTGCCATAGCAGTTGAAGGACAGGGCGGGGCGGAGCCGGAACAACTTAAAACTAAATGTAAATATAAAAATATTAACTTCTTTCATCAGTATGGACGAATTAACTTAGTTGCTAATAAAAGATGTCAAATACTAAAATAAAATTTTCATATGCTGATAGAGGAAAAGTGACTAAATGAAAAAACCCGCTTCAGATAAATGACATAGTACCGAGTGGATGCCAAGCTACAAGAATATTACGATATAAAAAGTTATAGTTGTATAAATTTGACGATAAGGAAGAGAGCAATTTATAATAAACAACGAAAAATACGAAAATAAACGAAGGGAAGATAGGAAAAAGTTAAATAAGTGTAAATTATCATAGGGAGAAGTTTGTTTTATTATAAGAGAGTGAGGTTGTAAAGGTTTTGGCTACCTTTACAACATTGCATTGGAAATATGTAATAAATAATCAGGAAGATAGGTCGCAAACAAGAGGAATAAAAGAGGTCCAAGAACGGATCCTTCGTGGACTTAAACTATTATTGTCCCGTTTGTTGAAAATTACATTGCTAAATCGGATATCTTTCCTCTGAGCCCTCTGTTATTGAGTTTATATATTAAAATATCAGTTCAATTGGAAGGCTATGCTTAAATCAAAATAGATGCCTAGAACATATTTACCTTCATCTAGTTCCTTTAGCCCATCACAGGCCCACAAAATCAAAAAAGTATCCTGGGCTAGTGACTAGCTATTCCCATGTTTTTCACTTGCTGAACACGAATAGGACCTTCCAGGACGAATTGGCCTGCCAAGATGGCGTTATTGACACGCTGTTATACCGCAGTCGCATTATGGGTGTGGAGGTCCCTGATGTTAATTAAGTAGATTAATTAAGTAGGACCTGCCGTCAGGCGCCGAAGTCGCTCATGTATTTACTATCTACATGTCCGATTTATGCGACTTCGGCCTACATCCATAGGCATAACGCTACTCTACGAGTGTTGTACAACTACCTACGGCACTCGTACCAAGTAGACCAAACACCAGTGCTGCCTTAGGTCTCCGGAGAGATCGAGTCCGTTGTCGAGAAAGAGAAGTGCTGTATCTACTGTAACTACTCGTTCCTGACGGTCAGGCAGATTCAAGCAAACAAGCCTGGCATAGTCCTCCTCGACCACCAAACCAAGATGATGTATGTCATCGAGTTCTCGGCACCTGCCGAGACAAACATCATCTCCGGTATGAGCTCTGAGTGCTATACCCAAACTACTCGGTCAAGATGGTCGTCCTGATAATTGGTGTACTTGGTGGAATGAGGCCTACGCTGCTCTCGGAATTAAAGGCCATACCAGCCTGCCAAAAGTCATCCGAGTGGTTGGCAGGCCAAATGCAGAAAGCAGTTATTCTAGGGTCCCTTCGTCTTCTTAGGGCACACGAATCTGGCATCTACAGTCACTAACCCTGCGGGATGCGGGGAGTGGCTGTGGATAATTCGCTGGCGCTTCTCCTGTGAGAATGTCGGAGACACGGGAGATCTCTCCAGCATCGCGCACGCGAAAAAAAATGTTTTTTTGGGGTTGGGGGTGAAAAACGAGCCAATCTGACAATTCTGACTTCCGATTTGGTTTCAGCGGGTCCAAATACATACGGATACACTGGTTTGGTCTGCCGGATAGACTACTTTTTTTTTGTGGGGCTGTGTTATTGAACATAACAGTGCCTAAAAACAAATATTTTTTTAATTTCACTTTGAAGGAAGTTACTGATAATTTTTTATAAGAATCGGGTATCCTATTGTACAGCCAAGTAATGTAATATGAAAATGAGCCCTTATACAAGGATATTGTGTTGCGGTGCAGTCAACTGTGTGTTAGAGTGAATGTTTACATTATGCACATCCGTGCGATGTCGACTTTTATTGTAAAGATAGGCTGGTTTGTGAGAATTTATGATTTTATGAAAGAGAGTGCCAGCATGAACTATACGCCTCTCTTCCATATTCAGCCATCCGATATTTTTTAATTTCACGTCGCCTAAGTCCGCAAATCAGTCGAACATAGGAGTTTTGAATACGTTGGAGTCTTACGGAGTCTTTTTTCAACAAGTTAGGGCCGTATACAGCGTCCGCATAATTTAAATGCAGTAGAACTAAACTATCACAAAGCATAATTTTACATTTTCTGTCGAGTAAATGACGGTTAGCGTATACTAATTTTAAATTATAAAATGCTCTACGAATGATAGCAGTAACATGTGAGGAGAATCAAGTGAGCAATCTAAATGGAGACCCAGATTTTTACAACTATCTACTAAAGACAATAATTCATCATCGATTAAAATTTTAACTCGATCTTTACATCGATTACGCGCAAAATCCTTCCAAACAGAATAACATTAGAGTTAGATCCGTTAATAGACAGACAGAAATTCTTAGACAATTTTACAAGAGCACTCAAATCGTTATTTATATTTTCGCAGGCTTCGTCAACATAATTCTGTTCGAAAGTGTAGTACAGTTAAGCATCATCGGCATAATAATGACAGTTGCAAAACCTTAAACAACTATGGAATTCACAGGTATGTAATAAAAATAAGAGACGTCCAAGGATTGAACCTTGAATAAGATCTCATCAAATTGACAGCATTGTTTGAAGATCCTAAGTAATGCAAGAGTGCTAGAAGTAGGTTATGTTTGATTTTATCGAACGCTTTACTGTAGTCGAGAAGAACAAGTATGCAAAGTTTATAATTATCTATGGATTCATGAATGTCATCCGTAACTTTTAGAAGAGCAGTTATGCAACTATGCACACTGCGAAATCCTGATTGTTGAACTGGCAAGATATTCAAATTGTCAGTGTAAGTACGAATCTGTTTATTGATTAATTTTCCAAAAGCCTTAGAAATACTGCATAATATGCTTATAGATCTCAGATCTTTGAAATTCTCGGGGATGTTTATCTTGGGTAAAGGAATGTCGTGGGCACGTTTTCAGATGGAAGGATATACATTATTCTTAATACAAAAATTAAATATATGTGTAAGATTGGGTAGTATATGAGGGCAACTGTGCAGTAAAATGTTTATGCCTATTTTGTCAATAGCTTTAGAATTAATTGATAAAATGGCTTCATATACCTCAACTTCGCTTACTGTATGAAAGTTAAAATTACGTGTCCCTATCTTAATATTTTGGGAGAAATAATTAATAGTATCAGCATTAGGTGAGCTTTGCTGACAAAATAATCATTTATTTTGTCGGCTTAGTTTAGGTGATCCGGTATATTTACATTAGTTCGTTTGTTGTAGATATCGAGATCTCTTAATGTCACCATTGAGTCTATATTGTAAGTATACTTTTTTTTCAAGTTTGATTGTAGCATTGATCTGCGTAATGAGATTCTTTTCCTTTTTTTTTTTTTCGTTGACAACGATTGCCTCTTCATTGTCCAACAAAAGTCAGCCATGTTCCATCTACCTCGATGCCGTCTTTCCATTTCATTAATATCTTGATGTAACCGTACGCCTTCTTCTTCATTGAAATCTCCTAAGTTTTACTTTGCACTTTTCCAAAAATGTGTATATAGGTTTTAAGAATCTTTTTTATAAACCAAGTTCTTTTCATTGTCATTGTCAATGTTTTCGGAAATAATATTATGATAAACACCATTTTAGTGATTTCATAGACAATTCCATTATTTCATTTTAATGGGTTTATTGACAAAGAAGGACAATGTTATGAGTGGGCCTATGATGATTGACCTAAAATCGGGGAATATGTATAAAACTTTATTTGTAGAAAATTTTATATAGAATATTATCAATAAGTATAAAATTTCTGTGGGACGAACTATTTCGCGGGAAAATGCATGGCAATACGCATTAGGAGTGGTTCTTAAGGTTGAAGCTCACACTTGTGCCTCAGGAACTCTTTTGTTTCTTGGAGGTAGCCCCATGGAGCACATCATCCCAAAGAAGTTATAATTTATTTTCTCTATTTCTCGATTTTATGTCTAATATCAATGAACTAAGGACGTGAATGTGACCTTAATTCCCTCCAATATAATGATAATAATCATAATATTAAAAGATAGCATAACAGAAGGAACTCCGTATGCCCGATTCGTTACAATAGGTATGTCAGTTCAAATCAAACTTTCCAAATTTGTTCTTAACGCAAAATGTAAGCCAAATGCCCCTACAACATATTTAAAATCAGTGATAATTTTATCTTCTACAGTTAACTAAATTTCCTTGAAAAAAAACTAAAACAAAAATTAGCGATGACACATATATGGATAGAAAGTTTTATTCTAAGAAAAGAATCATCAAAATCTAGTGGGAGCCACTGACGAAACCTGAGAAGAAAAACGCCTTGTGTTTTAATTATGTAGATGTCATATCTGAATACCTGGTGAAAATGCCGACACCGGCGCCGCCTTAAACGTAACGCAAAAATGCACACGTCCGGGAAATTAATTACATCCGGCCCTGCACAAAGGCTTTCCAGAAGACCTTTTAGCTGATATAATAGTAAAATCTGTAGGCAACACACGCATAGGGTTATTGTGCAAGTCTACTACGTTCGCCAAATCTAATCCCTTAATACGCTTACCCGGCCATCTTACGCTAAGTGGATTATACAACAGTAGGGTCATAAGTAAGTTATTTTGGCATTTAGATGAAAGGTAGGCAAAACAGCAAAAACTAATTACATAAACAAATTTGTTTTCAAATAAAGTTGCGACATAAAGACCGCCCAATCAAACATAAAACGAAAACGTTTTAAGAGTCATTGCGGGGTGGCCTAATTAATCCCAGAATTCATAACTCGTTATTCAATTAAGGTGAACAAAGTTTTATCTTTTTAATTTTTAATTTTCTCAATTTGAATTAGGCACCAAGCGTTTTAAATTAAAATTTTCCATATCTTCCTTCCTTTTGTTCCTAAATTAGTTGTATAAAAATGTATAAGCAATTTTTATAATTAGCTATCAAGCTGAATTTCATGTACTTTTTCATATAAATAACCTACCCATAGGGAATGAATATTTAGCACTCAAAGGAGCTACCTTAAAAATTACAAATTAAATGTAAAAAAAAAACTTTTTAAAAAAAATTTACAAAAGTAAATTAATTGTCTTAAAAGCTTGTATCACCCGACGCTTTTTAAGACAATCAATTTTATTTGCCAAATTTAAAATTCTATCCAAGTATATATCGTTTCCGCGTCCGGTGCTAATGGACAAAAGTGAAAAACGCTAAATACCGACTCATTTGCAAAGAACAATATTTAAAAACCCATGCGTGGTAAAGTATGGAAGCCATCTTGTTTTACTAGTTTTGGGGTGTTGAAAACGAATCCGTCACCCGTTTTGGCGAAAAATCTCGGGAACACATTAAAAAACAATCCTTATTCGGAGGTGACATTGGAATTGATATTAGTCTAAATACTAAGTTTTGATAACTAAGTAAAAAAAGAAGTAAAAAAAAAGCAAATTCACCCCTTCAACCCTTTTCGCCATTCCCTCATCACCACTAAGAAGTTGTAAGAAGTGTAAGCTACTATAACTGCTATATAATAATTTACATATTTTTAAAAAACCAGAACACCTCATTGAGTGGTTGTAATCAGAATATAATAATCTGATTACTTCTGAGTACACTCATACGCCTCTTCACATCTCACCTTCTCAGGAATATTGATCGGTTTTAATTACAAGAAAAATCCTAATACTCAGTTGGATGTTTTTTTTTTATCATATTAAGGTGATTTGGCCAATTCAGATCTCTCCTGAATATTTCTTACTCCTCTAAGGAGGGGGTGTATGGTGTCAATGCCCAATTTAAAAAATGTTGCTTGATTTTTATAGTAAAAAATTATTTAGTTATTTAAATAATTTTTGTTTCTTAGAATGGGAATCTTTTTTCATTTTATGACCCCCTCAAATTCCAAATCTACCCACGAAAGGGGTGGGAGTAACTATTTTGGGACTTTCGATTAGTTTTTATTACAACAGAAATCCTTCATTACTTCTTACATGGGATTCTAACATAATAGAGTAACTTAGTTATTGAAAATATATATATATATATATATATATATATATATATATATATATATATATATATATATATATATATATATATATATATATATATATATATATATATATATATTAACGTATCATTTACCCGTTTTGCGGGAGGTGGGGATGTGGCATAGAGATTACTATCTTAGAAATATCTCAGAGGTACAAGTTACTCTATCCTAGCCATGTAGGCTCTTGTGGTTAGCACTCTCTCTATTTATTATTTTAGATAGTAATCTTTGTGCCACATCCCCATCTCCCACAAAACGGGTAAATGATACGTTAATATGTACATTATTATATTTTCAATAAGTATTTAAGGATAATTTTTTGAAGTCACTAAGTTACTCTATAATGATAGAAATTCATGTAACAGGTAATGAAGGATTTCTGTTGTAATAAAAACTAATCGAAAGCCCCAAAATAGTTACTCCCACCCATTTCGTGGGTAGATTTGGAATTTGAGAGGGCCATAAAATGAAAAAAGATTCTCACTCTAACAAACAAAAATTAATTAAACAACTGAATAATTTTTTACTATAAAAATCAAGCAATATTTTTTAAAGGGGATATTAAAACCCTGCAGTCCCTCCTTAGAGGGGCGAAAAATATTCCGGAATGATCTGAATTGGCCAAGTAACCTTAATTTGATAAGAAAACATCCAACTGAGTATTAGGATTTTTTTTGTAATTAAAACCGATCAATATCCCTGAGAAGGTGAGACCCACCCCTTTTAGAGGTGAGGAGGCGTATGAGTAGTAAACAGATTATTATATTTTGATAGCACCGACTCAATGAGGTGTTTTGAATTTTTTAAAAATATGTAAATAGCTATATAGTAGTTATAGTAGCTTACAACCTTCTCAGGGGTGGTGAGGGAATAGCGAGAAGGGTTGAAGGGTGAATTTGTTTTTTCTTACTTCTTTTTCTACTTAGTTATCATATCTAGCCTCCTTGGACCCACAACTAATTTGTCTTAAAATATTAATGCCATGTGACATAAAGTTGTTTAATGGGGTCTAAATAACACTGTAATGTACCCACATTTTCGAAAACATGTTTGGGTTTTTTGAAAAATTGGGTATCACATATGATACATTGGGTCTTTAACACGACAAGAATGAAATAATTTTGGGTCTCCAATTTATTTATGGAATTTAGAAAAACAGTTTCGCTGAGCATAAAACCGCTGCCCAAGGAATCACTACTTCCACATCCAAATTTTTTATCCAAGTCACTCACAACGAAAAAAATTTGTATGTGGAAATAATTGTTTATGGAACTTTAATAATATAATATTTGAAATCCTCTACCCCAAAAACCCATAAAACGATACCCCACATCGGTAGCGGGGTGGGGGTGGTGATGGGGGGTGGTAATGGGGGTGGATGAAGTAAAAAAATATTTTGAGGTTTCTGGTTCTTGTACACACACTAAATCACAATTTCTTTCATCCCCTTTAATAATGGGGTGGGGGTGGTAATGGGGGTGGCTGATGCCAAAACTTTTTTTGGGACCTTAGCTTCTCTTGTATATACTAAATACCAATTTTATGGACTCTTACCTGCTTGATTTACCTATTTTCCCCAAATTTACCCCAATTTACCCCCCAACCCTTCGACGGAGCAAGATGAAAATATAATCTAGTTCTAGATCTCGTCAAAGTACATATGTGTACCAAATTTCAAGTCAATATCTCAAACGGTTCCAGAGTAAACGTGCGCACAAAAAAAGTTACAGACAGACAGACCGACAGACCGACAGACAGAAATTTTTTTTTCGTTCAAACTTGAAATCTCGACGTTTCGTGACATTCTAAGCCTATTTGAACAATAAAAATTTTTAAAAATTTTTTTGTCGTTACTATACTTCCACTGGATGTGGAAGTAAAAATACATTACAAACTTTACATTTTGAAAATGTAAGGTTTTTGCAGCCTGCATATCTGCACTTTGGCCAGGATTTTTGCTTGTAATTCATAAATTCAGGAAGATGTTTATCTTCCTGGTTACGCTGACTTTTAACAGGAATGGGCACAACTCTTCGTTGTTTAGCACTTGGATGGAAGTTTCTTCATCCTTGCTAGTATCTGATTTTTTTTCCTTTTGGAAGTAATTTTGTCAACGATTCGTCGTCATTGTACTCATCTTTCCTTGATGACGTCATCACCTTCATTTCCATTTTCTAATACTATTTCCTCTTGATCTTGGCTGGCTGCGGTTCAAGCAAACTCATCCTCTTGTTCCTCCTCATCACAAAGAAGATTATCATCCACCTCTAAATCATCCAAGTCTCTATTATCGACTAACAGCTGCAGTTCTTCTTGGGTGAGCGAACCTAGAAGTAGTTTGCAATATTTATATTTTTGTATTGAGAGAAACCCAAAGTATCGGTATTGATACCTTAAGTTCAAGGGTAAAAAAAAGTATATTTCAGCTAATTCAGTCAAATGCAACATATTACTATCAGAACTAATATTATTTCAGTCAATGTGATAACTAAAATCAATAAATATAGACTACTTACGTTTCAAACGATTTATTTCCTTAATGGTTGCCATAACCCAAGTGTCCACTCACATAAACAAACCAATACTGAGGTTAAAACGCGTCTAATTCGCATGCAAAATTTTGTGCGCAATTCTGGGCGCATATCATATACAGGGTCATTCACGGAAAGCGGGTATTAGACGTTTCTTGGGATCTGTCGAGTTTAGAAATTTGAAAATTGGTATGAGGGGGTTTTTGGATATGGCGGATCCAACGAAAATATTTTCATGCTTGTGCTACTTCCGCTTATACCAGATGTAGCACCTAACTCTGTTATTTTAAATGTAACACCCTGAATTTTATTGCATATTTCGATTCCTCATAAAATTTTAGCTTAGGTTTATGTACCATAACATACTCTTAAACATACCGGTTTTCGAGATAATTAATATTTTTGGAGATTTTTGACGGTTCCCACCCTTCGGGAAAAAAATCGATATCTTCTATCATGTAGCCGATTAGGAAATTTTCTTTTCAAACTCTTACAAGTATCCTATGACCTAACTAAAAGTTCTCTTATGTTTTCACAATATCATACAGAGTATTTTATTTTCACAGTCGAACATTGTTTTAGTTCAAACGTCAAAAAGTCATTTTTTTCGAATGGAACCCCCCATATATTTTCACAGAATCTAATAGAGGATTTAATTCTGCATCGATTGATATTACCATTCCCTATACCTATCTCTCTTCGTTTTCTTATTATGGACGAGTATTTGTTAAACGTACAAACAAAATCAGCACTGTTTGTTAGTAGGCAATACAAGTCTTAACTTGGTTCCTTTTTTATCATAAACGAGAATAATCATGTAGATAATTGATAATCATTTGTTTATTATCAAGATGACAGCTTCAAAAACGAGAGATTAGATTTATAACAAATACTTTGGGACAAAACTTTACAAAATTGATGAACACTGAATATAAATATTTAATGCAGCAACTGTTCAAAATGCCCATTCGCATGCTCATGCCCATTTCGCATTCCAAGCCAATATCCTGGAGTTCACGGCACTTACAGTGGCTTGGCTAATTTCATGGGGATTTATTTGTTAAAATGTAGTCCGTTCTCTGTTCTTTGGATCTTCTTTGATAGTAGCAGGGGTGGCATAAACAATATTTTTAATACCCCAGAGGTCCAAAGTCTAAGGGGGTCAAATCAGGGGACCTTGCTGGCCATCTCCAAGGTCCTTGGTAGCCAAACCATCTATCTTCGAACGTCGCTACTAATTCGTCATAAACTTCCTGTGGACCGCAACCATTCATTTGAAAATACATAGAATTATAAATATTTGGGGGCAAATTATCAATAAAAGTTACCGCTCGCAAAATCTTCACATATTTATTGCTATTTAAATTCTCGTAGATATGATACTATCAAAAATATTGTTTATGCCACCCCGGCTACTACCAAAGAAGATCCAAAGAAGAGAATACGGACTGCATTTCAGTAAATAAATCCCCACGAAATTCGCCGAGCCATTGTAAGTGCCATAAATTCCAGGATATTGGCTTGTTTGGAGCAAAATGGAGAGCATTTTGAACAGTTGCTGCGTTAAATATTTATATTCAAAGTGTTCATTAATTTTGTAAATTTTTGTGCCAAAGTATTTGTTATAAATCTAATCTCTCTTTTTTGAAGCTGTCAAAAACAAATGATTATCAATTATCTACATGATTATTCTCGTTTATGATAAAAAAGGAACCAAGTTATGACTTGTATTGTCTACTAACAAACAGTGCTGATTTTGTTTGTACGTTTTACAAATATTCGTCCATAATAAGAAAACAAAGAGAGATAGGTATAGGGAATGACAATATCAATCGATGCAGAATTCAATCCTCTATTAGATTCTGTGAAAATATACAGTGGGTTCCGTTTGAAAAAAAATGACTTTTTGACGTTTGAACTAAAACAATGTTCGACTGTGAAAATAAAATACTCTGCATGATATTGTGAAAACATAAGAGAACTTTTAGTTAGGTCATAGGATACTTGTAAGAGTTTGAAAAGAAAATTTCCTAATCGGCTACATGATAGAAGATATCGATTTTTTTTCCGGATGGTGGGAACCGTCAAAAATCTCCAAAAATATTAATTATCTCGAAAACCGGTATGTTTAAGAGTATGTTATGGTACATAAACCTAAGCTAAAATTTTATGAGGAATCGAAATATTCAATAAAATACAGGGTGTTCCATTTAAAATAACAAAGTTAGGTGCTACATCCGGTATAAGCGGAAGTAGCACAAGCATGAAAATATTTTCGTTGGATCCGCCATATCCAAAAACCCCCTCATACCAATTTTCAAATTTCTAAACTCGACAGATCCCAAGAAACGTCTAATACCCGCTTTCCGTGAATGATGCTGTATGATACTCGCAGGCACAATTCATGATTGCCAACTATGAGCTGAGAAATTTTTTTTAAACAAATTGCAAAAATTGTTTATTTTACTCCGGACATATTTTTAGGTTTTTTTGGGTGATTTTAAACAAAAAAGGTATCTTGAAACTTTTCTGTAAAGTTGACAGTTTTCGAAATATTAATTATTTAAAGTTCGAAAAAACGCCAAAATGGCCATTTTCAACCCTGAAAAACAATATGAAAAACCAAAAATTTTAATGTTGCTAAAGTCCTTAAATATTCTTTAAACACCTCTTAACAAAGTCCCAAAGTGTTTTAGGCTATTACATTATTGTTTTTTAATTGATAATTAAGCGCGTGCATCATTATGGTCGCGACTATGCTTCGTCTCTTCTCCACTCAATCGGAGTATACGTACCATGCTGGCGCCCATATTTCAATGGTAAGTACTTTATTCTTGGATATAGATTTTGCAAAAAAATTGTGGGTCTGTGTTTAATATCGTAAAAACCCAATCCAGCTCAAAAATGTCTACCATAATAACCTCAATTAGCCATTTAACCTAGATTTAGCCGCAGCGAATTAAAAAAGCGTCAGGATTTATTTTTAAATTGATTTTGAAATTAAGAACATTCATTTACATTTCATAATAATTTTTATTTGAAAAATACAGAACCAAATAACAATAAATAATAACCATCTTTTACAGATGTTGTAATGACCTCTAGCGGCCATTACAGCCAAAATTAAATTATTAGCATCAATAGTATGAAGCAAGTCGCAGGGACCTCTAATATTAAGAACGTTGATCAAGTTAACTTCTTTTCAACCGCGCAGATATTAGTGCGTTTCCCGTCTAGTGAGGCATTACCGTCGTATTCGAGCGACCGTCGCAGGTATGGATTTAAAATCCAGCCTCTTTTGTTTCAAGTGCGTCTAACGAGCACATGTTTTGGCAAACGCTCTGCCTAATTAAAGTTGCAATCGCTTAAATGGATTAACTAAGTAAGTTAATTGTTGTTTAATTATGATATTAGTTAAATCCTAACCAGGGTATTTTATTTTAGATACTGATTGAATTCTATTTTCGATTTCCGATTCCTAATGCATAATTCAAAATTTTAATTTAACGTCAATGTAATGCACATGGTACCACCATTTTAAAAAAACTACGTATTAAATCGTAAATCACAACGGACATAATCCCTGCGGAATAGATGGTTATGGAAGGCTTTATATAGGAATTAAACTAAACTGGGACGGTTCCGACGTCATAACAGGAACACATTTAAATATCTTGGAAGAAATAAATTTTCATAATTTTTTTGTCTGGAAGCCATGCTTGGTGACGCAGTGACGCCGAGGTAGGGCAAGTAGCGAGATCAAGTTAGCTGGGGAATTTAGTTTCATGCCGGAATTGGTAACCCATGTGATGTGCTATCTTCGTCTTCCTTAACCTACGAAGAAGTGTCAATTTTTTCGCTGACGTCCAGGGGACATCACGTTCTTATTAGGAGGATCCCTCGATATAAGACAACACTAACGTCTTATTTCTAAGATAAGTCTAGTTTTTTTATTTTTGCCATTTACCACCCTTCTAACAAAGTTTACTGTTGTTTTATCACAACGGCTGCTATAAGCAGGATATAAATTTAAATTAAGTAAACAAAGTGTAAGTAGATCGCTATTGAAACAATAGAGCCATTCTACGATTAAGTCGTATATTTTCTTAATGTTTAAACCTTTGGTTCGTGCAATTACAAATTGTTTTATCAAAAGTGTTGACCGTGTGGTCGTATTTTAAAGTGCAGCTGTGCTTTAACCTTTATCGATTTTTGTTGTTTACCTTTTATCATGAGTATTTGTTGCGTACTGTAGTACAAACTTTTATAGTTTTAAATTATTTATATTGCCTATTATAGATACTTCTATAATTATAGTCGCTAAATTTTAGGTTAGTTTTCTACGTTATATTTAGTGATAGAAATTTACCTTGGGTCACGGGGTTATTTATTGATTTATGGTGTTTTAGTGATAAACAAGTTTAATTAACATACTACTAAGTTGTCATTTTTCAGTAGTGTTTTTACCTAAGTACGATAGATTTCGTAACATAACTTCTGTTGCTCCCGTAAAGTTGGACCGCGAGGTGAGGTTACGTTCTATTATAATTTTGCGTGTTAGTTTCACAAGAATTGCAATAATCAAGTTCTAGTAAGCAAGTTCAACATTCATAGTGACATAGTGTTAGGAAATGTGTTTCCAGTGGTTAATTTAATGGGAGAATTGTTTTAGTTTCCCTTAACTGAGTGAGTAAATTGCTATAAATGTTTTGATTTTGTTTTTGCTGAACAAGTCATAGTTCTCCAGGTCAAAATGAAATAGATGTTTAATAGTCTAAGTTGATGGGATAAATTCAGTATTTATAGTAGTAGGAAGTTAATTTCCGTTTGTTTATTGGTTGGGATTTGTCCCTATTTCCCTCTTTCTTTGTGAGCGGCTCACTATAAATATTTGACTTTGTATTGCATAAACTTTACTCAAAATTTAGTTATTTGTTGGCCTTCTGCCTAACTAAATTTACTGACTACCATTTTTCTTGGGGAGACTGTATCGTGAACTTGTAATAAAATGTAAATTTTGGCCATAATTTGTGAATCAAGGCATTGAAAATTATCATTTGAACCTCAAACTTTGTAACGTAACCTTGGCACCGGTGTCTTTATTCAGAGCTAATTGGCCTAACTTTTGCTGGGGTTTTTTGATTATTGACCAACTAAGCTAGGTCGTCTTTTTTGGATAAGGGAATTGTTTATCACTAAATGTCGCCGGGATGCTAAAATAGTGTTAAGGATACTAACCTAACAATAATTTTGTAACTAATACTTTCTATAATTCAAAGCCACGAAGTTGGCATCTGTTGTTATTAATTGCTAACCCTCGAATTTTAGATCGTTTCGTGCGATTGGTTGTGATTAAATTGTTAAGTTTTAAATTTTTTGTGTTTCTCTGGTGTCTGCTGTATCGTACCTTTCCTTTTCCGTCTCTTCTTTAGAGACTGGCGCCCAAAATAACTCTTGTAATTTTGCCTTCAAAAAAACTGAAAATTGTTACACAAAAAAAAATATAAAAAATTTTTTGACAAAATTTTTTTCAAACTTTTACAAATTTTCTAAATTTTTTTACATCATTAAACACTCTTGGCCTTATTGGGACCGTTGCTTACGCTTACCCATGGCCCTAGGCCTCCTACAAAAACTGGCTAGCCGAGCCTAATTTGTTTTGGTAACAGGTTATTACCTTGGTGAGTTTATGCAATTTTAGTGTCCAAACAAATTAGTTTTGTGTCACCCAGGGAATATAAATTTGGCTAATAAATACTACAAATTAAATTGTAAGTGATGATGTCAGTTTGGGCTTATCCCATTTAATTTTATAGTAAAACTTCATAGTTAAGAACTCAACCATCTTAGAGTTTTGTGGATTTTTCCCGGGCAAAAAGACAAAAAGATCAATGTAGCCTTCGATGAGGGAGAACACGTTACAGTGGCGCCTCAACGCGAGGTTTTCGTAAAATTTGGAGGCAAGAGTGTCCATTAAATTTACAAAATTCAAGAGTCTTTACCTTTCTATTTTCCTTGCTTTTCAAAATTTTTTAACTTGTTTAAAATTTTAGTGTATGTACCTTTTTTAGTTTCTTGTTACTAATTCGTGTTTTCCCTAGTGTAGGAATAAAATAGTAAGCAGTCATGGAGCCAAATTATCTGTCAGTAGAGGAGCTGAACTTCGAACTTTATATACGAGGGACGAATGTCGAGGGAAACTGTGACGTCAAGAGAGCTATTTTACGAGGACACCTACAGAGCGAAAAGTGTCAACTAACGTCTCATCCAAAGGTTCCGTTAGATAATGGGATGGAAAGAATCATCTGTATTGATAAGGTCAACACGCTGGAACGTATGGTAAACAGGTTTGCATTTGATAAACGTCATCCAGATTATAAAAGATTGAAAAGTAAACTTTTACATGTCAAAAATCGAGTAGATTATTTAATAGCTGAGTATCAGACAGAAGCTGATTTTAAAACTGAATTAACCACAAAGATTATGTTGCTTGTGGATTTGCTAGAGAATAAATCTGGTAATGTACCAGAAGTAAATTTAATTGAGTTTAACCAAGCAAATGATAACATTTTACCTTCCGCGGTAACTGTTAGTTCACCAGTAATAATTTCACAGGCCAATATGTCGAATCAAACCTCGACCAGTCACCAATTCTCCGTTACCAGCTCAAGTTTTGTCCCACAAACCACTATGCATTTCAGTAATTTAAATTCATACAGTAATCTAAATGTAAACAATTCGACTTCACAAAATAACCCAAATGTCAATAATTTAAATTCACAAAACAATTTAAATGTCCATAATTTTACCGTAACAAATAACCCAAATGGAAATATGTTAAACTCACTATATCATTCAAATGTCAGTACTGGCAATTCACAACGCGACTTAAATTCTAGTACTTTAAACACACAGTCAAATATAAATTTTTGCACTACAAGTTCTCCGTTTACAAATAATGTAGCCCCAGGGGCCTATCAAGTTTCAAGCTCTTTTCGTGTACCTGAAGTAATTTCTACTAATGTGTATAATAATGTACCTATACCCAGTCACAACAATTTTCATGAAACTGTTCCTAGAACAAATTTCGACCTGTATCAACAGTACTATAATGTCAATGACATCAATCAACCTAATGACAATTTTTCAACACTACCTCGTCATTCGACACAATTGTTTAACCATGGACCTCTTAGAGAGCCCATAGTTAGTTCAAGTACCACCAATCGTAATTTATATGTTCCTAGGCCAGAAAATACATTACCTTCCAGTGATACTAGGTACAGTGGGTTGCATACTGCACCTGGCGTAACGTATAACCACCCTAATCTTGATTACAGTAAAGCTTTCTTCAGACTTTCGCAAGCTAATAGGAGTTTATTAAAATTTGACGGTAGAAACCAAACTTTACATAGCTTTTTAGAGCGTGTGGAAGAATTTTCAATGTCCCACAAAATTAGTAAAAACGACTTATTAACTTTTGCTCATGAATTCTTTGAAGGAGATGCATTAATTTTGTTTAGGTCAGTTCGTTCAAATTGCCATACGTGGCAAGATTTAGAAAATCAATTAAAATCAGTATTTTTACCCTGTGATTTTGAGGGAGAATTGTGGGACGCGGTTAGAGACAGAAAACAAGGCGTATCGGAGAGAGTTTTAATTTTTATCGCAGTAATGGAAAATTTGTTTAGGAGATTTAGCCACCCTGTTCATGAAAGTACCCAGTTAAAAATCATCATAAAAAATTTAAGACCGTATTTTCAAGATCGTTTAGCCTTGCGTTATCCTTACAATATTTCCGAGCTAAAACATTTATGTAAAACAATAGAAGATGTTAAAATAAGCAACAGTAACTTTAAGGAGTCTAGTGGAAATTTTTTGAACCTTATAGGGCCTGATTTGTCTTTCTCTAAAACTAATACTCGTGGTATCACGCAGAAAGGTCATATTAGTGAAATATTAGAAGGTTTGCAAATGGCCGACACTAAAAGTTCCGAAGGTGTTGCGGACACTAGTAAACACCCTGTAAGCTCGCCTGAAAATCTGAACGTAACCATAGAGGCCGTAAAGTCTATAAAATGTTGGAATTGTGATATACAGGGTCACGCTTATAACAAGTGCCGTAAGAAAAGAACAATTTTCTGTTTCACTTGTGGACAGAAAGGTGTTATTAGAACTAAATGCTTAAAATGTAATTCAAAAAACGAGGTCACAACAGATCTAAGGCCGGGAGATGCTGTTTCGGACCCATTAAATCCGACCACACCTTAAATAATAATTTTAGTCCTAAAACGCGCATAAGTAAAAATTTTAATTATCATCGTCGTAGAACAAACTTAGCTTCCACCGATAAAAATTGTACCTATTATCGCGGTAAATCAAACTCAGTTTTATCTAATAAAAATTGTCATATGAGATCACCTGTAAAAAACTCGAAAAATAAAATATCTAATAATTTCTCCTCGCTAAATGAAAATATTGACAATAAATGGTCTGATTGGTTATTAGTAGTTAAAAATTTTTATAAACAGAAATTGATTTCTCCATTATTTGTTAGTAAGATATCAGATAATAGACCTTTTCTCACCATATCTGTCGATGGTATGAAGATGGATGCTCTTTTAGATACGGGGGCTAGTCAAACAGTTTTAGGAAAAAGGGGTCTTAATTTTATTTTGAACACAGAGTTAGAAATTGAATACAACCACTCACATTTCAATGTCTCTACGGCCGATGGGCAATCTCAAAAGGTTATCGGTACCGTATTTTTACCTATCACTTTGGAAAATAAAACCGAAATCATAAAAACTTTAGTGGTTCCCAGCATTAGAAATGATATTATCTTGGGGGTAGACTTTTGTAAAATATTTGGGCTAAATTTAGACTTTAACAATAAGTCCTTTGTTATGAGTGACCTTCCTTCTGACTTATCTTTTAACCACGAAAATTTTCTATGTTCTATCATGAGTGAGGCTGATTTAAGTGAGGCCCAAAGCAAAAGATTAGAGTCAATCATTACTAAATTCAAGGAAATAAGTTCCAACTCCACTACATTAGGTTGTACTACGCTCGTTGAACATGAAATCGTTTTAACAGAGCCGGCACCTTTTAAGCAAAGAAATTTCTCAATGTCACCATATATGCAAAAACACCTGAACGCAGAAATAGATAACATGTTAGAACTTGGGGTTATACAACCGTCTAAAAGTCCATATTCAAGTAATGTCATTTTAGTTAAAAAACCTTCTGGGGAATATCGTCTGTGTTTTGATGGTAGGAAACTTAACTCAATTACAAAAAAAGACTCATATCCTTTACCGAATTTAACTCAAACTCTAGACAAAGTTAGAGATGCTCATTTTTTAACGGCCATAGACCTTAAACATGCCTTTTGGCAAATAAAATTAGCACCAGACTCCTGCGAAAAAACGGGCTTTTCAGTAGTTGGTAAGGGGCACTTTGAATTTACTAGGATGCCTTTTGGCTTATGTAATTCCGCTCAGCAGTTACAAAGACTTATTGATAGGTTATTCGACCCTTCTCTAGAACAACATATTTTCACTTATCTTGATGATTTGATCGTAGTAAACAAAACTTTCGACGAACACCTCAAAACGCTTTTACGGGTTTTTGATAGTTTGAAGTCAGCCAATTTAACTGTAAATGTTGACAAGTGCAAATTTTGCAAATCCAGTTTATCTTTTCTAGGCTACGTAGTAGACAAAAATGGCCTTCATACGAACCCTGATAAAGTCAAGGCTATTATCGATTATCCCCGACCTAAAAACACAACTGAGGTTAAAAGGTTTCTAGGCATGGCGTCTTGGTACCGCCGTTTTATTAGTGGCTTTTCGGAATTAACCGCTCCTATAACCGAGTTGATAAAGGGTAGGCAAAAACGTCAAGGTATCCAGTGGTCTGACGTTGCGGAAAAATCCTTCCTTGAATTAAAACAGCGTTTGATTACTGCCCCGGTACTAGCAAGCCCGAATTTCGACGAGCTTTTTGTTTTACAATGCGATGCAAGCACTCACGCCGTCGCTTGTGTTTTGACACAAGGGGAGGGAGAGAACGAGAGAGTGGTGTCGTACGCCTCACGTACTCTAAGCAAGGCCGAGCGTAACTATACAATTACTGAACTCGAACTTTTGAGTTTGATGTTTGGCGTGTCAAAATATCGCTGTTATGTACAGGGTGTTAAGTTTAAGGTGATCACTGACCATTTCGCGTTGTTGTGGTTAACAAAGCTACAGAATCCTAGTGGCCGTTTGGCACGATGGGCAGTGCAGTTGTCCCAATATGACTTCGATATCGAACATCGTAGTGGTAAATTAAATGTAGTCCCGGATGCCTTAAGCAGAGCTGTTACCCACATTGACAGTATTCAGAGTAAACCCGACAAATGGTACGCTAAGATGTTAGTCAACGTAAATAAAAATCCTGAATTATACCCAGTGTGGCATTTAGAAAACGATAAGCTTTACAAATTTGTTAAGAACAAGTACAAGTTAAGAACAAATTTCAAGGAATGGAAGTTAGTGGTACCGAAAGGTGACCGGTTAAATATTTTGAAAGAATGTCACGATGACCCTCTGTCATCCCACTTCGGCTTTAATAAAACTTATCACCGTGTGTCCAATTGTTACTATTGGCCAGGTATGAAGGCTGATGTTAAGAAGTACGTATATAGGTGTGAAATCTGTCATGCACAAAAAGTATCACAACTGGGCCGAATTGGACTCATGGGGTCTCCTAAAAATATAAGTCAACCATTTCAACTACTTTCATGTGATATATCGGGGCCTTACCCCAAGTCTAAGTTAAACAATTGTTACTTGTTAGTCGTAGTCGACTGGTTCACTAAATTCACTTTCATACATAGAATGAAACGAGCTACAGCTAAAGAAATTTGTAACTTTATCGAAAATCAAGTTTTCTTAACTTTCGGTGTACCTCAAATTATGGTCCAGGACAACGGGTCCCAATTTACGTCAAAGGAGTTTAAGAGTTTGTTAACCAAATATTCGATCTCGCATGCGTGGTATAACGCCAAATATCACCCACAATGTAACAATGTAGAACGAGCCAATAGGGTCATAGGTACTGCGATTAGATCTTACTTGAGAGAAAATAATCATCGAGACTGGGACAAACTGATACCTCAAATTGCAAATGCGATCAATACTTGTGTTCATGAAGCTACGGGTTACTCCCCAGCTGTCCTGACATTTGGGAGAGAACTCCCTAAATCTGGAAAATATTACGGTGAAATAACTTCGAAAATAAATGCTCCGGTTCAATTTGAAAATAGAAATAAATTAGCTTCTGAGCTGCAAAAGTTACAAGAATTATACAAAGATGTCGCCAACAATATTTCTAAATCTTATCAAAAGAATAAGAAACATTATGACCTCAGAAAAAGAAATATTGAATTTGATGTTGGAGACACGGTGTATAAAAGAAATTACGTGTTATCGGATGCCGCAAGTTATTTTTCAGCAAAACTTGCTCCTAAATTTGTCAAATGTACTGTTGTAAAAAAGATTTCCCCTATTATCTACGAGCTGGTAGATGAACATAAAAAAGAATTAGGTAGATATCATATTAAAGACCTTAAGCAAGCTCCTGACGATGATCCCCAACGTATATAGGGTTTTCTTAGTTTGTCCTTACCTGAAGGTAAATAAATATGACTAGCTTAGTAATAAGAACTGTAAATTTGTCTCCCTGATTATCCACGAGTATATTGTCCTTGTTCCCTTTATAATATTTTGTAAATTTTAAATTGTAATTTAAATCTGTTGTATATCGCTATTTTGTATATTTTATGCCTAGTAGTGTTAGCCATGATTTAGGTTAGTATTAAGCTTTCGTGTATTTTGTAACATTTCTGTTAGAAATGTCTAAATTTTGGTATAAGTTGTTGAATACTGAGTGTCGGCAACTCTGGTTTGGAGTAAGCTTACGCTTTAAAATTTGTTGGAAGGGGGTATTTGTAATGACCTCTAGCGGCCATTACAGCCAAAATTAAATTATTAGCATCAATAGTATGAAGCAAGTCGCAGGGACCTCTAATATTAAGAACGTTGATCAAGTTAACTTCTTTTCAACCGCGCAGATATTAGTGCGTTTCCCGTCTAGTGAGGCATTACCGTCGTATTCGAGCGACCGTCGCAGGTATGGATTTAAAATCCAGCCTCTTTTGTTTCAAGTGCGTCTAACGAGCACATGTTTTGGCAAACGCTCTGCCTAATTAAAGTTGCAATCGCTTAAATGGATTAACTAAGTAAGTTAATTGTTGTTTAATTATGATATTAGTTAAATCCTAACCAGGGTATTTTATTTTAGATACTGATTGAATTCTATTTTCGATTTCCGATTCCTAATGCATAATTCAAAATTTTAATTTAACGTCAATGTAATGCACATGGTACCACCATTTTAAAAAAACTACGTATTAAATCGTAAATCACAACGGACATAATCCCTGCGGAATAGATGGTTATGGAAGGCTTTATATAGGAATTAAACTAAACTGGGACGGTTCCGACGTCATAACAGGAACACATTTAAATATCTTGGAAGAAATAAATTTTCATAATTTTTTTGTCTGGAAGCCATGCTTGGTGACGCAGTGACGCCGAGGTAGGGCAAGTAGCGAGATCAAGTTAGCTGGGGAATTTAGTTTCATGCCGGAATTGGTAACCCATGTGATGTGCTATCTTCGTCTTCCTTAACCTACGAAGAAGTGTCAATTTTTTCGCTGACGTCCAGGGGACATCACGTTCTTATTAGGAGGATCCCTCGATATAAGACAACACTAACGTCTTATTTCTAAGATAAGTCTAGTTTTTTTATTTTTGCCATTTACCACCCTTCTAACAAAGTTTACTGTTGTTTTATCACAACGGCTGCTATAAGCAGGATATAAATTTAAATTAAGTAAACAAAGTGTAAGTAGATCGCTATTGAAACAATAGAGCCATTCTACGATTAAGTCGTATATTTTCTTAATGTTTAAACCTTTGGTTCGTGCAATTACAAATTGTTTTATCAAAAGTGTTGACCGTGTGGTCGTATTTTAAAGTGCAGCTGTGCTTTAACCTTTATCGATTTTTGTTGTTTACCTTTTATCATGAGTATTTGTTGCGTACTGTAGTACAAACTTTTATAGTTTTAAATTATTTATATTGCCTATTATAGATACTTCTATAATTATAGTCGCTAAATTTTAGGTTAGTTTTCTACGTTATATTTAGTGATAGAAATTTACCTTGGGTCACGGGGTTATTTATTGATTTATGGTGTTTTAGTGATAAACAAGTTTAATTAACATACTACTAAGTTGTCATTTTTCAGTAGTGTTTTTACCTAAGTACGATAGATTTCGTAACATAACTTCTGTTGCTCCCGTAAAGTTGGACCGCGAGGTGAGGTTACGTTCTATTATAATTTTGCGTGTTAGTTTCACAAGAATTGCAATAATCAAGTTCTAGTAAGCAAGTTCAACATTCATAGTGACATAGTGTTAGGAAATGTGTTTCCAGTGGTTAATTTAATGGGAGAATTGTTTTAGTTTCCCTTAACTGAGTGAGTAAATTGCTATAAATGTTTTGATTTTGTTTTTGCTGAACAAGTCATAGTTCTCCAGGTCAAAATGAAATAGATGTTTAATAGTCTAAGTTGATGGGATAAATTCAGTATTTATAGTAGTAGGAAGTTAATTTCCGTTTGTTTATTGGTTGGGATTTGTCCCTATTTCCCTCTTTCTTTGTGAGCGGCTCACTATAAATATTTGACTTTGTATTGCATAAACTTTACTCAAAATTTAGTTATTTGTTGGCCTTCTGCCTAACTAAATTTACTGACTACCATTTTTCTTGGGGAGACTGTATCGTGAACTTGTAATAAAATGTAAATTTTGGCCATAATTTGTGAATCAAGGCATTGAAAATTATCATTTGAACCTCAAACTTTGTAACGTAACCTTGGCACCGGTGTCTTTATTCAGAGCTAATTGGCCTAACTTTTGCTGGGGTTTTTTGATTATTGACCAACTAAGCTAGGTCGTCTTTTTTGGATAAGGGAATTGTTTATCACTAAATGTCGCCGGGATGCTAAAATAGTGTTAAGGATACTAACCTAACAATAATTTTGTAACTAATACTTTCTATAATTCAAAGCCACGAAGTTGGCATCTGTTGTTATTAATTGCTAACCCTCGAATTTTAGATCGTTTCGTGCGATTGGTTGTGATTAAATTGTTAAGTTTTAAATTTTTTGTGTTTCTCTGGTGTCTGCTGTATCGTACCTTTCCTTTTCCGTCTCTTCTTTAGAGACTGGCGCCCAAAATAACTCTTGTAATTTTGCCTTCAAAAAAACTGAAAATTGTTACACAAAAAAAAATATAAAAAATTTTTTGACAAAATTTTTTTCAAACTTTTACAAATTTTCTAAATTTTTTTACATCATTAAACACTCTTGGCCTTATTGGGACCGTTGCTTACGCTTACCCATGGCCCTAGGCCTCCTACAAAAACTGGCTAGCCGAGCCTAATTTGTTTTGGTAACAGGTTATTACCTTGGTGAGTTTATGCAATTTTAGTGTCCAAACAAATTAGTTTTGTGTCACCCAGGGAATATAAATTTGGCTAATAAATACTACAAATTAAATTGTAAGTGATGATGTCAGTTTGGGCTTATCCCATTTAATTTTATAGTAAAACTTCATAGTTAAGAACTCAACCATCTTAGAGTTTTGTGGATTTTTCCCGGGCAAAAAGACAAAAAGATCAATGTAGCCTTCGATGAGGGAGAACACGTTACAATGTCACATATTTGTTTTCGCAAACATCTAAATCACAGCCACACAGAGCTATCTAATTTAAACCATTTTTTTACAGCTATAATATTTGTGATATTTAACTATGTGAAATTAATAATCCGATGAACCCGTTTTCCGCATGTTTGACCCCTGTAACTGTCCATTTTTCTATCTCGCTTCTTTAAGACTTTTGATCAGGACATCATAAATTACATTATACCAAATTTTCATTCAATTCGACTGGGACATTTTCCCTTAGGTTTAGTGCGGGGTCCCTTATATTTCAAGATTTGCCTAACTCATTTATTAGTTGACTTAGACTTTAATTGGAGTGTATTTGCTATGAATTCTTTCTAGTTGCAATGGTTACTGTCAGTAAGTTGTCAGATTCATAACTTCATAATAATTTCCAGGCGCGGATTTATGGGGGGGGGGGGGGGGTAACGGGGTAATTACCCCCCCCCAAGATTCTGTAAATCATCAACTTTTGTTTTAAAATGTTATGATTTTTGTTAATTTTGGGAAGAAAATTTTTTTTAACAGGGTAATTACCTCACCCCCCTAGAAACTTTCATTTTAGAATTTTATTTTTTAGGATGAAAAAATTTTTCGGATTTCTCCCCCTCGCTCTTCAAAAAAAATTTTTTTTCGGATTTCTCTCCTCCCCGCTCATCAAAAAATTTTGGGTTTAGTGTTACCCCCCAAGCTCAAGGTCTAGATCCGCCCTTGATAATTTCTGACATTCAAGTTATTTGCTAGAGTTCTTGCAATAAAAATATGGATTGTGATGAAAGTATCAAAATTCAGGAGGCAGCCAAAAATGCGTGTGCTTCGTTGGTGTCGGAATTTTATTATTGTTCAACTTTTTTATTACATTCCTTTTCTGTCCCAGGTCAAAAAAGTTACTTTTTTGCCCTAGGGCATAAAAGTAAATTTTGTTTTGCCAGGGACTGCAAGTAACACTTTCATAATACTGAACACGTCAAAAAAATGACACTTGCAAAGCTAGTAGTACGAAATAGTAGTTTATGTCACAAGGATGGAAAATCTAGTTTTTCGGGCGACTACGAAATATTCGTCCGTTTTTCGTCTGTGTGTCATACAATATTTTTTATTTGAATGTGCTTATGGTTATTAAAATGATAGGGAAAATTAAAATATTATGTTCTTAAGATTTACTTGCTACCCCGCAAATGATACAATTTTCAAGCTTCTTGTAACAGACGGCTGTGAACTAAGGCCAGATATAATAAATAACAACTGTACAACTGCTATCATATCAGTTTGATTGAAATTAGTATCGAATTCATTCAATTTATATATTATAATATCGAATTTAATCGAAAATATACTACATAAAATAAATACAGTAAAATGAATATTGAAGAATTTGTTGCGGGAACACCCCCAGAAGTAAGAGAGCTAGCAAATTTCGCTTCGATGGATTTAATTCCAGAAAAATCAAAAATTATTTATGAAAGAAGCTATTATAAATTTGAAAAATATTTGGAGCCATATAAACATGATTTCCGAAAATGTATTACTTGCATATATGGCTAAACTTGCAGAAAATTATAAATCATCAAGTTTATGGTCGGCTTATTCAATGTTAAATTGTATGTTGAAAATTAGGAAAAACGTTGACATTTCAAAATTTATGAAATTAAGGGCCTTTCTGAAAAAGAAAAATGTTGGCTATGTACCAAAAAAATCGAAAATGTACCAGAAAATCGATAAAGTAATTTTTTAAAACTAAGTACCTACCTACCGTTAACATCATATTATTTGTAGGTGGTATTTATATTAGGCGTAGCAGGTGCATGTCGCCGTGAAGAATTGGCATTTTTAAAAGTGTCACAAATAGAGGATTTAGGAACAGCTCTTTTAATAAAAATTCCCGATAATAAAACAAATAGACCTCGCTCATTTACTGTAACAGGGGAATACTTAAGATATTATCGGAAATATTCTTTGCTGCGACCACCAAATTTTAAAGGAAATGGCCGATTTTTCTTGGGTTATAGAAATGGCAAGTGTTGCAAACAAAATGTGAGAATTCATAAAATCGGGGCAATTTCTTTTGAAATTGCATCTCATTTGAAGCTTGTGAATGAGAAGGAATATACGGAGCACTGCTTCCGAAGAACGTCGGCTACGTTGCTGGCTGATGCAGGAGCCACGGAGGATGGAAATCTTCCACTGTAGCTGAGGGCTATGTGGATGAGTCAATAAATAACAAACTTGAAATAGCTAATAAAATATTAAATCACTTACCCCACACTTCTACGGTTCGAAACACAATAACATCAGAACATTCACAAGAAAATAGTATTTTAGACACAGACTTGACCACTACTATTACTCAAACAGAATATAACACACTAAACACACACAAAACTCAGACAGTTATCGCACCCCAATCCACTTTAACTGAAAATGTTGCACTAGACTTAGAAAGTTTGAACCGACCGATAATTATACAAAATTGTTCCAATTTTACTATTAACATAAAAGGTTCAGAGACAATGTAGTCATATGTAAGTACATTTTTGTAAATTAAAGTAAGTTTTAAAAATAAGGTTTTGTTGTTGTACGTTGTACTGTTTTTTAGGTTAAATTAAAGACTTCATTTAGTATTTTTCTGTGCAATTTTATACTTTGCCACTATGCAAACTCGAACGTAAAAAGTGTTGCATATCTATAAGGTGAGAACATACGCAGTTATTTCTATTCGTTTTACAACATGTAGGTATTATACTTACTAGTCATTATAATAATTAATTAACAACGTATAATAATTCTAGGTTTCATATCCAATTAAAATTTAGAAATCTCTTATTTTATTCAATTAAAATTGCCTGAATTGAAATTATATTTGCATGTGCATTACCATTTTACAGTAGAAAAGAAGGGCCAGCATTTTAAAAAGTAGGTAACTAAAAACGCTTAATCTTTTTGTCTGTCACTTTTCCGGCCTAGGCCGGAAAAGTCTTTTCAGGCCGCTTACTTGAAGTAGATAGAAAAGTTCTACCTTTCGCTTTTGTTTTCTAACCGAGAAACGTCATTTTTTGACACATTCGAATAAAAAAGTACTTTTACCTCCGTTTTTAATGGCAACGCACAGCCGTCTAAAAAGTTAAACTTTATGTCATGAAATGAGTTGAAAAATGTCATATTTTTCTAATGTTTGGAGAAAAATGTGTTTATCTAATTTCTAGTATAATATGTACTACATCAACTTAAAATTATAAAACAACCTAGACTTAGATCTTCAATATATAGAAAGAATGGTTATTTTCTTGTTTATCGTATTGAATGGAGTATCCTCTAGGTGGGGCTAGAGATGCTTGAAAGATTTCCTCTTAAGGGTGGATTTCTGACAATATATTGGCATGATCAGACTTAGATCTTCAATATATAGAAAGAATGGTTATTTTCTTGTTTTTCATATTGAATGTTAGACATAGTAAATGTATAAAGAAATTGACAAGTTTGTTTGTAAGAGGACTACTCGTTGATATTCTAGCTTGATCAGATTTAGATCAATAATATATGAAAGGAACGAATGATTTCTTTGAAAGTTATCTGCTGAATACCCAAAATAATATTTTATAACTATTTTAATATTTTACACGTGATTCTCAATTCCAATTTTTTATGGAAACTATTTATTTATTTCACAAATACGAAAAATTTGTTGAAACCTACCACCTGAAATTAAACTCGTGTGTGCAAAAATTTCATCTCAACAAAATCTCAATCTCATCTCAATAATGCAATGAGGTTTTAATCTCCACCTGTAAACATCGATATCCAATAACCGTCTGGCTCCATCGAGTTCATATTTGACAATTGTGGATGACATAATACATAATATGTACGTACGCAAAAACAAATATTGTTATACTCTGCTTCGTATACATAGGTAGATAGATGTATATTTAAGTAATTAACATAACGGACAAGGTATGAATACCACAAAAAAACTGAAAATAATGCTGCTGTGTTTCACCGTATCAGATCTTCGAATCGAGCGTGCTTGAGTTATTCTAGAAAGATCTTTGGATACCCCTCAGCAACCTAAAACTTTTGTATTTGCTATATATTTCAATAAGTTATTATCAAATTAAACTTGAAACGATTCTTGATTAAAATGCTTCTTTTCCAAAAATTCCATTTTCCAATTTTAATAAAGTTATCTAAATACTGTTGGTAATTATTTTCAGTCAGTATAAAGTTTAATATTTTACACCTCATTATACACGAAAATAATTTTGCAAATTAACATCATAAGTTATTAAGAGAAGTACGCTAATTAACTAAGTGATTAAGTTTTCTTTGGGTATCCAGAGTTTCCGCGGAAATCCCCTTACCAAATTTAATTTAGATATGCCCTTGTCAATCAGTGAGATATAAAATTTACTTTGGCGTTGTCAAAGGAAGGATCATTACGTCTAATTGAACGACCTAAAATATCTTTTGTCGTTTAATAAATTCGTTAATATTATAAGCTTGTGCGTGCCTCTGTCGGTGCATGCTTTTCCTATGTCAGATCTAAGTAACTTGTAAAATTGTGGCAAATACACGAGATGACTAACAGCTGATTTTAATCCTGCGACTCATATTTACTCTGTCCCAAATTCATGCCTCAATTTTTTTGAAAACAAAAATTATATTGGGCAGTTATAATCATATGTACGTCAAGGGAATCACTTACAATTAATTATTTTTTATTTATTTGCTTTTATCATGATTAGAGAATATTATTTAGGTATTATGCAAATCACAACTTACACACTTTTTATTATGAAAATACCTACTTTCTGTATATTATTGCCCTAATCTGGGCACGCTAATATACTAGTCAGGTAAATACTTTAAAACACTCATTATTAGAGAATCAATCAAAACAACTACTCTTCTAGCTAATACTGACGAAGTATTGGATTACATGATAGGATTCTTAGCATTTTAAAGGAAAAAAAAAATATATATATATACAGTGTGTCCAAATAAGTCGGCACCATATGGGAAACTTTTTTATTATTGGTTTTATGAAAAAAAGTTATTCTTGATAAAAAGTTTTGCATGGCCTAAAACCCAAAATAAAATAATCAGATATCAATTTTTTGCAGTCGTATACGAGGTTTATCAAATAATGTAAATTTTGCTCAAGAGTAAAGTACCTTTATTTATTACAATATCGACAATCGTTATTAAGAAAAGTTGATCCTAATTGAAAATTACGGTCAGATATCCAATATTATCCATCTACTATGAAAAAACGATCTTTAATAATTTTTGGGTATAATATCTATTTTTTCATGGTAGATGGATAATACTGGATATCTGACCGTAGTTTTCAATTAGGATCAACTTTTCTTAATAACTATTGTCGATATTAAGAAAAGTTGATCCTAATTGAAAACTACGGTCAGATATCCAGTATTATCCATCTACCATGAAAAAATAGATATTATACTCAAAAATTATTGAAGATCGTTTTTTCATGGTAGATGGATAATATTGGATATCTGACCGTAGTTTTCAATTAGGATCAACTTTTCTTAATAACGATTGTCGATATTGTAATAAATAAAGGTACTTTACTCTTGAGCAAAATTTATATTTTTCGACAAACCTCGTATATGACTGCAAAAAATTGATATCTGATTATTTCATTTTGGGTTTTAGGCCATGCAAAACTTTTTATCAAGAATAACTTTTTTTCATAAAACCAATAATAAAAAAGTTTCCCATATGGTGCCGACTTAGTTGGACACACTGTATATTGAAAATACTTAAATCATTTATTCAAATTTAATCATTCACACTTTTTTATTTAAGATGAAATGATCTACTTTCTGTATATTGGTGCCTCAATCGGGTCACGCTAATATACTACTTAGAAAAACACTTTAAAACACTCATTATTGGAAAACTAAGAATCCTATCATGTAATTCAATATATTGAAAATACTTAAATTATTTATTGAAATTCAGTCATTCACAACAATATATTTTTTTGCCTTAAAATGCTAGAAATCCTATCATGTAATTCAATACTTCGCCAGTATTAGCTAGAAGAGTAGTTGTTTTGATTAGTTTTTCAATATTTTTTTTTTCCTTTAAAATTCTAAGAATCCTATCATGTAATTCAATACTTCGTCAGTATTAGCTAGAAGAGTAGTTGTTTTGATTGATTCTCTAATAATGAGTGTTTTAAAGTATTTACCTGACTAGTATATTAGCGTGCCCAGATTAGGGCAACAATATACAGAAAGTAGGTATTTTCATAATAAAAAGTGTGTAAGTTGTGATTTGCATAATACCTAAATAATATTCTCTAATTATGATAAAAGCAAATAAATAAAAAATAATTCATTGTAAAAATAAATCAAGAATAGGCTTGTAAATAATGAATGAATGTTTCTATACTCTACTGATGAGAACTAACGAGTTCGAAAAAACTTGTACAACTTTTCTAGAGTTGAAATAGAATGTATGTTTCAATAATTGTTGTGAATGACTGAATTTCAATAAATAATTTAAGTATTTTCAATATATTTTTTTGCCTTAAAATGCTAGAAATCCTATCATGTAATTCAATACTTCGTCAGTATTAGCTAGAAGAGTAGTTGTTTTGATTAGTTTTCCAATAATGAGTGTTTTAAAGTGTTTTCCTAAGTAGTATATTAGCGTGACCCGATTGAGGCACCAATATACAGAAAGTAGATAATTTCATCTTAAATAAAAAAGTGTGAATGATTAAATTTGAATAAATGATTTAAGTATTTTCAATATTTTTTTTTCCTTTAAAATGCTAAGAATCCTATCATGTAATTCAATACTTCATCAGTATTAGCTAGAAGAGTAGTTGTTTTGATTGATTCTCTAATAATGAGTGTTTTAAAGTATTTACCTGACTAGTATATTAGCGTGCCCAGATTAGGGCAACAATATACAGAAAGTAGGTATTTTCATAATAAAAAGTGTGTAAGTTGTGATTTGCATAATACCTAAATAATATTCTCTAAAGGGAATCACTTCACAAATATGTGTTATTATAGTATAATTCAATGCTTCTGAGTATTGAATGGAAGAGTAGTTGCTTTAATTGATTCTTCATTAAAGTAAGTTTTAAAATACTGTTATCGCCCAGATTGGAGCAACAATGTAATTAAGATTTTTGGGTCTTATTATACTCTTCGCAAAAACGAAGAGTATATTGCATTTCATCGGCACATTTCTAAAACCGTCCGTCTGTCCGTCCGTCACGTTGCCTGTAGGCACGATAACTGAAGAAAGAAAAATCCGGTTGTACTGAAATCTAGATAGTAAGTTAGTGCTAGCTAGGAAAGAACACTATTGTTTCTGAAAAAAACTATCAGTAAATAAAAAAGTTATTCATCCTTTAAAATTTAATACATTGTTTTCTTAATTTATATGGCTTGTAATTTAATAGAAATCTTGCGAAATGTTGTTTCCTATCATTGCTTATTTCTTATTTGTATATTTTACTAATATGCGTTTAATAATAAAAAACACAGTCACACACACAAAAAAAAAATGGTTTGACCTGCGGACCAGAGCAGTGTATCCTTATGTACCCTTTCCCAAAGAAACACCCCCCACCACAAAAAAAAGTGATCTGGCCTGCGTACCATAGTTCGCATAGTATATCCTTATGTATTTGGACCTTCTGGAACCGAATCCGAGGTCAGAAGTATTGTCAGATTCGCTCGTTTCTCACCCCTAACCCCAAAGAACATTCCCAAAACAAAAAAAAGTGATCTGGCCTGTGGACCAGATTAGTGCATCTCTATGTATTTGGACTAGCTGAAACCGAATCCGAAATCAGAATTGTCTGGTTGGCTTGTTTTTCACCCCCCCCCCCAAAACTCCCCCCCAAAAAACACCCCCTCTCAAAATTGTCTGTCCGGTTTACCAAACCAGTGTATCCTTATGTATTTGGTAAAGATACACACAGTGGTCCCGCGTCTATTTAAAGACGCGTCAAAAATCAAAATTCATTGATGGGTGGTTTGTAATAAGTGAAACTGATGTATAAATAAAAAATGCTTATATTTATAAAAAAAAATAAGAGAAACACATGTAACGACAAGAAAAATAATATTTACCGCATTTAAAATGTCAGATTAAATTTTAAAAAAAAAACATTAACCCAAATCAAAATAACTTAAATAACCTAAATATAAAATATATAAATAAAAATATAATAAACATAGAAACACTTACTGACATTAACTAAGTATAAAAACTAGTATATTAACATTATTTGCTATTACGCATACAAACGTGTTGGGATCTTCCTGTAAGAGTAAGCCTATTAACTGTATAACCATGCCAAACAAATATTTTTAAAAACACGCACTGCTGAGATGTGACCTGTGAAAAAAGAAATCGGAGGTAAAAAAAAGTCAAAAAAGTTGCCGTTTTCTTGCCTAGATGCCAGCGCGTGTAGGCAGTGTGTAGGGTACTTGCTACACATATAGGATTTAACCATCTCTATGGATATGAATAACAAAGTTTTGTTAATAAGAATTTTTATATAATTTTATAATCTGAATATATACAACTCTACAAACTTAATTTACATACTTATGTAATAGCTTAATAATGCTATAATTGGTGACCCCGAATATTTTCACGTATACCTCCTGGGACTATAAATTGGTGACCTGGACAAAAGCTTATACGCTTTATTATAAATTGGATACCCCAGCAGAAGACACTATTCATAATAATATATATACGTCTTGGACGTGAGTTGCAATTCTTCCAAAATATACGTTTTCGACGTGAAGTTATGGATTGGTTTTCCCGACACAGAATTTTTAATTGATGATCCCGATGCAGTATTTATAAATTAGTAATCCCAAAGCAGAGCTTGTAAACTGATTATCCGAACAAAACCTATTTTTGAATTTACGGTGCATCTTGATTTCGATTGATTGAATTTTATGGAATTTATCACATCATCGATTTTTTATTAAGTAAGTGAGTTGTGTTTCCATATTTCTTTCATTCAGAGAACAATTGATCAATCAAATTAATCATTTTTATCATTCATTATTATCACTTTTAAATGGCATCTCCTACGGAGAATATTTTGTTAGACGATCAACCAGTCACGTCAGATACAGTGATACCGAACAGTAATTATGCTGCGAATTCCTATACTATTAAACTTCCTCCTTTTTGGGTTAATAAACCGGAAATATGGTTCACTCAAATAGAGTCTCAATTTTCTATTCACAGGATCGTTAATGATCGGAGAAAGTACGATTATGTCATTGCCAGTTTACCCCCGGAAATTAATACAACAGTTTATGACGTTGTCACTAATCAACCCGAGAGAGATTTGTATGAGAATTTAAAAACTATTCTAATTTCTCGTTTGACCTCAAGCGAAGAAAAGCGATTAGAGGACTTGCTCTCTGGTTCCCAGATGGGGGACCTCAAACCGTCCGATTTTTACTGGTCGATGCTGTCAATTGTCGGAGGATCCCATGTGGTGAGCCAGGAGCTCCTAGTCAAGTTATGGAAGCGGCGATTACCTAAAACCATCTTCATTGCAATTACCGCATCTGGAAAGACTGACATTAAGGAATTAATCGACATTGCTGATCGAATATGGGAGTCGTGTCAAAATTCTATGAATTCCCTTACCCCTAATTCAATTTGTAACGTTAATCCCACAGTTTCTACGTCAAATTTGATTGCAACTTTTCAAGACACGTTGAATCAGGTATTACACAAACAAGAAATTTTTACATCTCAACTGCATGTTATAGAGTCTAAAGTTTCTTCAATAACTTCCGCTACTCCTACAGTTTCTGGCTCTTATTGCGATAGTTGTAAAAGTCGCCTTGACTCCGGAAATCGCAGTGGCTCAAGGCCCCGTTCTAATAGTCGAAGTGGTACCCGCGTTAGATATAATCCTTCTAATGCTAAAGTTTGCTTTTACCATCAACTTTATGGTCGTGAAGCATTTAAATGTCTCGGAGATTGGTGCACTTTCACCAAAGATGTCAAAGCCGACAATCAAAGATGACTAAAAGTCAATAATATTTTGACAACTGACGTTTATATTTCAGATAGTAAACGTCGTCTTTTTATATTTGATAATGCTAATAACTTAGAATTTCTCATTGACACAGGCGCTGATTTATCAATAGTACCTCGGAATCTGTTAACAGATACTAAAAGGAACCCCGATGTTGTACTGACAGCTGCTAATGGCCATATTATAAATAATACCTTCGGAAAGAAATTTTTGAAAATTGATTTAAACTTACGTAGGTTATTTCCTTTCGTTTTTAACTTAGCAGATATCAACGTCCCGATTATCGGAGCAGACTTTTTATCTCATTTTGGCTTAATTGTTGATTTGAGACATAAATGTTTAATCGACAATATGACTAGTTTGTCAACATATTTATTTTCTAACAATGGTCCATTACATTCTCCTAAGTTATTTAGCATATCGAATGAATTCACTGCATTACTTTTACAATTTCCTAGTTTAATTAGCTCCCCAAATTACAATTTGCCCGTTAAACATTCCGTAGAGCATTATATTGTTACAGAAGGTCATTTACCTTTCTCACGCCCACGTAAGTTGGATAGCATTAAATTCAAGATAGCTCAGGATGAATTCAATACTATTGGTAGAATTAGGTATTTGTGTACCTTCTTCTTCTTCCGTATCCTCACCATTGCATATGGTGGAAAAAAAGAGCAACGACTGGAGACCTTCTGGAGACTATCGTCGTCTAAATTCAATTACTGTTCCTGACAGATACCCGTTGCCCCACCTCCACGACTTTAACTCGCAGTTGTATAATTGTGTTATTTTTTCAAAAATAGATTTGGTACGTGCTTATCACCAAATACCTGTCGCAAAAAGTGACGTTTTTAAAACAGCGATTACTACGCCGTTCGGTTTGTTTGAATTTGAGCGTATGCCTTTTGGCTTACGTAACGCCGGTCAAACTTTCCAACGTTTCATGAACGAAGTTTTAGTAGGTTTGCCCTTCATTTTCGTCTATTTAGATGACATCCTGATTGCAAGTAAATCTAGTTCGGAACATTTAGAACACTTGAAACTTGTTTTTCAGAGGTTAGAATTGTACGGCATAAATATTAAACCGTCAAAATGCATATTAGGTGTCAGTCATTTGACATTTTTAGGACACAATATTTCTTCAGCCGGCATTTTACCTTCTTCTGAACGTGTTGATGTCATAAATAATTTTCCCTTACCTACTACAGTCAAAGAACTTCACCGTTTCATAGGTATGGTTAACTTTTATCATCGTTTCATAACTTCTTTCGCTGAAATCTTAATTCCTTTACATGCACTTTGTACTAGATTACTGCATGATAAAGTTAAAATAATAAATGATTGGCCTGCCGACTGTCTTGACAGTTTTTCCAAAGCCAAAGCTGCTATAGCAGGTGCAACCTTTTTAGCTCATCCACGCTGTGATGATAACTCGTTTTTATCGCTGACTGTTGATTGTTCAAATGTCTCTATGGAGGCAGTTCTTGAACAACACGATGACAAAGGTGTACTTGCTCCATTAGCCTTCTTCTCACGAAAACTTACTTTGGCACAGACAAAATACAGTTCCTTTAGCAAGGAACTTCTTTCTTTATTTACAGCGATTAAACATTTCAGATTTTTACTAGAAGGTCGCACATTTATTTGCTTTACTGACCATAAACCTTTGGTCAAAGCATTATTTACTAAAACTGAAAAAAAAAATGTTTAAGTAATTGTCTCTTATTGAATAACTATAATATATTGTTAGGGATCAATTATTTTATTTTTCTTCACCATTTATTAAATCATTATTTATATGAATTATTATTAACATTCTTACACTAGGGATTATGTTGTTGTAGAAATGAATTTCCCTTGTGTTATATTATTTGGTCAGTCACATCTGACTTTTCATTTTAAATGTCATTTTAAATATTACTACTTGATAAGTTGGTTTCTTCTTTGTAGAGGGGAGGTGTGTAGGGTACTTGCTACACATATAGGATTTAACCATCTCTATGGATATGAATAACAAAGTTTTGTTAATAAGAATTTTTATATAATTTTCTAATCTGAATATATACAACTCTACAAACTTAATTTACATACTTATTTAATAGCTTAATAACGCTATACAGTGCCACTCAAAATCGACGCTGACGTAGCACACAAATTACTTAAAATCGGGGAAAAACGGGAACCAAATTTTTACCAATTCGTTAAAATTGCATTGTCAGCTTTCAAATAACATAATTTTAGTTCGAGTAGAATCAAGTGGAACTAACTACCTGACTAAAAGGAAGTGTGAGTCAACTTAAAAAAAAAGACAGTTTGTGAGGTGAGATACGGTAACGGTTTCAGTGACGGGACCTCGATCGGCAAAGTCAAGTACGCCAGAGCGAGTCCGTTACTTGGATGGGTGATCGTATCTCATATCGCCGTCCTGGTTAATTGGTAGAGTAGCATTAGCTACACTTCGCCAGGTCGTTAATATAAATAAGGCATTAAAAAAAAATCAGTCCCGTAAAATACAAAATATAACATGAAAGTATATAAAAAATATATTAAAATATTCTATGTGTTCTTTAACTTCCATATTTTATACAAGTTCACACAACCAAGATATTTCCGAGAAATGCCAAATAACAATGGACTGCACTAATAAGACGCTGATACGGGCGCACGACGTACTCACATGCGACAACGAAATTAGAGAGAATGCAATGTTTTTATTGTAATATATTTGTAGTTCCGTAAACCTCGGACCTAGTAGACAGTACACGGGTAGGTAATTATGAAAAATATCACCATGCGATTTTTTATTTTTGTCGTATTGGCGAGACCACTGTGCACTGGTTTGGTTCGCCGGACAGACCACTTTTTTTTGTTTTGGAAGTTAGGAGTGAAAACGAGCTGACAATTCTGACCTCAGATTCGGTTTCAGCGCGACCTAATACATAAGGATACACTGATTTGGTCCGCAGCCCAGATCACTTTTTGTTTTGTTTCGGGGGTGTTTTTTTGGGGTTTGGGGTGAAAATGAGCGAATCTGACAATTCTGACTTCGAATTCAGTTTCAGCGGGTCCAAATATATAAGGATACACTGGTCTGGTCCGCAGGTCAGTATTTTTTGTTTGTTTGTGTGTCTGTGTAATAATACAATGTTCATTTATCGAAATGCCGAGATTTAAATATACCACGAATATTCAGTAGTAACAAATGGTGGTGCAGCGGTTACACTTTGGACTCGCAATTGAAGAGATGTGTAATGATTATATAAAATGTTCAATAAATCGACGAAGAATGTTTACTCTAATTACTTCCAAATTCAGTGAAAGTATAGTCCACAAAAAAAAATTGAAAATTTTTACTGTTAGAATAGGCTTAGAATGTCATGAAACGTCGAGATTTTAAGTTTGAGCAAAGAAAAATTCCTGTCTGTCGGTCTGTCTGTAACTTTGTTGTGGGCATGATTACTCTGGAACCGTTTAAGATAGACTTGAAATTTGGCACACCTATGTATTTTAACGAGATCTAAAACTAGGTTATATTTCAATCTTATTCCGTTGAAGGGTCGAGGGGTAAATAGTAAATAGGTAAATCAAGCAAGCAAGAGTCCATAAAATTGGTATTTAGCGAAGCTAAGGTCTCAAAAAAATTTTTGGCATTAGCCAACCCTACCCCAATATTAAAGGGGGTGAAAAACAAAATTGTGATTTAGTGTGTGTACAAGAACCGAAGGACTCAATTTTATTTACATCCACCCCCACTACCCCCCGATATTTATTGGTTATTTAAAAAATACCAGTAACTGAATTTTGACAAGTGCAGATACGGCATGTTTCTGTAGCAGAGTAGAGGTAGAAACCCTAGGATGGCTGCCTTCTATACTAAGCCTATCAATTATTCAACCGTTTTTCAGCAGACAATGATATATGCTAACAAATAACGAACAGAAATTACTTTGCTAAATATCAATATTAGAGAATATTATTTAGGTATTATGCAAATCACAACTTACACATTTTTTATTTATTATGAAAATACCTACTTTCTATATATAGTTGCCCTAATCTGGGCACGCTAATATACTAGTTAGGTAAATACTTTAAAACACTTATTATTGGAGAACCAATCAAAACAACTACTCTCCTAGCTAATACTGACGAAGTATTGAATTATATGATAGGATTCTTAGCATGTAATTCAATACTTCGTCGGTATTAGCTAGGAGAGTAGTTGTTTTGATTGGTTCTCCAATAATAAGTGCTTTAAAGTATTTACCTAACTAGTATATTAGCGTGCCCAAATTAGGGCAACAATATACAGAAAGTAGGTATTTTCATAATAAATAAAAAGTGTGTAAGTTGTGATTTGCATAATACCTAAATAATATTCTCTAATCATGATAAAAGCAAATAAATAAAAAATAATTAATTGTAAAAATATCAATATATTTTTCTGTTTGCGCCTGCAGTTTCATAGTAAACAGTCTACATTTTCAAGCACAGTAATTTTTTTTTCCCACAGCGGCATCGACTGCTCATGTCATTAGCCGCTCCCTCCACCAATCATTCTCTTCTAGGACAATTCTCATATTCTATTCTGTACAATTCTGTTTTGTGCCTCCCTTATATGATTTCGAGAATATTTAAGTACATAAAACAGTGTTACTAGTAAGACATTTCGTTGCCAGTCAAAATACTAGGACTTACAAACTGTTTAATTAAAGCAAGGTAAGAGAAACAAGTACAAGTATAATCGATTTACATTTATTAACATAATGCAAATTAAATTTATTAAATTAGTCCTAATTTCTTATTATTCCAACTTTACCCTTTACAATTTGCATCAATTTATCTCACAAAGTTTGTAGAATTGTATAATATTTGCATTAGACTATCATGGATAAAAGTTTCAAGTTTTGGAAGCTATTAGGCTTTACTGCTTTAGGATTTGTGAAAGTGAACGTAAAAACAATGTCACGTTTGACAAAGCCAATTCAGGCGTCCAGATTCACACAAACTACCTGAGCCTGAGGCTACTAGCAGCTTTTCACGTAATAGCTTCTTTGTTATCACGAATAAAACAAATCTGTGTGAGATACACTTCTTTAAAACAATTGGTTTTATTCTCGCAGGTTCGTGTACGCACGTAACAGAAAGAGCAATGCACGCAAATATGCAGCTAGGAGTCATAAATAAGAAATGGAAGAGTTCCTAATACAGGAACCTTTGGTAATAATCGGACTCATGAGTTCTGTTGAATATAAATGCTTGAGAGAGGTTTTTGTAAATTAATTCATATAAGTATAGCACTACTATACGTGGATTGTTAGAGAATAAAAAGAAATCAAAAGTTGACATTTTAATTATATTTTCTTTTTTAGTTGAATAGATAGATATTTCATAAATAAATTCGTTTTCTAGTTTCTTTATTTCTAGTACTACTAGAAGTAGGTTATAAAAAAATCCTGAGATTTAAAAATTAATATTTTCATAGATAATAATAATAATAATAATAATAATAATAATAATAATAATAATAATAATAATAATAATAATAATAATAATAATAATAATAATAATAATAATAATAATAATAATAATAATAATAATAATAATAATAATAATAATAATAATAATAATAATAATAATAATATATATGAGCAACGAGGGTCAAAGAGAGGTGTCGCTGGCTGTAAGGAGAACCTGCTGATTGACAGGTGTGTCACGCAGGACTCCATGCAGTATAAGCGTAACCTCTCCATGGCCTGGATCGACTACCGCAAGGCATTTGACATGACATCGCACGAGCTTATTGTACACTTGCTCCGATGTCTTGCGGTACCTGGTCCCGTAGTGAGATGCATCGAAGAACTGATGCCGCTCTGGAGGACTCGCTTTACCATTACATCGGGTAATGATAGAGTCCAGACGGAGTCGGTAACATTCAGAAGGGGAGTATTTCAGGGAGACTCCCTCAGCCCCCTTCTATTTTGCATCTCATTACTGCCATTATCCGTTTCGCTCCGGAAAACCCGTGGATACAACTGCGGTACCCCTGGCGATAGGAGGCATAAGGTCACCCATCTGTTTTATATGGATGACCTTAAACTTTATGCCTCCGGAGAGAGGGACCTACACCAGTCCCTCAGGGTGGTACAGGAGTACATGCAGGCTGTCGGCATGGAGTTCGGATTAGACAAATGTGCACTGGTCCATCTCAAGAGAGGACGATGCGGGAACTACGGAGAGGACGCGCAGCTCGTGGACGGAAGCATCTTACATCATCTAGATGCCGGAGAGTCGTACACTTACTTGGGTGTCGAGCAACGCTCCACCCAAGAAGTGAGTGTAGTGAAAAACGCTCTCCGCGGCAAGTATCAGCACCGACTCCGACAGATCTGGTCTTCAGAGCTGTCGGGGAAGAACAAGGTGTCTGCTACCAACATGCTTGCCGTTCCGATCCTTCTCTACTCCTTTGGAGTAGTGAAATGGACTCAAGAAGAGTTGCGTCAACTCGACGTAGGAACCCGCAAGAAGATGCATCTCAATAGGAGTTTGCATCCTAAATCGTCTGTTCCACGGCTATACCTCCCACGACATCGGGGAGGCCGTGGACTCTTGAGTTTGGAGAGTCTCCATAATAGGATGGTTCTGGATGGAGCCTGTAAGGTCATCAGGAGTTCGGATCCCCTCCTCTGCATGGTCCGAGACCATGAAAATGCAGGGGTAGGAGCCTTTCTGTTTAAGGCAGCACAGAGAGCAGTCGATGAACTTGGTCTCTCCTTCGACGTCGAGCGGGTAAATCGCGACTCTGTCACCGAGTTGGAACCTGCTCGGCGAAAAGCCCAAATTAAAGCTGCAGAACACAACAACTTTCTGCAGCTTCACACGGATAAGCCAATGCATGGAGTTTTCTATAAAAATATAGAAAACCTTGGCTTATCCGAAAGGCTGACCTTTGCCTTCTTAAGGTCAGCCGGGCTGAAGTCTGAGACCGAGGGATTCATAATGGCTTGCCAGGATGGTGTATTTAACACCCTCGTCTATCGTAGTCGTGTCATGGGTATAGAGGTCCCTGATGTCAGCTGCAGGGCCTGCCGCAGGGCGCCAGAGACTCTTATGCACTTGCTGTCGGCTTGCCCGACATATGCAGTCTCGGCCTATATCCAAAGGCACGACGGAGCATTACGAGTGCTTTACTATCATTTAAGGCACTCGTATGGGATAGACGAAACACCAGTGCTGCCTTACGCTACGGGGGATATTGAGTCCGTTGTGGGAAATGAGAAGTGTCTAATTTATTGGAACTACTCTTTTCCCACCGTCAGGCAAATACAAGCCAACAAGCCTGACGTAGTACTCCTCGACCATCAACTCAAGACAATGTTCGTCGTGGAGTTCTCGGCTCCCGCGGAGAACAACATTGTCTTGAAGGAGGAGGAAAAACGGACAAAATATCGAGATCTGCTCTTCGAACTCCGCAGACTGTATCCAGACCATACTGTTAAGATAGTGGTACTGATTATAGGAGCCCTCGGTGGAACGAGACACACACTGCTTTCGGAACTTAAGATCATACCGGCATGCCGAAACTCGGCAGAGGTCTTAGCCGGCAGAATGCAGAAGGCCGTCATTCTCGGTTCATTGCGTCTGCTCAGGGCACACGATTCCCGGACCCAGTAGTCACTCACCCCACGGGCGTGGGGAGTGGCTACCGGTACTACCAGCTCCCCTCTGTGAGTGTCGGAGCCACAGAGTTTAAAGGGTGACTGGCTTTTACAAAAAAAAAAAATAATAATAATAATAATAATAATAATAATAATAATAATAATAATAATAATAATAATAATAATAATAATAATAATAATAATAATAATAATAATAATAATATTTAATGGATCATTTCAGATACAAATGTATACTGGGTGCGCCACTTAAAACTTCCCAGACTTGTCACTTTTTTATTTTTGAAGCGATGACCGTGTTGGGCATATCAAATTGACATTTAAAGCCTTTATACATGCATACAAAGTGATTTAAAAAAAATTTTTTTTGAAAAAATTGTTAAGAAAGGAAACTTAATTTCTTTGAATATTTTTCTACTTCACCCTGTACATGAACTGTGTTAATGTTTTCTTATAAAGATTTCAATTAGCTTCAATTTATGTTATTAAAATAAAAAAATTTAAAAAATAAAAATTTAGCAATTTCCTATTTAGTACATTTTAATATAAGTTTGTTTTTAAAAATATTTGTTTCTTTTGTTTCTTGTTGCTCTTTTTACGTTGAATATTGTTTATGATATGTCTTTTACATATAAAGCATAAAATTATTATTTACATTCTTTTCAAAATTATTTAAAAAAAGATCAGTTGGGAATCGGAGAGAGTGTTTTTAATTTCTTTCTCTAAAACCAAAAAGAATTTCGAATATGACGTAATAACATAAATTGAAGCTAATTAAAATCTTTATAAGAAAACATTAACGCAGTTCATGTACAGGGTTTGGTAAAAAAATATTCAAGGAAATTAAGTTTTATTTCTTAACAATTAAAAAATCGTTTTAAGTCATTCTGTACACATGTTTAATTGCTTTAAAAATATCTACAATTTGATGTGCCCAACTTGGTCGTCGTTTAAAAAATAAGAAAGTTACCAGCCTGGGGAGTTTTAAGGCAAGACATTCATAAAATAACAGTAATGCATAATATGATTTAAATATAGATTATATGAATATCGAATAAAATATCAACACAAAATAAAGAGATTAATATAACTTACACACAAGTAAAGATAAATATAATAAAGAACATTAAAATTAAGTGCGAACAGTATATATCACAGATTTAATTTAAAGCCCTATAATGCCACATATTCTCTATTTAAAAAGTCTTGTGTACCATAGAAATCACCTCTCAGTAGAATGTCTTTAACCATAGTTTTGTATTTTTTCTAGTTTTCTTTTAGTGAATAATGCCATATTTTTCTTAGTGTAATATAGTAAAATAGGTCTTGTTAAATAATTTGGAAATTAGGTACAAACAGCATTGAGATTTGACGGTAGTCTTCTAATTCTTCCGGTGACCTTTTTAATATAGGTATCACCTTAGCTTGTCTCAGTATGTCAGGAAAACAGCCATGGTCAATTGACATATTAAACAGATGGGCCAGTAGATGTTCTTTTTCGATTTTTGACGTATTCATTTTTCTGCTGTTTGCGAAATTTCACTAGAAATATTATTTATTGTAATAATGATTTTTAAATAGTAATAATTAGCTGAAAATAATTACTGCCACCCCCTCTCAGAGGGTGGCAGTTAAAAAATATATTTGTTTATTGGAAATCAAATAGAATCAAATTTTAAGAAAAGCTTCTATGCAATTTTTCACATAAATTTATAGTTTTTAAGTTATAACGGTAACTCGAAAAGTATTACTTTATAGAAAAAATGTTACATGACAATTACAGAAAGTATAAACTTGGAATTAATTATATTTTTTGTTTATTGATGTAGGATTAATAACTTCGGTGATATTTAAGTTTATATTTGGTATCAAAGAGTTTCGAAATTACCTTTAAAGTTTAAAACGCATTTTTTTCTAAAGCAAGTGCTTTAAATGAGCAAAACAATTTGAGCATCTAGGTAATGCTACATCGTAACGAAAAACTGTATTTGAGATAATTTTTTTTTAAATTGCCGGCTGATTAGAGAACCAAAATGGCGACCTTTTTATATAAAAAATATAAATACGCACATTTTTCCATCATAACTTCTTTATTTCTTATGCTACAGGGACAGTAAAAAATAATTTTAAAGCGCAATTAATTGTCTTTAGCTTCATTTCTTAGCATGTGTGACATAGGTGTCACAATTTCTGAGATATTTAACATTTAAACTGCATTTTTCGTCTTATAAACGTTCGGACGCCATTTGCAAACGTTCATATCTCTGAAACTATTAAATATCTATGTAAATAAATAAACAAGCGAAATTCATTATCAGTTTATGAGCCTTATTTTTGGTCTCTACCCATTTTTCAATAAAACTAATATTTATTGAGATATTTGGAAAAGGAAAAAAAAATTACGTTTTATCGAAAATACCTTTATAGTTTAAACTGTATTTTTTTCTAAAGCAAGTGCTGTATACAAACCAAAAAAATTGAGCACTACGTCATTCTATATATTAATGAGAATTAGTGTTTGAAATTCCTTTTTTTTAATTACTGGCTAATAACAGTAACAAATTGGCGACGTTGTTATTAAAAAAATGTGTAGACGCACATTGCTTCGGTCATAACTCCTTTGTTGTTTTTTATGCTACAGAAACAAATAAAAAACAGTTGAAAGCTTAATTAATAACCTATTATTCTACTTATTAGCATTCTTGACGTAGGTGTCACAGTTTATGAGATATTTAACTCTCACTCTAAATAATTATCTTAAGAACACTTGGATGCCAAATGTAAACTTAGATATCTCCGAAATTATTAATCCTACATCAATAAACGAAAAATATAATTAATTCCCCGTTTGTACTTTCTGTAATTTGTCTGTAACATTTTTTTGATAAAGTAATAATTTTCGAGATACTTGACGAAAGCCGTTTGGAAATACCTTTTTTTTTTAAAGCTAAAGTCGCAATTTTGAATTCGTTATAACTTAAAAACTATCAATTTATGTGAAAAATTGCATAGAACCTTTTCTTCTTAAAATTTGATTCTACGTCAGCTCCAATAAATATATATATTTTTTAAGTGCCACCCCCTGAGAGGGGGTAGCATTCACCCCCTATAAATTAGCAAGCCCCCGCACAATATAGAAACTGTTCTGTGAAGCATTTACTATTATACTGCCAAAAATGAACGAAATCCGTTCTATATGACATTATTTCGAAGTTTTGCATATTTTTTACCTCTAGGTACTGTACTAAAATTAGTCATTTTTTTTAATGCAGCTTGTTTCATAGAGTGCTTTATAATGAATTTAAAAATTGCATTAAATGTCAAATTTAACTTAAACAGCCATGACAGGCCGTCGGAAGTCAAAGATGGGCATTAGTCGAAAACATTTTTAGTCATAATTGAAATTAACCGACCAAATTAGTCGTGACTACATTAGTCATGATTAAATCAGTCGTGATTCATTTAATCATTAATCGTCAATCATGAAATAGTGTTATAGTCCAAGATCCTAGAGCTGCCAGACCTACGTCACTTTAGCAAAGCTAATATTTTGACAACAACTAGTGTAATATCTAATTAAGAACGTATGCATATTTGCTAGTTTGAAAGCGGGGCCCTTTTGCAGAAAACAGGTACAAAAGGTACATACAAATTTTTCTCAGTACGTTAAAATATGATAGCTGGTTTATTTTACAAGTGGCACGCTAACTACATGATGTAAGCGTCAACCTCCGGAACTTAAGGTTCGACCGAAACATTAAACAGTGCAGTGCGCCCTAACAAGTGCACCGTAAATAAAAACCAATAAGTTTAATTTTAAGTTTCTAAAAGCTTTCTCCTATATATAGTCATATTGTTAGTTTTAAGTCGGCGTTCTTAACGACGTTCTTAACTAGATATTACACTATTTGTTGTCAAAATATTAGCTTTGCTATAATGACGTAGGTCTGGCGGCTCTGGGATCTCACTCTATTAGTCTCTGGATCTATTAGTCGAATAAATTTTCAATCATGACATAATAATTCACCATCACATTTTTTATTTTTCTTTTTTGGGATTTGTTCAAAATTTTGATTTGACTGTGCTGACTACATGCGAACTATTATCGCACACACATTTTTTGAAGAATACTTATAACGAGCGAACGGATAGAGATATCGACATCACATTTGACGCGTAGGTGGCACTATTGAAGAACGGCGGAATCCGGGTGAATGAAAAATAGACCTACGTCCACATGACGTCACAAACGAAAAACTTTTACAACGGGCGAACAGTAAGATATCAAAAAAATAATTGTGCAAAGCGGGTCACCAAATTTTCCTTTTATTTTCAAAAATTTAGAATTTTCAAAAAAATGTCTTCAAAAAAAGTCAAATTCCAAGAAAATGTCAAATTTTCGAAAACATATCGGGTTTAGCTCAGCTCAGTTCAGCTCCGCTCAGCTCGGCTAAGTTCAGGTCAGCTCCGCTCTTTGACGGTTGTGCGAACTACATGAGAACTATTATCGCATAAAATTTTTGAAAATTTCTTACAATGGACGAACGAATAGATATCGACATCATATTTGACGCGTAGGTGACACTATTGAGGAGACACGGAATTCGAATTAATCAAAAATAGTCTTACGTCCATATGACATCACAAAAATGGAAAACTCTTACAACGAGCGAACGGTAAGATATATCAAAAAAATAATTGTACAAGGTGGGTCACGAATTTTTTTTTTTTTTTTTTAATTTTCAACTTTCTAAGTACAGTGGAAGTAGAAAAATCCGGACGCGGATCTGAGGAAAATTAATAAGTTTTCATCAGTTCAATTTTCGGCGATTCCGCTACTTTGCTCAAAGTCCTTGGACTATATGGAAAATCCGAAGAACACACTGCACAATAATAGACGTACAAAGATAGATTAATTTTATATTTTATTACGGAGAATAACTTTCCTAAACACGATTCATTTAATATAAGGACATAAATCCTACGAGCGCAAAAAATTAAATCTGTTTGTATAAGATATTCTTTACAGCTCTCGTACTTACAAAACTCGGGACGGGAGAAAGTTTTTACTCTGATTAAATATGGAGTCGAGTAAAAGGTCCTCTGACCTATTTAGGAGAAAGTGTAATTAGAAATTAAAATGTCAGTGCAATTACACCTTTGTCCGCCCTGCAAATTATGTTTTTCAAAATTATTCCGTAATTACCTTTTCCTCTACACATCCTTATAATTATAAAACGTTTGCAATGTTGAATTAAATCTAAATTAGTTTCGCGCAATAATTGTCTGAGAAGCTAATAAAGAGTAAATTAAAGGATAATAAATAGCTGCTATATGCTGAACACAGTAAAAGGAATTTACGCTCTGCATAAGTTTAACCACAATATAGTTTAGTCGAGTAAATTGGCTATTATAATATAATTAATAGTAGAAAATTTATCGGTAAAATAGCAATTATTAAATGCAAATCTGAATCTTCGATTCTATTTTAGCTATTTTGCTAAATCAACAGTAACATTAATTATTGTGAATTTCAAGAAGTAAACAAGATCATTTTAGAAATCATGACATCTGAATGTAAATAAGTAAGTAAGTATTTATTGATGCATTATACAAAAAAGTATTTACACAAATCAATAATACAAGGTAAAAAATTTATATACAGTATGTCCAGAGTTAGAGTGAATAACAGGGTAAACTGTTTTATTTCTCATTTTATACGGAAAATTTATTCTTCATAAAAAGTTTCGCTTTTATTAAAAATATGATTGCCATGAAGTAAGTTAACATGTCATGTACAGGGTGTTCATAAAATTAAAAAATCTGAAAATTATGTAAGAGTAAACTACGTTCAATTTCAACGATATGAAAAACTAAGAAAAGTTGTTCAGAATTAAAATTTATGTCAGAATTCCAATTTGTGGATAGATCTACCTAATGCGACTTTTCGAAGCATCAATTGGTATCAGGCGGTAAAACTTTTTTGACAGATTTTCAACATGAATTTCACTATTTAACATATTGTCTATATTCATTCCTAAAAATTTAGTTGATCTAACCTGCTCAACTGACTTATTATTTATTTTTAATAAATGACTTTAATTAATTAAAGAACTTTTAGGAGTAAAATGAATAAATACAGTATTTGATACGTTTAGATGTAGTTTATTTAACTGAAACCATTCAACAAATTTAAAAACAATTGATTGTATTTTCTCAGTTACATCGTTTACCGACTGACCGCTACACAAATATGTATTGTCATCAGCAAACATGTCAGATTATTATACGGACCTATATTTGGAAGATCATTAACAAAAATCAGAAATAACAGTGGTCCCAATGTCGACCCTTGCGGCACACCTATATCATTTTTAGCAGCTCTAGCGCCATTGATTTCTACAATTTTTTTTTCATTCGGAAAGGTAAGATATAAGCCAGTACATGATTTTACCTCTAAAGCCGTATTCCATAACACATGACTGACTAGGTCAAATGCCTTGCTTAGATCCATGAAGAGACCTACGGATTTCTGTCCCGAGTCTAGAGCCATATATAACTTATCAAGGAAGTGAAGTATTGCTACTTGTGTACTCCTTTCTTCAATGAAAGCATGCTGAACGGAGGTAAAAATATTACATTTTATAATAGAGGCAACCATTTTGTCAAATATAAATTTTTCTAAAATTTTTGATACTGCGCTAAGTAGGCTTACCGGTCCATAGTTTTCTATCTAAAGTTTGTCACCTTTTTTAAAAATTGGTATAACTTTAGCAGTTTTAAATATACTGGAAAATATACCTGATTCAATTGATAGATTCATGAGAAACGTTAACTAAAAAATTTGCCAATATACCATCAATTCCAGCAGCATTAGATTTTTTTAGCCCCATGATAGCATTGAAAATTATATTTTCTGACACCGGTTCCACCGGTAGGAAAATTCTTGTTTGTATTAAAACTATATTCATTTTTTGAATTACCAAATCTTTCATTGAATTTTTCCGGGACATTTACGAAAAAATAATTGAAACTATTCGCAATTTTTGTAGGATTTGTTGTCATTTTATCTCCCATCTGAATGTTTTCATAGTCAGCTATTAGACGAAATTAAGTAATTCTCAACTTCATGAAATTATTCTTGTCTTAGTGGTCGGCATATATTGCTTTTTGGCAATTATTTATTTGCTTTCATCATGATTGGATGATAATATTATTTAGGTATTAAGCAAATCACAACGTACACACTTTTTTATTTATTATTAAATTATCTACTTTCTGTATATTGTTGCCCTAATCTGGGCACGCTACTTGTTAGGTAACTACTATAAAACACTCATTATTGCAGAACCAATCAAAACAGCTACTCTTCTAGCTAATACTGACGATGCATTGAAGTGCATGATAGGATTCTTAGCATTTTAAAACAAAAGAAAAATATATTAAAAACATTTAAATTATTTATTTAAATTCAGTCCTTCACAGTTTTTTATTTGATATGAAATTATCTACTTTCTGTATATTGGTACCTTAATTTGGTCGTGCTAATATACTACTTATACTACGGGAGCCCGCCCTAAGTGCCCGTGCACCCCCCCGCTCCGACCCTTGGGGACAAGGTTTTTCATAAAGATTAAAGCCTAAGGAACAATTTTGGACATGTCCCCAAAAAAAAAAAATTGGCTGTACTTTCAAAATGGCGTCCGTTAAAGAAATAAAAATTTGCAAATATTGTTTTTGTCATTTAACACAAAAACTAAAAAAGATGGAGAAAAACTTTCTGCACAAAAAACAAAGTGCATAAAATTTCCTACAATTTTGTTTCTATACAATATTTGGATAGGAGTTACCATTTTCCAGATAAATGATTCAACTTTTAAAATAAAATATAAAATTCAATATAAAACGTAATACTACGGGAGCCCACCCTAATTGTCCGCAAATCCTTGGGGACAATCTTTTTCATAAATATTAAAGCCTAAGGAATAATTTAAGACATGTCCCCCAAAAAAAAAACTGGCTCTACTTTCAAAATGGCGTCCGTTTTAAAAAAAATTGCAAATATTGTTTTTGTCATTTAACATGAAAACTAAAAAAGATAGAGAAAAACTTTCTGCACAAAAAACAAAGTGCACAAAATTTCCTACAATTTTGTTCCTATACAATATTTGGATAGGAGTTACCATTTTCCAGATACCATTGTTGCCGTTTTCGAGATAAATGTCCACAAATTATAATATTATTATTATTATTAACTTTTTTCAGTTTGTTTTATTTTTTGTTATGTTAATTATATAAGTAAAGTTATATTATACGCCTTACAATAATTGTCACAGTTATTTCCTCTAAGTGATTTACCGATAAATGAATTTCCATGTTTTCTTAATTTTGGACTCATTTATCTGGAAAATGGTAACTCCTATCAAAATATTGTATAGAAACAAAATTGTAGAAAATTTTATGCACGTTGTTTTTTGTGAAAAAAGTTTTTGTCCATCTTTTTTAGTTTTTGTGTTAAATGACAAAAACTACACTGGCAACAGTTTTTTTTAACATATGGCCGCCATTTTGAAAGTACAGCCAGTTTTTTTTGGGGGACATGTCTTAAATTGTTCCTTAGACTTTAATCTTTATGAAAAACATTGTCCTCAAGGATCGGTGGGGGGGTGCACGTACACCTAGGAGGGCTCCCCGACTATTAGGAAAACACTTTAAAACGCTTATCATCGGAGAACCAATCAATAAATGATTTAAATATTTTCAATAGTTTTCTTTGTCTTAAAATGCTAGGAGTCCTGTCATGTAATTCAATACTTCGTCAGTGTTAGCTAAAAGAGTAGTCGTTTTGATTGGTTTTCCAATGATGAGTATTTTAAAGTATATTAACATGACCAGATTAAGGTACCAATATACATAAAGTAGATAATTTCATATTAAATCAAAAAGTGTGAGTGACTGAATTTAAATAATTGATTTAAGTAATTTTAATTACTTAATTTTTTTGCTTTAAAATGCTAAGAATCCTATCATGTAATTCAATACTTCGTCAGTATTAGCTAGAAGAGTAGTTATTTTGATTGGTTCTACAATAATGAGTGTTTTAAATTATTTACCTAACTAGTATATTAGCATGCCCAGATATACAAAAAGTAGGTAATTTCATAAGAAATAAAAAAGTGTGTATGTTGTGATTTGCTTAATACCTAAATAATATTCTCTAATGTATTGGTTGTTTGCTCATTTAAATTAATTTGTTTGAATTTTTACTCACAACGTTTTGGTATGCGTTTTGTTATCCATCCATTGTTGTATCCGGTCTCCGATTGCCGCTTGGCACTTCAGACAGTATTACACCACCTGTCGTGGTTGCCTGCTAAATGCACGACCTCAACAAAGCCCTATCCCATCAGCTCTTTGGTACCACCAGTCCATATAACCTTGTTTGTAGAAACTAGAAAATATCGATATTTAACAATATTTTGGCCCATCTAAAACTCACTATAGGGTAGGTTACTACGGACATTTTCCATGGCATTTTGTTGGTCGAAAATTTACGTGGCAAATTATTCGTTAACAAATCTCGACTATTTTGACTCTTCGGATTGTAGGAAACGTGTGTTAATAAATATACCAACCCCAAAATCTATACAAAAAATCGATTAACTTGTAATTATATCCGCCATTTACGAAATGTTGCGCTAAGTGCCTGGATTATAAAGAATAATTTCTTATAGTAAAAGGCTGAATACGAATAAGAGATAAGAAGGGAAAAGAAGACTGGAAAAAATAAGGATCACAGCGGACAAAGATAATTTAATATGGACAAGGGAGTAGGAGTGAAAGAGCGAAAGTCTATATTACAATATGCAAATTTAATCTCCAATTACTAGGATGGTTGAGTTAGTTTTATTGCTGAAGGGAAAAACACATGAATGAAGTTTATTTACAATGCGATGTATCTTATACCCTGCTGTATACAAAGCCCCATTGTGTTTTATATGAGCATAATAATAACATACAAATTGGGAATTATAATTGTTTCATAAAGAACCTAACACAAAAATAAAATACTTTTCAAACGAACTATATCCTTATGAATCTATATATACAGAGTGTTTGGTACATCTACAGAAAGTTTTAAGGAGATGGTAGAACATATATGACCATTATACAAAGTATTACAGACTTTGTGATATCGACACTGACGTAGTAGTACTGGCGGTTTCATTTTTTCACTGTTTGTATAAAGAAGGGCTGAATAGTTTGGAGCTAATAAATATTTTAGAGTATTAAAAGTGCATGAGACAAAAACTAGGAGAAAGCAAGTGTGATGCATTACGAGGTTTCCACTCCCTAATGGGATATGATACCGTTTCCTTTTTTTTTTCTAGAAAAGGAAAAGTGACTGCTTGGATATATCCGGAAGTAGCAGAAGCTTTCACGTTCATTTCGAAACCTCAAGAAAATATTCCTGATAAAATGTTTAACTTTTTCCAATGGTTTGTTATTTTAATGTACTGCAATACTTCTGCCTGCATTGAACTAAATCAGGCACGAAAGGAACTGTTTACTTCCTAGAACAGGACAACTTGCAACATCCCCCCCCTTCAAAAGATGCTTTGGAGCAACACATTTTATGGGCTATCTTCCAGAATGGGCACATTTGGGGACAGGCTCTGACATCAAATTTTATTTTGCCTAATCCTGAAAAATGGAGATGGTGCCTGTCCGAAAATGTTTGGATGCCAAAATGTCAACACTTCCGGAGGTATCTAAAGACAATTAATTCAATATAATATAATATAATTCAATATAGTTGCAAAAAAGGATGCATTGAAACCAAATGTGGTGGTAAAAAAGCCGGCTTGTAATGCACGCTACTTTGAACAAATTGTAAAGGAGATTGCAACTACCTTAAAAAAGGCATATAAGTGTAACTAAAGAGATTTCAGAGAATTTTTTGAAGCTTTATAAAAAACTGCCATTTGGTTTGACTAAGACCTTTTCTTTCTTAAATTGTAGCTTTTTGAACGTACTTTACAACGGTGACAAAAATTACTTTTTGAATCATTTTAAAAATAAAAAAATTTTTGTATATTCAAAATTTGAACCGCGGATTTTCGCATGGATTAATCCTCATTTTAACCATTGCGCTATGGCCGTGAAACATTCGCACATTCGATTAACTGTGGCAGAAAAAGCAAGCACGTTATTTTTAAATGATCAGATCTTCGCTAAAACATGAATGGAAAAGCCGTACAATATCGATATCGAAAGAGCAACCTCATCGTCAACTTCATACTGCAAGTCGAAAATTAGGTCTAACCGGAACGTACAAAAAATGACATTTTCTTATGTTTCGCGAAACCCATTTGACTTTGTCTCAGCACTCTAGATGAGTAAGTAGAATGCACGGATATCATCTTCGCACGTTTTCCTAGAATCTCGAAGTCTTGGTAACGGGAGTGGGGAAAATATTCCTGCCATGACAGTCGCGGTTTTGATGAACGAGCGCGCGCATACCTGCGTAATTGTATACTAACAAATTAAATGTATTTTATGCATTCACTAAAGTTCTCACATATTAGAAAATAGGCAGTATCAATTTTAGCTCAAAATACATGTATGTATAGAAATAAATGGATGAAATGACAAAGATATATGAGCCTCCAATTTTTCATAAGAAAAATGCATTACAAAATAATGCATTTTACAAAAATGAACGAAATGTAACTTTGAAATAATAAAAAAAATTGATTTTTAATACCATTTTAAGGCACGTTTAAAAAGCTACATTTAGGAAAAAATAATGTTAGTGTAACCGAATGGCAATTCTTTATAAAGCTTCAAAATATTTTTAAAAAATTTCGTTTCTTCAGGAGAATAATAAATATTATTATTTGCAATTTCCCATACTAGTTTATATCTACAGGACCTGTAATTTCACCAAGTCTTATTAAAAGAGATTAATTATTTTTTTAGTAACATCAGTTCATGTAAAATTAGAAAGTTTATTATTTTTTTTGCAAAAAAAAACAAACTGGAAGATCGTGTTTGGACCTTTACAGTTTTATCCATAATTTATTTATAAACATTTTGATTTTTGTTTGGCCTAATCCGACGAACAGAGTCCGAGATATTAAAAAGAAACGAGACAAAAACACGACTATCAAAATTAAAACTTAATTTCCAAGAAACACTCACCTCCTAGATTAGACCAAACTTTGCTGTAACTTCAAGATAACATACAGAATGCATTTCCAGAAAAATCCCCCCCCCCCCCCCAACAATCGTTGAAGAAGGTGTAGTTTTATTTCACTAATACTAGAGACTTATGAATCGTATTTTCGGTAGAAACTTAATAACGTTACTGGTAAATTAAAGAAAATCTTACTCTGTTTTACTTCAAGGTGGGCAATTAATCGTGCCAGAACATACTTTATATAAGAGTAATGATGTTTTATGTATTAAGTAATACATTGTATTTATTATTTAATATACTGTAGAAAAATAAAGCATGCCTCGGTCTACCCTTACATTAGCTTCATCGGCAGCTTTGAGTTTTTTATGTGCAGTATAAGATTGGCGTCAACTATACTTGCAGATAGCACCACGTTGTTAAGATCTGAAGAACTTTAAGAGCAGCTCAGATACACGTTCAAATGCGACACGATGGTTTCCCTACAATAAATTGTCCTTAAGTTCCTTATGCTGTGGCCTGTGTCTGTGTCCAATTATCATGTAATTTTAAATTAATCTTGCATTACAATGAGAACTAAACATCCAAGAGCATGCCTAGAGGCGTCTTATTTCTTGTAGTTACTTTAAAGTTCTTAAATTAAGCATAATAATGAGGTGTTTTCATCGAAAAAAAAAAAAGTATATTTTTAATGAGCTCATTATATTCTACATTAAAAAGTAATACGTTTTGTCAAATTTTACAGTTTTTTTCTTTTCCGATTAGTTTTTATTTGAAATTAAAATTCAATTAAATTGCACCGCCAAATCTGCTGACGTAGCTAAATCTAAAAACATATTTGTTGAAATTTACCCAGATTACAGAAATCTTCTCGACTCACAATTAATTATTCTTCTTCCTCTAGCCTCAGACAGGAGACTTACTGCTATCTGATCTGTCATTTCATTTATATTTTGAGGTTATAAGTGTTGTTTATCATACGGATAACATTATTTTTGTAACAAGAAAAATTTAAAGGGAAAGTGCTTATCAAAAAGCATATAATATTCTAATAATTTACCCATGGTTTCAATGGAAATGTTTCACGACTTTTATATTCAAGTAACATATGGATTTTATAGCTCCTGAAATAAAAGGTTAAGGGTGGGGCTAGGGGTGGGGACTTTTAGTATATTTACCACCTGACTATCCCCAACACATCCCTGAAGAGAAAAATTCTCCCCTCCAAAATGTTCTCTACAATCCCCTGTTGGGCATTCATTGATTGGACTAGGTGTGAAGGTTAACAGGTAATATAATGTAATGTACGTTACATTTATACTTCATATTTATGTGAATCTTTATTGTACTGTATTGTTTTTTTAGATCCACCAGGGAAAGTTATGATGATAATACTGGTTATGTGCAGTTAAAACGTGGTGATGGAATATGCGAGTTAATATGTACAATTATTCTGGAACATCGTATAACAAAATAGGCTTATTTCTCTAGAACTGTTACAAATCAAATTGAAGAATGAGTAAATTCCCTCGAAATTCGGAAATTGCTGAAAACAATTTTTTCACCTCACGTTAAAAAATTTAAAAATTTAATGCTCTACAACTTCTTTTCTCACGAATTTTTCGTGGGAACAACATTTGAAGAGTTATCTTAACAAATAGAGCAAAAAACGTGAGGCGAAAAAATTGTATTCCGCAATTCCCGAATTTCGAGGGCGGATATCTCGAGAACAAAACAACATATTGTAAGTAGTGATTCTTGTAGCAAATTTTGTCAGCTTCAATTTTGTATAGAATGGTCAAGCCGCTGTGACGCATAGTTTCCGAGATATAAGCGATAAACCAAAAAATGGGACCTTTAAAGTGCCCCCTCCCCCCGTTCACCACCTAGGAGTGGGGACTTTTGATATGTTCATTTTCAGATTAGTCCAAACAAAGTTCCTAAGTAAAATTTTCTGTCTCTAACATTTCCCTCTACACCATTTTTTGAGCATTCGTTGCCTGGATTAAACATATCGATAAACGTAAGTAGTAATTCTTGTAGAAAATTTTGTCAGCTTCAATTTTGCATAGAATGGTCAAGTTACTACGACGCATAGTTTCCGAGATATAAGCGAAAGACCAAAAAATGGGCTCTTTAAAGTGCCCCTCTCCTCCCGCTCACCACCTAGGAGTGGGTACCTACTTTTGATATGTTCATCTCCAGACTAGTTCCAAACAAAGTTCCGAAGTCAAATTTTCTGTCCCTAAAATTTTCCTCTATAATCATTCGTTGCCTGGCCTAATAAATCGTATAAATTGTTTTAAACGACAAGTAAATAACTAAAAACACATGATAGACCAGGGAATCCAAAGATCAAAGCCCGGAATAACTTAATTTTGACATACAGCTCGGATCGAGATGCGGTTTTTGGCATCGTCTTCGGGAAAATATTAGCAAAAAAGTCTACATATAGTGAATAATCCGTTCCCAAGAGAATTGCATAGGGGTGCATGAAATGCATCTAATGTGCATAATTTTTTGAGAAATTCTAAAAGTGCCCAAAAATCAGGGGGAATCGCTTCCCGGGGGATTTCGAGGTCGCTGAGTCCAAATCTGACATCAAAACTTACCAGGGATGCTCGGGAGTGGCTCTTCGGGGGTGGGAGGGGGTGAAATCGAGTGAAAAATTAAATGTGCCTTAAAATCACGGGGGAATCGCTTTCCGGGGACTTTCGAGGCCGCTGAGTCCAAATCTGACATCGAAACTTACCAGGGATGCTCGGGAGTGGCTCTTCGGGGGTGAAATAGAGTGAAAGATTGAAAGTTCTCAAATATTATGGGAAAATCGCTTCCCGGGTGCTTTCGAGGTCGCTGACTCTAAATCTGACACCGAAACTTACCAAGAATGCTTGGGGGTCGTCGCAAAGAAAATAGTCTCGCACGTTTTCGATCATCATGCACCCGTGCATTAGTATAGATATACATTGAAAAATTCGTTTCTTTTTGAAAAAGGCGCGAAGATTATCGTCGACAAATCAGAGACCCTCGATACCGATCGGGCTCAATATATGAATAGTATTACTAAATATACAGGTAGCGGCAGCTGCGCAGTGTAAGTGAGAGCAGCTGTGTAACGTATTTCTATACTTAAAGAGAGCGTCCCCAGCAGTGCGTTAGTCACGTTGTCGACCATGTTGGATGTGTGTCGGTCTTGGAATTTTCTTTTGAAAAAATATTGCCTTGGAACATTGGCAATTAATAATTGTTTTTATTTTTCCACATGTACTAATTTAAGCAATCCAAACCACGTGACTTTTAACATGGTGTCGGGGACAAACATCCAAACGTTTGTTTAAGAGTTTGTTTTTCGGTTGCCTTGCCGAAATATACATAAAAACTGCGCCACAGTGCGTTTAACGGAATCCATGACTTTAAAAAGAGCTCAGGAAGAGTTTCTAGGAAATGGGAAAAATAAGTCCCGGCTGACTAACATGTTCCAGACCCAATTGGCACTGGCCGAAATAATGTCAAGTCAGAGCGCAGCTGATGCTGACGTAGACATAGTCCTAAAAGCAATTGACACTGCTAAGGACCAAAATAAGAAAGTAGTCATTGTTTCAGAAGATACAGACGTTCTAACCATCCTCACAGCTCTCACTCCAGATAATCTGGAAGTTTTTCTGTTGAAGCCCCCTTCGCCCAAAAAAAGTTGAAGTAGTCTATTCTTCGAAAAATTTAGCATCCAAACATGAATGCATCAAGTCAAACATCTTGTGCTTACATGCATTCACGGGATGCGATACTACTTCTGCGGCCTTCAACCGAGGCAAATTACAATTTTGTAAAATCCTCGAAAAGTCTGATCACTTGCACATATTTGCTGAAACATTCAAGCAAAAAAATTTAACCATCGACGGTTTACTGAAATCTGGGTTGCCGCTAGCCTTAGCGTTATACGGTGCACCTTACTCCTTCCGTACCGTTTATGCGTGTATCGATAATCCACAAATGGAGTTAGTGGAACAGTACCGACTAAGGTTGTACACACTAGCTGCAATGAAATCCAAGAAATTGGACCTTGCAAAGATTATTCCAACTGTCGATGGTTTAATCCAACACATCAAACGGGTATATTTGCAAGTGCAGTCTTGGTATGGAAAGAAGATGGAACCGTTGGAGTGGGGCTGGGAACTCGATGATGGAGAGCTAACTCCAATTCCAATGATGCGGGAGGCAGGTCCTCCCAGTATCATGAAAATTATTTCTTGCAGCTGCAAGACGGACTGTGGCAAAATGTGCAGGTGCCTCCGACACGGACTAAGTTGTACAGTTGCTTGCAAAAACTGTATTGGAAGTAATTGTTCCAATCAAACAGCCAGCCCGATCTAAATGACGATAGTGAAGAAGAGCATGATGAAAGTGACTGCATAACGATTGATTAACTTAAATACTCTTTATATTCACTGACTGATTGTAATTTGTAGTCGTTAAGATGGATTTTTGTTGTAAATAACCAAAAAAAAAAGTGGATTAATCATGCATGTATTATTCAAGAAAATTTTTTCATTTATTCGATATTGTTTTCTAGATAATTAATAATCGTTTTAAGTCCATCCGTTATCATTTAGATGAGTTTATCATCGATTGACTGTTATATCATGAATACTCTCTGACAATGATGTATTATGTTTGCAAATATCATATCAAATAATTTGTTTGTGAATAACAAAGCATTACGTGTAATAGTTATGTGAAGTATTCAAAAAAATATATTTTTGTCACTTTAAATTTTTCACTCAAATTCACCCCCTCCCTCCCCCGAAGAACCACCTCCGAGCTTTCCTGGTAAGTTTCGATGTTAGATTTGGACGCAGCGACCTCGAAAGTCCCAGGGAAGCGATTCCCACGTGATTTTTTGGCACTTTGAATTTTTCACTAGATTTCACCCCCTCCCACCCCCGAAGAGCCACTCCTGAGCATCCCTGGTAAGTTTCGATATCAGATTTGGACTCAGCGACCTCGAAAGCCCCCGGGAAGCGATTCCCACGAGATTTTCACGGCTTTCTATCAATTTCTAAAATTTTTCAAAAAATTATGCACTTTAGATGCATTTTATGCACCCCCTATGCAATTTTCTTCGAATGGATTATTCACCATAAGTAGACTTTTTCCTGATATTTTCCCGAAGACGATGCCGAAAACCGCATCTCGATCCGAGCTGTATGTCAAAATTAAGTTATTTTTATCTAATTTCCCTGGTCTATAAGTAAACAATCTATATCTCTCCGAATTAGAGGAAAAACAACACAACTCACTACTACACAACATATGTACCTAATTGTCTATATATAATGAAAACTATAATTAAAACTGTCCATTTCAATAGCTGATAGCACACAAAAGTATAAAAACTAAATTTTAAATTAAGTACATTGAAAGATTGAGGTTGTGCACTAGAAGATGAGGACGAGACTTTTCACGTAGCAAATACAAGATTCATTCAATAGTCGGTAGTTTTCACTATACGTATCTCACTTCAACTTCCGCCGTCTGTATTGGTCATATCTCTCTCGTGCAAAAATTAAATAAATAATAAATTAGTGATCGGTTCTCATAAATATCAAGTTTTAATTTCTAAATAATTGTTGCATTTACTACTAATAGGTGGCGCAAAGATCGAATTATCGTACGTCACGGTTTTTCCCACTACATCCCTTCAAGTTTTTTAAAAAATGAATTTTGAAATAAATATAGATTGCTTGATAAAAACAAAAAATACGGGTTCATTTATTTTTTACACTCTTACAATTTATGCATTTAGCTAGATACCATGTAAACACCCGATTTGGTTTATGGCATTTTTCCTTCTACTAATTTCTTCGCTTACCGAAGAAAAGCATTATAATATTAGATAAAAAACAGTTTATTATGACATTTATTTAATAAATGACATTGAAATTTTACTTAGTTTTCGAAAGCAAGATAAGAGAACCCAAATACTTAAATAATATCTATTCTCACTGCTGAGATATGAGATAGCACTCTCTCACATCGATGTCGTCTCCATTTTCAATATACTAAAGATTTCTTAAGAACTATGTGTAATAACGATAAAATCACTTATTATAATTCACTGATAACGATGATGAAACGCATTTAGTAATTCCATCGTATATTTTAAAATCTTTTAGCTTCCGCATCTACAAACAAACTTAAAATTCTACTTGCTGGGTTCTCTTGAAGGGACAAAGTGTGAACTCACGAAGCGTTATTTGATAAATATTTGCACATTCCGTGGAAGTGTGAATAAGTGAAGAAAAGACCATCTGAGTAAAAACAAAGGAGCTAATACAATTAAATGTAAACGTCAATTGTAGCGTTTTCTAATACGCCGCTCGGTCTGCGACAGAAATAAATCCTCCTTCATAAAACTTCTAAAAAGTCGCCGTTCGAAATTAATTGCAGAAGAAAAATTATTTCACAAGTCTTTCTAGTGAGTTTTGTAAAGGGTAAGCACGTTAAAAAGTTTAATATTTCGATATTATTTCAAACCTAAATCAGATCAGATTGAATTAGAGCATATGGAATTACGGTCATACAAATGAACTCGTTACCGAATTTTATTGACTCATAAATATGTTATTATTTATATATTTATTTCCATATATTATTCATAACCCAATAAGAGAAAAGTAGCGTACTAGTGGAAGTAAGGAATTTTCTCGAAAAAAAGCAAAATCTTGCTAAAGTTATGAAATCTGTTACTACCAGTTTTCGAAGGTGTTGAACATGAATAATAAGTTGAAAAATGTTTTTAGTCATGCGCACCCCCTGAAACGGCCAGAAACCACTCCTTTTTGCTTATTTCTCATATGACAGCTTGGCATCGACTATTGTTGCAGGGATTCTTTGTATTCTCATGGGGATACAACAGATGGTGAAAGGTGAGTAGACGTCCCTAGGAGTGGAATCATTAATTCTTTAAAGCACGACGTATCATTACATATAGATAAGAATTTTCAGTTCATGGTTTTGCATAACCGTAAAAATATCGGACCTCCAATAATAAACCCCCTGTCGGGGGGTGTAAAATTTTTTCCTTTTTATCTTGTTAAAGAACTTTACCCTCCATTTTCGAGGATGCTGATCAAGAAAAAATGGTTTTACGCTGGTTCCTTGACCCTTAAACTTTCGGAAACCACCCTTTTATAATAATAATATAGTAATAACAATAATAGTTAGCGACTAGGCTGATATTAGGGACTTGTACTATCATTTTATTTGTTTTTGTCACCTTTACTGTTTTCTGGGTAAATCTTGTGTACTCGAGGTATCCGTAGTTCATAAATTTCTCTGGAGGTACATCGTGGGCATAGAGTTAGCGCGCAGATAACCCCGGAGTCTATCCATTTCACTGGGCGCGATCAGTGCGTATGCCGCTGATATTAGGGCCTCGTACCATCATTTTATTTGTTTTCGCCGCCTTTACTGTTTGAAGAAGGAGGAAATAGCATTAAATGTCCATTTCGAGGAATACGAACCATATAATTCTATTTGTAAGCGCCCGAGGTTATATTAATGTCTTGTGGAAAATATTATATTGTACTCAAAATTGTGTTCGGTATATATAATTTATTAAAAACAGAGATTTTTATCAACAGTTGTAGAAGAAGCAATATAAAAAGAGGAGCACAAACACTCCACATCATGACACAATGCGGCAACGCATTTCACAAATACCTACAGATATATACTCTACCAGAACCAGAAACGGAGGAACCAGAAAACTAAGAAGGAGAAAAAAATCTGTAGAAGCAGAAACACAATAAAGAGGAGCATAAACATTAAATATCACGAACACAATGAGGCAACGCATTTCAAAACACCTACACTGCCCACCCCCACCCCTGTATCAAGCGTCATGTGGCTCTCGCTGCTGACACAAGCATAACCCAAATCCAACCCAGTATCGGAAACCGAGCAATCAGAAGACTCAGAAAAAGAAGACTCGAAGAAGCAGAAACACAAAAAGAGGAGCATAAACACTCCATATCACGACACAACGCGCCAATATATTTCACAGGAAGATCCAGAAGAAGCAGAAGTCCAGAAACAAAAAGACAATGCGGTAACACATCTCACAAATACCTACACCTCCCATCCCACATTCCTTTACCATGCGCCATGTGGTATCCTCTCGCCTCTCGCTGCTGGAAACAAGCATGACCTTAGTCCAACCCAGCGTGAACGTAGCAGGCCCAGCTGTATAATCCTGGGAGTGGCAGCAATGCCTACCGCACGCTGGTAAATCAATTAATCAATCAAGAAATGTTTACCAGCAGTTTCCTTATATCCCGTTTTAAGAAACATGAATTGCAAATCCTTGCGAGGATAGGTTTATTTTTGATGAGGATGTAAAATGGACAAATGGTGACTTTGAAACCACTCCTACTCAATATACAAATTAGAAAATTTAAAAAAAAATCAATTTTCCACCCCCTGACAGAGTAGATTCCACCCCCAAGGACCGTTGCGGTCTACTGCCTGACATCATCTTTTACCATCTGTTATATCTCCATGAAAACACAAAGAATCCCTGTAAGTATAGCCGATGACGAGCTGTCATATGAGAAATAAGCAAAAAGAGGTGGTTTTTGGCCGTTAAAGAAGGGTGCGCATGACTAAAAACTTTTTTCAACCTGTTATTCGTCTTCAACACCTTCGAAAACGGGGAGGGGATAGGTTTCATAACTTTAGCACGATCTTGCATACTCTTCTGAGTCCTTACTTCCACTATAGTAAATAGTACAAGCAATAAAAATATAATCAGTGCACAAATTAGGTAATGAATCTGAAGTAGTTTCCGCAAATACCAAAACACTTGAACAGTACATTAGAGTAACATAATGAACTCAAATGTCGGATAAAAATTCCTCTGTATCGGTTTGCGATAGTTTCCTTATAATGTGTGGCCTTCGCTAATTGTGTAGTCATACATACGGCCACACGATTAAATCTATTTTTACAGCATCTCTAGGTTTTAGGAAATGGCCACACAATAATGGTAAAAAATTGGTGTGTATAGTCGTAGGAATATAACCAAATTGTGTAGCCCTGTAAGGTGCTGCCCCCTGTGGAAAGAAAGATTATATTGATATCATTTCCAATTCATCGTGTGTATTCAAATTGTGTGTTAAAAGTGTCTTTTGTGTGGCCCTAACAATTTTATTGAATTCACGCGAAAGTATTTAGTATTTCGTAATTACAAAAGAATATTAATATATATTTATCTAATCCCGTTATGAAATGTCTAATTTTAAATGCATTTTTGACTTTACGAAACGACACATTTTTCATAACTGTCAGTTTCATTACATAACTAGTTATGTAAGGAATTTTTACCTACGATCACTACTGTAAATAGTAAAAAACACACTACCTGCCATCTATGTAAGTTGAATTTTACATATTGTAAACAAAACGCACTGTAAACAAATCGCGCGGTAAACAAAACGCACGGGACACGCAAATATAGGTGGCTTATATCGCTGACGCGGGGTTTAAAAAAACAAATGCGCCTAATTAATTTTCAAACGCTGTCAAAACTGACATAATATTTGTTGAATGATATTGTTGACTAGTAAACTAAATCCAGATTTTACTAAATAAATATGATCGTAGATAGAGTATAGTACATAATTCGAGTTGTAAGTTGTACTCATGGAAATACGCACTCGCCGCTACGCGGCATCGTGCGTAACTTTTCCATTCGTGTGTAATATGCTTCTTACATCACTCATTATGTAATATACTATTACGTAACTGATTATTAAACTCATTTGTTGACACCAATTTTCAAATTTCCTATATACTTCTTTAATCCTGCTTTTTGATTTACCAGGTATTCTTGAATTTACTGCTAAATTAGCCGATTGTTCTATCAGATACATATCTGAATCAACCATTTTCGACTTAATTTGCTTCAAAATATTCAGCAGATTGACAAGTACAATTTGTTTATATATAAATGTCAATCCACAGTAACGCTTAGGTAATGTGATAAACACAAAATTCATTTGTACGGCTAAAAGTGTAGCTATGTTTGTAACCGCAAAATAGTATTCAAAATAAATTGCCATTTCTTTTCTATTTTAAAGCGAGATTAGATAAAATTTTGTACTTAACACGTTATGAAATAGTATATTATATTACTAGGAGTAGAACGCAATCTTTTTTTGTGTTGAGCCCAGGATTTGCGGCTGAGGCGAAGCCGAAGCCGCAAACTGGGCGAAACACAAAAAAAGGCGTTCTACTCCGTGTAATATATACTATTTTTTCTTCAAGCGTATTAAAATGCAAAAATTCATTTATTTATCATAAATGTACAAATATTCAAACTACAGTCTTACATGTTGATAGCGCGCCACCGGTGGCTTTCGGTATTCAAATTATGTTACTAGTAAAACAATACCCACTGCGGTGGCGCTTTCGGAACTAACATTATGTTACTAGTAAAACAATGTCCACTACGGTGGCGTTCGGTACTAACATTTTGTTACTAGTAAAACAATGTCCTACTTCTACTTCTGTTTTTGGTGACATAATTTAAACATTTTAAATTTGCAAAACTCGTTCGCTTCGCTCGCTCGTTTTAGCAAATATTACATTCGTCAACTAAAATTAGTCTTTTCGTAAGTGGTTACGTAAATAACTATTACCGTAAAAATGTAATGAAAAAAGATAATAGTGCTGTTTTCATAATTTTACGGTTTTTAGGCAAATATTATCTCTACTATATATATTCATTGTTATTTACTACGCCCAAGTAAGGGGGTTTTTAATGGTAAGTGAGTATTATTATTTTCCCGTTTACATAGTAAGATAATGAAAGAGAAAACAGTACACAAAATTTATATACAGTGTGTCCCATTTGTGATGGACTGATGTCAATAAAATCTTTATTTTGCGAGATAATCGAATGAATTTTGTTCGTTGTTTAGAGCAGAGAAAGTCGAATTTTTGGTCCATATTGCCATTTTCCAGATGTTGATATCGGTGTACGGTTTATTACGATTTTTTAAACCCACAAAATTCGAGAAACTATATTAGGATTTTTTTAATAAATATCTGATATTATAGCGTTAATCAAGACATTTTTAAATGCCTTTGTACCAAATTTCATTTAAATGTGTCAATGGGTATTCATTCGGTATTTATTCCATTGGAAGTTAAAATTAGAAATGAAGCCAGTAAGCAAATACGAATCTATAAAATTGGGATTTAGTCTAAGTACGAGAAGCCAAGATGTTAAAGATGGCAAAAAAAAGAAAATTGTGATTTAGTACGTGAGAAGAACCAATGGTCTCAAAATATTTTTTGATATCTGCCACCCCCCTAATGGGTAATGGGAAACCATTACCACCACTGCGCGAATGTAAGTTGATCGCCAAAGATGTGTAAACCTACATGTTTTACGTAATAGGTTTCTTTATAATTTTGGAACAAACTATTACTAAAATTTTTTATTAAGCACACAAAAACACGATGTATAGGGTATCGAAACTGCAATATTTTGTTAGTGAAGTGTGATTGGTAAAATCACCTGTATTAATTTTCTGGTACTTCAAAAAATTATTAATTATGGGAATAGTATTTGTGAGTAATTTTAAAGCTGGTAACGGTTGACGGGTATAGACCAGAAAGGTGTAAGGAAGAGACCTTTTTTAAATAGTCGACGTGTGACAATTTATTGACATCCTCAGGACTCTACAATTGGACATATTGATGTAGTTTTTTGTAGGACAATATCATATTATTATTAAGAAACGTTGTGATTGTTTATCACTGAATAAAATACATAAAAATTAATTAAACAAACCAAATAAATAAAGGTTTATCCTTTTCTAGTAATTCTTATTTTGCACCAAAAATGTTACTTATAACAAGGAAAGATACTAAATTCAAAAAGAAATATTGGATAGTAAAATTGAAGTAAATTTTCGTGTAAAACTATCAGGTTTAAAAACTAATCTAATGAAATTAAACTAATGAATATATTTCTCGTTAGTTATCTAATGAAATTAAGCTAATGAATACTTTTTCATTAGTTTAATTTCATTAGATAATTAAAGTTTTTAAACCTGATAATTTTACACGAAAATTTACTTCATTTTTACTTTCCAACATTACTTTTTGAATTTAGTATCTTTCCTTGTTATAAGTAACATTTTTAGTGGAAAATAAAAATTACTAGAAAAAGGATAAACCTTTATTTGCTTGGTTTGTTTAATTATTTTTTATGTATTTTATCCAGTTATAAACAATCACAACGTTTCTTAATAATAATATGATAGTGTCCTACAAAAAACTACATAAATATGTTCAATTTTAGGATGCCAATAAAATGTCACGAAACTTCAACTGTTTAAAAAAGTTCTTTTCCTTACACCTTTCTGGTCTGTACCCGCCAACTGTTACCAGCATAAAGCACAGACCATCAACCACTAATAAAAAAAAAAAATAATTTTAAAGCTTACGTAGTGAAAGCGGTAGTAAATGCGACGAAAGTGCACTGAACCTATTTTGTAGAATATCGAATTTTCCACTAAAAAGTACAGGATATAATATTGTTGTCTTTATAGTACGAACTTTTTTTATGCTAAGCGCAAAATTTCTATCTCCTTTTACTTTTGAACATTGTTGTTTTACTAATTCGCTCCCCTCTGCCTATCAATTTCGCTCATCAACAATTTTGAGACGAAGACAAATTTTTTTCATTTCTAACCTTGACAAGACAAAATGAAAACTTAGACATTTCCACCTTTTTTTTGGGGGTGAAAATTTATTTTTAAAAAACACTGCTTTTAATATTGGACAGCGAGAAATACGAATTTGTTTTCATTTTGTAAATAAATTTTAAATAATATTATTTACAAATTGCTATAAATCATTAATATCAAATTTATTTTCCAAAAATGTTTTTTCAGCACTTGATGAGGCTTAGAAATACAAAATCAAATCCCTGAATTCTTTTCTTAGAAACATTAAAACATGATTAAAATTTATTTTTTTTATTTACAAAACACAAACAATTAATTTTAAGGAAGGAACGAAAAATTGCTGGTTTTTATAATTTCATATGCTCTTTCTGATGGCGTTATTAAATAAATTATAATTATTTTTTCATCGTTTTATTAAATAAACAATTTGTGGAACTTGCCATGTTCTTTAAATGGTATTTTTTTAAAAGGTCCTATACATTTAAATTAAACAAATAATTTTAAATCTTGTTTAATACTATTCAGTCAAACTCATTTCAAAATGCTTGTAACTCTATAAAAGTATATCCATTATTTGTTAGAATGCCGCACATTTTGTATGATGAACGGTTACCAGCATGAAGACTTTGGAGTCTGGATGAAAACAACAACAACAAATAAATCAACGTCGTAAATCGCAAAACATGCGAGATACAAAAAAATATCAGTCAGTCTTTTTTCTATATTTTTTTTTTGTATGATACATACTGCGACACTGATATCTATTTTAAATCACACTAGTGCAAAATAGTTGTAATGTAGCAGATATTCTAACAAGAATCCATAACCAATGACATAGATGGGAAAGGAAGAAAAAATCCGCATTTAATTTTTAGTAGATAAAAACACATTTAATGTTGTAGTCGACTCAAGATGCCAATTATTAGCTCTGACAGGCGCTGACTTGTAATAAAAGTGGACACCTGACACCAGGGAATATAGCAACGGTAAGGGTAACTGATATAGAGCGACAGTTATTACCAAAATTTATCTTTTGTTCGGAAAATCAACAAACTTTTAATTCTCTTGGAAAGAAAATAAAGGGAATTATTATGAAATAACACATTCTTGGAAAATCAATGTACCACGGGGCTGTAATTTAATCCCTTAGGGATTATAGATTTCTGTGGGTAAATCATAATAAAAAGTCGTAATTTACATATTTGTAATGGCATACAGAATGTTCTTTATTACCAAGACAACAACACGGAATCGCGGAACAGAGCACCAAAAGTTATACTCAGAGCTGAAGGCAGATTCGATTCTAGGAATGCTCATGGATACTATAGTCCTAAGGTGTAATTTCAACAAAAATTTTCAAAACAAAATACCAGACAGAGAGAACTAGAAAGACGGTCCTCCAATATTGGTACAAATAGTCTGGTACACGAAGGATTCCAATATAGAACAGATTCCAAGATTTGCGGGATAAGATCGAAAACAGAAATCCTGAAAAGTTTAGGAATAGGCACCGCATTATTTCAGGCTAAAGTGACCGCTTTTCAGTGGTGTGCAAAGGAAATAATAAGACAAGGAACTGTTAACCACTCGATTGCCATATTTTTCGATAACCATGCTGGTTGATTTAAGATTAGTATAGGATTGCCTAGATGACCTTATAGACCCACGAATTTAAAGCAAAGTGACCGTGACGTGGGTGCCAAGACATAAGGAACACTAGGGAAATGAAAAGGCTGATGAATTGACCCAGTAATGCACGTCTAGGACCTAGTAGAACCCGAAACCTTTTGCGGTATGCCTAAGCCATCCATACGAGCATTCATTAATAAATGGGTACAAAATGAATCTCTTGAGTGGTGAAAGAATTTCTCGTGACAGAGAGAGGCCAAGGAGTTCATTAAAGAATGACCGGCCAAATTTACGGAAGATCTACTAAGTCAAAATAGAAAGCCATTAGGATAATAATGGACCTTCTAAATGGACATTGTAGGCTTAATAGGGTCTAATGTGTCTGGCAGAGGATGCAATATACAGATTCTGCCAAGAGTAAGAGAAAATATCAGTACCTATGTGCTGTGCCATTATGAAGGTCAAGTTAGACTGAGATTCCAACTATTTGGCGAGGAGAAACCAAGAGAAGATCACTATAGTGCCTTATTAAGGCTGTGAAGGCTAATAGAATGGACAGAGGTGGATAAGGAGCTCTAAGTCAGAGGCGTAACTACTGATAAACAAGGGCATGCAATGAGTGAGGACCCTGGATCCAAGGGGGCCCGGCGCGCCTCCTAAAAATTACATGCTGATAGCCAATAGCGCGAAGTGCCATATTGTCGCGCGATAGTGTAAGTTGCCGTACGACGCGAAACGGAGTGCGTCAAATACTTGAGAGCGGCAATGACGCTTTGAGCTAGAATAATACAGAAAATTTCACACCAATTTTTAACCAATCAGAGGCTTGTTTTTGTTAAGTTACCATGGCAACCCAAAAAATTTCCGGAAATTTCTTACATTCTATCAAATTAATAAGTGGAAATTTCATTTAAAATATCAAAGTAAAGACGCGGGAGTTGAAGTGCTTTTAGAATTCAATTTATTTGTGACGCAAAGGAGGATATTCACGAGGATATTATAAGTACACAAATTAATATGTTAATATTTATTTTTTTGTTTACAAAAATAAATTTGTGGGTATCACAATAATATATGTTTAATAAAATTTATGAAATATTTCGACACAATTTTATTTACTTTTAATTTAGACAGTCTATTAAATTTGCTTGAAGATTTTAGTAGATATTTTTTGATTCTTCTGAATAGCTTTACATCCAATATTTCTTTAAAATGAATATCCTCAACAAATTGTGACAAGTAAGAAAGCTGAAGATGAGATTTTTCAATGTCTGAATATTTTTTGCACAAAATACACAATTCATATGTTTTAGAACCTGGAGCCATTTTTGAGCTATACGCTCATGCACTTTATTCTTTTGGCTGATAATCAAATTTTGTTATAATTAGAATGTAAAAATTAATCTAATTGACGTCTGTAAGTGCGTTACCTTTTATTATTCCATGGCCGCCTAGAAGTTGTTAATTGTTGTCTCGGCGACAAGAATGAATACATTCCCTGTGCTCGCATTTAAGTAATATGAGAAATAAATGGTGTTCCACCAATTTTAGTAGATCAAAGTTAATAAAAAACGGAAATATAATATGTTTATAAGTTATTTATAAAAAGTTCATGTAACTAAACTGGGAGAATGGTATGTTATTTCACTAAGAAATTTCGTATTTTATTAAACATATAAATCTTGAAGTAGGTGGGTACAGAATAATTATCAAAAATAAATGATGTTCCACCAATTTTAGTAGACCAAAGTTAATAAAAAACGGAAACATAATATCTTTTAAATTATTTATAAAAAGTTCATGTAACTAAACTTGGAGAATGGTATGTTATTTCACTAAGAAATTTCGTATTTTATTAACCACCCGTTTTTATTCCATGGCTCATTATGATGAATGAATGTTTGTCATTCGTAATAAAAATGTTCAATTTTGGCATAATATTTATAAAATAATGGCGTGCAATTTTCTTACCGAATATCCCACGAGCTTAAATTAATATCCGGAAATTTTTCCTCGTTCATGAATATTTTAAGAAAATTCATGACCTCGAAAAAATTTCCGGAAATAATTTAAGCTCCAGGGATATTATAAGTGAAAATTGTATCTACAATTGTTTGAAAATATCAAAATAAAAGGAACAATTAAGTTGAATTTTGGCTGGAAATGGTGATTCATCAGCATATGGGTCTGCTTGCAAATGTGATCAAAATAAAGAGACCAACAAAACACAATCGCTGTCAATTTATTTAAGTTTTATTAATTATTATAAAGCTCGTATTCTTCGTATAAATAAATTAGGTAATTAATTGTTACTCTTACACCAACTCTTATTATGAGTTTTGGGACATTATAATTTCATAAAAATATATTGACAATGTTCCGACCAAACTTGTATAAGGACAGGTGCACTCGAGCGTGTTTTAAAGTACTTTGCCGCTCGTTGCGCTTTCAAACTGTTAGTAGAAAAGCCTACTTTATATGTCGACTGTAGACAAAATATTTTTTGTCCACGACTATTCTATACTGAGACTGAAAAAGTTTTCATGTGAAAAAATGGACTTAATCATGCAACTTCCGGTTCGTACTTCCGGTTCGTATTGTGGTCCATATCTAAGGAGGAGGTTAATTAGTTTATTGGATTTCTAATTTTGAAAATTTGTGTCAAATTCGAGCTGTTCTTCAGCCTCATCATAATTCGTTCCGAATTTGATATACCACGGATAGACAATTTCAAAGCTCCAATAACTTAAAAACTGTTAATTTTTCGGCCTTGCTCCCATGGAGACTTTTATTCAGGATGATTTCATAAATAACATATTTCAATTTTAACCAAATCCGCCGGTCATTATTTTACATAAGAAACGTGCGGACTCCTTTCTAACAGAGATTTTCAGTAAATGTGTGAGCTGTAATTGTAAGCGGAGTACTTATTAGGCCATTCATTCTCGATAATCCTTTAACTAGTGCTCTTTATTTACAATTTTTGCGTGATACTTTACCGTTTCTCCTCGAGGAAGTTACTATCGACGTTAGACAGCATTTGTGGTTTCTTCACGATGGTGCCCCAGTACATTTTCAGCAACAAGTGCGACATTTGGACAAAGTGTTTCCCGGAAGGTGGATAGCCTGAGGTGATCCAATTGCCTGGCCCCCTCGTTAGCGCGACCTCAACCCGCTTGATTTTTCTTTTTGGGGACACATACAAACTATGGTGTACGTTACGGAAGTTAACACTAAAGAAGAGATGGTAAATCACATATATGCTGCGAGCATCCGACAACAGCCAGGTTTAGACCGTGCATGTGGGGGGCAATGGATTCGGCGAGCTGAAAAGTTCATTGAAGTTGGTTGAAATAACTTTTAATATTCACTGGGTTATCTCCGTAAAAAAAAATCTAAACTTTTTCTCATTATTAGTCATTATTCATCGTAAGCTAACATTCCCTAAGTTTATGGGTATAGCTTAAGAATCACCCTGTACGTTTTGTGACCTCTTATTAAAATAATATTTTATTTCAAACAAAGAGATATTTAACTTCGAAATTAATGAAATATCTTAAATCTTACTTCACTATTGTTTATTTATTTCATTAAATTGACAAAGAAACGAATGCACTGTCTCAAACACAGGTTTCAATGACTTCTATTGAAAGCAGAGCTTTCTTTGTGTTTAAGAAATTTCCTCAACGAAATGCTCATCTCTGTACATAGAGTTAACAAAGTTTAGCAAATTTTGTTTGCGTCAATTTATTTGTAACGAAAATAATCATCTTTATCTCGTTTGCCTCAAATTGCATCTACTGTGTTCACAGGCCTCTTTCAGAGAAAACCTGAGTTATTTATATGAGTTTTACTTTGCATGTTTTTTGTAGCTGGGGTCTAGTTATTGTAGAAATGTTTCAACTTTTTAACCAAACTTTCCTGGTTTTGGTACAAATCAACGTGGATATTTAAAACATTCATAAACTATATTCATCTATACAGGATTCTGTGAACATTGGTTACAAGTGGTAGCTGTAGGGATTCTATTTTTACCACATATTTTCAGAGTTGCTCTTTTATATATTAAAATACTTCTGATTTCATAATAGAAAGACGCCTTTTATGCTTCCTCTATAAGAAACTACTTTTTTAGCGCACAATTTAGTACGTCAGTATTCTATGCTACCAGTTCCACGCTGCGTTACTTTTTCAACAAAAGGTAACAAAAAAATGTGGCGCGAATGTTGAGTATTGCTTACTCTTCCACTTTCTTTTATTTTTGTTTCAGATATATTTAATTACGAATCTAATTCCTTGAACTTGAGTTATGCTGGGCTGATGAATAATTTTAAAACGTGGGTATCTGGGGAGGCGTTTTCCCTTTTTGCTTACCATTCATTTTCTTGATAAAATTTGGTATAAATAATTTATAGTATGTAATATCACTGGTGCTCAGAATTTTATCGGTAAAATTGTTTCGAAAGCTTTGCTACCTGGTAATATAAAAAATATGAATTAATAGTTTATTATCTGCTTAAATCTCGAGCGCTTTAGCGCAAGGGATTTAGACAACTTAGATTGGGAAAAAAATTATAGATAAAATTTAATAGCGGCAGTGGCATTTGGGGAGAGAAGTGCGTAAAACATATCTTTATATTATGTTTTGTAATTGATTGCCTTCAGACTTTTCCATGTCATTCTTTAGAGTTTACTGACCTTTATTTCCAATTTCACCATTTATGTCACATAAAAATGCATTGTCAAAGAGATTTATCTTGTAAAACACAAAGTGGGTATATGGAAAACAACATTCATTTGAATTAGACACAGATGCAGCAGTTACGTCAATTGGGATAAAGGAATTTAGAGCTTTATGCCCAAATAAAGAATTGAGATAGACACATGTGAAGTTGCGAACATATACGGGACAGATTATTGAACTAGAAGGAGTTGCTATAGCAGAGGTTGTATATAAAAATCAGAAAATTCATGATGATATTTATATATTACCAATGAAAGTTGATGCAGTTTTTGGACGCGAGTGGCTAAGGAAAATTCATATTGATTGGAAGGAAATTAAGAAATTGGAGACAGTAGACCAGCAGAATGAATTAAACAGGTTATTGGATGCATTTCAAGATCTATTTCAACCTGGAATTGGAAAAATATCCAATTACAAAAACGAATTACGCCTTAAAAAACAACATTATGCCCATTTTTGTAAAGCCGAGACCAGTACCGTTTGCCATAGTTGACAGAGTTGAGGATGAATTAGATAGATTGGATGATGACAGGCATAAACTCCTATATATATGTTATATAATATTACACGCTATCTTATTGCGACTTAGCCATAATAAACCTTCACAGGTATATCGTATTTCACGATAACAGCTTCTCTTATTAATTGCTTATCTTCAAGATATCATATTACACCTTTGTTTCTCATAACTTGTGCAGACTGCAGAACTGCAATTCCTTTGTTATATATTTTGCTTACTCAGGTTCTGTATGTTATAAATATGACTAAACACGCTTTGTTGAATCAGTTATTAAACTCAGTTAGAATGCAACACTTCTAATTTATTATTATATTCCTTCTCCAAGAGCCAACGTTGGCTCCATGTAACTAAATAAAAGTTTTTAAAAAGTCATTCATGTGAACCGTGATCTAACATTGGCGCAGTCGGTAGGATCCGTAAACATCATCAGAACAAGAAGCCTAACTGGTAGTGAAGCGCAAAAGAACAAGGACAACATCTGCAGAAGGTGCCTAACTAGTGCGTGTACATCTGCGAGAACAAGGAGACCTTCCTCACTGGTGGTGGCGGATCCCAATCCCTTGACGGACGAAGAACCTACTCATGGAGATGAAATTAATGTAAGTCATTTTTAAGAATCATCTCGTTATTTCATTTTACAATTATTATTTCTCACAATTATTTACGTGTATTATACCGCTAATACACTCGGCAAACAAGCCAGTTCTATTATCAAAGAAATCCTGTACAAGCTACAACGCAACAATTTTAATTTTAAGTTATTTATTTTTGTATTCACGAAACAACTGTGTATTATACAGTTAATACACAATTTATTAACGTACGCAACATAACAAACAATTTTAATTTAATTCTCGTATCATACTGCTGATACGCAGACAATTATTTTAGTTCAAAAATCTCTAAATAAAAAAGCAAAATGCCTGATAGAGCTCAACCAGAGACTGTTCAACCAGTGCCACTGGCACCAGCCGAACAACAACAACAACAACAACAACCACAACAAATTGAGCCTTACAAGCTCTCTGAAATTTTTTCACTAATACCAGAATTCGATGGCAACGCCATAAATTTACAGACATTCCTAAACTCGTGCTCCTGTGCACAAAGTATGGCAATTCATGACCAAAAAATTCTATTAACCATGCACATCAAAAATAAATTAAAAGGCAGAGCCGCCGAACTTATAAATTCACGCAACCCTAGCACATGGCCAGAAATAAAGGCATTACTAGAAACTCACTTCGGAGACTCCCGAGATTTAACGTCCCTAATTCAGGACCTACAACGAATTCACCAATTACCTAGTGAATCCGCCTTAACATTCGTTTCGCGTTTACAAACGCACAATGCGAAAATGCACGCTGCAGTGCAAAAACAAAATTTAACTTCAGAGCAAAGAACCGCGCAAACAAACTTGATCGAAACTATGACATTAAATAATTTGTTAACGGGTCTAGAACCAAATCTAGGCAGAATAATACGTGCCAGTAACCCTCCTTCTATAATGAACGCGATTATTAGAATTCGTAGAGAGCTACAACTCTCTTATTTTGAACAGCAAAAATTCCCAAAAAATAGTCCAGTCAAAAATCCAGTAATTCAACAAAAGCGACCACAAGGTCCCAATTTGCAACAAAAGTTTTGTTCCTTCTGTAAACGGAATGGACATGTAATAAGCGAATGCCGCACAAGGCAACAGTCTCAAAACTTCCAGAGACCAAGTTTCCAAGGAAACCCAAACTCACAAAATTTTTCTCATCAAAACTTCGCACAACCTAGTAATAATCAATTTAGTCAGAGGACATTCCCTCAAAATAATCAGCCAAATCAATCACAGCAAAACAGGCCCTCAGCCATAAGGCCGAACCCTAATTTTATGCAACAGCGACCATCAGCTATCCAACCTAACCCAAATTTTAATCGCTTTAACCAGCAAAAAGCTCATCATTTGAATTACGAACCTTATGACAATTATGACAATCAATGTAACTATAATCAATGTAACGACTACTCTTTCGACGATTATCAAAGTTACCAAAGTCAAAATGAATCGTACGAAAATTTCCAGGAGAATTATACTGCTAATTCTCAGAACGAGCAATACGAGGATTATACTGCTAATCCTCAGGATTTTCGTTTAGATCCGGAGTACCCCACGGATACTCCGACACAACAAATAGACCAATTCGACCAAATATCGAACCAAATACAAACAATGAATCTCAACGACGGTTTCGATCCAATGCTGAACTTCCCAGAACAAACGTTCATGTAAATACGCTTTCTCACACTTTATTAACCGTAAATTCAAAAAATCTTTATTACATCAAAGATGCAACCGGCAAATTTAAAATTCTTATTGATACAGGCGCAGGTATATCAATTTTTAAACCTAAAACAGCTGAAAATTATAGACGTAGATCTCCCGAAAATGTAATTATACAGGGTATTACTGATCAAAAAATTTATATCAACGAATCTGTTCTAATCCCATTCTCAGACGAGTCACACAAGGTTTATATCTATAATCTAGATATAGATTTTGATGGACTACTAGGCGCAGACTTTTTAGAACATTACGAATGCCGAGTAGATTTTAAAAATAAACAACTAGTCACAAATTTTAAAACCGTACCATTATTTAAGGTTACGGAAGAAACTACGGTAAATTTACCTTTACAACCAACTATCAATTCCGATACAAAAAATTCAAATTTAAGCAACATCAAAAATTTAATTTCTATTGAACCTCGCATGGAAAAAATTTGTAAATTAAAATGCAATCTGCAAAATACCGAGGCTATACTGTTAGCCCAAGAAATTGAAAAGGTACGCCTACCAAACGCCCTCGTAAAAATCGACAGCAACGGAGAATTTCTAACTTCGATCGTGAACGCTAACGCAATACCGAAAACTATAAATTTCTCTAACCTTAAACTAGAACCAGTACAAAAATTCAAATCAATTTTCAATTTAAACACTCAAAATTCTGACTCACACCTACAGACGGACAGATCCTTCGAAATTAGGAACGAATTGCGCTTGGATCATCTAAACGAAGAAGAGGCCGAAATAGTAACGCAGCTTTGTTTAGACTTTCAAGATATATTCTATTTGGAAGGAGACCATTTAACTTTTACTAACGAAATTAAGCATTCCATTGACACGAACGATTCAAAACCGGTTTTTACAAAATCATATCGCTACCCTCATATTCATAAAGAGGAAGTCAAAACACAAGTCTCTAATATGCTTGATCAAGGCATCATTAGACCTTCGATTTCTCCCTGGTCCTCTCCGGTTTGGGTTGTACCTAAAAAACTCGACGCCTCCGGTAAACAAAAATGGCGAGTTGTAGTGGACTACAGAAAACTCAACGAACTGACTATTGACGATAAATACCCGCTACCCAATATTTCCGACCTCCTCGATCAATTAGGCAAATGTCAATATTTTACAACTTTGGACTTAGCCTCCGGATTTCACCAAATCGAGATTGATGCGAAAGATATTCAGAAAACTGCTTTCACAGTTGAAAATGGTCATTTTGAAGTCGTAAGAATGCCTTTTGGACTTAAGAATGCTCCATCAACATTTCAAAGAGTGATGGATAACATTTTATTAGGTATCCAAAATGAACGATGTCTCGTCTATATGGACGATATTATTGTTTACTCCCCTACTATTCACGAGCATATTTCTCGATTAACGGAAGTTTTCAAACGATTACAGAAAGCCAATCTCAAAATTCAACCCGACAAATGCGAGTTTCTCCGCAAAGAAGTCGCTTATTTAGGACATCTCATTACAAAAGACGGCGTAAAACCGAATCCTTCGAAAGTTGACGCTATTCTAAATTTCCCTCAACCAAAAAATCAAAAAGAAATTAAATCATTTCTAGGCTTAGCCGGATACTATAGGCGCTTTATCCCCAATTTCTCCAAGATTACCAAGCCTTTAACAAAACTCTTACAGAAAGACATACCATTTCTCTTCGACAATGATTGTATAAAATCTTTTCAAGATTTGAAACAAACATTAACGACAACTCCGATATTAATCTACCCTAATTTTGATGAACCTTTCGTTCTAACCACTGATGCGAGCGCATTTGCCGTCGGCTCAGTGCTGAGCCAGGGGCCCATTGGCAAAGATTTACCCATTGCCTATGCTTCTAGAACCTTGTGCAGTGCAGAAACTAAGTATTCAACGATTGAACGCGAGCTTTTATCGATAGTATGGAGTGTAAAGCACTTTAGACCCTATCTGTACGGTAGAAAGTTCAAGCTTGTAACCGACCACAGACCACTCACCTGGTTATTCTCTATAAAAGACCCAGGAAGTAGACTTGCTCGTTGGCGACTCAAATTAGAAGAGTACGATTACGAAATAATTTATAAACCCGGCAAAATCAATAAGAACGCGGATGCACTTTCCAGAATCAAAATTAATCATTTTTCTGAATGTTCCAAATTCTATTCAAAGGTTCTAGCCGCGAATGACGAAGAGTCAGACGACGACGAAAACCCAGACAATAACAAGATCACTGACGAACAAATTTCCCAAGAATTCGAAACTTTCGCCAACTTATATAAGACAACATCTTTAATTGACTATTCGAAAATCAAAGCCTCGAACAAACAACTTTTGTATCGAGAACACAAAGATATTATAACTTTCTTCCAACAAAATAACCTACAAGACCTTCATCATAAAATTATCGAGGACATATTCGAAGAAAACCCCGAATTTCATAACGATAAAATCAATAGTGTATCGAGCAAAACAGTCAGACATAGGAGATATTTTATCATCCCTCTACCTTTTGATATCGAATCTGTAATTGAACATCTATTTTCGGTATTATTTAAAAATCAAGATGTCCTAGATCTCTCTAAGACATACTTTGTCGAAAATAACTTAGACCTCCCCATTCTTGAAATCCTATCATTCATTTTTGCGGAAAAAGACTTAGAAGTAGTAATTTGTCAAGATATCGTCAGAACTGCCGACGAAGATGAAATTCCAATTATATTGGAGCAAAATCATTTTGGTAAAAATAATCTACACCGCGGAATAAATGAAACGATTCGAAGAATTAGAGAAAAATACACTTGGCAAGGTCTAACTAAAGACGTTGAAAATTTTATAAAAAATTGCGAAACTTGCCAAAAGACTAAAGTATGCCGGAAAAACCTTAACAACCCTCTAGTAGTCACAGAAACCCCAAGAACACCATTCGAAAGAATTAATATCGATTTATTTGAATTCCCAACTCGAAATTACGCTTTAACTATTCGCGACGAGTTAACTAAATTTACACAAGCCTATGCAGTCCCGGACAAATCCGCAAAATCCGTCGTAAATACCTTGTTGTTATACTTTCAACATTACGGTACACCGCTAAGAATCCATTGCGATTACGGTGGCGAATTTGACAACCGCTTGCTCAAAGATCTCTGCACCCTCTACGACATAAAATTAACTTATTCAAGCGTAGGACATCCCCAATCGAACGGATCCATAGAAAGATTTCATGCTACTTTAGCCGAAATGATAAGAATCCACAAAACTGAAAACCCAAACGAACATCCTTTCACGATTTTACCATATGCAGTAATATGCTATAACAATTCGGTAAATAAAACACACGGTTTTACCCCATATGAACTTATCTTTGGTCATACATCTAATAGACCACCCGAAACCTTGTACAACCAAAAAGAATTAATAACTAAATACGTTAGAGATTTAAACAATAGAATATCCCACTACTATAAAATAGCCCGTAGTCGAACACAATCTCAAAAAGAGAAAGCAAAAGTTCGCTTCGACAGAAATATTCCCCAAAAACGACCTGAATACAAAATAGGTGACTTAGTTTATGTAAAAGAATCACAAATTAAGAACAAACTACAAAACAAATTTAACGGTCCCTTTAAAATAAAAGAAATTTTTCAAAATTCTGCTACCCTATTAAATCTCGAAACAAAACAAGAAACTAAAGTAAATTTTGATAGAATGAAACCATATACTGAAAATTAAATTTATTTTCAGGTTTCTCCTGCTGTTCGGATCAGCACTCTGTCAATACAAAATTACCCCGATCAATAACACTGTTGGTGTATACTATCACCAAGACACGGACATCGTGGTGACAAATGACAAATGGACTCTGCTAGTGCATAAAAATATTTCATCCCTCAAACTAGCTTTTGACAAAAACCAAAATAATTTAGACAGAATCTTGAACACCCTTGATGGTGCTGACCAAAAATCAATCCTGTTTAGAAGCGAAGTCAAAACAGAGTTTAACCTTTTAATGCAAATAGCTAGTTCGATAAAAACGAAATTTGACGAAGTCTTTTCAGACACAAAGAGATATAAACGCGGAATACTTAACGGTTTCGGAACAATATTCAAATCAATTACCGGAAACTTAGACGCCGAAGATGGCGAGTACTACACTAACTGTATAAATAAATTAAATAATGACGAACATCAATTAGAAAACTTAATCAAAAATCAAATCTCAGTTACGACTTCTGTTATCAAAAATTTCAACTCAACTATACAAAAATTACAAATTGATGAGGAAACATTTAACAAAGATATCAAAGAAATTGAGCACACAATTCAAACTATGACTCAAACGATCCAAGCTGCCGAAATAAAACTAAAATTTCTATACATTTCCGAACAACTAATGGCCAGCTATTTGTATATCGAAGACAATCTAAACGATATTTTAAATTCAATAACATTCGCCAGATTAGGAATTATTCATTCATCAATCATAACACCTGATCACTTAGTAACGGCGTTACAAGAGATTTCACAGAGTTTGCGAAGGAACAATTTACCTCTTCCAATTAAACTATCAGCAGTTGCTCAATATCTGGATATTATTGAACTAAAAGCTTTTCAACTAGATTCTAATTTAATATTTGTTTTAACAATACCTCTCATTGAACCTCAAAATTACAACACCTTTCGTCTGTACCCTATACCCATACTTGATAACAGAACTGGTCTACATCACTTTTTATCTATTTCACAAAAGTTTATCGCGAGAGACGATGATTCTTTAATGTACATACCTATACAAAATTTGAAAGAATGCAAACCACTTTATTTTGGAACCAAACTATGTTCGAACCTGTTTGCATATCCTATCGACCAAAATGCCATTTGTGAAGCTAGAATATTAAAACCATTGCCGAAACTCCCAGAAAATTGTCAAACTTCCTTCATCATTAGTCAAGGATACAACGTCCAAGAACTTGAAGACAACACATGGCTAGTGATTAATTCCGAACCACTTCACATTACCATCAACTGCCCGAAGAGAGAATCCATAACAGAGCTAATTAACAAAAATTCCATCATAAAACTACAACCAGGATGTTACGCCTATGCAGGCATTACTCGAATACAAGCCAGTGCTAAAGACTTTTCCGAAATTAAGGACAATTCACATCCAATCCAAATTCCTTTTGAATGCTGCAATCACATGCCCGACAAAATCGAAATTCCAAAATTAAAACCGCTTAAATTAAACAGTCTCGACGTAGAAGATTTAGATATTGCTAAAAACAAACTAGAGCAATATTCCAAAGACCTAGACGACCTTATAAACGAACCTTTTGTGACCAAACATGTATCTTGGTTCACATACTTCATAATCACTCTCATCATCCTATTAGTTCTACTTTACATAACTTGTAAATGCAGAAGAAGAAGATGTGGAGCATTGCGAATCCAACCCTCAACGGATAACCCTCCTTCACCTCCTTCAGAGCGAAGCAGAGTATTTACCAAATTTCCTAGACTGATCCCTCCAAGAAAGCGACCCGGTATTAGACCTCAAGAAGAAGAGGACATCGAGTTAACATAGACTTTCATGTGGAGTTTTACCCTTGTCTATTAATTTAGACTATTGTATTTTATCCTTATTACGTTATGTAATGTTTTATTATCGCTTACCAATTTTAACTTTTACAGTATTTTATTATTTTGCTTTGTATTCATTCAACATTGTTTCAATTTATTTTTGCATTATATTCATTTAACGTTTTAACAATTTTCAAAAGTTGCTGCATAACATCAACTTTTTTATTAAGGGGGAAGTTGTTATATAATATTACACGCTATCTTATTGCGACTTAGCCATAATAAACCTTCACAGGTATATCGTATTTCACGATAACAGCTTCTCTTATTAATTGCTTATCTTCAAGATATCATATTACACCTTTGTTTCTCATAACTTGTGCAGACTGCAGAACTGCAATTCCTTTGTTATATATTTTGCTTACTCAGGTTCTGTATGTTATAAATATGACTAAACACGCTTTGTTGAATCAGTTATTAAACTCAGTTAGAATGCAACACTTCTAATTTATTATTATATTCCTTCTCCAAGAACCAACGTTGGCTCCATGTAACTAAATAAAAGTTTTTAAAAAGTCATTCATGTGAACCGTGATCTAACATATATGTTACTATATTATTCTAATTAATAGTTGCATATATAACACTAGCACCGCCATCTAGTAACGTCATTTAGACCCACACTATGTATTCCAACGAATTTCTCAAGAATTACAATATTTAAGTGTTTATTTATATATATTTACCCATTTAATCCTTATTTTTAATTTAAGAAGTTTAATATTTAAGTTAATGTTTGCTTGTTTAAGCAGAGAACTTTGAGTTCAATGAATTATAATGTATAGTGCATAGTTTTGATTTTCCGAATTACTAACGTGTTGTTACTTTGTGATGGATTACCGTACTGTGTAAGGTCATTTTAAATTTATGTAGTTTCCAGAGCGAGTGTGTTTAATTTGTATACATGTAATAATTCATTTGCCTACTTGGTGGACATGTTTATTTAATTCTGTTTGCGGCAGTGATAACTACGTTATTATAAGCCATTTAAAGCTATGTTTAACTTGTCCCTAGTCTATATATCTAGTCTATCTAGTCTTTGTAATTGGTAGTTGTCTACTGGCCGCCATTACACCCCAGGCGCGGATTTAGAAAATTCTTGAGGGGGGGCGCATATTTAAACTAGATATATGGCATTTTGAACTTTTTATTAAAAAAACCTAAATCTATAAAACTTAACCTTATAAATTACTGGCACAGGGGGGGGGGGGGCTGCGCCCCCTAAATTCGCGCCTATATGCCTCTACCATTCAAATCAGTATCAAACTTCAAGAAGTGTGGTGCAGATATTTTCAAATTCTCTGACGTCAACGGGTCAAACAAAATTTAGTTTGAAAATCTCAACATTTTGCAATGATGACGTCTGTAGTCAATTTACGAAAGAACTGTAGTTTTCAAAGTCCACTACGAGGAAGTTACAGTGCCTCTCACTAGTCGAGGTGCTTGGTTATTGTCGGTCCATACCTCCCACAATTTGCGTTTTAACTGTTTTGCGTGAGTGCTCTTGCCTCTTACGAATCAGGTTACTCTCTATTGATGAGACTTCTCTTTGTCTTCATTGCTTTCTTCCTTAATTACAGGAATAATATTATTCTGAGTAAAAATGTCGCTGAGAATTTCAGCTGGCTTCAGAACTTTCGACAAATACCTCGCATGGGCCAGATAATATACAATTGCAGCAACGTGCGAGCAGCAGCCAACAGCTCTGTTTCCGTTGGCGCAATTTTATTCTGTCTGTCCCATGCAAGGTATTTGTCGAAAGTTCTGAAGCCAGCTGAAATTCCCAGCGATATTTTTACTCGGAATTATAATATTCCTGTAATTGAGGACGATAACAATGAAGACTAAGAAATGTCTCACCAATATAAAGTAATCTGACTCGTAAGAGGCCAGAGGACTCAGCAAGAAAACAAGCATCCCGGCTCGTGTCCAACATCTTACTGTAACCTCCACGTAGTGGACCTTGTCAGCTACAGTTCTTTGGTAGGCTAACTACAAACGTATATATATATATATATATATATATATATATATATATATATATATACGGATTTCTACGGCTGTCGCCGTCTCTCCGTCCCCAGTTTCCACGTTTTTCTTTCATGACTCATTTCCTCGTTTAAGTTCCTTGATCTCATTGCATCATCCACGTCATTCCTCCAGCTTCTTCTAGGTCTTCCCTACTTTCTTTTTTCCGGCGGAGTCCATTCTAGTATTTTTTTTGGCCACCTATGTTGACCCATTCTTTTTGTATGTCTGAACCATATCAACTGTTTCTTTTCTACCTCATCTATAATATCTTTTTCTATGCCAGAATTTTGCCTGATTATTTCATTTCTGATTCTTTCTGTTCTGGATATCCTACAACTTCTTCTTAAATAGTCCATTTCTGTGGCCAACATTTTTCTTCTGTTTGCTTTGTTTAAATTCCACATTTCCGCTCCGTACATAATTACACTTTGTACGATGCTTTTGTAGATGCGTAGCTTGGTGTCTTTCCTTATATTTTTTCCCACAGTATTGAATTTAACGCTCCAATAGCTTTCCTACCTTTATTGATTCTTTCTCTCACTTCATCATTGCTATTTCCCTGTTTATTAAAGATTACTCCTAAATACTTGCACAATTGTACTCCCCTAATCACACCGTTTTCTAGTTCCAGATCATTACATTCGCCATAGCCGGCTGCTAAATATTCACACTTGTTTAAATTTATTGTAAGTCCCGCTCGTTCATACTCTTCTTTTAGCTTTCTTGTCATGTAGCTCAGATCTTGTTCGTCCTCCGCTATCACTACCTGGTCATCTGCAAAAAAGAGGCTGTAAAGTGTGTCGTCTCCTACGTTAAGACCCATATTTCCGCATTTTCTTATCCACCCTTGTAGGGATCGGTCCAGATATATTTTAAATAGAGTGGGAGACAGACAACAACCTTTCGATGTTCGGAAATATTCTGTATGCGTGTTGTTACCAGTTTTTACAGTGGCCAAATTATCTTTATAGTAGAGTCGTGTAGCACTGATTAGAGATTGGTTTATTTCCAGGTTTCGCATTTCTGTCCATAACTGTGATGTGGGGACACTGTCATAGGCTTTCTCTAAGTCTATTAGAGCTATATGTGTTTCTCTGTTATGTTGGGTACGTTTTTCAATGGCAAGTTTCAGTGTGAAGAGGTTATCAATTGTCGATCTACCCGCTCTAAATCCTGACTGTTCTTTCGGTTGTTTATGCTTTATGTCTTCTTCTATCAAGTTTTTAAGAATTCGTGAATATATTCTTCCTATTGTTGGTATTACCGCTATACTACAAACGTCATCAGTGCAAAATGTTTTGCAAAATTTGTCATAAGTGTTGAACATTTTTTTTCAAAATAAAAAAAATATGGGATATTCTCTGAAAATTACAGTTATTTCGTAGGTTGACTGCAGACGTTATCATTGCAAAATGTTCAGATTTTCAAACTAGATTTTGTTTGACCCAACAGTTGACACCAGAGAATTTGAAAATATCTGCACCACACTTCTTGAAGTTTGATATTGATTTGAACGGGGTGTAATGGCCGCCAGTAACCGTGATAAGATGTAGTAATGAACCACGCCGAACGCAGTACGCTCGTGATTATCAATTTTGAACACATTGTACCCTTTCGAAATTGGATAAGTTTTAAAGGGGCATATAAATATTTACTTGAAATGAAATGATCTGTGTGCCTCGAGAACATCCCCTAAAAAAAATTATTTTTTATTTTGAAAAAATTTTTTCACCTCTTCTTTCCGACAAATGGACCCAATAATTTTTTTCTGCGTTTGTACCATCAAAAGCCATAACATATATTTTGGGAAATTTCATCTAACACTACTATCACCTTGTGCTCAGAATCTCGACCAGATTGGTGCTGGGGCAGCTAACACGTGCTTATCCTGCTATGCTCTTTATAGATAAAACTTAAAACTGAGAGGTACTATTTGCGAAAAATATTTCACGAAACATCAAAATATAAATATGTTGATACATCGATGAAGAAAATTACAGTGATAAATTTTTGGTGTTGGTACTGTCAAAAGCCGACCTAGGTTAATTTACCACTAATAATGACATTTGATTGGTGCTATGTTGTTAAAAAACGGATTTTAATTGGCTATCACGTTTATGCGCAAAATTATCTTTTCAAATTTTTCATTGTTAAAATAAAAATATTAAACAAACGCACAGTGTGCCATTTGCAACTACTAGGTGGACAAAATTCTACAAATTTCTAAATGAGCTTAAAATAGTTGTTAGAAGACAGGAAAAATAGTGAAAAAATTCTAGGCATTGAGGGGTGATTAAGGGAGTGGTTTTTGAGGGGTTGAAAAATATATTTTTTTCTAAATTCCCGAAACTCTGTGAGTATGATAATAGGATATATCAAAAATTGTTAAAAAATAGTAGGTGGGTTGTTTTTGAGGGGGCTGAAAGATAAATATTATTTTAAAATTCTGAAACTTTGTGGACATGATAATATTGGATCCATGAATTCGCTAAAAATAGTAAAAAAAATCTAAGCAATAAGGAGTTGGGCCACAGTGAAAAGTAATAAGGATTAAAAGTTAAAGAATGCATGTTCACCACACTTTCGACAACAACTAACTGTGGCAGTTCGTAATTGAGTGGAAATTTTTAATGATGGATGTTATTTCTGAGAGTAAGTACAACATTTTTTTAATTAATATAAATCTGTCTGTTAGTCAAACAATATAAAAGAACGTTTTGAAAACACATGTTATTTTTTCTTTGGTTAATAACTTTCAGTGTCTGTAAATAACATATACACACATGTATCTAGGCTAACTTTTTTGTATATCATAGCTGGACCATTTCTATTTGTAATAATAGGTAGTATAGCCAGCACACACTCGAGCACAACTTTTTTTTCCAGAGCACTTTTACTTTTTTTGTAGAATGGTTCAAACATACAGCCATCAACCTCTGCTGGGATACCAGCTGGGCGACCAATAAAAAGTTTGAGGAGTGTAGCGAAAGATCCAAGATGCCAATGTACATTGGCGAAAAATTTGTTGAAACTTTTTTTACATACTTTTTAAAGTATACTTATATTTTTTTTAAATCCTCTCAAATCCAAACCCTTATTGCTTAGTTTTATTTTACTATTTTTGGCGAATTCACGGATCTAATATTATCATGTCCACAAAGTTTCAGAATTTTAAAATAATATTTATCTTTCAGCCCCCTCAAAAATAACCCCTCTACTATTGTTTAACTATTTTTGATTCAAGATATCGTATTATCATACTCACGGAGTTTTGGAACTTTAGAAGCAAATTTATTTTTCAACCCCTCAAAAACCACCCCCTTAATCACCCTTAATACTTATAATTTTTCACTATTTTTCCTGTCTTCTAACAACTATTTTAAGCTCATTTAGAAATTTCTAGAATTTTGTCCACCTAGAAGTTGCAAATGGCACACTGTGAAACGGTTTGAAATCTATCCGTTTCACTTGGTATGATGTAATTTACCTAAACCTTAAAACTAACAGCCATATGAGCATCTGATGATTCTTGTTTCACTATCATCCATTCTGGCACAATTATTACTGATCGTAATGTTCATCAGATATTCCTTATCGATAATAATTAATTTCTCTGTAATACGTCATTGAATACATGTATAAGTAGTTTTGTAATATGAAACCTTATCGATAATAATTAATTTCTCTGTAATACGTCATTGAATACATGTATAAGTAGTTTTGTAATATGAAACCGTACAACATATTGAAGTAACATACATAAAAGGGAAAACCTTTCAGTGCTTAGCTTCTATCATCTAAATTGTGTTTCAGTATAAGGAAACAAGATTAATTTAGTTGTAGCAGCACAATAAGAGAGCTTCCTGGCTTTCTCCCTTTCTTCTTAACCCATTTACTATTGAGTTAACGTAACCTAAGTAATGACTTTTTTAATCTTTTTTTACATACATCAAATATCGTATATTGTTAGGAAGATGATTGGTGGTCCTTGAGATTAAAATTGTAAAGTGCATCATTGTATTTAAATGATAACGAATAATGATGCTATTATGGGCATTTAACAGGATTAAGTGGTTTTTGTCTAGGTCTACTGTGACCTAGTAGTGATCAAACGGTTGAAAGATAAAATTTAATAATGATTATTAAATGATATGTGTGTTCCTCCTTGAAGCAGCCTTGAAGTCACTTGCATTTCTTTATTTTATAGGAAATGTGATCATGCTTTTTAATTTCATAAAACATGCTGTAGAAATTGTAGGAAATTGGATCTCTTGTACACTATTATTTTACATTGATCAGGGGCCATATAATCACAATAGTTCAATTAATATAAAACAAAATAAAAGCTTTTAACCTCCCCACAATAAAATTGTGGGAGGTAGGGATTGCAATTTACCGGAAATTTTAATAACCTGTAAATCGGTAAATAAAAATGTAAATAACCGGTTAACCGGTATTTACCGATAATTTTTAGAATGAATGAATAGGGTGGCGAAAATGGAATTTTTTTTTTTTTTCATGTACAAAATTATCTGAATTTAACAAAAAAACATTTTTATATACCTACGTATAATTAATATAATGAACAAACAAAATGTTTTTTATCAAAAGGAAAAAATATAAATGAAATACATTAAATAAATAAATATTCTGTAAATAACAAAAATATCAACTTAAATAACAAAAATTATAAACATAAACTCAAATAGAGCATTTACTGAATACCTACCTAATTCAAAAATACAATAATTTTGAAAATAACAGCCCGTTAGAAGGGTTAGTTTTTCAAAGCTGCATCTGTTAGTCGTCTGATATTTGTGCATATAATTCCACCAGCTGAAGATGCCCTTCATCAATCGATACTGGTTAATAAGAATAAGTTAATAAGAATTGGTAATAACATACTTCTAAATATTTTGCGGCGAAACTACTAAACGGATTTGGATGAAACTTTGCATGAGGGTTTCCTTACTACTCCAGAAGATCTGAAAAAGTTTTGGTTGAGATTGGATTACGTTTAGTGCTGTTTCGACCCAACAAGTTGTTTATTTTATGATTACTTAGAATTTGTAATAGAACCATTTAAATGCAGTGAAAGTTCCGATTTCAAGGATATATCACACTTGCACCTTTTCGATTTGGTTTCCGTGAAAAGAATTAAATAACTAAGCCTAAAGTTTTTTGATCAAAACTATTAAATATGACAGTGACATTAAAAGTCTGAGAAACTTGAATCCATTTCCGACACAACGCCGGAAATATTTCCGGCAATCATAACCTAAAAACCATTAACATAAACTAAAAACCAAACCAAGTGCAATACCAACTTAAAAATTTTCGACAACTGTCAAAAAATAAAATCCCCCAGCAAAGTTTAGAACCAGAATTTTTGACAGCTGTCAGTTTGACAGATTTAGAACTAACAAAGTTTAGCGACAAAAAATTTGACAGCTGTCAGTTTTACTATTAATATCATTAGAAACAATGAAAAATTTTTGTTTAATAATTGAGGAATTTCACTTAAACATGAGGACTTAAAAGTTTTTATCGACGTTAATAAATCATTTATTTTAATTGCTAATTGATTTCATTTCTTTGTAGTGATTTCAAATGAGGTAAATAGGAGGAAAATTATTTCATGCAATCATCTTCTGAGATGATCGCTTTAGTCTGCGATTCTCTATCTTAAATGAAACCTAATAAGTAATAGAAATATAAGAAAACTACCGGAAAGTAAAGTTAATTCTACAATTATTCTAAATTATATGTCTGCATGGTTGAAGTGAAGCTAGATTGAGTTATGTAGTAATTTTAAGGTCTAGACATTAAAATACATCGACCCATAAAGAAACGAATCAAACCATATTTCACGAATTTGTGACATTTCCTAAATCACTGATTCCTTTGAATCACGATCCTTTTACATTTTATTCGAACAAGGAATAAAATAGAGATTTGGTTTCCTTTATAAAGATACCTTCCGGAATATCTTTAGATGGGTCTTGCTATCACATTTGAATTTAACGTTACAGAAATTAGATTAGTTTTAATTTGATAACATTTAGTCACACGTAAGTCGAAATTTATAAAATAAATGAAGAATGTTCAAATAAAGATACCGGGTGATGTATGTAAGTTGAGATACCAGAATATCTCAAAAGCATTTTAGAAAAAAATATTTCAGACAAAACTTGTTTATTTTTGAGGAGAAAATAGAATAGCATAATTTATTTTTGACTCAGTAGAAGCCTCCGATTAAAGAACTTATATCTAGATACATAACAGGCTATCTCTTCACTATATATCTTGCTTGCTCCTAACATAGTCACGTTATATGTTCATTAAAAAGAATAGATGAACATCACATCCCATAGGCAACAGTGGCGTTGTGTGTGTAGAAAATGTGTAGAATGGTAAATATTTTCATTAAAATGAATTATTGCAATTCCTGTATTACCGGCTTATTATACAACGTGATGTTGGCATACGATATTACAGTAAGATAAATAGGTATTGAGAGGATATTAAAATTTAATTGCTATTCACTTTATAACTGTAAACTGAACTTCATCTTGTTACGACTGTGGAACGATCGATTTTATTCTTTTCTAAACTGCTTTCTGCAAATGGCACAGCACTTAACCATTTTGCACTAAATATATTGTCACTAAACTGTAAATATGAATAGAGAATATTATTTAGGTATTAAGCAAATCACAACTTAAAATAAAAAGAATTCTTCACCACATTTTGATCGAAAAACACGAAAAACACTTATTAACATTAATGGCGGACACTGCCAAAAGTGTCAAACTGAGATTATGATCATCGAACTTACCGATCGTGCCCGAATCGGCCGCGAATAGATCGACTAGCCAATCAAGAACTTATGGGAAGAAGTGCCTTAGATTGTAACTATCTCAGCAACATACAAATCAGTACAATTATGTATCTAGATATAAGTTCTTTAATCGGAGGTAGAAGCTGTAAGGGTTCTTCCAAGGGCAACTGATTTCATTATATAGAAACTTATATTTCTTATTCTGCACAAACACACAAGATTTATAATAATAATAAAGGAAAATGTTAAAAATTATCGAATTTCTGCCCCTCTGTTAAAAGTAAACCGATAGCATAAAATAGTTGTTTTGATCCCAAAATATTTAAAAAAATACTTATTCAGCAAAAAATAGTCGGGAACATTTTTCAAATGTGCTATTATGTACAGGGTGGACCAAATTAGATGAGATTTGGGTTTTTTTCTAAAACTATGGCAGATAGACAAAAACCAATATAAGTGCCCTGAGCTCGATTTTCGAGAAACAAACAATGGCTCAAACCGCAATCGTGTATCTTTTTCGACTACCGAGTTACAGAACGTTTTTGGAAAATTTGGATGACCTCTATATCTCGATTACCAAGTGTTACATGCAAAATGTGCAGCACGTAACTGAACAAATAAATCAATATTTTTCATATAAATCTGGTAAGATTGGTTGCCTATACTATGCATCAGGCCTGTACCACCTACAGGATGGGAGGTAGCGAACCCAACGTCCTGAAGCTATATCAGGATCAACAGCGTGGAGGATGGAGCTCAGTCGCTCGGGTGCTTGATGCATCAGGTTTGGACCTGCTGTGTCATGCGCACGGGGGACTTTGTCTCACCCTTGGAAACCTGCCTGGTATAAACCGTGTAGAGTAACTTGGTGACAGGCTTGCTCTACGTGGGGGTCTGCCTTAATCGGCCGACCAAGTGGATGGGAGCCACAATAAAACTCCCCCCAAGTCAAAGTGGAACAGCATAAGCCGAGGACTGCGTGACTAAGGGGAAGTTAGTCTCTATTATGCGGACGCCAGGGCACCTGGCGCACCCTGGTTTCAATTATGCCTGCCTGGGGTATGCGGGGCACTGCCTCAGGTAATTTGCTTTTCCTCCGCTACTCGTGGGACTTTATGGAGACCAGACAAGAGCAAGGGTATAGGCAAAAAGGGCCACAAAAAAGGCCCCAAGCTGCCAAAAGGCCCCAAAACTTGAAATTCCTCCAGATAAATCTCCACCACGCAAAAGCAGCTGCGAGCGTGCTTAGCAGGAGATTTATTAGGGATAAAATAAACATAGGGCTAATTCAAGAGCCCTGGGTATACAGAGGACACATCAAAGGACTCCCCACACAATCATGTAAGTTACTTTATTCTACCTTGCATGACAATCCTAGAGCAGCCTTACTGCTCGACAAAAACACTAATTTTGTTCTCCTTTCAGAATTCACAACCAGGGACTTAGTTGCCGCAGTTGTGGACGTACCTACGGAAAAAGGCAAAAGGCAAATTGTAATTGCCTCTGCCTACTTTCCCGGCGAAGAACGAAGCCCACCTCCAGAGGAAGTAAAGAGCCTCATCAACTGGTGCAAAAGGAAGAACAAACATTACATTATTGGCAGCGATGCCAATGCGCACCATCTTATGTGGGGCAGCACGGACACTAACACTAGAGGTGAGTACCTTTTTGAATATTTGTCTGCAAATAATATCGACATTATCAATAAAGGTAATGAACCCACCTTTATAAATGCGATTAGAAAAGAGGTTTTAGACGTAACCTTTGCTGATCCATTTATAACCGACTCTATCAAAAACTGGCATGTTACAGATGAGCCCTCAATGTCGGATCACAGACATATTCGATTCGACTTGGAGGCATCTGTAGCAAGCTTCGAGGAGTGTAGAATACCTAGACTGACTGACTGGAGTGTTTACAAGGAACACTTAAAGTCGGAGGTCGAAAGTATCACACACCCCATCGACACAATAGAGGATTTAGATATAACCTCATATCAATTACAAAACCTCATGACCTCGTGTTATGAAAAAAGTTGCCCTGTTAAACAAAAGGCAGTCCAAAGAGACGTGCCTTGGTGGAATAGGGATCTCAGTCGCCTTAAGGCTGAGACCAGGAAAACTTTCAATAGAGCTAAGAACTCTGGAAACTGGGAGGACTATAAAAAAGCCCTCACGGAGTACAACAAAGAATTGAGAAGGTCTAAAAGAAGATCATGGAGACGGTTCTGCGAGGGGATAGATGAATTAGCCCCAGCAGTCCGTCTACAAAAAGTCCTTGCAAAAGACCACTCAAACGGAATAGGGCTACTCAAAAAGCCCGATGGTCAACATGCAGAGAGTCAGCAGGAAAACATAAGAGTACTTTTAGGTACTCACTTCCCTGGCTCCCATGTAATCGAAGGTGAACTTCCACAGGCCTTCCTGGAAGAGGATGCACATCGTCCTACCAGAGAAGGGAAAAGGCTAGCTGGAAAAATATTCACCCCTAGCAGAATTAAATGGGCGGTATCGACCTTCAAGCCCTTTAAATCACCGGCAGGGATGGTATTTTTCCTGCCCTGCTTCAACATGGAATTGAGGAACTTATCCCATGCCTGAGAAGCATATTCATAGCAAGCTACACTCTTGGGTATATTCCCCAAGCTTGGAGGGAAGTTAAGGTGGCGTTTATCCCAAAGATAGGCAGACGTCCACCAGACGAGCCAAAATCTTATCGCCCCATCAGCTTAACCTCTTTTCTCCTTAAAACAATGGAGAAAATACTAGATCAACAGATTAGAAGCGAAATCATTACAGTGAAACCGCTTCACTCGAATCAATTTGCCTATCAACCTGGCAAATCAACGATAAATGCTCTACATGGCCTGGTCAAAGGCATCGAAAAGACATTTACAGCAAAGGAACTGGCTCTGTGTGCTTTCATAAATATAGAGGGTGCATTCGACAACACCTCCTATGAATCCATACAAAGAGCCGCTGAAAAAAGGGGAATACAGTCCCCAACAATCAGATGGATACAATCCATGCTAAGAAGCAGAATAATTACCACAAATGTGGGGAACGACTCGGCCACCGTGACTGCAGTTAGAGGTTGTCCACAAGGTGGAGTCTTATCGCCTTTGCTGTAGTCAATGGTGGTCGACGATCTTCTCCAGAAGCTGAGTAATTATGGCTTCAACGTTCAGGGCTACGCTGATGACCTGGTCGTTACTGTGAGAGGCAGGCATGAGGTTATGATCTCAAACCACATGCAAATTGCCTTAAACATAATATCTAAATGGTGCTCGTCAGAGGGTCTTAGTGTCAATCCGAGCAAAACAGTTATTGTTCTATTCACCAAAAGGAGAAAACTCAATTTGAGAGCTCCTATGTTAAATGGAACAGTACTGAATTTTTCCAGTGAAGTCAAGTATCTAGGAGTAATCCTAGACCAAAAACTTACCTGGAACTCACACTTAGAAAGGACACTTACCAAAGCAACGACGGCTATTTGGACGTGCCGTAGGTTGTTTGGTAAGACTTGGGGTCTGAAGCCGAAAATGATACACTGGTCCTACCTATCGGTTGTGAGACCTATGGTTACCTATGCATCATGCATATGGTGGCCAAAAACAGAAGAAAAAGTAGCACAAGGAAAGTTGCAGAAATTACAACGCCTTGCCTGTCTAGGGACTACAGGAGCAATGCGCTCGTGTCCCACAGCAGCTATGGAAGCAATACTGGACTTACTTCCTCTGCATTTGCATGTGAGGAAGGAGGCAGCACTTAGTGCCTTAAGGCTGCATCAGGCACTTAAATTCAGACCAGGCGACCTGGTTGGTCACTTAAGGATTCTGGAGTTAATCCAATTCGAATCCATGACCAAACCCAGTGACTCAATGCCAATCAAGCATGACTTTGACTGCCCGTTTGATGTGCTGATTGAAAGCCGTCAGGCGGGCAGGGTCGGAGCATTGCGGTTGGAGAAAGAGTCACACATCTGGTACACAGATGGATCCAAGATGGATGAAGGGGTTGGTGTGGGCGTAGCAGGGCCTAAATGCAGGCTATCTAAAGCCCTTGGTAACACCCCAACCATCTTCCAAGCAGAAATTTATGCTATAGATCTATGTGCCCAGGAATGCCTAAATATAGGCACTCGAAGGGCAAAGATCTATATACTTTCAGATAGTCAGGCAGCATTAAAGGCTCTCAGGTCATATACCTTCGAGTCAAAAATTGCCTGGGAATGCAGACAATCCCTGAAGCAACTGGCAAAAAACAACAAGGTTACCTTGATGTGGGTGCCAGGGCTTGAGGGGATAGAAGGCAACGAATTGGCTGATAGCCTCGCAAGAAAAGGGGCTGAAGCCCCGTTTTTTGGACCCGAACCGTTCTGTGGCCTATCCAAGGGACACATAACGGAGGAGGTCCTAAAATGGGAAAAGGAACAAAAAGAGTCCTTCTGGAGGAACACTCCAGGCCAAAGACAAGCAAAAAGGTTTATAACCTATTCAACAAAGAATGCCACAAGGCTTCTCGAACTGGAAAAGTCCGATCTAAGGCTGATCAAAGGCCTTCTAACTGGCCATTGCCCCTTGAGATATCATCTCAAGAACATGGGCATGGCAAAAGATGACAAATGCAGATACTGCGAAGCTGCAACCGAAACTGCGGAACATATACTTTGTGAATGCAGGGTGCTAATCCGCATTAGGCTAAAGTACCTAGAACAGGCGGAATTAACGCCTGAAGACATAGGGAAATTAGCTCCCAGGAAAATAGCAAGCTTTGCAAAAAGTCTTGGAATCCTGGGCAACAACTAGATGCAGGGTAATTCACAAAAGACCTTTTAGGTCGAGGTGAAGAAAGGCCAACCCAGGGCCAAGCGACCCCTTAAACAATCTACAATCTACAATGCATCAATAAATTTAATTCGATTAAAACGAGTATATTTAAAAGTTCTTATCAACGCGTTTTTTTCGCACTCCAGGAAAAAAAGGAAAACGGCTTCGCAGAACGTAGGTAGTAATTTGTGAAGTAACCGATTACCGTATTACGGGATTTTAAGTAATCTATCTCAATTTTAGCACCATATCCTCCTTGTGCAGATTCTTGTATTAGGGGACGGTGCAATCGACGTTTGTCGGATATTAGAAGCCTTGCATGGCACGAGAATCACTTCTGTCAAGTTAACTGGGAGAAAAGAAGCCGTGGCAAATCCACGTAAGTTTGCATATTTTCTAAACCATCACTTTTCTTACCATAGAATCGAAAAGACAAGCGATAAAGTTGCATATTTTCCTTATAGGGCTTTTAGTTTCACTCCATACATTACACTTGCTGCAAGTTTTCCTGGGAGTCATATACACCGCCGGTCCATAGGCGTATGCTGCACCCCTGCATCTCCATTTTCCATACTCGAGAGGCGGATTTCGGAGGCACGGGACGGCAATTGAGCAGATGAGTAAACCTGATCCTTTTGTTTATTTTCTTTCCTTCTCGAAATTTGGTAACGAGGCTGGCGAAAATTTCTAACGTATGAAGTATTACCCAAGTGCTAGATTGAATAGTGATTTTGTTTACACTTTGTCATATCATATGTGTTCTATTTTTTTTATACATATATTCACGTCATATACATATATTTTTTTTGTACACATTTGTTTCGTAATTATGATGAGTCGTTACGTAATTAGATTGAGATAAAATTGCTTTGTCATATGTGTGTAATGCAAGTGTGATCACACCCGCAGCCATACAAAATTATTACAACACCTTTCAAATTCATCCCATGTATATAAATTACCACATTTTTGTATTTTTTTAGTAATATGTATTTACAATTCTCACCACTCATTATAGTGCTGACTGTTTTCCTTACCTGTCCCCAACATAGCTGAGCTAGCCGAAAAAAATTTTATTGCACAAGGTATAGGGTGGCCCAAAGAAGAAAGGGGCATTTATTTAACATAACACAATTAATTAAAAGGCAATGTAATTTAATGTAAGCACCCATGCCTTTGTAACACTAGTGCCGAATCGAAAATTGAGTAATGCATTCTTAAGGAACTTTTTTGAGTAGAATCCGTTGCTGATAAGGAGAAAACTATGCATCCCTCAGTTTTCGAGATATAGACATAACTTTTGTTTTTTTTTAAGGAACACCCTGCAAATTATTTCACTATTCGATCACAACTTCAATTGGCTATCTAACGATATGCCATACTTATCTCTAGAAAATGTGATTAATTTTCGAAAAACTTAATATATTTGTGAGGAGGCCATGGAACACTATTAACAACAACAACACTTCTATAATTTTGCCAAAAATAGGAAAACTAAACTACAATAAATGTTTGAATTGTCTTCCATTGACATCTATGCATATTTATCGCATTTCTTATATATATTGAGAAGGCCATGTTAAAAAAAAGAAAATCGAAATAATTGTAAATTTCAAAAACCAATTTGTGAGTTAATTGTGAGTGAGCAATGCTATGATTAAGTATTTTATAGAATGCGGAGAAGATTCAAATTTAGTTTCCGAGTTATATTTTAATAGGTAAATTATAGACAGAAATACTTTGTGCCAAAAATGCCGCATAAGCAATATTTTTAGATATCCAGAAAAGAGACAGCCAGACATAAACATTTTCAAAAGGCTACAACAAAATTTAAAAGAGTTTGGATCATTTGTAAAACCTCGAGCAAAAATATATAATGAAGCAGGTAGAGAAGCTGCAGAAAACATTGTTTTAGAAACTGAAAATCCTAATATATTGTCTCACGAAATACAGGAAAATTTAGGAATCCCAAAAACAACTGCGTTGCGTTGCTTAAAAAGAAAATAAATTCAAACTCTACAAAATTAGGACTAGTCGGGCCCAAACGACTTTGAAAGGCATCTTGATTTTTGTCAGTTGTTTTTGCGTCAGTGCAATGAAGTGACAATTATATGGACGGACGAGGCCCATATAAGCAGTGCCGGAGTTTTTAATCGGCATAATAACCACCATTGGGCTCATGGAAATCCGCACGTAACCGCTACAGTTAATCGTCAAGGACGATTTGGATTTTCACGGTAATTTGAATACCTAAAATTTTATTAACATTCTACTACAAGAAATAGAACCCTCTGTAGACAATATGCCTGTAAGACAAACACGATGGCGCCCCAGGTCATACGTCAAATGAAACAAAAAATTATTTAAATGCTCAATTTTGGGAGGATTATCACTCAGGACTAGTTTATCGATGTCTAGTTAGCTTAGTTAACTAAATTGATAACTGACAATTAATTTAGCTAACTAGACATTAATAAACAACAAAGTAGTTTAGATGTTGTTTAATTTTTGGGAAATAATGGTCCTATTTTATGGCCAATTAGATCTCCCGATATAACCCCTGCCGACTTTTGGCTTTAGGGTTATCTAAAAAATATTATATATAGAGAACGTTCTAAGAACATAGAAGAATTGGAAAACAAAACATTAGCTGCGTTTCGGACAATAAGTCTTGTCATTATTGGAAATTCAACAAAGGCTGTAAGGAGAAGGTGTCAAAAGTGCATAGATGTCAATGGTAGTTTAGTTTTTCTAAAATTATGGGTCAAATTATGGCAAAATTATTTTATATTATAAAAAGTGTTGTTGTTAATAGTTTTCCATGGCCTCCTCAGAAATATATTAAATTTTTCGAAAATTAACCACATTTTATAGAGATAAATATGACATATGATATACCGTTGGATAACTAATTTAAGTTGCATAATGAAATAATTTTCAGTGTTCCATTAAAAAATATACAAGTTATGTCTATATTTAGAAAACTGTAGTATGCATAATTTTCTTCTTATCAGCAAAGGATTCTTCTCAAAAAAGTACCTTAAGAATGTATTACTCGATTTTTGATTCGACACTTGAAATGTAAAGGTCATCCAAAAATGCCAATTTTCCAACAACGCTTTGTAGCTCGGTAGTCGCGGTTCGCGCCATTGTTTGTTTCTCGAAAATCGAGCTTAGGACAGCTCTGTTGGTTTTGTCTGTCTGCCATAGTTTTACAGAAAACCTCAAATCCCATCTAGTTTGGTTCACCCTGTATATAAATATAACATTATTACCAATATATTTATAAACTATATCTACTTAAAATATATTCCACTCCATTTTAGGCAAATAAAAATAGATGGTTTTCGAATATTTTAAAAGATTTGTATGCAAAACTTTTCTCGATGCGTCCACTCGATATTGATGCAAGAGAGTTTTATTTTATCTGCTATATCTCAGTAGGTACATTAGTTACAGTAAAACTACTATTCCATTCCGTTCTATTCGTTTACTACTTTTCTTCCTTCATGAATATTGGGTGGATGTGTTGAGAAAAGTTTTGCAAAAAATCGTTTAAAAGGTTCGAAAACCAACTATTTTTATTTACCTAAAATAAAAGGATGGAATAAATATTTAGTAGATATAGTTCATAAATACATGTGCAATAAATAATATTATATTTATATGCATTTAGAAAATATTCCCGACTGTTTTCGTCTAAACAAGAATTTTTTTTAAATTAATTTAGGACCAAAACAACTATTTTATGCTATCGATTAACTTTTATCAAAGTGGCAAAAATTCTATCATTTTTAACATTTTTCCCTGTATACCTACTAACTAGGGTGGAGCGTAAAATTTTTTTTTTTCGAATTTTGTTAGCGGCTAGTCTTAAAAAGTTGTCTCTTGGTACAAAAACTCTGTGACATTTTTTTTTTAATTTTCAAGAAATGTTTTAGGGCTCCCCGAGCCCCTAAAATTCGAAAATGTATTTTTTTTAAATTTTCAAAATGGCTACTGTTGAAAAGATTTCTGTCAAGCTCTAGGTAAACCACATTTTTTTTGAATTTCTAAAAAAATGTTTAATGGTTCCCCCGAGCCCTCAAAAATTCACATTTTCACTTTTTTAAAATTTTTAAAACGGTTGTTGTGGAAAAGCTTTCTAACGAGTTGTATGGTAACTACAATTCTTTCAAAATGCAAAAGAAATGTTTAAGGGTTCCTCCCAACCCTTAAAATTTGCCACTTTTATTGTCATATAAATTTTACTTACATTTTACTACATTTACTTAAGTTTATAGTTCTTTTTGATTTTAAAGGTAGGCAGTAGTTGCCGTGTGTCAATCCTTCCTCTAATAAAGCCATCTCTATTTACCATCCCACATACCGACTTTGATGCTTCCGTTACCAGACGAACACACCTCTTAACACCTTGTGTATGACTCGGCACTGTAGGTATTTTTAGACCACCACGTACCATTTCTGTTAGATCTGCTGTTGAAATGTGAGCCAAAATAGGTGGTTCAGTAATGGTGGTAGTTTGCCAGTCAATCAGGTCCGTGTAATCAATTGAATTAAAGTTGAGGGCAGGTATTGCAAAAGTACGAATACCGTCTGTTGTTTCTTGCGCGCAATATACGTCTAAGGCCTAATTCCCTTATGTGATTACATTCGTCCGTAACCATCGCAAGAAGAATATTCTCAGGGTGCCCGAAGTAACCATTTCTTTGTATAACAGGATCAATAACAGTTTTAAAGTCATCACTAGGTTACGCGAGAAATTGTAAGTTCCATAAATGTTGTCAAGTTTTCAGGTCCAATTGGCAAGGAATTGGAAGGATGTGACACATATCCCCTCGTGAGTTACCAAGCAGTAAAGTGTGAGTTCCCTAAGATTGACAGTACAGATCTAAGTACGGATCAAAAATATCTTTGGGATATATGGCAAGCCGTATCAAATGGTATTTGCGATTCCAGTCTCGCCAATAGGGACCCAGGGAAAATATCACTCACGTTGGCTTACAACAGCTAACAGGATCTTAAGACTTTATATTACTAAACTAAACCAAACCCTTGTGAAAATCTAAAAATTTTAGTGAACTTTATACAAACAGTTTATGCTCCCATGTGGTTTCAAATTAAACTTTGTTCCTCTTGTACACATGGATCCAAACATTTATGGAACTTAATCAATTTCTTCCGTAATCTTAGTGACGACATTAATTGATCCTGTTTTATAAAGAAATGGTTACTTCGGGCACCCTGAGAATATTCTTCTTGCGATGGTTACGGACGAACCTAATCACATAAGGGAATTAGGTCTTAGACGTATATTGCGCGCAAGAAACAACAGACGGTATTCGTACTTTTGCAATACCTGCCATCAACTTCAATTCAACTAATTACACGGACCTGATTGAATGGCAAACTACCATCATTACTGAACCACCTATTTTGGCTCACATTTCAAAAGCAGATCTAACAGAAATTGTACGTGGTGGTCTAAAAATACATACAGTGCCAAAGTTCCCGTGTCATACACAAGTTGTTGAGAGGTGTGTTCGTCTGGTAACGGAAACATCAAAGTCGGTATGTGGGATGGTAAATCAGAGGAAGGGTTTTACTCACGGCAACTAATGCCTACCTTTAAAACCAAAAAGGACTATAAACTTAAGTAAATGTAGTAAAATGTAAGTAAATGTAAGTAAAATTTATATGACAATAAAAGTAGCAAATTTTAAGGGTTGGGAGGAACCCTTAAACATTTCTTTTGCATTTTGAAAAAAAGTGTAGTTACTATACAACTCGTTAGAAAGCTTTTCCGTTTTAAAAAATTTTAAAGAAGTGAAAATGTAAATTTTTGAGGGCTCGGGGAACCATTAAACATTTTTTTAAAAATCCAAAAAAAATGTGGTTAATCTAGGCCTTGACAGAAAACTTTTTAACAGTAGCCATTTTGAAAATTTTAAAAAAATATATTTCCGAATTTTAGGGGCTAAACCATTTCTTGAAAATTTTTAAAAAAATGTCACAGAGTTTTTGCACCAAGAGACAACTTTTCCAGATTAGCCGCTAACAAAATAAAAAAAAAATTTTACGCTCCACCCTACGTACTCACCTCGGTACTCACCTAAATACATAATATGTTGCAAATAAGGTTGTAAAATTAGAAGAAAACGGATTATTAAAACACATGCCATTATTAAAAACACATATCTAGGTATTAATGAATAAAATTCAAAGTAAGTAAACTAATGTGAATGGATTGGGATGCAAAAATAAACAACGAGTAAGGTGACACAAAAGTAATCTTGTGTGGGAACGAGGGCAGAAACAAGAGAATATGATCTAAACTAGATAGAGGTAAAAGAAGAAAGAAGTTGGAGATGATAAAAAATAAACCTAGAGGCAAAATGTAGCAATCATATATTTAATATTTATATGAATTCATGTAAAATAAATATAGCTACCTTATCATTATGTGTAAGAAAACCTTTATTAGTTGATACTGTTTAAGCGGTTTAAACAGTCAAGGTCAACGAAGCACAACGACTGAGCAGCGAAGCGAACCAGCGCCAACGTATTTAACGAGGAGCAAAACGCAACAACTTCAGTCCTTAGAATCCCTCTGAAGAAGCTGACAGCATGATTAGCGAAACATTTAATCAAATTCGATGACCACGGAAACACCCGGAAGAACTTCATTCGACATGAAACTTAGTACACCTATGTATTATAACGATATCTGAAACAATATTGTATTTTGATCTTATTCCATTGAAAGACTGAGGTGTAAATGAGATAAATAGGTAAAGCAAGCAAGTAAGAGTCCATAAATTAGGGATTTAGTATGCCACGGTCACAATTTTTTTTTTGCATCAGCCGTCTCCACGCCATTAAGGTTAAAAATAAAATTTCGATTTAGCGTGTGGACTAAAAATATATGACTCATTTTTTTTTCAGCCATCCCACTACCACTCCCTTTGATAATAACGGGGGATGGTAATGGGGACTTTGATAGAAAGTCTACGCTCGCTACGCTTCTTGTAATGTTTACAAGTTCCAGCAAAAGCTGCTATTGAAAGACAATTCTTTTTTTAAGTTATTTGGACCCTTGATTTATTCCACTATATATACTTTCAGATGACCAGACAGCACTAAAAGCTCTCCGGTCTTATACCTTCAAGTTTAAAATTGCCTGGGAATGCTGACAATCCCTGAAGCAACTGGCAAAGAACAACAAGGTTACTTTGATATAGGTGCCAGGGTATGAGGGAATAGAAGGCAACATTTAAGCTGACAGTCTCGCAAGGAATGGGGATGAAACCCCTCACATAACGGAAGAGGTTTAGAAATGGGAAAAGGAACAAAAGAATTCCTACTAGAGGAATACTTTAGGCCAAACACAAAATCTTTACCTATTCGACAAAGAATGCCACAAGGCTTCTCGAACTTGAAGAGTTCGACATAAGGCTGATTACAGGCCTTCTAACTGGCCATTACCTCTATTATGTCAAGAATATGACCATGGCAGAAGATGACAAATGCAGATACTGTGAAGCTGCAACTGAGACTGAGGAACATATACTTTGTGAATGCAAGGTACTAATCCGCATTAGGCTAAAGGCAGCTACTCACACGCCTGCCGCAGGGGCAATCTAGTTTGCAGGGCGGACGGGACAATCTAGGAGGCTTCTCTACATACGTACCTGCCGTTCAGTGTTACAGTGAATGTCAGACCTGTCGCTTGAATCCGTGAAGATGGCTCCAACACTTTCAAAAAATCAAAAGGTCTCTTGATCCTTGTCTTTTTCCATTATGTTCGTATTTACCTCAAAGGATGCACAATACAAACAAGCACTCCGCACGTCTTTCGCTAGAGAACTGAGTCGAAATTGCCCTAATCACGCTACACACACGAGTTGTGGCAGAGAACTGAGTCGAAATTGCCCTAATCACGCTACGCACACGAGTTGTGGCAGGGCGACTAGACCAGATCTAGGAAGCTAGGAAGGTCCGGCGCGGTCTGCCGCCCAACAAAGGAGACAATCTAGGAAATTGCCACTGCTTGCCTACACACGTCACAAACAAGGAGGCAATTAAGGGTTAACCCCACTTCTACACCCCAGATTGCCCCTGCGGCAGGCGTGTGAGTAGCTACCTTTAAGTATCTAGAACAGGCGAGATTAACGTCTGAAGACATAGGGAAATTAGCTCCCAGGAAAATCGCAAGCTTTACAAAAAGTCTTGGAATCCTGAGCAACAACTAGTTGTAGGGTAATTCACAAAAGGCTTTTTAGGTCGAGGTGAAAAAAGGCTAACAAGACCAACCGACAATCCTAAAAAATCTATAATCTATTCCATTATAGGTGTTGCCAAATATCTCACATTCGGGTTTCTTTAGTAAGTATATTGGTTGAGCATGACTAATTAGAAACATCCCGTATAATTCATAAATATATTTCTTTTAAAATTAGTTATTTACACATTTACGTTACTCTCCAACTTTTTCCAGCCATTTCGTTATAACAATGATTGGAAATTTCAATATTCCCTGCACATAATTGCCAAAATCTGTTTATTTTATGAGCTATATTTACATTTTGATTTGATTTACATGCCATGCATACGTAATTACTTATAAAATGCAATAATAAATTTAATAAATTAAACGCAAATATATTTAATGAGCATTCGCGTTGTCGAATTAAACAAAAATTTATTGGAACCAGCTAGAGTTGTTTATTAGCGGAATATAAACTTTGCGCCTATTACAGGGTGTAATCAGTTTCATGTCATTAAAAAAAACTGGTAATGGGGACCGACTAGACAAACAAAAAACCTTTATGACTTTTCCTCTAGGGGCACTTGAAAAAACTGACCTCAACAATTTGAATATTAGGGTAGGAAACATTTGAGAACCACTGCCTTTCTGGGTCAATGGACGTGTACTTCTCAATTATACAACTTTTAAATTGTCATAAAAAAGTGCAAAGATTACCGACCGACTCGTTCTCGCCGGCCCGAGGTTTCAAAGCACAGAAGGGCGGCACCTTTGATGACCGCCTGAACCGAACCAATTATAAAAATGTAAATAATTCGTTATCTCTGTTTGCAGAACTGCAAGCAAATGATGGGCGTAGAGGTTTAAACACAGCATTTCTTTACATGTGTGTTTTTTTAATATAGAACAAAATATTGGAGCTTTTAATGTTGTTTATAATTTATCAGATTTAAATGTGATTTATTAACATTTGTAACCTAAATGAGTGTTCTGGGTTAAGATTAAAAAACGAGTAATTATTGCATGACATTGGGAAATAAAGAGTTAGACGTCTGAGATGCGATAACAGAAAACAGTTATGTGTATTTTAAGTTAGGAAAAAATCTGATTTATTTAGCGAATTGTCAATCAGGTATCGAAAACTAACATATTCGATAAATCTAGAACATACCAATAAATTATTTTTGATTTACATAAATTGTTCGAAATGGCTTCCGTCTGCATCAATACCCTTTTCGGTACGTCGAACTAAGGACATACGCACTCCGTTCAACACATTTGGTAAATTAGGATCACTTTTTATGGTTTCTATTCACATTAAAATACCACAATAAACTATCAACTCACGTGTGTACTTAACGAAGTGCCCACAGAAACTAAAATATTGCACAAGGGAGAGTATAGTTTTCTTCAGATCTACTAAGCACTCAGAAAACGCCGACGTCTTTCACCTTTACCACACCGCTAAAGACCTTACTTACCAACTTTTAAAAAAGTGTGATCATCAACTTGTGTCCTCGGCGACGCGCGGTTTGGTGGTTAGAGGTGCCGACATACGCGAAGATAAAAGCCTATCTCAACATTCCAGCAGTTCTCAAACAATATTATTGAACATTTTCGAAATTTTTGTTTATTTCATTTTTTTTTAAACTATGGGTTTAGGACTCTATTTTATATAAGATTTTTTTTGTTCGTTTAGTCATTCCCCACCACCAGTTTTTTTAAATGACATGAAACTGATTACACCCTGTATAAGCTGGCATTAAAAAAGTAGCCCCACTAGTGGAGTCGATTAGGGTTTTAGCCTCGGAACCCGGCGAAAAAGGATAAAATCATCATCTGAATCTTTTTGCAACGTCTTCTTTGTCCTAAAAGTTGCAAAGTTTATAAGTTTATATCATACGCTTATTAATAATTAATTGTTTAAACAAATAATAATAATAATAATAATAATAATAATTTTTTAGTAAAACTAAAACAAAGTAATTCGTATTAGAATTGAAAGGAAATAAAATGTTGAAAAAATAATTTTACACAATTTTCTGTATAAATTGTTAGTTTTTAAGTTATAGCGACTTGAAAATTGCAATTTTAACTCGAGAAAACAGATACTTCAAACGGGTTTATACCAAGTAACTAGAAAAGTATCCACGTTTAGCGAAAAAATGCTTTACGCCTAAAAGAAAGCTTATAAATCAGGAATGAATTTGTACTTTTTTAAATTTCCATATGATTAATAATTTCGGAGATATAAAAGTTTAAAGTTGGCGTCCGAGCGTTTGTGAGACGAGGAGTTAAAGTTAGCGGTGCCGTAAACGTAATTCGACAATTTTTCTTACATTATGAACCGATTTAAAAATTTGTTTGATATACTTTTAGAGACAACTTTGTTGTTTATTGACTTCAATATTCTGGTATCATTCTATCAAGTTTTCTCTAAAAGCATATCAAAATATTTTTTCAATCGGTTTGTAGATGTAAGAGATATTGTCGAATTACGAAATATTTTTTTTAAGCACGGCACCGCCACACGTAAATAACTGAAAATCTGCGGAATTTACGTCAAAAATTTTACAAACCAAAATTAAAGGCTATTAGTTAAACTTCCAAATGCTTTTTTTATTTTTTTCTGTAGTATAAGAAACAAGGAAGTTATGACCGAAGCAATGCGCGTGTTCACATTTTCTAAATAAATATTTCACCATATTGTCACTGTAATTAGTCAGTGATTGAAAAATGTAATTAGGGGCAAGCGTAGAGGCGTCTTCACTGTGCTGTATTTCGATACTCCAATGAAGCAACGTTCAGTGCTTGGATGGGTGAAATCCATCTTGGTAAACACAGCGATCTCGTCCCTCCTTCTAGCGGCTTGTATATCAGCGTATACGCGGAAGCTATGTAATTTCAAGACGAGGATTACGTAGTGGATATACCATTCTTCGGAAGGGATGTAAAGCAGGCGGTCCCTTGTCTATTAAATGTTAGGCAAGTAAAAGATCCCTGCTCTTCTCAAGAGAAGAGGTTCAGAAAAATTTCCAGATTGGGGGTAGCTCGTCTCCTGGCGTCGCCGGTGATAGACCCTGGTAGCGGAAATAGGTCGACGTAAAATAAATAGTTAAAAAAAAAGAAAGAAATATTTCTCAAATACCATTTTTCATTAATACTAGACGCGAAAATTATTTTTCCCGTTTAAAATACTTGCTTCAGAAAAAAATTGCAAATGTTTGTTTTCTTTACAAATATCTTATTCAAAATTAGTTTTACAAAATAGTAAAGACCAAAAAGAAAGCTTACAAATTTGGAATGAATTTGCTTTTTCTGTAAGATTAAGAGTCTCGAAGATGGCGTCCGAACGTTTATGAGACGAAGCATTTAGTTTAGATGTTAAATATATCAGACAATGTTAAGGATTAAGGTTAACTAAGCTTTTATGTGATTTTCTGGTTGTTTTTGTAGAAACAGAAATAAAGAAGTTGTGGCCGAAATAATGTGCCTCTTCACACATCCTTAATAAAAATATCGCCATTTTGTTACTGTATTTAGCCAGTAATTAAAATAATAATTCTCAAATACTATTTTTCATTAACATATAGCAATACCTAGGAGCTCAATTTGTTTCTTGTTCGTTTAAGGCACTTGTTTTAGAAATAATTCCATCCGCCATATTGAAGTCGCCATTTTGAATTATTTTGCTTTGACTTCATATCCGTAATCAGAAAGTCTAAAAATATATCTTTACTATCTAAAAAGCAATTTTTTTTCTCAACTAATGTACTAAACTGTAAAAACTGAATAAATAGCATTTTTTTGCTCTTTTTAGGCCCTTACCGACTCCACTAATTAAACAAACAAAGATCGTTAATTTCTAACTAGTAAACATTCCAGTATTCGTTCTCAGCAACACAATGCAAAAAATGGCATGAAAATTTATTCACCGGTGATCTCGTTCGGCATTTTAAATTTTATACGCACGAATCTCTGTCTGTTCGTTAATATTAATGAAGAATATAATTGTCATGATTTGACTATGTATTGCCATTTTGGCAACGTGTACCAAGGATTTAGCCACTTTTCAGAGGAGGTAAAATGTGATTTTAATCTAAATAGTACATAAACTGCTTGTAGACAAAAAATAAGCTTTGCGTATTAATATTACGCGGCGGAAAATGCAAAACTTCTCCGCGAACTCCAATGGACCAAAGCACAACGGCCGCGGTCACGCGTTTGCATTCTAGTGCGTCTACCTAGACTTTAACAACATGAGATGATCGGTAGACTGTATTTTTTGGATGTCCTATTAAATAAACTACTTCAGAAAAAAATTTCAGCCTTGCACATATAAATAAAAAATGTTTGTTCTTTCCACACACTGCGTGGGTGGTAGACCTGACATGGCAACGCTTCTGGCGCGGTAGAATATTATTTCCGGTATGTTTTTATGTCATCTGTGAGTATATAAAACTTCAATCTTGTAGATATAATACATTTATGCAACTTTTTATAATATTGTTTAATTCTCATTTTTGCAACACTAAAAGTTTGGTAGACTTTCACTTTCATCATTGATACTGTCTAAGCTATCAGGGGAAAAGATCTAAACTTTGTAGATATTAACGCGAAAAATCTGTTACTACTTCCCTGGCTATAATCATAATGAACATAAATTAGAAACACTCGTATTTTTTCTAGTATTTTAAAAGGAGCTAAAGCCATATTGATGCCACGTCGTGCCTTGAATTACATTTTTTTGCTTCGTAATTTAAATTTATTAATTTAGTGAACATGATTGGACTGAAAAATTAATATGGAAAATTAATTAGAGTTTCATGTTCTCATAATTGAAAATTTAAATGCTACCTTATCGCCTTTCTCGGAAGAGGAAGGTTCTATAGCAAAAAGCTGGCTGATATTGGAAAGCCATAAATAGCCCGAAGGTCGTGATGAGTAATAGACTTTCTGTCGAAGTTAATTATGATGACATTATTCATCTTGAGTTAATTAAACTGACAGGTTTCTTGACAGTCTGGACACCACCGATTGCTTATAGTAAATCGTAGGGAATACGAAATAATACATTTTTCAAAACCACCAAAATGATACTTAATAATTTTTATAATCAGTATAATCAATAAGTACTTTTTTTGTAAAAATAGTATATGTCCATTATTCTTTTTTAAAGCGTTTGTAGGTTCTTGGTGAATATTTTTCAAGTTGGTGGGGTCAGCGGTGGTTGGTATTAGCCACTATCTTTCTCTCACGAACCGATGATTCCACGAAAAAAATGGTAAGAGCTTTTTTGTTCAGCACTAAATTATTACCAATTTATTCAGAAAATGTCCTTTTTTTCTAAAAAGAATTTACTTCCAAGTTATTGGTTATACAATGTGGTCCCGGATGGGGTACGGCACTCTTGCAAAATTTCTCATTTTTGATTTGCCGAGAAAAGCCTTAGGAAGTCGTAAACAGTTGTAAAATTTAAGACAAATTATACAAGGTGTTCTAAAAATTAGAAAATATGAAATCGACCTTACATTTTTGTTGAAAATTTTATTTATCAAAGTTTTTCAATTATGAAGAAAAACTTAAATACTAAGTTTAGTTGCAAAATAAGAAATAACTATTTTCACTTGTAATCTCCCTAGTGCTTGAATTATTTCCGGAAAGTTTTTTGAGGTCCGAATTTTCTTTAAAAATTCCTGAGCGAGAAAAAATTTCCGGATTTTAAATTCAAGAGCGAGGGAGATTCGGTAAGAAAATTTTAGACCAAAATTACTTGACAAAATAAAATTTAGAAATGTTTGCAAAATCTTGTAGGCTGGTGCCGGTGTTAGATTAATTTTTTTGATTTTTATTTTTTTATGTGGTTTCCTCACATTTTAGTAAAATGAAATATTTAATAGTAGGTAAAATATGGAATAATGAGAGTGAAGTAAAATTAAAACAAGTTTAGTATACTTATTTCTTATATTCCCTACGCTCTAGTCGCATAAAAATAATATAAGTAATTAATATTAGCCATAATAATTTATTTCGTATGCAATCTTTACACTACAGTAAAGGGAAACCAAGATTAAATGATATTTGCTGTGATTTAAAGTGATGACAAATAATATTCCCGAGAATATTCCCTAAAAATCGCTAATAGTTAGCCATGGAATCACAAGTGTCTTGGAATATGTCATAAAACGGCTCTGTGCTTTATTTTATGAGAAAAGAAGATGTACAAGTGGAATTTTTAAAGCATTTGGAATTAGATAATGATGTAAGGAAACATGGTAAGCCAGAATTGTACTAATTTAATTTAAAATTAATATAAAAATATTTTTCATAATATAACGCCATTGTCTAATCATTGCTGTCAAACCAGGGAAATTTCCACTTATTAATCACATAGGTAGGTGCTCATGGGTTAGTAAGATTTTCAAAAAATTTGATGGTTGTCACAGGAACAACGACAAAATAAACGTGTCCGATTGGCTAATAAATGATTGGTATAAAATTTTCAACAAAAAAATAACATTTTATTCAACTGAGTTGAAAACTATTCCACATGTAGACCTCCTACTAGTACACATTTTTCTAATCTTTTTCTAAATTCTTCATAGGCGAATGAAATTACTTCAAGTAATGCCATGAATTAATATCAATATCAGTGTAATAGATATTTATTCGTATTTTGTATTTTCTATAGAAATATTAATTACTGATTATTGAATGGGGTGTTTTCTATACATCACAATTCACTTCGAATGATGAATTATTATGAAGTAATACATAAATATGATAGCCTAAAGGCATTCATAATAATTAAATCGTCAGATTAAAATAAATATTTAGTAAACAAATCGGCTTTAAATTCAAATATTTGATTGATTTTGAAAACGCCACCTCGTTGGGTAATGATCCTGGTGACGTCGCGTCGTCTCCACTGACCTCTATATAAACTGGACTGCCAATACTAACGGGCTGCGCGTGGAAAAAATAAGACACAAAGGAGCTCATGAAATAGCTATTGCGCATGCTCAAAAAGCAGGTAAACTGTCAAATTTAATCTGGAATATTAGTTTCTAGCATAGGCGTACTGATAACTTATAATTCTGGGTTCAATCAACTGGTGTAAGTTGGTTACTAGTTTTCTTTCTTGTATATGCATTTAGCTCACATAAATCTAATAATAATTCTTTTATTTTTCGTAAAATAAATGATTATAAGTAACTCCTAACTTCGAAACCCAACAGTGACGCCCATGCTTGTCTGTAAACAGTTGGTAATACGCATGTGCAGTTTGCAGTTGCGCAGTTTCAATTTGTTGCAGAAATTAAACTATTGCTTTGTTTATCCAGTTTATATAGAGATCAGTGGTCGTCTCGTATATCACGTGTTTCTGACAACAAAGTTTTTACGTAATGCCAACTTACGTGATCCGCATGTATACGGAATTTGTTCGTTGTTAGAATTTTAAGTTGGTACTCATACTTTGTGACATCAGAATATCACTAGCGATGACGTGTACCACTTGATATATTGTTCATTTAAAGTAATAATCATAACCAAGCATTATAAATTTTCAATGCTGGAAGATATATATTAGTTTCAATTCAAAATGAAACTCATGCCATTACAAGCAGAATTTTAAAGTAAGTATATATGATCTATTTACAATATTGAAAGTAATAAGCCATCTAGCTATCATCACAAAAATAATATGTTGATTTCGATTTGGGAAAATCGCTCCGCGCTGCTTTAAACCATTTCACTTTCCGCGAATAATTCGTTATAGGAACACTTCGGAACTTTTTGTTTGGAGCATTTAATGAAGTATTTCTGCATCTTGGCACAAAACAATTATAATAATAACATAAAGTCATTAAGGTTAGATTCTATAATATTTAACATCTCAGTTTGCCATTTATACAGAGAGTGACGTCACATATGACCAGTAATACTACATATGTGTTTTTTGGCGAGGAATATTTAATTTGAATCTATATTTATTTTAAAATTATAAAAAAAAAAAAATTTGCCGAAAAATTGTTTCTGTTATATATAACATATACCATAAGTATATATTTTTCGACTTAAAAAATAAGTGAAAACACCCTATTATGCTAACCCTGGAACAACGAATTTACTTGGTCAAATGCTATAAAATCTTAAATGTATCTCATAAATACAAGTTTTTAATGAGAAGTGACTCGCAAAGCAGTACGTAAATTAATTTATAAATTTCGTTCCACTGGATGTAAAAAATATAAAAAGAACAAAAACCTATTAAATGAAGATGACGCTGTAGTTTTAGACTATAGGCGCGCAGCCAGGGGCATGCCCCCCCCCCCCCCCAAGCCGTCTTATATGAACCAAAAAATAAAGAAGCATGATCACTATTAGTACAAATATATTTAAGAAAATTTTCCCACAGTTATCAGACCTGTAAAAAGTGAAGTATTTGGGTTATCTAAACATGATTTTCACCCCCCGCAGTTCTAAAAATTATGAATGCATTATTATGCATTTTGGTGAAAATTATCAAGAGAGCAAAGTAGTAGAGCATAAAATTTCCTATTTTTGTCTCTACTTTTTTTTTCGAATTCCGCTTAGTTTCGCCGCCAGAGGGCGCGAAAGAAATAAATATACATATAGACTTTTGCGCCTTTTTTTAAATTTTGAGCCAAAATTATGCATTTTTATGAAAAATCACATGAGATAAAATTCACTATCTTTAGGTGTTTTCTATATTTTTTTTTTTTTTCATAAAAATATATATATACATATATATATTTTATGTTCTACAACTTTGATCTCACGTAATTTTTCATAAAAATGCATAATTTTAGCTCAAAATTTAAAAAAAGGCGCAAAAGTCCATATGTATATTTATTTTTTTCGCGCCCTCTGGCGGCGAAATTAAACAGAATTCGAAAAAAAATGGTAGAGACAAAATTTATAGGACATTTTATGCTTTACAACTTTGCTCTCTTGATATTTTTCACCAAAAGCATAATTTTTCTTCAAAATAGAGAAAAAGACGAAGAAACGCTAAAATTCAAATATATGTATATATTTCTCAAAAACCACCATTTTTTAGAACTGCGGGGAAAATTATGATTAGACAACCCAAATACTTTTAGATAAATGCACATATTATCTAGTAGAGGAGTATATACACATCCGTTTCCAACCATTTTCTGAAAAGTTTTCCCCAACCTCTGAGGAGGCCGGTTCTATTGCCCCCCCCCCCCCCCGATGAACTTTCAGGCTGCGCCACTGTTAGACTATATATAAGAACACCTAAGATGGTCGTTAAGAAAAAGATTAATAAATTTAGCTATTAGCAAATCTCAGATTCAGAGAATTTTATTCAGCAACAAATTTTATGTATTCAAACCTAAATTTATTCACAAACTTCAAGTTGAAGATGATGCTTGTCGTTTGGACCTTTGTTAACTATGGGTGTGAAAATTTTAGCAGATAAATCATTTCATCGAAATATTTTATTCACGGACGTACCTACTTTTACGACTAATGGCGTAGTCTTTTTTCAAAATTGGTAGGTATTGGGCTCAGGAAAATCCTAATTTCCGAATTACCACTAATAATAAAAAAATTTAAAAAGTAAATGTTTGATGCGGCATAATAATTTGTTCTTATTTTATGGATGGAAATCAAAGTACTTGCTTTGAAATCATGAATAATTTTGTTTTGGTCGAACTGGATAATAAATTTAGAATTTAGAAGAAAAACATTTTTCCGCAAGATGGATGCCCAGCACACTACAGTTCTACTGGTTAGGCAATCCCTTCCACGACAGATGGATTGGCCGCTGTGAACCAACAGCATGGCCAGCCCGTTCGCCAGATCGAACCCTATTGGATTACTTTTTATGGAGGTATTTAAAGCAAAAAGTATACGCAAACGATTTCCAAGACGACGCACGTAGATTTATTAAAGCAAAAAATTGTGGATGATGTTGCAACCATAAATGAAGATGTGATATCATCTGTCTATGTAGAATTTAGAAAAATATTAGAAAAATGTATGCGTGGTCTACATGTGGATTTATTTTTAACTTAGTTGAATAAATTGTTATTTCTTTTCAAAATTCTTATTTTCTTATTTTGCACCTAAACTCACTCCGTATTTGAGATTTTCTTCATAATTGAAAAAACTTTGTTAAATGAAAATTTCAATAAAGATTTAAAAAGAAAGTAGTTTGCTTAAAGTCAATTTCATATTTTCTAATTTTTAGAATACCCTGTATAATTTATCTTAAGTTTGACCACTGTTTATGACTTCCTAAGATAAGCAAAACATTTTATAAAAAATGACTTTTTCTCTGCAAATCAATAATTCCTCAAGCGCCCTCGTGCGAAATTTCGAAAGGCGCCAAAAAATGTTTTCGTCCTTATCTCGTAATTGATGAGCGGGGGTTGGGGGGGGGGGGATTTTTTTCTTCCTCATAAATTTTATTCGAAAACAAAAGCGACTTATATTAAGCTTGTGCCGCCCGCCCCCCTCCAAAAGCCGGCCCTGCGGGGACACGTTATATAATGTTTAAAAAAAACTTAATAATATAGACTCGTAACTCGAAAACCACAAGTCAAAATGTTAAATTTTGGATAAGAGGTTCTACAGCATGCTGATCAATAACATTCCATTAGAGAAATGGGGCACACACTGTATATAAATTGAAATTTAATTTACATTTAAATACACAAGATTATTTAAAAAAATGTTTAGTTATTTTTACAGTGACCATCCTGTTTGTTTTTCATGTTTTTCTTCCTTAACAGTTGTGTTAACTAGATGCGAAATATTATTGCCCTCCATCATGTTTTTTTATTATTTTTTAATAGTGGCCACCCTGAATATTTTTTCAAATTTCATATTTTCTTCCCCTGCTAATCGAAGCAAAGTACTGCAATCGTGAAAAATTCACCCTCCCAGATTTTTCCGGATTTTCACGTTTGAGAGTATCTAGATTCCGAAAAATAAAGCCATTTAATTCTATTTGTCTGTCCGGATATCTGTCTGGTGTATGTTTGTCTGTTGGAGCTATATTTCCAAAACCACTTGACGTAGAACAATAATATTTGGTAGGTAGTTGCTGCTACTGCCAACGAAAAACTTTGATATACTTCCAGCCAAAAATATGCAGGGCGGACCCCATACAATTATGGAAAAATACGGAAGACAGTAATATTTGGCATGCAGTTAGCACAACTGTCAAAGAAGAAAAATATGAAAACTGTACATTAGAAAACAATGAGAAAATGTAACTGAGGGTAATAATATATTGCATGTAGTTAACACAACTGTTAAAGAAGAAAAATATGAAAAATATACACATTCTGGTCACTGAACAAAATGTATGAAAATAAATGTGATGAAGGGCAAAAATATTTTGCATGTATTTAACACAGCTGTCAAAGAAAAGTATGACATTTGAAAAATAAACAGGGCTGTCATCCAAAAAAATTAATGAGAAAATGTGATGGAGGATGGTAATATTTTGTATGTAGTTAGCACAACTGCCAAGGTAGGAAAATATGAAAATATGAAAAAAAATAATAAGAAAATGTGATTCAGGACGATAATATTTCGCATGTAGTTGGCATAACTGTCGAAGAAAAATATTAAAAATATACACTGTCAAATATCACTTTAAAAATAATAAAGAAATGTGGTGGAGCACAATAATATTTCCCACGACCGCCAAGGACGAAAAATATTTAAAAAATATACAGAGTGGTCAACCGAGAAAATAATTAAAGATATGTGACAGAGGACGATAATATTTCGCATGCATCTAACATAAATGTCAAGGACAGAATGAAAAATATACAGGATGAACACTATAAAAAATAATTATGGTTCAAAAGATATTTGGACTGGAAAAATATACATTGTAGTCGTCCTGCAGAAGTGATAATAATGAATCAATGAAAGATGCTAAAAAGAGAGGGAAGTTTTGCGTAAATACTTTTACAGATTTTTTTCTTTCACAGTTGGATAACTACATGCGAAGTATATATTATTGCCCTTCGTCACATTTTTTTCACTTTTTTTTTTCGATGACTACTCTGTACATCTTTCATAGTTTTCTTCCTTGACAATTTTGTTAACTACATGCCATATATTATTGTTTTTCATCACAATTTTTTTCTGAATTATTTCTTTATGTGTCCACCCTGTATACTTCTCACTAGAAGTTCAGTTCCTCTTTGGAATTAGCGTTCACTACCTACCAAATATTCTTCTTCTTCGTCATATGATTTTATAGATATAACGGCAATAGACAGACAGACACCAGGCCGACGGGCAGACAGACAGACTGACATGACGAAATGAAAAGACTTTAATTTTCGTAATGTACTGTCGTGAGCAAAATTAAATAGGACAAGTCTTATAACGTATTTTTGCTAAAATCTAGTTGTGTACATCTAACTTTAATTTTTGTGACATTGTCAGTTAGTTGTCATAATTCATTGGAAGTGTGCAAATAGAGAGAGATTTACATTAGAAAAAATTAGTTGTCCTATTTAATTTTGCTCATTACAGTACCTACTTTGAAACGTGAAATTCCAAAGCAATTTAGGAGGGTGATTTTTTCACGATTACAATACTTCCCTACGGTAAACGAGGGAAGTAAAAATCAAAATGATTTTGAATAATTCAAAGTGTAGTAATAGTACAGTAAGCGAAGCTTTTAAATCCCAGCCCGAAAAAGATGTAATGAATTTCCAAATTTGTTTCTTCCTCATGCTTCATAAAATATGTACAGTCGCTTTCACGGAAAACGACTACACGTAAAAAGTCAATTGGTCGTTTTTCCAACTTTATTTTATAGTGTAAAGAATATTTTTATAAAACAAGGTTATGATAAAAAGTCACTTTACATGTCACATTAAAATTAATTCTTTTTGGCATTTTTATGACAAATTAATTTGACAATAAACAACAGGAAAGTGTCACATGTGCCATCAAGAAAAGACGCATTTACCCAGTCAAAAATTAGCTATATTCGATTTCCGTACGTAAGAATCTATATTATAATTTTTCCTGCTTTTTGGTTAGAGGTGGTTCCCACCCTTTCTTGGGGGTTGTCGCAAAAAAAAACGAAAATACACATAATCTGATAGAGAATAAAATTATAAGAAAGAAAGGTCTTATCCACTTTTTTGCTAAAATGCATATTTTTCGTGATATTGCAAACTGAAAATTGCAATTATCACCCCCCTAAAATCAGTATTCTTAGACGTTTTTTTAATTACTCGAAAAATGTGGACTTTAATAAAAAAAATGCAAGGGTACAAAATTAAAGGTTTTACGAAAAAAAATAGAACGGTTTTTTCTTTTTTTCTCTCCCATGTTTAGTTTTGGAAATATGGCATTTTAAAAATGGCGCCGAAACGTTTAGAAAAAATATATGACGTTAAAATCTAAAATTACTCAAAATCTACGACTTTGAGAAACATTTTTATTCTTGTAAAAATTAAAGGTATTAAAATTTTCTTTTGATTGAGATGTATAAACTACAAAAGTTACAAACAAAAAAGCAGCGCATTTAAAAATTTAGGCACCATTTTTTTTTTCTTAGTCTTATTTCTTATTAATTCAATTTTTTTTTAAATCCTAGATATTTTTAATGCATATTATTATTAATATGCTAAAATTTTTTAGAATTTTTAAAATAATTATTTTTCATTCTGTACCCATTTTCAATAAAGAAAATTTCTCGGAAAATTTTCATAATTTTTTTGAAAAAAATCGGGTTTTTGGAAATTTCCCAGAAAATATTTTTTTATAAAAAATGGTAAGAGTACAAAAATGAAGCTTATAAAAAACGAATAGTCTGTTTTTTTTAAATTGTCCTACGACAAAGTGTTCCAGAGATATAAAGGTTTAAAGATGGCGCTTGAGCGCATACGCAAGAAAATTATGTGTTTAAAATTGAAATATCTCAAAAACTATAAGGTTGATAAAAACATGAATATAAAAAAACGAAGAATTTGTGACCATTCTTAATCCTTTTTTACATAAATTTAGACCTCGTAATCACAATCAGCGACGTAAAAAACATAAGTATATGGATTTTACTGAATTTATTTGTAAAATTGAAAGAATTAATAATTTTTCAGTATTTAAGGGTGGTTTATACCCTTAATATTCTCGTCTTTCCTACGTTTTAACCCATTCAGCAACCTCAAAAACATAAGTATATGGATATTCGTGATTTTATTCGTAAAATTAGAAGACATTAATTTTTCAGTATTTAAGGGTGATTTCAACCCATAATATTTTCGTCTCGTAGGTTTTGACCTCACAGTCATATTCAGTGACCTCAAAAATATAAGTGTATGGATTTCCGTTAATTTATTCGTAAAATTAGATGCGTTATTCATTCTTCAGTTAAAAATAAAAAGCAGGTAATAGGACAATATAAATTTTGATGTACGTATTTTATAAAGCATATTGCAGAAAGAATTAAGAAAATTCCTTTCATCATTTTCGGGCCGGGAATTTTACCATTTTTACTGCTTCGCTAATGTAATATAACAAAAATTTCAGAACAGTACTCTATTTAATCATGAAATAGGGAGAGAAAAATAAATTGTAGCGTTTTGAGTGGTTTTAGAGCATTTACACTAATGTAAAGAAAATTTAATGGCAGTGGAGAAAATATCTAATAGACCACATGTGGTACGCGTATTTTAGGGACTAAGAGTTCTACTAAAAACTATATCATGTAAACTAGAATTTTTGAGAAAAATCAACATTCTATTCATGTTCAGAGTGTATGTTATCAAAAATTCAAGTCTCCTTTTTTGTATTTTAAGAGAATACTATTTATATACGCTCATAGTCGAGTGCTATAGTAGAATTCGAAACACGTTCTCTTCACCTAGAGCAAATAATATGTAAAGTTGTGTAAGAACATCGTTGTAAAATAATGGAATATCCAAACATGCCTCAGTGCGCTATTGTTTTCCACCGCGGGACTCGGTTTAGCACCGTAAAATTTATTTACATTTCACTTTTTTTATTTACAAAATAACAAATAGACGGTAAATGCTGGCGGTAATAAAAGGTGTTAAAACAACATTGTAAAATAAAGTAATATGCAAGTTGCTTGCCAATACGTGAACGTTTATAGCAATATTTCAATATAAATATATTTTGTAATAGAACATTCAAACGGTGCGCCGCGCCGCCTAGGCAATATTGTATAATATATTTTATATTCGAAAGTGATGTAGGTACCATTCTGAAACTATATAAAGTAAATTCGGAGAAATATTATGCATAGAAAATTTTACACAATTTTCCTGTAATAATAAATGTCAAGGATCTATTTATAATGTTCTACGTTTTGCAAATAGTTAGGACTGATAATAAACTGTAATGTTTATCTGAATAAAGCGTGTGCAATTCCATGGGAGGTTTAATGATAATTTCGTGCTACTGCTAAAGTACCTATTTTTTTAAAACTCGGAATCGAGTGGACACACCTTCGTAACTCAGTTATTGGTCATCCAATTTCAACCAAATTTGAATCGGTACCAAAGACCTTTACTGTATCCTTTTTGAGTAAAATAAAATTTATTTCAGTCATTGGCGTGCATTTTTATTAAGAAAAAAAGGGTCGATTTTTCAAAAGTCATATTAGACATTTCTTTGTTGAAAAACTAATCCAATATTATTGATCAGCATGCTGTAGAACCACTGTATTCAGAATTTAACAACATTATGAATATTAAATAATCAATAAATTGGTAACGATTTTTTTTTTTCGAAAAAAAGTCATTCTTTATTTTCTCTTTACATTCATTTTTTCTACCACTCCATATCATCGATACTTTCAAATTCGGTAGTCCTTCATATCCGAATAATTTACAGGACTGATAGCCCAAAATATTAGCAATTTTTCAATGAAAATTCTTAGCCTGCGAAATGTGAAGTGAAGTAGAAAAAGTGAATTTAAAGAGAAAATGAGGAATGATTGTTTTTTTCGAAAAAAATTTAATTACCAATTTATTGATTATTATTTAATGTTTAAAATAGGTAAATTTAAGGGGGTCGTAATTCGAACCAAAAATCAAAATGTTGCTATATTCTGGATATACGGGTTCTACAGAATGCCGATCAATAACATTGCATCAGTTTTTCAATAAAAAAATGCCTAATATGTCTTCTCGAAAAATCGATCCTTTTTTTCGTAATAAAATGCACGTCAATAACCGAAATAAGTTTTGTTTTACTCAAAAAGGATATGGTAAAGGTTTTTGATGCCGATCTAAATTTGGTTGAAATTGGATGACCAATAATTTAGCTACGAAGGTGTGTCTACTTGAGATGGGTCACACTGTAAATTATCTTCAAAATTTAGTAGATAAATCCTTATGTCGCCTCATGCAGAAGATACTTTTAAAGCTTTAATATTTAACAAGTCAGTGTTAATATTTTTCGATATGCCACTGTTCAGTGCATAGACACAATTTCGAAACTTCGAGAATACCAGAATCGTCGATTTCTCGATCAAATCGAGAACTCGCAAAAGAAAGCACAAATGCAAATATCAGTGACAAAACAGTGCGCATATCAACGGACTGCAGAACGGACCTAAACAATTGTAGGACAAACTCTGGGCTGGTTCTCCAAATTAAAATTTGATGTGCTTGCACAAAATAACAGTGTCTAGCTACGCCGGGTTAAAGGACATGATGGAATTCAGGGTAACGAAGAAGCGAACATTTTAGCCCGCAAGAGATCTGAGAGCGCTCTGCATATTCCGGAACCTGCAATAGTTCTCTCGGATTCTGTCCACAGTTCCCTGTTAGAGAACTATACACTGAAACGCCACGCAGACAGGTGGAGTGGCCTAAGCAGCTGCAGAGACAGCTGAATGGCTTTGGCCACATTCAGTCATAAGCTCGGCAAACGCTGTCTCCAATTGTCCAGGACCAATCTGCGTGTCTATGTAGGATTGCCAACAGGATACTGCAGACTAAACAAACACTTTCACACAGTGGGAGTTATAAATAACCCAAAGTGTTGAGGGTGTAATCTGGAGGTTGAGACTGCCGTGTCACTGCCCTGGCTCTCTGAACGAAAAGAGGATCCATATTTGGGGGACTTTTGGCCCAATATGGTCTAAATAGATGGCGCTCAGCCGGGCCTTCTCCTAAAGTACATCACAAATGTTGGTTGGCTTGAGGAATGGTGGTCATGCCGCCACCTATGGGGTAGTACAATGGACCCACTCATGAGGTCTGAGTGTACGTGAGCGCAAGCTCACCCCGCCTCCAAGCAATCCAGATCCAGATGCAAGAAGGCTAATTTTGAATTTTAGCAAAATTATTGAAAATGCTAATTAGTTCATAAAAATCATCATGTGGATAACTCCATGAGGGTCGCTAGAGAGCGGTGTCGACGTAAAATACCCTTATTATGCCACCGGTACATGTGCAAAAGCAGGAAAGTCGCGTATGACTTACATATTGCCATAAGAACCTTTCAAAAGTTCTTGTTCTTACTATTAGCAACTATAAAGCTGCCCATGGACAAAGGGTAAGTCCAAGTCAAATTACACCCGTACACTTCTAGGAAGTATTTTTGATTGCTACTATTATCTCAACCACCATCGCGTGGTGGTTGAGATACACGTCCTCTAAAGGAGGCGCCCGCCCTTGCAATGTTTGGTAGGCAAATTCTTATGTATTAAGCTATACCCACATTTACTACACTTTTTGAATTTACACAATAAATTTGTATTATTTGAACTCTTGCATTTTCACTGATTGAATAATTAATGTTAAGTTTAACCACTCGGGAGTCTTATGTGTTATGTTGACAACAAAATATATGGGATCCTCATATGGCTCACAAGTCTGTTATTCAGGACATTGATCAGATTACAGAAGCTAAATTGAAGGACTTTATAAAAGTAATTAGGATATTAAGAGTGATAAGAATATTAAGTTTCGCTGCCCAATGCATAATGGGCCACAAAATCGAAAAACCTGATCAAAAAGCCAAAATTGTACTATGCGATATGGCTGTAATTTGTGCAATTTCAACAAAAACATAGTGAAACTTTAGCCAGATAATCTATAAAATAAGTATATATATAGTATATAAGTATAGATAAATATATAGACATTTATTTAATTATATCACATATAAAATGTTTATAGCAAGTCACAGTAAAAAATAAATAAATTTAGTTACATTTTAAAAATATCTAAATGTAAATGTAAATTATTACAATAAAACTATCATAGTCCAGGTGCCCGCGTACATAAATGGAATTTATACATATCCTCGTATAACTTCTTGTACGGCATAATTGCGCCTAGTCTATCACTTTTTCCTCTGCGAAAATTTTCGTGAGCGCGGCATTCCTCGGCATGAAAAAGACGATTCACACGCGTCGGACTGGTAAATCGGCAAATATATTTTGTCGGACAATTTGAGAATTGGATTCTACATATATATTCTATATATTTCTGGTGCGTGGTGCTTTACCTTAATTTTGAATTGATTATATTCAAGTGTTTTCAAACTTTCTGGGGGTTTATTGTATAATTTTAGGTGTAACGAATTTCTTGCCTATTTTGTGAGACGAAATTTTGATGTTTTCAAATAGTTGCCGACCTAGTATTGTAATCGTGATAATTTGCGTGAGTGGAGAGTGAATTTTTGTTGCGATGAATTTGCAAGATACTATAATAAATATATAAAGATGGAATTGGCATTATTTTAAATTGAAAGAATAGAGGCCTACAATGCTCTAAGGGATGGACACGGGCAATAAGTGCGTGATATGCATTCAGTAATGTTTCTCTATTCACTAATTTTTTAAGTTGGCGTAAAAGAAATACATATCCAGATGTTTTATTGCACAGCTGATTAATATGAGAGGACCAGTTTAGTGAATCATCTAAAATAACTCCAAGAATCTTTACGCTTTCACCTACAGTGAGCGAATTATTTGAGGAAAAAATCAGCTTCTGAGTATTATCCCTGTTAACATTAACTAAATTTTTATTGTACCAATGTCCAGCAAGATTTTGAGTTTCGTTTATCATTAGTTTTAGATCATCCATATTTTTGTTCTGATTTATTAGTCATATGCGTGCATTACAACGTTGTTTGGTAAAAGATAAAAAAATAAATCATTTACAAATATAGTAAATAATAGAGGACCTAAAACTGACCCCTGAGGCCCCCCGTGTTTTAAGGTTCTGAAATCAGATATTTCATTTGTTACTAGATATACAATGTTTACGTGTAATTAGATATGATTGCAACAGTTTTAAAGGAATGCCTCTATAATGCCATAGAAATTATGCTTCCCTATTAATAAGTTATGCTCAAAAGCCTAAGTGCTGTATACGCTCCCTCCTCAAAACCTTGGACAATGTCCCTCACAACTCTATAGATAGCATCCATAGTTGAACATTTTTTTCTGAATCCAAATTGGCATTTATGTAATAGGGAATATTTTTCGAAAAAGTTCATGATTCTATTTTTTAATATGATTTCAATAATCTTGCCAAACACTGGTATGGCCGATAGTTGTCAGGAATATTAGGCACAATTCTGGTTATCTTAAATACATCAGGGAAAGAACCTTGACTAAAACGTAAATTTATAACATTATACTAGCATTTAAATCGTAGATGTCCAAGCTACTAACTAGTGTTTTTTAGGATCTGTATTGCACTCAGTACTTCATATTTAGTGACTGCTTCAAGAAAAAAAGAGAATTGTGTCGAAGGAATATATTTTAAAAATTTAATGCGTCCTCATTTACGGCTGGCAATGGATTAATTAGATTGTCTGCAACTGTGGCAAAAAATCAATAAACGAATTAGATGTTATAGAATATTCCTCATTTTTATTTTTTATACTACTGTTTCTTTCATAATGGATTATTTTCCAACTATCCCTAGATTTATACGTTGACTTCTGAATAAATGAATCATAAGCTGACTTTTTTGTGAGATTAATTGCGTTTACATATTCTTTACGAAAAGAATTGTAAACAGTCATACCAGCAGGATTTTTTGTTGTATTATAAATCTGCTTAATAGCAGTGAGCGTATCTCTCATATTACGCAAATTATCATTATACCAGTTAACAGGTTTTACATTAGCATCAGAGACACATTTTATTAAAGGGCAGAGATTATGGACTAACGTTTGATAGGTATCTACTAAAAAAAACCACTGCCCAAGGAATCACTACTTTCACATCCGGATTTTTTATCCAAGTCACACAACGAAAAAATTTTGTATCTGGTAATAATTGTTTATGGAACTTTAATAATATAATATTTGAAATCCTCTACCTCAAAAACCCATAAAACGATACCCTACATCGGTAGTGGGGTGGGGGTGGTGACAAGGGGTGGGAGTGGGGGGTGGATAAAGTAAAAAAATATTTTGAGGTTTCTGGTTCTTGTACATACACTAAATTTCATCCCCTTTAATAATGGGGTGGGGGTGGTAATGGGGGTGGCTAATGCCAAAATTTTTTTTGAGATCTTAGCTTCTCTTGTCTATACTAAATATCAATTTTATGAACTCTTACCTGCTTGATTTACCTATTTACTCCAAATTTACCCCAATTTACCCCCCAACCCTTCGACGGAACAAGATGAAAATATAATCTTGTTCTAGATCTTGTTTAAGTACATATGTGTACCAAATTTCAAGTCAATATCTCAAACGCTTCCAGAGTAAACGTGCGCACAAAAAAGTTACAGACCGACAGACCGACAGACCGACAGACAGAATTTTTTTTTCACTCAAACTTGAAATCTCGACGTTTCATGACATTCTAAGCCTATTTGAACATTTTTAAAAAAATTTTTGTCGTTACTATACTTCCACTGGATGTGGAAGTAATTATATTTGTATGCATTGATTGCTTGTGAAATGTGATACAGTCATAAAATTGTGTTAAACGAGGTTCTACAAAGATAAAGAAATAAAGATCAATGGGTACTTTTTATTTAAGCTACAAAAAAAGTGCAACGAGTTCCAAGCATGGTTCTTTTACTGGTCGATTTCTTATAGTTTTTAAAAATTATGGTACAAAATTTAGAACCCGGCTCATCCCGGTTCGGAAGTAAAAAGTAATAATTTGGTCAAGTAAGAAGTGTTAAATATACGTATGACGCGACGACGGACGGTCAGTAACTGCTTCGAATGAATATTTTAATTTTTTTCACGGAAACTTCTACAAATAAATTTGGTAGTTATCTTCCGATGATTAATATCTTTCACAAACACGGATTTACTCAATAGACTATTGGTGTCTTCAGACCTAGTAATTTCTTCTATGAGAAATCTACGCAAAAATAAAATGGTAACCTTTCCTAAGGAAGTTCTCCAGCTATTAAAAGAGCCAGAATATCATGTAGCCGTGATTAAATCGGCTAATAATACTCAATCGGCTGACGATACTTAATCGCCTGAAAATAGTGAGACAGAAGTGTCTTCTGCAGTACCGATACCGAAGATGAAAAAATATTAATTTGATTATGAACTCTTTATGTTGTAAAATAATAAAGACATTTAACTATATTGAAATCTAATCCAATATGTGTTTTATGGGTTCAATATACTATTTTCTAGGCAACTTGTCTATTTTTATTTTTTTTAACAATTAGTTTACTTTTTACATCCCCGCAAACTTCCTCATTACCTTTATTTTTATTTAATAACAATAATAATAATAATAATAATAATATTTATTGACCAAAAGAGATACACAAGGTATATATGGTACGTCAATACAAAAAAATAAATATATGTATATAAGCATAAATAAACGCATACATAATATAACATACATAACATAAAAATAATAAGTATAAAATCCAAAGACAAACATCTAAACATGATTAACCAACAATTGCATATGTTACTGATGTTCTTTCGCAGAAAGAAAGTTACTCGCTAGCTCGGTCTAAAAATTCTCGTATACTATAATAACCTCCATTTATTAATACGTTTTTTAATTTACTTTTAATCATAGGCACACTTTGAATATTCCTAATATCTGGTGACAAGTTATTATATAAAATAGTGCAGTTATAGATAGGCGAGTTTTCGTAAGTTGATGTTTTGTGGGAGGGAATTCTTAACAGATGGCCAATGGCCATGCCTAGTGTTATGGTTATGCGTGAATGAATTACAGGTAAAAGAGTGCTCATTCTGTTTAACAAATACGAGACATTTGTAAATGAAAATACAGGGTAAACTAAGAATTTTTTTATCTGTAAACACTTGTATGCAACTTTCCCTGTATTCCAGATTAAAGATTAACCTTATTAATCTTTTTTGTAAAATAAACACTCTTTGTATATCTCGAGCACAACCCCAACTCATTATGTTCAAAGATATATGAGGATATGCCATAGCAAAATAGATATTTAACAATCCTGAAGTATCTAGGCAATCTTTCATCTGTCTTATAGCATAGTATGTTTTACTTAATTTTGCACAAACATTTTCGATTTGAGCATCCCAGTTAAGTCTATTGTCTAAGTGAGTGCCTAAAAATTTTACTTTTTCATTGAAATTAATATATTTCAATAGACCTGTGTCATTTGGCAAACCTTTCCTTATGTAGTAATTGATGGCTATACTTTTAGATTCATTAAGTATGAGCCGATTACGTTGACACCAAGTGCTAATTTCATCCATTATGTTAGCAACTACACTTTCCAGTTCCTGCGGAGTTTCGGCGGCTACAGTAATGCTAGTATCATCCGCAAACATCGTGATAAAACCATCTGTAATATGATCAGGCAAATCATTTCTATACACTAGAAAAAGTAGAGGGCCCAGAAGGGATCCTTGAGGAACGCCAAGTTTGACATCGTATGCCTCAGATCTAGCCCCATTAACATCAATGATCATATTTCGTCCTTCCATATACGACTTTATCCAGCGTAGAATATTTTCTGGTAGTCCGATATTTGATAGTTTAGTAATTGAGAATTTTGTACATACTGAATCGAACGGTTTCGAAAGATTGAAAAGTAGCGAAACTACCAATTTTCCATTATCTAAACTTTGATAGATGTCATTCAGTATTTCACATGTAGCTGTTTCAGTTGATCTGTTTGTTCTAAATCCATGTTGTAACGTGCACAGTATGTTATTGGATTCAAGATAGGTTGTCAAGTGACTGGAAACAATTATTTCTAATAATTTAGATAAAGTGTTAAGTAATGAGATTTGCCTGAAGTTATCGATGTCCTCAACATCACCTTTCTTGTGCAGTGGGACAATTAGAGCGGTTTTAAATATTTGTGGAAAGTATCCCTGGAATAATGACTGATTTATCAAATAAACAAATGGTTGCACAATAATGTCAATTATATTAAAAATAGTTAAAACAGAGAGCTCATCAATCCCTGATGTCTTTTTGTTTTTTGTGTCAATATATCAATGACTTCATGTACAGTTGCAGGAGATGAATTAAACTGAAACTCAAAATCGTGTCTAATCACTTTTGTGCACGGCAGTGCCAAGTTTTGCCCAAAATGATTTTGAATGCTTTCTGCGCTAGAACAGGAGAAGTGATGTGCAAATATTTCCACAATTTCGCTGGCATTTTCAACCCTTTTGGAATTATGTGCAATAGTAATGTTTTTGTTATTCGAAATTCTACCTAATTTTGAGTTCATAATGTTTCAAGTCTCTTTTGCTATATTAGTGGCGGAATTGATTTTGTTCTTGTAAAAATTGGCTTTGGTTTGTTTAATGCGAAATTTATATTTCTTTTTTTTTGTGTTGTATCTATTTTTTAATTCAATACTGTCATAGTTAGTAATTAACCAAAACAATTTTTTTTAAATCCTCTCCTTTTTTAATATCTCTGTTGACCCAATTTCGGTGTTGACTTTGCTTATTTACTCTATTTTTGTGAGGGCAGGATATATTAAAACACCAAGTAATATTCTCGACAAAATAATAAAATGCGTTATTAATATCTAAGTCGAATAAATTGGTCCAGTTTACTCTGGCCACTCTGGTTCTAAATTCACTCATATTATTCTTATTTAATTATCTTTTGCTTATTGTTTTCTTGTTTTCGTAATCCTTATCATTTTTTAAATGTGTCAGCTTTATAATATGAGCAAAATGATCGGCAATGTTTGTATTTACTAGTTCGCAAGCGAGAAATTGATTGGGTAAAGTAGTAGCCATGTAGTCAATGCAGGAAGAGCTCGTTCGACCGTTTATGTTTGTAAAAATTATCTAGATTTAATACATTGACCCCATATGAATTTAGTACATCTAGAAGCAATTTGGTACATAAGTGAGTTTTGTTGAAATCAATGTTTAGGTCCCCACAAAGGACAATAAAGTTGGACTTGCTGGATGCAATATTAAGTGCTCGTGTTAAATTGTTCATAAATATGTAGATATCACCATTTGGTGGTCGGTATACTGTAAGAATTGACAGCTTAATATTATTTATTTGACAATAGTATCGCACATATTTTGACATGGCATTCAACAGATAGATATTTTATATTTGACATTTCAGTTGCCACTGTGTCAGTGTTTGCTAAAATTACTGAGCCACCATTTATATGGTTGGCTCTAGCGTAGTATGTTAATATATTATAACCTTCAATATAAACATTTCCTATGCCATCAGCGTCAAATAATGATTCCATGTTAAATATACTCATTTTTAGAAAACTGGCCCATTCTTAAATTAGTTTGCTACGTTTTTCGCATTTTCCACTCCCAGAAACATCCCTCCCAATACATGTTTTTTTTTCGATATTTTTTCCATGCTTAATGCGCTCTCTTTAGCCGATTTGTCCATTTTCATTTTTTTTGTCACGTTTTTTCAATTTTTGCACACTAGCAAACAACACACCCCCATCACTTTTAATTGTTTTAAATATTTTTTTATGATTTATGTACTCATTTTTAGGCGATTTAACCATGTTCAGAATTTTTGCCAGGCTTTTCGATTTCTGGGCCCACTGTGCAATATCTACACTAATTTGTGACCTTTCAACCTTCAATTAAATACAGTGTCCGGAAACAAGTTCTACCTATTTAAAATATTTGTTAAACAGAAAACCAATTTTAGTAACTGGTCTGGTATTTTTTTTAATGACAGATCGACAAAAACGTGTTGAAAAATTAGTTCCATTAAATTCAATTAAAACTGTTTCCGGTTTCACTTTAAAGTCGGTAATAATTATCCATTGAGTAACAGAATTAAATCGTGCATTAGAAAGTGGTGGAGAGATAGTGGTTCGGTTCTAGATAAAAGACCAACTGGCGGTCCACTTGTAACACGGTAAATGAGAAAAGGGTGAGAAATGCAATTATACCTATTTCAAAGATGCTACAACGCGCATGCCGCGCTGCTTTTCATTTATACGTACGTGCTTTCAAGAAGTAAGCAACAGACTTTAAAGTCATAAACACGGTTTCATGAAACATTTGTTATTATAAGAAATATAAATGTGAAACCGAGAAAAGGAGAACTAAATAAAGCTCAATGTGTGTGCGAGGTCGTAATAGAATATTAGATCTACAATCCCAACTCATAGTGATGAAATAGTGTAATATTCCTCCGACTACCTGAAAACATACGCGTGGTGGTAATAAAGGAATCCATGTTATTATCTATCAGCTTTACTGTCGGGAAACTTGTGCATTCAGAGCTGGCCACATCTTACCATCAGTTTAAAGCAAGAAAAATACTCTCCATTAATTCTCATCTGTCGGCCGGCTTCCCATTTCTCCATCCTAGTCGACCCTTCTTCCTCCATTCTCGGCCCCAAACAACGTCAGGCCCACATCTGCAATGTCTGGGGACCTGATTGGGAGCGGCCAATAGGATAGTGCAGACTAACATTGTTAAGCGTTTTATTTTACTGTCTCTTTATTTTTACTTCCTCATTTGTGAATTTATATCCTTTATTCGGATTCTCCTAATTTGGAAGGCTTCTGGGAGTTCGGCGGTCTCGAAGTTAGATTGTGGCTTTCGCTGTTGTACACGGTTAAAAAGTAATTTAATTGGAATAATATAACGTATGAGAATAGGTAAAAGTAACGCAATCAAATTTAGAAATCGGAATATACAGAGTGTTTATGCATATCATTAATTAATTGAACTGAGTCTGCGGTAGGTTCTTGATGATACATATTAAATAGAATAATTGTTAAGAACACTTGATATTACTGTTTCACAATTTTCATTCCGTTTTTCCTGGCATATTTCGGCTATGCTACGGTCTCGCGACTAAGCTAAAAATGACAGCCTGCAAAATATATACAGACTGTCTATTTTACGAGGGCCACACCAAATATCACGCTTAATATCTATTGTAGAAGAATAAAGTTTTAGAAACAGTTATCCCATTTTTTGTGAGCTATATTTCAGTAAAAAGAAATTTGAAATCCGTAGCCTACTTTATGAGATATATTACAAAAACCTGAAAAATAGGAAAACCACAAACGGTTATAGCTTCCTTATTTCAGGAGATACGAAAAAAGTTAAAGGAATGAAAGTTGACGGCAAAGACAATAAGAATAATAACGTGTAACAGAAAAATCGAAAAATGCAGTTGGCTTTGACATACGCTCTTGTGCAAAAATGAAAAATACAAATCTCAAAGTAGGCCATGACGCCATTAATTCCGTTATTTTTTTCTCTTCCAACGATATAAAACATGTCACAGAAATTTTAACCGATAGTGTCAATATTTAATATTTTACGAATACCACAATTCATATAATTGAATCGTAACAATCAGCTGTGCCATAATAGCAAAAATTCACTTTATAATAATTATAATTCCGTAATTATTTATTACAATTTAATACAAACCAACAAATATCTCATAAATAAAAATACAAGTACAAAACGAACATCCAAAGAAAAAAACGAAAAACTATGTATAACAGTACTACCTACTACTATATTGAAAAGAAATTGTGTGTATTTATTTTTCTAACTACAAATGCTCAAATTGTGCTCCATGCATTCTGACACATAAACGTGCTTTACGAGACACGTCACGCATTACATTTTGGAGCATTTCAGGAGTAATTGCCTCACATGCGTTTCGAATTCTGGTTTTGATGTCCTCAATATTTTCAGGGGCAGTTTGAAATACCTTGTCTTTAATGTAACCCCAGACGAAAAAATCCAAGGGAGTAATATCTGGTGATCGAGCTGGCCATAGAATGGGTGCCTATCCAGCTATCTGGCATAACTTGATTTAAATAATTTGTACATATTTTCATGAGCTTTCATTTGGTATAAACTTTCCCTGCGACGCACCGTTTTCAAGATATAAGCGAAAAAACCAAAAGAGGGACTTTCTTTGTGCCCCCTCCCCCCGGCCCACCTCCTAAACGTCAGGACTTTCAGTATGTTCACTCCCTAAGCACCCTGAACAACTTTCTAAAGGAATCGCTTAGGTCCCTGGTCACGCACTCTACATTTCCTTTATTGATTAAACTATTGCGGTAAATTGGGTTAAATGGGGGTAAATAGGCAAATTAAGCAAGTAAGAGTCCATAAAATTGGTATTTAGTATATACTATAAGAGAAGCTAAGGTCTCAAAAGATTTTTTGGCATTAGCCGCCTCCATTACCGCCCCCCCCTTCATTATTAAAGAGGGTGAAAAAAATAAAAATGTGATTTAGTGTGTGTACAAATTTTTTTTTCATAATCCATTTCAATATTAGTAGTGTTAAACTTTTACTCAATTTCAATAAAGGAAATATGTTAGATAGCTTGAAATTCAAGAAGGCTTAAATGAACAGAATAATGTTACAAATACAGACATATTTCAAAATACCCCCACAACAGACACCGTATTAAAATTAAAATTAAGTTCCTAGTAGCAGGTAGTTATTAAGTGTGCCTTTGATACTGTAAAACTGAAGTTGCTGTTAATAAAACTAGATAAATATGCAATAATAAATAGTGATTTAAACTGACTGAAGTCATATTTGATGAATAGGATACATGAAGTTGTTATAAGGAGCAACGGTGTTGTTTATGAAACTGATACTAGCTTGGTCACCATGGACGTCCCACAAGGGAGTGTGCTGGGACCATTGCTCTTTATAATTTTCTTAAACAACATTGTTGATCATTTTGAAAATGCATTTGTGTCTTTATTTGCTGACGATATATCTACTGCTGTCTCTGCACCAAATATGGCTGAACTCTTATATGCAAATGGTGCCGTAAATAATATGGTAACATTTTCTTCTACCAATGTCTTAGCATTAAATAATTCAAAAACCGAATTATTGTTTTCCGCTAAAGAAATTAACCAAAGTCTTCTTGTAAAAATTAATAATTTGAGCATTCAGCAAAATAACTGTTACATTTTTAGGATTAAATCTTGACGCTCATTTAACCCGGAGCATTCATATTGACTTTTTGTTGAAAAAATTAGCTACACATTGCTTTGTATTATGGCAAATGAGAAGTAGAGTTAACTTAGACATTTTAAAATTGTGTTATTTTGCACATATATAGTCGTCTGTTAACTACGGCATTATATGCTGGGGAAATTGCTCTAGAGATAATGAAATCTTGATAATCCAGAAAAAAACTATTCGCACGATGCTGTTTAGACCTATCTTTTAAGTCCTTTACTGCTGATAAGGTGATTTTATATTTCTTAAAATTTCCAATATTCTGTACTTGTGTAAGCGAGTTTCATGGAAATAAAGATTTTTATCATTATTATTTTTTTTTTTTTTCGCGTGCGCGATGCTGGACAGTTCTCCCGTGTCTCCGACATTCTCATGGGAGAAGCGCTTATTATTATTATTATTGTTATTAATTCATCTCTTATAAGTGGCTAGACCGTAACAATTTTAAATAGAACTGGTAGAATGCAGTAAACGACGATACTGCTTCAGGTACTTATCTGCTATTTTCTTTTATTAAAACACCACTAATTTTTTGCTCTACTGTTCACTGTTATTGCATAGGCTATAGTGACGAATTAATTGTCTCCAGATGGTGCGACCTTGGTCATCGAAACAGGCATTGATGAATCTTTTCTCCTAAGCATTAACTTTATATTACTGCGACTTTATTAAAAGTTGAATAATTCCTGTATAAATACTACTAACAAATAAAATATAATCCACTTTATAGAGTCTCTGTCGCTAATAAAGTAAGCGATTCAAAATAAGCCAACACATCTAATTCGACTGCTTATAAATCGATAGATGAAAAGAAATTCAAGTTTAACCTGCTTATGAAATGGGTATTTTGTAAATCTCCTGCCCCTTTGAGGCTTAATTTCAAATACTTTGTAGAAGTGTTATCATTTCATGTTGTATTAAGAAGGAATTACCTGTTTTCAATATTCTGGAACGGGGGTTGTTATAATTAAATTATAATCATAACATGGATACTATAAATAACTAAAATTGCAATTGTTGTAATCCATCTAGTTAGGAGTAGTAGGCGTAACTATTTGTGATACTAATATTAAACTTGCATTTTCACACGAGTATCGTACCAGATTTTTTCTCTGTAAAATATTAAAAAAGGTTATTGAGAAGTATTAAATATCCTAACGTTTATTGTTTATAATTTATTGTTGTGGTATATTCATGATTTCTTATGTTTGTTGGGTATTTTGCCACGGTTTATTTCATCAAAAATTTTTAAATATTTTACAGTGGCTTTTCACGTTTCTTTAAGTAATAAATTATATAAAATGTCATAGTATGTAAGATTTTGTATTCATAATCACACCATCTAAGAAATTACAGAAATTACTGTGACTAAGGTAATAAAAATTTGTTTATAAGCGATGCGCGATGCCTCTAAATTAACGCTTAAACAATCTCCATTTTTATTGTAGGTAATATTATCAGAGGCGTAACTATGGCAGGGCAAATCGGGGGAGTGCCCCGGGGCCTCGAGAGATCAAGGTGCCCCAGCTGGCTCCTGGATCACCGGGAGACTAAGGGCTAGTTTTTTTTTTGGGATTTCTCCCCCGCTCATCAAAAAAAATTTTGAAATGAAAAAAATATTTTTTTGGATTAGGATTAGGTATTAAGAAAATAATATAATAGGGGGCCCCCAAAAATTGTTTGCCCTGGGGCCCCATGACGTTTAGTTACGCCTCTGAATATTACTATCAAATATGAGCATCAGTGCCGAGATTAGTGAATGTTTCGTCGAATATTGCGATACTTTCAATTGATGCACCTGCTCCAGATAGTATGAAACGGCGTATATATACGATCTGAAGAATGATGCACAGGAGGAGTAGTACAGTACCTGGAGGTAAAAAAAATCTGTAAAACTTCGGAGTAATTACATATGTAATGATAATTTTTCTTTACGGGTTATTATTGTGTATCTAAAAGGTATCGTATTCAGTTTCTTTACGGTCCGGATACTTGCTCTTATCCTCAAGGGGTGAAAACCACCCCTTGAGGATAATTCCAATTCCAGTTCTAATTTCAATATTGATTATCTGAAGAAGTATTACTAACTTATTTTTGAAACATAGTATAGTCATGTTTTTGCTAATTCCGAATCGGAAGTCAAAATTAAAAAATTCAAAATGGTGTCACTTTGAGCAATTACAAAAGCAAAATGGCGACATGTTTTTTTTAGTGTGAAAACGCACATTGAATCAGCCATAACTTCTTTATTTTTTGTGATGTAGAAAAAAACAAAAAAAACATTTTAAAGATCGATTAATCATCTTTAATTTTGTTCCTTAGAATTTTTTATGGGAGTATAACAGTTTCTAAGATATTCAACATTTTAAACTAAATATTTTGTCCTAAAAACGGTCGGATGCCATCTATAAAATTAAATGTCTCCGAAACTAACAACCCTACACAAGTATATAAAAAAATAAATTCATCCTCAGTTTATAAGCTTCGTCCGCTTACAGCAAGCACTGTATACTATATATTAATCAAAAACAGTATATTAAATATATTTCTTAATTGCGACTCCTTACATTAACATAATTGCAACGTTTTTATTTAAAATATTTGAAAAAGTACATCGTTTCTGTCATAACTTCTTTGTTTTTTATGAGAAAAAAAAATCATTTGAAAGCCTAATTAATAGCCTTTCATTTTGGCTTACCGCTCTTGATGTAAATGTCATAGTTTCTGAGATATTTAACATTTAAATTAAATACTTCTTCTTACAAACGTTCTTATACGCCCAGATCTGAGAAACTATTAACTCTATAGAAATTAGAAGAAACGAAATTCATCTTCAATTTAGTAGCTGTCTTATTTGTCTCTAGCATGTTTTCGCTCAATATAATACTTTTCGAGTTATTTGACGAATATTGTTTTCAAATATCTTTTTTTAAGCTAAAATTCTAATTTTCAAGTCGTTATAACTTAAAGACTATCAATTTTTATCAGCTCAAATGTTTTAAATTTTTTCTTAGTTGCCACCCCCTGAAAAGGACATTCATTCCCTATAAATTAGCAAACCGCCGCATAATAAAGAAACTTTCCTTGAATACATATACTGTTAAGTTGCCAAAAATGAACGAAATACGTTTCATATGACATTGTTCTGAAGTTAAAACCTCTAGGTACTTGTACTAGAGAGCAAAGCGCATAAACAGTATTGTTGGCATATTTTCAGCAGAAATTAAAAGGTCAAAAACCATCGTCACTTTGGAGAAAATACTGTGTTAAATACGATGTAATTAATAAAAACGTTGACATTAGTGTGACCATAACCTAGTTGCATTCTAAAACGATACATTGTGGGTTATAAAGGGAAGGACTCTTAAAGTATCGATAAAAGAGAATTTCGAAACATTTTTATCAAGAGCGGATAATCAAAATTTCTTGATAATGGTCCAATATTATAAAATAAACAGTTTATTTGTAATGTGATTTCTTTTAAGGACACGTTGCTTACACAGGTCGACAAAAGAAAAAATTCTGCTCCACGGACTAAACCTATCATGCCTTAAGTATTTTTGTGTGCTGAATCCGAATCTTCAAATTTTTTACCGCATAGATTTCGAGTAAATGTCAAGAATTGGCAAAAAAACGTATTTTGGCGATAAAAGCCGGGATTTACTCGAAATCTACGCGGTAGAAATTTCTTTAAATTGAAAATTCAGATTCAGCACATAAAAATACATAAGGCATGATAGGTTTAATCCTTGGAGCAGATTTTTTTTCTTGTAGACCTTTGCACAGACCTATCCACAGGTCTACAAAATAAAAAAATTCTGCTTCAAGGACTAAACCTATCATACCTTATGTATTTTTGTGTGCTGAATCAGAATTTTTTATTTAAAAAATTTTCTACCTCGTAGGTTTCGAGTAAATCCTGGTTTGTATCGTCAAAACACGGCTTTTTGACAATAGAAACCGGGAGCAGATTTTTTTTTTTTTGAAGACCTGTGTTATTGGTATCACAGGGGGTGCAGAAGAGACGAGCTATGCCCCATGCTAGTTGCTTACCTCATTTTAACAATCGTCCGCATAATTTATTATAAGAAATATTAACGTATAAGTATACTTTTTTTTCCGCCAAAATGAGGTAGGTTCAGGATTTTTTTTTTAAAGCGATAATATAACGGATTAAAAGTTAAGGGTGCATTTACATCATAAACATTGCTTATGTGGCGCCCTCTAGGATCTACACTAAAAATAGTAGCAGATATAAATTTTTTATCTTAAAAAACCCATATTCACCAAATTTCATTAAGTGAGAAAATTAAAAATATAAAATTGACTGTAACACCCGGTACCTCTGTTAATGTCAACTTTTGTACTAAGGTACGTTTAGTTAAATCGCATGTTTTAATGTCAGAAACTGTTCACTGTTGCTCTGTTGAACATTACTTACCTGTCACCCTGTTTAATATACAAAACCTACGATATTTAATTATATATTTATTGATTTGATCAATCTTTCACTAGTAATTTATTACATACTTTTCATTCTGTAGGAAATAAACATTTAAACCTTCGGAATTTTATTTGCCTATCTCCCACAATGTGTTAGTTATTGCTCCCTGTCTTTTAGACCCTTAAAAATAACTTTTAAATTCAGGTCAGAATTGGATTTGACTCACCCTGAACGGTTTGCAGTTGTGCCTGAAATATGACGCACCACATTGTTTTAGAATTTGGAATATTCACATGTGGGGTGAATGGAATAGTATAACAAACACGGAAATAGGGAGAATGAAATGTTTCGAATGATCGCAGGCAAGTCGTTTTGAAACTTTTTAAAGTTATATTCAACGAAAAATGTTGGCTTAGTTATATTTTAAATAAACGGAAAAAAGTGTGTTTTGATCACATTTTGTGCTTTCAGGAAAAACGGAAGGTTGAATTAATTTTTTCAATTATTATGTTGGATGTTACTATAATGTTTGCAACAAGGTAAAACCATAAATGTAAACAATACATTTTGGAATTAAGAGTCCTAAATGCTTATTTAAGTTCACAACCAGCTATCGATAAAGCGAAAAATGGCTTTGTAAGTAATTTCAAGGATTTCTAGGACATTAATTTGAAAGAATACGTTTATCTTACACAAATATTTGTATACTATATTGCAGTTGCTCTATTACCCATAAATATACTAAATATATGTGTTTTTTGAAATGTGTCTTAAAAAATACACACATATATCTAGTATATTTATACAGTGTCTCCCCGGATGGAGTTGACAAGAGGAAAAACATTTCTATTATTGATTTTACGAGGAAGTCATTCTTTGTAAAAAAATTCTCCTTGTCGAAAAAATGAATTTACCATATAAAAATCTTAGATCCGATGTACCGGGTGTTAATAAATTAAGAAAACATCAAAATGCCTCAAGAGAGAAGTGCCTTTATTTATTATTTTGGACAAAATATTTATAAAACAAAATTGTTTATAATACAAAATAAAGCCTAAATACAAATTATGAAGTCTGTATTTTGACTTTTATATTTTTATTGTGTTTATCTTTTTACGTTGAATTTACTAATATGAATATGAATTCAAATTAAGAAACAGAGTGTGCTGACGATAATATTGAACTGACAAATGTCATTGTGACATTGTGTAGAATATTACTATCGTATATCTGCATTTATTAGCGATCTGTTGATCATTTATAAAATGTTTACCAAACAAGAAATAATTTATTTGATTAAATGTTATGGGATTGGAGACGTCTCTTATCGATATGCAATTAACCTTTTCCACCAAAAGTTCCCTAACACAGCGGTATCGCGCCAATCATTGTGCAAACTTGTAAAAAAATTCAGTGAAACTGGATCTGTATTGGATGTCAAAAAACTCAAGAAAAAGTACAATGAAGACAATGCGGCAACACTTTTGGCAATAAATTCAGTAACAGAAAACCCGAAATTATCTTTACGGAAACGCTCACGAAGACTGGAAGTAAGTAAAAGTCATTTAAAGAGAATTTATATGTAAAACAAAGTTCGACCGTTTAAGCCAAGATTGAAAATGCAGATGAAGAAAAGCGATTGGATTTTTGTTTATGGGTCGATGAGAATGATCTCGTAGATAGAAGTTTTCACAGAATGTTTTTTTTTTTACTGACGAAGCAACATTTTGTACCAATGGCCACGTTTCATCACAAAACAGTCGTTATTGGGCTTTTGAAATTCCAAACAATGTCATTCACAAACGAAGTCAACGTTATAAAAAAGTGAATGTATGGTGTGGGATTTTTTATGATCGAATCGTTGGTCCATATTTCTTAGAAGAAAATTTAAATCAGCATGTTTATTTGGACCTTTTGGAAAACTTTGTGTTGCCATTTATAAACACTCTGCAACCGGAAGTAAGGCGTAACATTTTTTGGCGCAACACGGTTGCCCGGCTCATTCGTCAGGTTTGGTACGGCAGTGGTTGACAGATCACTTCGGAGCCGGATGGATGGGAAGATATGCTCCAATTAATTTTTCTGCAAGATCACCAGACCTTACAAATGGATTTTTTTCTGTAGCATGTTTTAAAATAAAAAGTTTATGCAGATCACCTGCGGCATGATCGAGAAACACTAAAAGCACGAATACAAGACTCGGTGAATGAAGTGAATGTACCCTCAACCATTCATAAGGTCTATGGAGAATTTATTAAAAGGATGGAGAAATGTCTTGAGGTTGGACGAAGCTATGTAGAATAAATTGTTTTTCCACAATCGTTGAAGTTAATGTTATTATGTCATGTTAATGCTAAAAAAATTTAAGTTGACATAAATGTAAAAGTCAAAATTTAGACTTCATAATTTGTATTTAGGCTTTATTTTCGATTATAAACAACTTTGTTTCATAATCATTTTGTCCAAAGTAATAAATAAAGGTACTTCTTTCTCTCTTGAGGCATTTTGATGTTTTCTTAATTTATTAACACCCGGTACATCTGCTAAGATATTTATATGGTCAATTCATTTTTTCGACAAGCAGAATTTTTTATTAAGAATGACTTTTCGTCGTAAAATCAATAATAGGAATATTTCTCCTCTTGTCAACTCCATCCGGAGACACACTGTATATGCTGAGTTTAAATTCGAAATACTTGGTAACTTATTGACTATACAAATCTGCATCTTTAAGTAATTTCACATTACTTATCTTAATTTCAGAAAATTTAAAATTTGAATTTCTTTAAATAAAAATTGTTATCAATATAGAACAATGATACCAGAATTGAAATAAAAGTTACATAAAACTGGGACTTGATTATCTTAAAATGTCTTAACAGACATGACAAATCAACAGGTTTTTCCGTTGGAATAACCCATAATGCATTACAAAAATTTCATTGTCGCCCATACGCGGCAACCCTTGTTCAAGTATTACTTCCCTCTGACTTTGAAAAATAAGCAAGATGTTGAAAATACTAATAATAACGTTTATTGTGAACATTGAAACGTACACCAATAGTTTATGTAAATATACACTAAATATAAACTTACCCTAAATACAGCAGTGGCGGCTCGTGACATGACAAGCTGATTAGGTAGGGCTCTAGATAATCAGATAGGTATAAATACCTAGTTAGGTTTGTTACACCCCAGTCAAATTAGAACAAATTTCAACGTTTGATGGAAAAACTGTTATAATTTTGAAACTTGGCAAACATGTTCATTAAGGTTTATCGTTAAATATACTAAAAATTCTGTTGAGCTGCAGCCGCCATCTTGGAAACATGGTTCTTCGATTTTGGTTTTGCTTATATCTCTCTAACCATTGGCAATATTGAAATTATATTCATATAAAAAAAAGCTTATAACATTCTCTACAAAAAATGTTTTAAGCATTTTATTCGTATCTATTATCATACTTTTTATAAATACGAAAGCAAACAGTATGTTGCATTTCATTGACAAATTTCAAAAACTTTTTTGAAAAGAATACGCGTGAAGTGTTGTACTTTTTAATAAGATTGTAGGTTTAAGTGCCATATTTGTAATTTTAAATTCCATCTTGATTGTAGAGACGTTGGTCAGTATACCGTTCAGTATCTTTGTGTTTATAGAATCTTATCTTCTTTTCACTCGCATTTTTTTCATAAAATGTTTCATAGCCCTTACATTTACTGATCGATTTTTTTCAAAATCAATAGGGTTCTTCCTTTAACTAATACTAACTTACTGTCCAATATCAATCTTTTCACTTTTAAGTTATCCTACTCACAAAATCGCGTCGTACAAAGAGACAGACAGGCAAACGGAGAGACTGACAAACAGACGGACATACGACGGATAAGTTATTCCGAATTCTAGAACTAGTATAATAATATGATTTTTATTTTCTCTACGAGGGACATTTACGGCTTTACAAATGCAATTTTTCTTATTTCCGAAGATTATAACAGATAGGTAGAAATGTATATTATATTTTCTGTAAAGAATTTTATATGCTTTATTTTTTATAGGAAACATAATTTTGATATCTCCGATGGATAGCGAGATATAAGCCAAACGCTTTATCGGGGCACCATTTTTCCAAAATGCAGGCGCGAACAGAAGAGGCAGAGTTGGGAACTTTCAGTACCTATGTTTAACAATGGGCCTTAATGAACACCCCTGACAAGTTTAAAAAATCAGTTTTTTTCCTCTAATTTCCCTTATTTGACTGAAATATAAGGAATTTTCTACTTCGTCAGTTGAATAAATTTATGGTCAACAAAATAATTTACTTAACTCTACACTCCCGGTAAGCCAGTCGTATTTTTCGTACCAAGTTTTACTGAAATTCCGATTTCATTTTCCACCTACATCTACGACAATTAGTGATTTACTTAAATATGGAACTGGACGCTTCAATTCTTTAACTGCGTAAAATTTATCTTCGTACGTGAGACTCGAAAAGACGCGTATATTTATTAAAACGTCGACAAATCGGGTGTGTTTCTAATATTTGTTATATTTACGTTTACGTCAACCGCGATTTCCATTCCCTTCCAATTTAACAATTTCCACTTCCAATAATTATGTCCTCATAAACACTTGTCACTTAGTCGCTATCACTAATCGACATTATATTTTACAGAAAATAAACCATTTTTAGATGAAACAATAAACGAACTTGACTTTGGAGAAATCTGTGGTTATGTTGTAATGAATACGCGTGCGAAAAATGTACAAGGCGTACCCTCTAGCTACTTTTATTCAGTAGGTAAAAATCCACAACACAAAATTTTCAGACAATTTCACAGAAATCCAATTTTTATAAGATTAATGGAAGGTCTTTATGTGACTATATTTAAATAATCACATTTTTGTAGCCAAAAGAGGAGATATATAATAATTATACAGTTAACATTTTACGATAAAATATACAAATTTTTAACTAGAGTGCAAATGCAACATACCAGTATAAAAATATAATATATACATACAAAACAAGATCAGACAAACATAATATTAATATGAAAATATGGTAAGCTCAAAATGTGAATATATTGTACTATTAATAAGTCGTTATTTTTCTTCTTTAAAGATAGGATTTTGCAGAGTGAGAGGGAAATATGCGTTTATTTTCGATTTATTACAAATATTTAAAAAACTAAACGTAGCATAATCTTTAAAACTGTTTTAGATACTTGCTATTGTTCTAACCAGTATCAGTATTGTTGCGACCAGCTGCAGGTGGATAGACTGCACGCTTATAGTAAGGCTGATATACACATCCATAATGGGGGAAACGTTGGTAGCTCGGGTTGGCAGTGGTTGTCCGCAGGGAGGTGTTCTATTGCCTCTTCTATGGAACCTGGTCATGGACGAGCTGCTAACGTTACTGGACAGAAATGGACATAAAACACTAGGCTAAGCAGATGACTTAGTCATTCGAGCACAAGGCAAATTTAACAACACAATAAGGGAACGTATGCAACAGGCCCTAAATGTTGTAACGAAATGGACAGATGAGGAGGGACTAAATATTAGTCCCTCAAAGTCAACCATAATGGCATTCACCAGAAGAAGGAAATTAGAGGGGCTTGGACCACTAAAACATCGAGGTGATCTAATACAACTATCGGGCGAGGTAAAATACCTGGGAGTAATACTAGATCCCAAACTTACCTAGAACCAACAGTTAAACAGAACCAAAAAAAGGGCAGAAACCACACTCATGCTGGCCAGGCGCATCCATGGGAAAACATGGGGACTAAGACCAAGCATGATGCACTGGACATATATCACGGTGGTTAGACCCATGATCACATATGCGTCTTTGGTATGGTGGCCAAAGATGTTGCAGCGCACTGCTGCCGCTGAACTAAGCAAGGTACAAAGACTTACCTGTCTGGCGGTAACAGGAGAGACGAAAACCACACCAACAGCAGCCATGGAGGTCCTTCTGGATCTCCCCCCCCCCCCTCCACCTGATGGTAATGGAGGAGGGGGCGATGGGACACTTCAGGCTGCAATGCAAATCCAGTGACAAATATGCCGCGCTGGGGCACAATCGAATTAGGAATCTTGTGGGAGTGACAACATCTCTGATGAGGACAGACCACATGATCCCTAAATATACCTTTAACAGAAACTTCGAAATAAAAATTGAAGATCGAAGTGAATGGTCAGCAACCGGCAACAGCGTCAGACCACGGGACTTGGTATACAGACGGATCAAGAACTGCGGAAGGTACTGATGCCGGCATATATAGCGATATGAGGAACTCACAGTCCAGCACATCGCTAGGAAAATACACCTCTGTCTTCCAGGCAGAAGTATACGCAATACTAGATTGCGCAATAGAAAGCAACAGCTATAAAACAGCTATAAAAATAGGCAGATCAGTATTCTGACAGCCAGGCGGCTTTAGGGGCACTGTGTGGCGTCCTAAAGTGACGTCCAAGCTGGTATGGCAATGCCAAGAAGAACTGAGAGCCCTAGCGGACCACAACAAGGTAACCCTTCAGTGGGTGCCGGGACACGCAGGAATCGGTGGCAACGAAAAAGCTGACGAGCTAGCGAGAAAGGGATCGTCAGCTGCATATATTGGCCCAGAACCGGCCCTGGGAGTGCCTAAAACCACAGTACGGGGCCAAATGAGGGACTGGATCAAGAACCAACACAAAGAATACTAGGATAAAATATCCGGGCAACAACATGGTAAAACCTTCATCAAAGAACCATCCAGAAAGAAGACTGAAGAACTGCTGTCACTAAGAAGGAATCAGCTCCGCATAATCACTGGTTTCGTAACAGGGCACTGCGCCCTGAAAGGGCACCTTTACAAAATGGGATTATTCAACGGGGACCTAAAAAGCAGACAATGCAATAGGGCAACAGAGACATCCTACCACATCTTGTGCGAGTGTGAGGCTTTGGATGACAGAAGACAGGCAATATATGGACAACCAAGACTGAGTCCAGAAGAATATGAAACCAAACCAGCGATGGGGTTGTACAAACTAGTGCAAGGGACCAGAGTACTGGATTGCTTATCATAATACAAATGGGAGAATATCACAATAAGCCCAAGAGGCTGAAGTGATTCCGGAAACGAAAGTTTGACGGCTCCCGAACAAAAAAAAAACCAGTACGACTATATATATATTTTATTGAAAATTTTGTTGTACTGTCGTGCGCAAGAAAAAATGAAAAAATGGGACAAGTCTTATAACGTATTTTTGCTAAAATCTAGTTGTGTACATCTAACTTTAATTTTTGTGACATTGTCAGTTATTTGTCAGAATTCATTGCAAGTGTACAAATAGAGACAGATTTACATTAGAAAAAAGTAGTTGTCCCATTTTTTTTGCTCACGACAGTACTTGAATATTGTAGTTTGTCAACGAAAATACTTTCTAATTTCATTATTAACTCATGACATTTAACTATATGAAACTATTTTAAAGATTATACTAAGTATTTATAATTTTTTAAATATTTATTAATAAATCGAACATAAACGCATATTTCCCTCTTACTGTGCAAAGTTCTATCCTTAAACTATATATTAAAATGAAAACTGATCTACTTACTTGTATTGTTGATATTATTGTGACAGTACGTACCTGCAACAAAAATACAAAATTAACATTCAGTCTCTTTAAAATATGATCAAACTTCAAATTTATCCACTATTTAATAGGCTTAAATAGAAATTAGTACCCACTGCCCTCAAAAAAAGTTACCTAGTTGCTGAACTTTCTAAAAAGCCACGTTCATGAAAAGTGTCTAAATTTATATTTAAAACAGATGCGTCAATATAATACCGGCAATGTCAGCATACTGACTTTTAATTAATTAACCAACTTTGAAGCGAGCTGCATATTTGAACTTCTAGAACGTGGCGAGTCCATCCAGGAAACTGGTATGCGGGCGGGATACATTAAAGGGAACACAAGGTAACTTTCCTGTATCCATTTGTAGATTATACCGTAAACTATGCGCAAACCGTTTAGACGTATATACAATTATTAAGCAATATTACGTGTTTTACTTTCGAAAGCTATTTATCTGATAGAATAAAATTATATAAAAAAAATATTTTTAAGAAAAAGCTTTTATTTGAAAAACTACTAAAAAGTAAAAATTTTTTTTTAATTCGTACACCTGGAAACCAAAAGCTTTGCGGATGGTCATATAGCACTATTGCATAGTTACTTTGCTCAACTGACCGTCCCCAAAGCTTTTGGTTTCCAGGTGTATGAATTTCAAAAAATTATTTTTACTTTTTAGTACAGTTTTTTCAAATAAAAGCTTTTTCTTAAAAATATTTTTTTATATAATTTTATTTTTTACTTTTTAATATACTTATTTTACAGACAAACAGACAGACAAAACCCTTTCATTTGTTACAAATGGCAAAGGAGTCGTGAAGAAAAAGATAATTTGCCGTCCTAGGACGTCCGCCATATTGGAGTTATAATGGCGTTATATAGTTTATCGTATTTTACTTTCATTTGATACCCATATCAAGGGGGTTGTGAAGAAAAAGATACTCCGCCGTCTTGGGGTGCCTTCCATATTGAATTTAGAATGACGTTACTTAGTTTATCGTATTTTCATTTGATATCCATATCAAGAGGGTTGTGAAGAAAAAGGCGATCCGCCAGCTTGGGACGTCCGCCATATTGAATTTAGAATGACGTTATAGCGACACTCGCTTATTACCAAGTCAGGAGTTTTCTGGAAACGGAAAAACAAATGAAAAAGAAACACAACAAGAAAACAAAATATATATTTTACATGAATCAAATAAAATAACATGTTATAATACATTTGAATATACATATATTTCAATCGAAATATTTATTTTATTATAGCCACGGCTATAGACGTCACATTGTTTATCGTATTTTACTCGTCAAAACCTTTCATTTGATACCTATATCAACTGGGTTGTGACTAAAAGGCCGATCCGTTATCTTTGGACGTCCGCCATATTGGATTTAGACCGATAATGGCTATACTATGTTGCATTGTCACCGGACTTATACACGTGTGTCAAATTTCAAAGCTCTAGTTTAGTTAGAAATATCCGAAATTTTGATTGCAAGATTTGACTTACTAAACAAACGAACATACATTGCAAGTTAAATAAAAGCTTTTAAAAAAGTGAAAAACTAACCCAAATAACACTAATTATTTTAGAATGGCTGTAAGAACATCTATATTACCGTTGTAAGAATAAAAGCTTTATAATTAAGGTCTGGGAACATTTCCTCAATCTTATACAATACATATATACCCAGAATAGGCGCAGGCTTAAAATAGTATATTCTAACCGAGTAACAGACTGTATTTTCTCCACGACCGTTAGTAAAAACAAAACAATTAAATTTGAACAAAATAAGTTATTTATTGAAACAATTATATTACATTGTATTAATATTTATATTTATAGTGTTTGTACAATTACTGAATTGACACTGACAGTTTTCTGGCTGCTGGTTTCCGGGTCTTCTTCCGCGTAGACTTGGTTGAGTGCTTGACGTTTCGACCATCTTGTCGTGGTCTTCTTCTGAAGCGAAGAAGAAGACCACGACAAGATGGTCGAAACGTCAAGCACTCAACCAAGTCTACGCGGAAGAAGACCCGGAAACCAGCAGCCAGATCACCAGCTCCGCGAAAGCCTTAGCACCAAGACTGACAGTTTTGACATCCACGGCAATCTATGTATTTCGTTGAACATAATTACGGAATATTCATTCTGGGCACTTGTTATATAATGACAATACATGCAAAACAGCAAGTGTTTCAGAATAAATATTCTATCTCAAGAGTGAGGATTTTTACTTTCTATTATTAAAAATGATTTCGGAATTATTACATTCTACAATGGTTGTAGAGAAAACCATTTTATCGTTTAAAAGCAATAATTATATAACTATTTAGCACTCCTTGGTAATATTCTTACAGTACATATAAAGTATCTTAAGAAGCTCTTATAGAGATGCAGAAAAACGGATAGAAGTTTACACTCCTCTACATAACAATAATGCGGTTTTATAGCCTAGTGAAGCATCAGTTATAAAGTAATTTTACTGTATAACTGTTCTTGGTTGAATAATTTAAAGAGCTTTTTCATTTCATTACAGCTGTATTATTAGAACTCAAAAAATATGGAGATATATCCAACCATTGCTTCGACTTACTTGCCTTGTGACTCAATACTTGTAATTTTATTTTTCAATTTTCATGAGATTATTAAAGTTAAAATTAATTTACGCTTTGAATTTTGGTGTCGATATATGCTACCACATCTCATAAAATAACAATGCGCTACCGAAATGTTCGTCAAAATATTTACTCCTATATAATTAAAACTGTTATTAATTTCTACAAAGTAATTATTTAAAACAAAATACATAATTAATTGAATTCTATTGGCAGTATGTAGCCATATATTGCGACAAAATCTTTATACAGGGTGTTTCCAAAAGATTGGGACAACGCTTAGCCGTAGATTCTTGGCATCAAAACGAGTCGATTTAACTCAAAAATTAGTGGTCTAACTCTTTCCGTTTTCAAGATACAGGGTGGCAAAGTAAAAAAAAATGTATTCGTAATTTGTCTCTATCTTAGAGACTCTTATACGTATCTACTTCAAAGTTGGTAACGTCATGTTTTTCAGGTCGCTAATTACAATGGTGCTATTAACGATGCCATATTTTCTAGATGGTGCTAGTTACAGGACTTTTACGTGACACTTTAAGCCATAACTTTTTTGAGATTATGTTTTGGACATCGTCTTCTACTATAATAGAAACGCAATTTAGTTTCCTAAAGAAAAGGTGTACTTGTTTAAACGCGATAAAATGCACCCTTTCAGAGAAATACGCGATTTACAACTTTATCACACACCAGTTCGAGGAAATTCAATTATACCTGAAAGCGGTTTTCTTATCTAGTAGGTGTACGTCAAGTTTGATGTCTTGAAGTCGTCAATAGTGCTTGTTGTAGATACGTATAATATTCTCCAAGACAGAAACAAAATATGAAAACAATTTTTTTACTATACCACTCTGTATCTTGAAAATGAAAAGAGTTAGACCGCTACTGTCAAGAGTCTACGCTAAGCGTTGTTTCAATCTTTTCAAAACACCCGGGGTGTTAAATTTCTTCGAACTGGTCTGTGACAAAGTTGTAAATCGCTTTTTTCTCTGAAAGGGTGCAAGTACAACTTTTCTTTAGGAAACTAAATTGCGTTTTGATTATAGTAGAAGACGATGTCCAAAACCTAGCCTCAAAAAAGTTATGGCTCTAAGTGTCATGTAAAAGTCCTGTAACTAGCGCCATCTATAAAATATGGCATCGGCAATGTCACCATTGTAATTAGCGACCCGATGTCGTTACCAACTTTTAAGTAGATACGTATAATAGTCTCCAAGATAGAGACAAATTACGAATACAATTTTTTTACTTTGCCACCTTGTATCTTGAAAACGAAAAGAGTTGGACCACTACTTTTTGAGTTAAATCGACTTGTTTTGATGTCAAGTATCTACGGCTAAACGTTGTCCCAATCTTTTCTAAATACCCTGTATAGTGTAAAACTACTACGGATTATACTGCAGAAGAATTAACTCATTATGGAGCTAACATATAATTACATGTTCTCTTTGTTATATAAAAACTGCCGCAGGTTTTGCTATAAAACAGTTTGGCTTAGTATGCAGTTACTATAGAGCCACAAGAGAACAATACAACTTCGTATGCAGGTATTAAACAACCACAAAGCTCGCATAGTACAGTGGGTTCTCTTGCAGAACCGTCTATTATGCAACCATTATAAAACCTTACAGCTCTTTGGTTAGATTGGCGGAAATTATATATGTATCATAACTCTCTAATGTCTCTCGTTTTTATGTGAAAATTTACATAGTTTCAAAATTGCCAATAAGGAGTCAAGTGGTTCCAGAATATTTCCCACTACGTTTTATTTCCATCCATGTTGACATATCCTGATTATTTTGATGCTCTTTAAATACGTTAGCCCTATGTATTGGAAACTATAGATCAACTGATGTATTTCCCATGTCACAACAAGTACATTAGTAATTCGCCCTACGGTTTTATAAATATAACTACCGCAGGTGAAATACTGCAGTGGTGAACTTTCGGCCGTGTAAAAATTCTGTATGCTGGAGTCTTTTAAAACACTTTATTAAAGTATCTGTATAAGAGTAGGTACTTAACAAGAACTGTTACCTGTACAAGCTTAACAGCTTTATAATTAATTGTAAGAACGTAAACTGTAATCTGCCATTAAATGAGTAACCTATAAATTTTATAATAGCTTTGCAATCTACATTTATTTATGTAATTGTATTAAAATAAAAACATTCGCATAATTACTTGAAGCTCTATAAGATATATATCTAGAACATTTACAAGTGGATAATAGAGCCTTTATACAGTGATTTTGTAATTATGTTGTAAGAACATCCTTAAGGTGTTTCAATATCACCCAATTGACGCTGAAAGCCAATTAGATCACAACAGTACTTTAATAAAACATAAAAGAACATTTTTCCACCGCTAGAAATAGAACTCGGTGTGCCGCAGGGTACCTTTTCTCGATATTATGTATGCTATATTTAAATGATATTTTCAAATACAGTATAGTTGGAAAGGTTAATCTCTTACGCTGATGACACCTACTTTTTTCAAAGGAAACACATTGCAAGGAAGCAAAATAAAAGATGAAATGAAAATATAAAGTATTTAAACATGACTGGATCAAAACTTACTTGCATTAAATGCAGTAATTTTATCACTATCTAAATACATTTTGACAGCGCGGAATGCAAAGTTATTATAATCCATAAGAAAAAATGTAGGTATATAATCAAATAATAACATATTATGTGACTGTGGTACAATCAACAAACATCTTAAATCGAACAATCAGATAAACTATAAAATCGAGAAAATTTGTAAGTGCATCTATAAATTCTAGTAATTCCAAAAATTCTTACCACTAACAGCCAGTTTCACAATCGTTGGTTAACTAATGGTTAGGATTTGACCATAGGTTTACTATGAAAATCCGTTTCACAATGTCCGGTTAATTTCAAGGTCTTGGTTATCTTATGGTTAAGCAAACCAGTAGAATAGGTATTGGTAAACCAATAATTTGTGGTTAACTAAAAGTATATAACATCAAGATGCAGATTGCACCGCTAGTGCAAATACAAATTTTTGTTAAATTTTACTTCGAAGATATATTAGAAACAGAACAAATTAAATGGACTATTTTTCCAGTTTGGAACATGAATATTTTCAGCAATTTTTGGGTATACCTACCCAAATATCTAATAACATTAGAAAGAAAAACAATCATATGCTGCGTAAATATATCTGTCTTTATAATTATTTCAATTAATTTCAATTAAATATTAATACTTTATTATATTCATGTTTTTTAATACCCAAAATATGAAATTTTGTAATTACATAAAACAAATTTACGAAGTTTTATTAAATCGTTTTAAATCTATACATATCCAGATTTACCAGGAAATTTACCATACACATCATGTAGTAACACTTCTTCGGGAGTAAAGTCACCTTTCTTATCGATATGTATTTATTTTTCATTTGCGAAAATGCGTAGGTATTAACTAAATAGGTACCTTTGGAAAATAATACTCTGCGCAAATTCAATAATTATTTCTTTACAAATTTCAGATATACAAACTAATGTAATAACAGAGTAAAAACACAATCATATTGACCATATTTTATGATTTATTGAAGTTACTTTCTCCTTTCTTTTTAAAATGTGTGTGGAATATCTGTCAAAAACTTCGGAAACTCATACCAACCATTCAAAAACTTAAACTTAACCGCTGGTTACATTAATAATCATAAAATAAATTTTGTGAAACGTATATATGTATTTACCAATAGTTAACTTTCAGATTCAGGTTAGTCAACCAAAAAGATAACCAACGATTGTAAAACTGGCTGTAAGAGTTTCAGAGACTGTATATTTAATAAAAATAATTACGTCTTATGATATAATAGCATGAGGCTCGGCATATACCGTACTTATGCCAAAAACATGTATTAAAAATAATATTGAAAAAGAAAACAAAATGTACTAGACAGAAATATTGGTTAGAGCTTTAAATTCACTTACTGTAAAACACAAAATTCTGTTTAAAATATGTCCAAAATAATAATCAATATGAGCATCAATTACCGCATGATAGAAAAGCGCGAAATAAAAGTTATGTTGTTATCATTGTTTACTCACTTATTTTTATTTTGATAGTAGCTTTAGTAAACATCAAAATAACTATTTTTGATCACAAGTCCGATTAACAAACATATAAATACCCGTATCGAACTTGCAGTCAACACACAGTGTTATAAGTCATTCTAATAAAGAAGTTAAGTCTACATTGCTCTTTTCTTCTATTAAGAAAATCCTCGTAACTTATTTTAAAACATCCAATAAAATATATCTATATACGACGCACAAAATGACAAAAACTGTATAATCTGTTAAATGATCTCAAAAGAGCGAAACAAAAAAGCCTTCATGAAACTTTCAAATCACTGTATACAATAAAACTACCTTGAAATACGAAAGATAGTCCCATGGTTATAAAATAAAGCATATCTATATTTATATATACAGAGTGTCCCAGAGACAGTGGTCAAAAGGAATCCTGGTGAAAGAGGACATCACTACCAACCCCCTGAACATAATATAGCGTTATCCAAAAGTCGACGGTCGGGCTTTTGAGATTTTTGAGGAATTTACTACCTTCCTTACAAAAATCACCACTGTGCTAAAACTAACCAGCGTATTGGCCTGAAATTCGCCACAGACATACTTTGGTAATGTAGTAACCACATAAAGTAACTGGATTTTATTGATGATTAATGTAAACACCTTTTTCTTGTTTTTTTTTTGTTAAAATTTCTGTTTCTGAGAAAAAAAAAGTTGAATTTTCAAACGGATATTCTAAAAAAAACTGTTCGATGACGATGTGAACATAATGTTAAAAACTTGGTTTATGTTAGTTATATGAAAAAAATTTCAAATTCGTGCAGCCATCGAAACATTTTAAAAAAGTCATTAATCGTGATAAATCCAAATAAAACGAGAAAAATTAGATTAACCAAAACTGTACAAAATAATGAATGGAAGTGTATGATGGAAAAATTAAATAACAAATAATCAAAAACTAGTATATTTATTACTTATTACACAAGAAGAAATGAAGGACAAGCGGGACCACCGCAGTAACGTTTTCCGCATCATCGTATTTTTAACAGACTTCATATTTCTTACGCAGTAGGAGTTATTCCTGGCGCAATACATCAGGAGCCTGGATCTAGGATCAATCCGGAACGCGAAGAAGAATTATTGCATGAAATTGAGCTAGATCCAATGATTAGTGTAAGGCAACATCTGTTCACAGAATTTTACGTACTAACAGATTGTACCCGAATCACATCTAGAGGGTGCAAAATTATTACCCAATGATTATCCCCGAGTACAGTTTTGCAGAGAGATGCTACGAATAAATCGGCGGGACCCCAATTTTTTCAATAAAATTTTATGGATATTTTAAAATGGGATTGATCAAATCCCATTTTAAAATATTTGGGCAATTCAATACGAATTACTATTGAATTCGGAATCCCACAACTCAAAGGAATCCAACTTTCAGCACCAATTTAGTGTAAACTTCTAGAGTGGGATTTTGAACGCTGAGTTCTTCGGTCCCTTTGAGCTGCCGCCTCGCTTGAATGGAGAGAGATATCAGCATTTATTGGAAAATAAGCTGCCGATTTTACTGGAGGACGTCCCATTAGAAATTCGAAAAAATATGTGGTTTCAACATGCGGCGCATCCTGCCACCATGCCATAGAGGTACGGAGATATTTAAATAACGCCTTTCCAAATAACTGGTTCGGGGACGGTGGTACAATCAGGTGGCCAGCGATATCTCCTGATTGAACCCCCATTGATTATTTTGTCTGAAGGCATTTTAAAGAAATAGTGACGCCATGAAAATTGCAGGAGCGATAAATGAAATAAAGCCAAAGCGGCAGACATTAATTCGACTAAAACGGAATTTTTTACGAAGATGTGATTATGCATTTCGGAGGGAGGCAGAACATTTGAAAATTTAATGCAATAAGTACATATTTTAAGTACATATTTTTGATTCTTTGTTGTTTAAATTTCCCAACATACACTTTGATTGTTTTGTACGGATTTGGTTAATTTAAATTTTTTTCGGACTTTTCATGAATTATGACTATTTTAAAAATGTTTCAATAAGTATTCGAATTTGAATTTTTTTTTATGTAGTTAGCGTAAATCAAGGTAGTTTTTAACATTCTGTTCACACTGTCATCGATCAGTATTTTTCACAATAGCCATTTGTCAATTTATTTATTTTTTCTCAGAAACATAAATTTTAGAAAAAAAAAAAACAAAAAAGGTGTTTACATTAATCACAAATAAAAATTTAATACTTTATGTCATTGCTAAATTACCAAAGTATTTCTGTGCCTAATTTCAGGTGAATACACCGATTAGTTTTAGCAAATTGGTGATTTTTGTAAGAAAGGTAGTAAATTCCTCAAAAATAACAAAAATCTGAATAACTTTTAAACCGTTGACTTTTGGATAACCCCATGTCATATTCCGGGGGTTGGTAATGATATCCCCTTTCACCATGTTTCGTTTTGACCACTGTCTCTGGGACACCCTGTATAAAAGAATACCCTGACTGACTGACTCACTGTTCTATCACCGCACAGCTCAAACCGCTGGGTTTAGAAACTTCAAATTTTGCATAGAAGTTCTTCGAAGGACGTAGGCAACCACTAAGAAGGGATTTTTCGAAATTCGAACCCTAAAATGGTGAAAAGGGGGGTTGAAATTTTAGGCCTTTTCGGAAACGGTTAAATCTAGGTGCGTGAAATTTGGCAGAAACATTTTTTGTTGAAATCTATTAGATACGTGTAAGACGAAATTTCGATTTTCACTTTGTGCAGGGGTGAAAACGGAGGTGGTAGATGGTTTAAAGCTCACCCGTACGTTTGAACTCGTTTAAGTGAGAAACGTGATTATTCCAGCGATGGACTCTTTTGAGGAAATAAGAAGACACGTATTCGATGGTTTTCAAAAAGAGACCCCCGAAAGGGTGAACTGGGAGGGGGGTGGTTTCGGAAACGGTTAGACCTAGAAGCATACTCTTTACTCTTTATTGGAATCTATTAGATACGAGTAAGGCGAAATTTCGATTTTCACTTTTTGAACGGGGGTGGTAGATGGTCTGAAATCGCGTAAGTCAGAAACGTGATATTCCAGTGACGGGCTCTTCTGAGGAAATAAGGTGACATGCATTCGACAGTTTTCAAAAAGAGACCTCCAAAGGGTGAACTTGGAGGGGAGGTTTTTAAGCATGAAATTTGACACATACCCGCCCATGTGCTCCATTGTCGATTAAAATAATTATTCTTTCGTTTAACTCACCCTAACACAAAAATAGAACATTGAATTGTTATCAAATTGCGATGCGCAGTGGATTTCCCCGAGTACTATGAATGCGCAGTGGGTTTCCTCGAGTACAATGGATGCGCAGTGGGTTTCCTTGAACGCAATGGATGTGCCGTTGGTTTCAACGAGTACTATGGATGCGCAGTCGGTTTCCTCGAGTACAATGGATACGCAGTAGGTTTCCCGAGTATTATGGATGTGCAGTGGATTTTCTCGAATACCATGGATGTGCAATGGTTTTTTTCGAGAACTATGGATGCGCAGTGGGTTTATCGAGTACAATGGATGCGCAGTGGGTTCCCTCGAGTGTACTTCCTGAGTACTATATAGGAGTACTCAGTGAGTATGTAGTACTTCTTTATAGGCATAAGTTAGTATGTCATTATTCTTAATTCCGCGCGCAAGAAGTCTTCCACGCGAACGAAGTCGCGGGTATCAGCTAGTGTAAATATATTTAATCACACTAATTTAAATAGGACTAAACTTTGAACTAGGTTTATTTTACCATTTTTCATACATTAATTTTAAATAAACACAGAATATGCAGCCACAAGTCACATGATGACTTAGTGTGTACTCTGTTATTAATGCAATAAGTAGTTATAAAGTCAGTATATAATAGATAATATAATATTTATAACTCTGACGTACCTAATTCTAATCCTAATGTTTAATTTAATAAATTTTATAAACTTGTGATAATGATAAATGTTGGCACTTTTAAAGTAAAATCAATACAGACTTATTTCAAGGACCTAAGTTGTCGTACTTGCCAATCCCGTATTATTCTACTACGGCAATCGACTTATTGCTCGAGATAAAAGTGCAATCCTCACTGGATGTCTAGCATGGAGATAAGACTGTGGAGATTGTTTCTCACAATTTGGTCACATCCCGTAACATTGTTGGAATTTTGCAGCTCATTTCTCAGCTGCATGACAGTAAGTTTCAGATGTCTCAGAGCTTGCTTATAGAGAATAGTTTTTCTAGGATGCACACATATATTTTTATACGTGTTCAACCTGCTATGATTAGGATTTCTAATAGTTGAAAAAATCGACCTTGGTGAAAATTCATGTCAACACTTATAGTTTAACAAATAAAACATTGAAATGTTTTTTTAAAAACAACATAAGCATGCTAGTAAAACTTTATTCCGAGTTCTGAAATATAATAATCTAAATCTAGTTGTTTAACTCACATTGGAGAGCCAGCTGACAAAATTACGTTGTTTTGAAACTAGCAGGATCTGAATTAGCTTATAATATTAATAATACTCTGAGTTCATATATTAAAAACATTAAAGATAGAAACAAAAAAAAGAAGAACTGTCGGAAGTATATAAGCTTACTTAGTGGAATTTGTCCTAAGATATATGTTGGATAAACACGTAGAAAGATTTTAAGATTTTAAATACGCGTAGAAGAACATAAAAGTAGTTTTTTGAAAAATAAGAATATATCGACATTTGCTAAACATTTATTGTTAGAAAATCACTCATTCAACGATAGTTTTGATATCCTTCATGCAGCTAGTAAAGGACCAAAACTCACACTGCTTGAGTGCTTATAAATTAATAGATAAAAATAATTAATATTTTACTTACTGATTAAACAGACCTAAATAGTTCACCTCTTATGACTTTATTTTAAATTCATTTCCAGTAACAGATTAATAATATAGGTTAGGCTATAGAATAAATTATTTCTCAGGCCATAAACCTCTAGGTATTAACCTTTTAAGGACGGTTGCCGTATATTAACGGCTTTTCTGACTTTGTCTCACCACCGACTGCCGTATATATACGTTAAAGGTTATTTTTGCTCTCGGGACGGCCGCCGTTTAAATGCACTTTAACTTTAAAAATTGCAACCTCGAGGAACGGTTGCCGTAGTTAAACGGCTCATTCAAACTTCTTCACCAGACGAATGTCTTATAAAAACGGCACTTCTGCGCGACCAGATGCCGTACATAAACGGCGCATGTATTTTCGGAATGTTGAATAAAACTTTGTTTACTTTGTGTTTGTTTTTGACAATTAATGAAACTAATATAGTAAATGAAACTTATAAAATGCCACTTAAATATGGTACTAAATGCATTCGCACTTCCAAAAAAGACGCCGTATATATACGGCAACCGTCCCTACGCCACTCAAAATGGAGCCGTCTGGTATTTAGGTTGGTAAAATAAGGAGCCGTACTTAAAGGGTTAAAGGTCCATTGGTTTTAATTTTAAGTAGTCTTGTGCCACATCTGAAGAAGCTAATATTTAGCGAAGCAACTGTCATGTTGACATAATACGCCAGTGAAAATTTAAAAAATATTTCAATGTTTTATTTGTTAAACTACAGCGTTAATCGTATTTCTGTATAAATTTTTTTCTTTTTGAGATAACTACTAAAATTTATCCAGTTAGAATATTTCTAATTGATTAAAACAAAGGTATGATAAGAGCCATCTACATTATAAAGATAGTAGAGATAGTTTAGATGCAATTCAAAGTATCTCTGTTAAATGGTTGAATAATTAATGGGATAAAAGATTAGATAACAACTTTTAACACATGATGCCGTAAGCCCTTAATTACTATTATCATTAATTCACAAAAAAAAGTCTCGTCCTATAGTTCTGATCTTATTATCATATAGCTGCCAACGAGGAAGCGGCAGTAAAGGTTGCAGTAAAAAATGTGTATTTTATAGGTAATTTAAGTAAAAAATTTCAAGTTGGTGGTTGATCTATTTTGCTGGTTTAATTTTGCAATAAAGAACTGCATCGTTTTAAGAGATATTAAGATTGACTTTTTCATGTTAAAAATTATAGCATCAAAGGTAACTAACAGCTGAATAGATACAAAGAATTTCTTAATGTTTATAAATGCAACCTATTATAATATACAGCCACAATCAAATTAGTCAATATCTATCACTATTAATTATTATGGGATGGATTATTTGCTCTTGTTTTAATGATGCTTGTATATAACTTATAAAACTGAGCTATTTTATCATTTATATTCCTGTTTGCATGTTAAAAATTACAAGGAAATTGCATGGCAAAAAAATACAGTAAATTTAGCTAAATTGAATAATTAATAACAGATGATTAATAGTTTGACTGCATTATTGGCATGCGGTTTAACCAATTAATGAGAAATATTCAGCATTCGATGTTATGTCAAGGCGCGGTGTCGACTGGCTATGCAATGCAAATTGATACTGAATGTCAATGCTGCCCGATAAGATAGGGATCTAACTTACCAGCTGTGGCTTGCGGTGCCTTTATTAATAGTTCTCTAGCTGTTTGATTAGTTCTGAACTAATTAGAATTCATCGCAATAAGTACAAGACAAAATATTTGAGCAAACTAGTTTGTATATTATTTAATTACACAAAGCTGACAAATTAAATATTGTCCAAATGTTACACTGTCACTTGCTTTTCAGATTCTTTTGAATCAATATTATAGATTCTTTTACACGCAGCGATATGCATGTCCACAAAAAAAAGTAATATACGTTAATATTGCTTAAAACCATACATTAGAACCCAAAATCAGAAATGTTCTATTTATAAATATTTTTATTTTGCAGTTATTCGTAATAGAAATCATCTCAACATAGCGATACTAAGAAACCTTCCCAAGATAGGCATGACGTCACCTCCTTGTAGGCACATCGGCCTGTGTGTGTAATGCGGGCCTGTTGTTTTTTATTGAAAGACTAATGTAATACTATTGATCAACATGCTTTGGAACCTCCATATCCAAAATTTAAAGACATTTTGATTTATTATTTTCGAATTACGGTCTTCTAAAATTGTATTTTTCAAATATTAAATAAATAATAACTTTTAAACAAATTGTATTTTGAAAAAAAGTCATTCTTCATTATCTTTTTAAATTCACTTTTTCTACTGCAATTGTGTTGTTGTGTGTACATGTCAAATATTATTGGTTTATGTAACATTTTTTTCCTTAATTATTTTTTTGGGGTGTTCAGCCTCTATATTTTTAGTTCAAAATATACCAGATTTTTTTTCATGGTAACAAGTCTTATTTACCCACCGAATATTATTTTTCCCAGTCAAATATTTTTTTAGATATAGAGCCAAGAGATCGGCCGACAGAGGGAGCGAATGACTTAATTGAAATACCTAAATTTTCATAATCTAAATGTGAAATGTGAAAATCCTAAGTAATCTGAAATTGTGACTTTTTTACAATACTTCTCTTCGGTTAGCGAGGAATATAAATAAGTTGTAAAATTATTTGCAAAAATTTCCCCTCTCTACTTGACACCTTATATCCATTAACCACAAAAAATCACGGTAACCCAAGTGATTCGTGGTATAAAAAGAGCACAAAAAAGTATATAATAAATCAAACGGAACCGAATTTAAAAGAAATCATAATAATCCAATAATTGGATCAAACAACTCTAAGAATATTAACGTTAGAACTGTACCTAAAAAAGGTTACCTACATGTTTATCGTCGTGATGCAGGTACGACTCCAGACGACATATTAGGTTGTTTAAAAGTAACTGCTCCACAAATACCCTTTGGATGTGAAATTTTAAAAGACAGCGAAACATCTACTTCGTTCAAAGTAGATTTTCCGATTCAACATCACCGTGAAGTATATGCGCCAGACATCTGGCCTGCAGGAGCTGCAGTAAGACGATTTTCTTTCCCAAGACAACAAAATTTTCACCACCTAGCCTCGACAATGACTACTCAAGCAACGGCAAGTACGAGTGCAATGAATTAACAAAGTGGCAATTAGTGCATATCAATGTTCAATGTATAAGGAACAAATTAAATATTTTAGAAAAATTTTTAAGTGACATAAGTCCTGTGTTCTTATGTATCAGTGAACACTGGATATCAAATCCAAACAACATAGTGTTAATTAAGCTAAATAGTTACAAAATAATCTCAAATTATTGTAGACAAACCCGTATACACGGCGGCACAGCTATTTTAAACAGTTGAAATGTCTTTTGAATGTTCAGCAGTCAGTTACAATAAAACAACATGTGTAATAGTTTTATATATCTCCGATAGAGGGTGATTTCGATGTCTTTATTAGCCAACTAACCATTCTATTAGAGATTGCAGCAAAAGGTACAAGTTTATTTATATATGCGGCGATAAATTAAAATTAAACATGGAAAATTGTATATTACATGATGTATTAGAGAACTTTGGTCTTGAATCTTTAATTACCGTTCCAACCAGAATTGATATCAACCCACGTGAGATTATTCAAACTGCAGTTGATTATTTAATAACAAATGCACAAAATATAAGTCATGAAATTATCGAACCAGAAATTTCGAATCATACAGCACAATTATTGACCTGTTTAGATGAAAATTTTAATGATACAGAACGGAATGTGGAGGGTGTGAAAAATACTCACCATAGAAACATAAATGAATTTTCAATACAACATTTTAATTATCTATTTACTGGTGCGCATACAGTCTTGCTAAACAGCCCCAACATTAATAATATTGATGCATTTTTTGAGCTTTTTTGGAGTGAACTTCACTATAGTTTTGAAGTAGCTTTTCCAAAAAGAACAATTACCAAAAAATTTCAATCCAACAAATCAAAAAATAAATTTAAATTTTCTGCCGAATTACAGGCTCTCACTCGACAGTTGAAACATGAATTCGTTGAGGAAAATATTTAATGATGAAAATTTAAACAATCAGTACAAAATTGATAAAAAAAGTATAGATAAAAGATAAATGAAGAAAAACGATTGTTTAACAGAGACAAAATAGATAGAGCGCAGAACAAAACAAAGGCGTTATGGACTATAGTTAATAAAACACTTGATAGAGAGAAAACCCAATTTAACAATATTGTTTTAAATTTTGATAATTGTGAAATTAGTGACACTAAAGAGTTGTCAAATATCTTTGCGAATCATTTTTCAACTGATATTATAAACAAATTAGCCGAACATTTTCCATCATTATCTAACAATTGTACAAGTATGGCAATAAACGAAAAATCTTATGTTTTTCAATCCTGTAACTTGCGATGAAGTAAAAAATATCATATTGGAGTTGTCAAACAAACGATCAACTGGAGTTGATGAAATGACTTTAATAAAAGAATGTATTGACGAATTTGCACTGTGCTTTGCATTAATAATTAACAAGTCCATCGAACTCGGACAATTTCGAAAAAGATTAAAAACCGCGTTAATTATACCGGTATTCAAAAAAGGGGAAACGAACAACACTCATTTCTTTGCTTAGTGTATTCTCTAAAATAATTGAAAAAATTATGGAAAATCGCATTACAAATTTCATAGATATACAAAACTTAATGACAAGCAGTCAACACGGGTTTCGAAGTAAACACTCAGCCGAAACTGCAACTACTGAACTTGTGCAATTCGTCAACGATTGCTTAGACTCAACTGATTATATCATGGGGATATTTTTCTCTCTCCAGTGCATTCGATATGCTAGACATTTCATTTATTGGTCAAAAACTGGAAAAACTTGGTATACGGGGCAATATAAATAATATGATAATATCGTATTTGAAAGACAGACGTATGCTTGTTAAAATAGGAACGTCCCTATCAGATGCCCATGATGTCTCTTTAGGAACCCCGCAGGGCAGTGTGTTGAGTCCTCTGATTTTTCTTCTCTATATTAATGAATTACCTGATTATATAACTTACGGGAAAGTTTTCATGTATGCTGATGACACATCTATTGTTATATCAGCAAAAACTTTGGACGACTTATTCTATAGAGTAAATTTTGTATTACAAGAGTTTCACGTATGGTGGTACAAAAATAGATTGATTATAAATTACGAAAAAACGGTGTGCATGTATTTTAAAACTAAATTAAGACAGATATGTGATAGTAATACTAAAATTTCTATTAACGGCGATCAATTAAAAATTAAATCAGAAACAAATTTCTTGAGAATCACTCTAGATGAGAATATCAACTGGTCAAAGCACATTGATAAACTATGTTCCAAACTGAAATAATCCTGCTTTGCTGTAAGTGTGTTAAAAAGTAGTCTAGACCAAGGCTCTTTGATTAATATTTATTATGCTCTATTTTACTGCAAAGTTTCATATAGTATCATTGTATGGGGCCAATGTTCAGATGTGCAAAGGGTTTTTGTTCTCCAAAGACGCATTATAAGAACCATTTTTTGCATGAAAAAAACGGAATCTTGTCATGAGATATTTAAAAAGAATAAAATATTGACAGTAACATGTATTTATTTGTATAAATTACTTACTATAAGAACTAAATTAAGAATTAACTCCGACAATCACGCATACCTAATACGAAATCGCCAAAACATATACAGTGTGTCCCGCTTTTCATAAATCCACCCTAATGTCACAGTTATTAATAATGCGATTTTCTTCAAATTTGGGTGGTAATTATATGTAGAAAAAATGAATTATTTGGCATAGTAAACATTTTCATTCTTCATTGGCGTGCGGTTTTAGGGGGTAACAAGGGGTCGATTTTTCGGCAAAAGGATATTAGGGCTTATTTTAGACAAATTTTTCTATCATATTTGGATTTAGCATGTCCATAAAGCCCTTAACCCATATTCTCCATGATCTCAAAAACGGATTATGGCAGAAACGAAAAATTAATTAATATCTTAATATATCAGTTATTAATAATGCGATTTTCTTCAAATTTGGGTGGTAATTATATGTTGGAAAAATGAATCATTTGGCATAGTAAAAATTTTCATTCTTCATTGGCGTGCGGTTTTAGGGGGTAAAATAGGGTAGGTTTTTTGGCAAAAGGATATTAGGGCTTATTTTAGACAAATTTTTCCATCATATTTCGATTCAGCATGTCCAAAAACCCCTTAATCCATATTCTTCATGATCTCAAAAACGGATTATGGCAGAAATGAAATATTAATTAATTTCTTAAAAAACACTTTTTATTTCTTGCTAGAACAAACCTAAAAACATTTTTTTTTTATAAATTCTGGCCTCTTCAACATAACCACCTTCCAATGATACCACACCGTTTGTAGTAAATGTTGCCTAGTCACTAAACATTATGTTCTTTAAAAAAATCTCGTTAAGATAGTTACCTTGCAACCATAGGCATTAATCAAAAGTGCTTTGAAAAACAAGTTTTTATTTGATATTTGGCGATTCATAAGAATTGTCAAAAGTTAAATAGTGTTATTTAATTTATCAATCTTACTGATAATGGCAGAAAATCGGAAAGTAGTTCTTACAATTGAAGAAAAAGTTGAAATTATCCGCTTAATTGGTGATAATAAAAGATCTACGCTTCAGGTTGCTCGAATATTTAATCAACGTCATCGTGATCGAGCACCAATTTGGCACAAAACCGTTGATGACTTCAACAAACTGTTTGCAAGAACCGGAGCCATTTTCAAGACAAGAGGAAGAAGATGCAATTTAAATTTACGACAATATTCAGACGACGAATGCATTTTTACAGAATTTCGGAACAATCCAAATGGTAGTATAAGGGCAGTTGTGAGAACACTAAATTTAACCAAAAATAAAATATATTATGGAGAAAGAAACGCAGTAGGATTAGGGCATTTAAACCTAAATTTTTGCATACTCCTTAGAAGATTATTTTGAACGGCGGTTTGAATTTTGCCTATGGTTGCAAGATAACTATCTTAACGAAATATTTTTTTAAAGAACATACTGTTTAGTGACGAGCAACATTTACGACAAACGGTGTGGTATCTAGTCAAAATTGTAGCTATTGGGCAGCCAAAAATCCCAACTTTGTAATTAACTGTAAAAACCGAGGTAAAAACCAATACAGTGAAAAAGTTAACGTGTGGTGTGGCATATTAAACGAACAATTTGTTGGCCCCTTTTTCCTGGATAACCTCAACGCAGAAAATTTTCTAAATTTTTTACAAAATGATTTAGACGATTTTTTTATGGAAATTCCTTTAGCACAGAGAGAAAATGTATACTTTCAGTTAAATGGTGCCCCGGCGCACAATTCTCTGATAGTTAGAAATTTTTTAAATGCAAATTTCCCTATGAAGTGGATAGGTAGAAATAGCCCTTTAGAACCGTGGCCCACTAGATCGCCTGATATTACCCCTTGTGACTTTTTTCTATGGGGATACTTGAAAAATAAAGTGTATGCTACTCGGCCGCGTAACAGACAAGAGCTTTGCCGTAGGATTAGGCAAGCGTGTCAAGAAATTACTCCCCAAACTTTAAGAAAAGTGATTGAACGGCTAAGAAGGGTTGTTGAAAAGTGTATTTTATTGGAAGGTGGTTATGTTGAAGAAACCAGAATTTAATGAAAAAGTTGTTTTTAGGTTTGTTATAGCAATTAAATAAAGTTATAAAAAATTAAAAAAGTGTTTTTTAAGAAATTAATTAATATTTCGTTTCTGCCATAATCCGTTTTTGAGATCATTGAGAACATGGATTAAGGGGTTTTTGGACATGCTGAATCCAAATATGATAGAAAAATTTGTCTAAAATACGCCCTAATATCCTTTTGCCAAAAAACCTACTCTATTTTACCCCCTAAAACCGCACGCCAATGAAGAATGAAAATTTTTACTATGCCAAATAATTCATTTTTCCTACATATAATTACCACCCAAATTTGAAGAAAATCGCATTATTAATAACTGAGATATTCAGGTGGATTTATGAAAAGCGGGACACACTATATATATAAAAAGTCACCAATATGTGCTGGCAGTTATTTGTATAATAAATTGCCTAGGTGTATGAAAGAAGCTACTACAATATGTAAATTTAAAACAAGACTAAAAAAATTTTTAAGTGTAAATAGTTTTTACTCGTTGGAGGAATTTCTTAACTTCTTGTGATACTTATTTGGGTATGTTATTTAGTGTAGTTTTAATCTGTATGTATTATGTATATGTATGTAATTTTAACTTCTGTTTTTTTACTACTTTTTCATTTTATTCTTTTAAATTATATGTCATATCTTATCTACAAATACTGTAGCCACAAAGACAAATAAAAATATTCCATTCTATTCTATTCTATTCTATTCTATTCTATTCTATTCTATTCTATTCTATTCTATTCTATTCTATTCTATTCTATTCTATTCTATTCTATTCTATTCTATTCTATTCTATTCTATTCTATTCTATTCTATTCTATTCTATTCTATTCTATTCTATTCTATTCTATTCTATTCTATTCTATTCTATTCTATTCTATTCTATTCTATTCTATTCTATTCTATTCTATTCTATTCTATTCTATTCTATTCTATTCTATTCTATTCTATTCTATTCTATTCTATTCTATTCTATTCTATTCTATTCTATTCTATTCTATTCTATTCTATTCTATTCTATTCTATTCTATTCTATGCTATTCTATTCTATTCTATTCTATTCTATTCTATTCTATTCTATTCTTTTCTATTCTATTCTATCTTATTCCTTTCAGTTTTCACTTTGTATCAGATTTTCATCCTTGTCAACCACATTCCAGATATTATTTTCCTGTCGCTTTAGTTTTTTAAAGTATTCAACCCGTATATTTTCTATTAAGAGTTGTTAGGTCTTTTTCTGCCAAATATTAATTTTATCCATTTTTTTTTTAAATTTGACGCCAACGCCAACAGACAGACACACGACAGACATACACACAGACTAAGTACCTACTAACGGAATGGAATTTTTATATCAACATAATCTGAAACATGACGATATGGAGACATTTCGAAAAGTGATTTTCCACGATTGTAATTAGATACAAATAATATTCTCCGAATAATAGTCAAAACTTTCTTCGTTACAATCGTCTCCATATACCCTAAATGAATAATTAGAAAATAATTGAGTAATGCAATGCAATTCAACATAACCAACGTATGCACCGTATAACGATAACAAATTTTCATATTCAGTTAAATTATTAATGGGCTCTGTATAAGATGGGTCACAAACAACAAAACACCTTCATAATATTGAAAAATAATAATCAAATGCCGTTGGCTAAAATGTCGTTCCCTGATGAAAACTTTGCCTGATTTACTCGGATCTATTCGGTCAACTGCATGCGCCGTATAGTGTAGTAGGGGCCATCGGTACGTTATAGTTCGAGCGCAGAGGTTCATTTATTTATTTCAACTTCCATTTCGTTTCTATGTATGAGAATAACAATTTAAGAAAATAAAAGTTAGTGATGACACATCGGTGGATAAAGAGCTTTATTTAAAAAAAAATAATCACAAAATCGATGCAGTGGGAGCCGCTGGGGAAGCCGGAAAAGAAAACGGCTTGTTTTTTAACTATGTAGATTATCTAACGAGAGTGTAATAGAGACTATTACTCGCAAGGATGATGTTTGTAATTCATCTAAGCGAGTAATGGCTATTACACGCGAGTAGAATACTATACTTTTTCTAGGACTGCTCATCGCTTGAATCATTTTTTCACAACAAACTTGTGCAAATTAGTAAAAGAAAAGCTGATAGTAATTTTAAAATTTAAAGAAATCTAGATACAGGGTGTCGCAACCAAAAGTAGGCACCCTGAAGAACTTTGAAGATAAAATTTTTTTGAAAAATTGGGGAAACACGTCGACCTTGTTTCCAAGAGGGACATATTTTAATGTAATACTTGTATACGTATCATCATCTCTCTACCCTACATGGCCACCCCCTCAAAAAATTCAAATGGCAAGGGGGGCCGAGTGATACATCTTTTGAAAGGTCTTTCAATTCCCTACATAACTGTGTTTTTTTTTTTAAACTTTTATCGATTCGTTCTTAAGGAAAATAATTTTATTTTTGATGATTACACACAATCGAAATCGTTTAAAAATCTAAAATACACGCCACTGGGTATTGGAATTTATGAAAAAAAAACTACATTTGAAGACCTAAGTGGATAAAGGTGTTATGTCACACTTTTAAAGTTTTGAGTAAATTAAACAAAACGGTTTTGAGTTGGAACTTATTTATTTTGTCTTCGATTCAAATGAATAATACCACATAAAATAGATAATTTTGGGTTATGTTCTTTTGTTTACACTAATATTAAAGAAAAATATCAAGCTGTTATAAAACTAGATTTTTCTGTCCAAAACTATGCACATCCACTAAAATTACTGGTTGTATGTATGACATGGCGCCTTTATAATTAAAAAGTTTCTATAAAATATTACAAATTTAGAATTCACCGTTATTGTGTGTTAAATCTATATCAGGGATGTTCAAAAATTGCATAAAGTAATTTTTTTTAAAAATGCGACATAACACCTTTATCCACTTAGGTCTTCATTTGTTAGTGCTCTCAAATCAACACGAGTTTTTTCGACAAAAACACTTTCGTTGTCCCTTTAGTTTTGGAATAATATAAGTAATTTGATAGTCCTTGAACATTCATTTGTTCACAACCAATTTTAAATCGAGATACATTTTACCAGAGTGAGTTCTCAAAATGCTTTATACCCTTCAGGAGAGAATAGAAATTGTCAGCATTTATTTTAAAAACGATAATAGTGCTAGAGCTATGGAGCGCATATTCAATGAAAATCACCCAAATAGAATAGTTGGTTCTCAGTATATTTTACAATTATTGAAAAAATTTATGGAAACAGGTTCTGTAGGAAACAAAAAGCATGAACATCAGAGACCGATTATGAATGAAGCAGTCGAAGTGGCAGTTCTGGGTCATTTGCAGATGGATAATACTCAATCGATCAGGAAAGTAGCTGAGGCTTCCGGTGTATCACGAAGCAGTGTTCATCGAATTATGAAGACCCACGAATTTCATCCATATAAATTTAAATTAGTACACGAATTAAACGAAGATGATCCCGATCGTCGGCTTGACTTCTGTGAAATTTTTAGTGAACAATTAAACGGTAATGCCAATCTACTGTACAATACGTGTTTTTCTGATGAATCGACATTTCAGTTAAATGGGGAGGTAAACAGGCATATTTGTAGGTATTGGAGTGAAACTAATCCACATTTGTTCATGGAAACTCATACCCAAAGGCCTCAGAAGTTAAATGTTTGGGCTGGCATCTTAGGGGATCACATTGTCGGGCCGTTTTCTATTCCTGACAATTTAAATGGCGAAAGGTACCTCGATCTGTTAGAAAATAACATCGACCCAATGATTACCCAAATCCTCGAAGAAGACGATAATCTTTTAGAGGGCGAACTGTTTTTTCAACAGGATGGGGCACCCTCACATTTTGCTATAGCAGTCCGTCAATTTTTGGATAATCGGTTTCCTGAACGATGGATTGGAAGAAGAGGTGCCGTGGAGTGGCCCGCTGGGTCACCCGATTTAGCTCCCTTGGATTCATTTCTATGGGGACATTTGAAATAGAAGGTATTTGCAAGAAAACCCGCATCTCTGGAAGAGTTACGTGAAAGAATGTTCGAGAATGCCGTTTATTGACTCCAGATGTGTTCAGAAATGTTTGTACAGAATTTCAAGACAGATTATACTACTGTATGGAAGTCGGGTCATTTTGAACAATACATTCGATAATTTAAACGGCTTCTTTTATTTTTATTTCCCGAACCTAAAATAATGAAACAATTATTTCTCAGGAAAGAATCGATAAAAGTTAAAAAAAAATACACAGTTATGTAGGGAAATGAAAGACCTCTCAAAAGATGTATCACTCGACCACCCTTGCTATTTGAATTTTTTGAGGGGGTGGCCATGTAGGGTAGAGGGACGATGATAGGTATACAAGTATTACATTAAAATATGTCTCCCTTGGAAACGAGGTCGACGTCTTTCACCAATTTTTCAAAAAATTTGTATCTCCAAAGTTATTCAGGGTGCCTAATTTTGGTTGGGACACCCTGTATTGAATTAGATCATGGCATATGCGATATATTTTTGAACTTTAAATCGTCTTTTCTGATTATTTCACAACTGTTAAATAATGAAAATGAACTCTTGTCATTGGTTCTAGTCCATTGAGTAATGAATTATTACCCACGGCTGTGAGTAATGAGCCCCATTACTTGTTCAAAAACATATCTATAATAAATGAAGTATTCAAAAGTCGTAAAAAATATAATCAAAATAGTTCTGAACGCACTCAATATCTTAAAAACTACGTTGTGTACAATTTATATTGATTTAGCTTAAATAATAGTAGTAGTGCCAAATTTTTAGTAAATCCCTACGTCAATAATGTGTAATGTGTAAAGGAATGTTTGTTGGTAAGCTATTCACACCGTAGAGCCATTGTCCTGCACATTGCAGAGCGGATCATGTATTGGAGCTTTTAGGGGTTTGGCTGCAATCATTATTCACTGTAACGGGATAAACCTCGGTGCAACATAGAGCGATTTCTTTGATCCTAATCTGAAGCTCAGTAGCAATAGATTAGTACCAATAGTGGCACCAAATTATATATCCAAATGTCATATAAACAAAGTGACCTGGAATAGCAGTTTTATTGAAATTTGTTCTTGCAGCCCCAAGAAATAACAGAATAGGAAATAAGAATAACGAGACAAAAGTAAAACAGAATCATATACCTGATAAAATAAAAATAAACATGTGTAAGGTAGGTAAACACAATCAAGCAAGATTTTTTTCAAAAACGTATATAACATTAAATTCAATTAGCATAACTACAACTAGACACTATTTGCTTAACGTCCATTTTAATAGAATAGGAAATGTTTATTGTGTCTTAGAAGTCCATACAAAACACAAAGGGTATTAGGCACAGCAGAAACTGATATTTAAACCAAATCCTATCAGTTTAATAACACATATACATAGAGAAAAAAAATATAAGATAGTTGTGTGTTTAAAAAATACTCACAGATTTATTTAATACTTAAAAATAATATTTAAAATTTCCAGTACTACAACAAAGTGATGTCAGATAAATAAACATTAAAAGAGGTTCAAATTAATCCTGAGTTCATTGTTCTTAATCATATTTACTATTATTTTTTAAAACACTGTTTATGACTTTTGAAAAAGATCAACTGAAAGTTCATTGTAAACACGTGGTGCCAAATAGGAGGAGCTAGAGCAATAACCAGTATTGAAGCAATGTGGCAGGTATATGGAACATGCCTGAGAATACGTTCGTGAATTTCATTGCGTCTTATTAGTTTACTATTTAAATAAGCAGGTAATTTAAATTTTAGAATATTATAAAGTACACAACAAAAATGAACGAATCTTCGTTCCTGCATTTTGTTCAAATTGACGAATATATGGCGTTAAATGAGCAAATGGATTTCATACTTAAATTGTGCAATTTTTGTAATTTATTTTCATCATTTGCTGTTAAACATTGCCCTTCTATCGTTTCACAATAATTTAGATTCAATTAACATAATTTTGGTCTTGGCGTCTAAATCCGATTTAAACATATAATAACCATTTCTTAGACTATTTTTCACATGTTCAGTGAACTTTAATTTGCTGTCTATTATCTTTGCTACTGTCTATATTTTCCAATAGTGAACCATTCGGACATATTGCTGGGTGTGGATTTTGTTTGTGGAATAGGATATGTTTGGATATATTCGATCTAAGAGATTGTTAAAAAGTCCAAAATATTTTAATGTGCCGATCAAAATATCAATACTGATGGAATCGAAAGCTTCCGCCATATCTAGTAGTAGTAAGGACGTATTTTTTTATTGATCAGATAAATTCCTATTTAATTTCCTCGCTTATCGAGGGGGAGTATATTACAATCATGAAAAAAATCACTCTCCGAGATATTTTTGAATTTTGACGCGTATTTTCACTATGTAGATTTCAAAGAAGGGACTTTCAATTTCATTGGTCTGTCTTTCTGTCTTTCAGTCTTTCTGTCTTTCTGTCTTTCTGTCTTTCTGTCTTTCTGTCTTTCTGTCTTTCTGTCTTTCTGTCTTTCTGTCTTTCTGTCTTTCTGTCTTTCTGTCTTTCTGTCTTTCTGTCTTTCTGTCTTTCTGTCTTTCTGTCTTTCTGTCTTTCTGTCTTTCTGTCTTTCTGTCTTTCTGTCTTTCTGTAACTCTGCGTGTCTGTCTGCTTGCCTTGCCTGCCTGCCTGTCGGTCTGATGTTTGATGCCTGTCTATTGGCGGTACATCTAAGAAACTAATTGGTGGAGAACAATAATATTGCAATATTATTTATTACAATAATAATTTTCTTTATTTACTTATAAGGTACATCCATACTTTTTAATATTCAAACTTTTTTCTTCAGCCATATATTTATTGGGTATCCTAGAATCTACTTGGAATATCACTATCCTTTCAAGTATTATGTACGTTGCAGTTGTTTCTTCTACTTTTCAAATTACCTGTTTTTTCTTTCACAGTTCATAAAGCAGTTTGGAATTTTATATCATCATAAATATGATATAAAATTCCAAAATTGGATAATATTTAGAAGGTACTCTATTGTGAGAAATTTAACAGCTTCAAAGCATATTGTCAAATTGACGTGAGTGAAAATACCCTATTATTATTGTTTCATGTTTTATAAGTCCATAAGACTATAAAAACCGTTTAAATGTTTTACTTCACATGAATATTGTCTATCTTATATGAGGAGGCAGACACGAAAATGCAGCTTTATGTTGTTGGTGTTACAGCTTGCGAAGCTACTTAAATACACATATATTCTGCCGACACAGATATTACCATATTGATCATAAGATTTCCACACCTTTGCCATGATACCTCGGCTACAGATTAGTAAAAAACTTAATGATTCAAACAAATTTACATTTACATGACAGATTATGAAAATAAAGTAAGCATCGGTCATGGCATACACGATGTTTTTGAATTTTAAATCGTCTCTTGTGATTGCTCCACAAAAGCTGTCGAATCATGAATATGATCTGTTGTGATTGGTTCTAGGCTATCGAGTAATGACTTATTATCCTCGGCCGTGAGTGATGAGCCCCATTACTTATTCAAAAACGTATGGATAATACATGAATTATTCAATAGTGTAGAAAAAAGATATAATGCAATCAAAATATATAATTTGTTTAAAAGTTATTAATAGACATTTGATAAGTTTTAACACCAGACCTGTGGAAAATGTAACCATAAATCTGAAATAACAAATTATCACCGCATAAAACGTTATTTACAACACACACATATAATAGGTGTGGGTAATTCGTCAGTCTATCGACAAAGCATATAGCCCGCTTACCGACCCTGATCCGGCATGCATTATGTAAGTCACCGTCCCAAACCTGTCAATTTGTTTAGATAGCAATCCATCCACCATTCAGGATACTAGCTGAAAATCCTGGATTGTACGACAAAAATATATTTGCCGTTTCGGATATTTCACTTCCAGAAAACGGTCAAATGATGATTAAAGTTGTATGTTAATTTTTATAAAGGAATACTAAGTGGTCAAAGTATTGTTGATTCAATTTTAAGGTGCTGCTATTATGAGTGCTTTTTCAAAATCATGACACAAGCGATTTTCGCAAAAGCAAGAAACATGAATAATAGCACATTGCTTAATAGTAATTGTGGTCACTTGTCAAATGTTGACTGTTCTCTAAAATTAAGTAATCAATTCAATTCAACACAAATTTATTAATATTTGAGGTAAATACACTGTGTTTCCGACACCCCCCACAGCTTCGTACATTGGAGCTTTTCGTAGTTAGTAGTCCCAAAAACGCCTAGAGCCTATCAAAGTTGACCAATATAAATAATTTTTGCATTAATAGAAGTTAGCTTACATTTTGATATTTGATGTAAGAAATTGCTTTTTTTCTTAAACCTCAGTGAAATCAATATTATAAGCAATAATAAATCAAAATAAAGCTATAAAAAATTCACTGGCATATAACAGGGTATAGTCGGAAAAGTTAGGGAAATGTGCCCCCGCACATATTTAGTTAAAATAGCTTCCAGATGATGCAGTTTATAGAGTATATTGCACGGTAAAAATGTTAACCCGCTACTACCCCTACGAAGGCGGAAAAAAAATAATACGTCTTTAATTATTATATATTTTTTTCAGTTTCTATGCAACTGATCAATTTTTCACGAGTATTGCTTTCGTGGAGATAACTTACTCCAAAAAATAAGGCCATTTTATGACCATTATTTTTTTTAGAGGACAAAAGGGTGGCTACCTTTCGTGGTACAATCACCATTCTATGATATATTATGTCTTGACACTTCGTGATTGTCATACTAAATTGTCAGATTTTTTGCTGTGGTGGAACAATATGGAAAAAAATAAAATTGGGTAAAATAATATATTTACACATGCCTCTTAGTTGTAACAGTTAATACTTATAGCCTTACAAGGTATCGTTGCATATCTACAACCGACCGCGGGTGCCAGTGCAATGTTGCCAAGTCTACTTTTTCCCCAGACATACGGAAATTCGGCACAATCTGGCAATACCACTTCTGGAGGTCCCAGGGGCGAAGTATTAACTCTCTAGGACCTTGGGGAAAAGTTTAGCAACGAATGATGTTCATTGTAATTACTGTCGCATTACGACATCTAAAAAACGACGTACTGAACCAGATGAAGAAAGTGAGGCAACGATCGAAGAAGACCAGCCTTTTGTGCCTTCGACATCTTCTAGCACTACGACTAGTGACTGACGAAATACTGGAACTACCATTGCATAGACTCGTTGCTACACATAAATACTGTTGCATGTGTGGTGATGATAAAGAACTGACCGTAATATTCACTAATGTGAGACTACAGTGCTATTGAAACAAACAAATATATATCCCCGAGGCAATCGTTGCTGTAAAATACAGTTGATTAAACATCGCTTTTATGAAGATGATATTACACATCTGGAACCATATGCCAACTGTAGCTCGATTCCTAGATCGGATTTATGCATTCTATTAAATTCCTTAACCCCAATAACAAATCTAAAAGGCTCTACAGACCACTGCGGTTTATCAGAGAAGCAATTATTAACGTTTACAGGCTTAACGGTAGATGCCATTTACGAATTAAAGTCACTGTTGGAAAATTCCAGTACAAGAACTTCTTTTCTCCTTGTTTTTCTATTAAAACTGAAAACAGGTAGTAATAATGATAACAGAATGACCTATTACTAAATTGTGCCAGCGTGCAGCGCATTTGCTAGAAAGCTGAACAAATTGACCATCCTCAGAATGGTATCATTGGTATATTATTAAGGTTGTAATTAATAACCATAACTCTAATAAGATAGTCTGATAAACCGCGGTGGTCTGGAGAGCCTTTTAGCGTTGTTATGCTATTGAGGTTAAGGAATTTAATAGAATGCATAAATCCGATCTAGGAATCGAGCTACAATTGGCATATGGTTCCAGATGTGCAACGTCTTCATAAAAACGATGTAAAAATGTAGACACATTTCGCGACCAGGGATCCATCAGGGCGACTTAAGTTTACACATAGACTGGACCACGGATAGTAGGTTAAACCACAAAAGTAATAAAAACAAAGGCATGTTAGGAATCAATATCACAAGTCAGGATAAGTATTGACAAACGACAACTAATGTTAAACAACTGTACCATACTGAGATAAAAAATTATCCATCTGCGTAGCTGGCTGATGGAACCCATCCAAGGCCAAAAATGAGGGTAAAAAAATCAAATGTATTTTACAGCAACGATTGCCCGGGGGATGTATATTTGTTTGTTTCGATAGCACTGTAGTCTCGCAGTATTATGGTCAGTTCTTTACCATCACCACATATGCAACAGTATTTATGTGTAGCAACGAGTTTTTGCAATGGTAGTTCCATTATTTTATCAGTCACTAGTCGTAGTGCTAGAAGATGTCGAAGGCACAAAAGGCTGGTGTTCTTCGATCGTTCCCTCACTTTCTTCATCTGGTTCAGTACGTCGTTTTTCAGATGTCGTAATGCGACAGTAATTACAAAGAACATCATTCGTTGCTAAACATTTCTCCAAGCTCCTAGAGAGTTAATACTTCGCCCCTGGAACCTCCAAAAGTGGTATTGCCAGATTGTGCCGAATTTCCGTACTTCTGGGGAAAAAGTAGACTTGGCAACATCGCACTGGCACCCGCGGCCGGTTGTAGATATGCAACAATACCTTGTAAGGCTATAAGTATTAACTGTTACCACTAAGAGGCATGTGTAAATATTTTATTTTATCCAATTTTATTTTTTTCCATATTGTTCCACCACAGCAAAAAAATCTGACAATTTAGTATGATAATCACGAAGTGTCAAGACATAATATATCATAGAATGGTGATTGTACCACGAAGAATAGCCACCCTTTTGTCCTCTAAAAAAAATTTATATACTTTTTCCGATGGTTAAAATGGTCATAAAATGACCTTATTTTTTGGAGTAAGTTATCTCCACGCAAGCAATACTCGTGCCAGATTTCAAATCGATCGGTTGCACAGAAACCGAAAAAAAAAGTAATAATTAAAGACATATTATTTTTTTTCTACTTTCGTAGTAGCGGATTAAAATTTTTACCGTGTAATATACTCTATAAACTGCACCATCTGGAATCCATTTTAACTAAGTAAGTGCGGGGGCACATTTCCCTAACTTTTCCGGCTATACCCTTTACACTAAACTTTTTTTTATCTTTAGTCTCAAAATGTAAACCAACTTCTATTAATGCAGAAAAAGAAAAAGAAAAAGCTCATGAGGGATCGTTTAGAAATTTTCTAAGGAAAATTAAAAAAAAAATTATTCGTATTGGTCAACTTTGATAGGCTCTAGGCATTTTCGGGACTACTAACTACGAAAAGCCGAATGTGCGTAGTGGCAGTGGAAAATCTGGATGGGATCGAATCAAAATTGGGTGGATAAAACTAAGACTCATTCAGTTGGAGAACGAATTAAGGAAGTTGTAACGTTTGAATATCTAAAAGGAATAATAAACCTTAAACACTAATAAAAGATGGCGTATACTAAATATAAACTTTAAACATACAGTAGTAACAAATAACGTAAAGTCTAAGTCTAATGAATATAAAAGTATATATAAACTTGAAAACCCACTTTTCTTCAGCGCAGAACATACTATCTTTTAATCTACTTAATAGAACTAAAAAAAAAAAGAATGGTAAATTTAAAATTTGCTATAAAAATTAAAGGAGGCCAGATATATATGTTTTTCTCAAGGTAAAGGTAACAAAACACGCTACGACGAGTAAATAAACAGTTTTTCATTTGTAGAATTTGGTATATGGAGATTTCTGGATTCTCTAACAATGAGTCCGATATTAAAACTTAAAAATTCAAAACAACAGATATTTTCTTTTACTATTGTAGGTTTGTGATTACAAATTTAAGGTAAACAACTACAAATTCAAAGTGTGGGACCCAAAATCCCTGCCGAAAAAACTTCAAAATAAGATATAATTAATACAAAAAACATTAGAAATTCTGTAGAAATAAACTTATAGTTAAATCACATAATTCATAGTAATTTTAACACAAAATACTATTTATCTTCAATATCTTCGTTTTCAACTTCGCTTATTTCTATAATAGGAGAAGAATTCGAGCAACTATCACCATTGCATTCGAAACAAGCTGCAGTGCAAGGTAATCCATGCTTTCTACATCCACTAGCAGCTTCGCATCCTGTCTTACATGTAGAAAAAATAATTTTAAGTAGATTTTCAGTGGATGATGGTTTATTCATTGTTATAAGTATCAACATCCCACGATAATGTTTCCATTGCCATTCTATTTGCGAAATTTCCCCACCATAATTGTACTTGTAAGTACACTCGTTTCAAACGCTCAGAGACTGCATCAGGTGTAGGCACTAATGATGCCAGTCGTACACAGCTATTTTTAGCTGTAGCTTTGATGAAACAATTGTATCTTAAAGTATTTAAATCTTTTATTTTTTGGGCGAGCCGTATAATGCGAGGACACATTTCACCCCAGCTTCAAAAATATTGTTCAAATCTTCAGTGGCATTTGCAAACGCTTCAGCAGTGTCTTGAAGATCTTTATTGTTTTCAAAAATTTCTACAAACTTATTTTTACCTCTATTATAAAAAGTTGACGTAGTGTCACATCCTGTAAAACATGTAAAAACAAAATATACTTTTTACACAGAGGTGATGCTTTTTCTAAGCTCATGGAAGAAAAAACGTTGTGCAGAGCTTTACCCTATGCTGGTTTTCGAAAATAAATTTCTCGATCATTTGGGATTAGTGCTGTTAATAATACCAGAACATCTATATCCTTCGAAACTACAACAATATTGAAAACAATCTTAACAACACCGTACATTCCCGATGATAAAACGATTAAGTTGCGATTATTGTCACACTATAAGGATAATATTGTAATGTCCAGTAAATTGCGGTTAAATACAATAATATGCTTCCGGAAAAAACACCATGAAACATTATCAAAAATGGGGATGTAAACAATGTTGAGACCGATAACAATGAATAAGCCACCAATCCCTGAAAATCTACTTAAAATTATTTTTTGTAGATGTAAGACAGGATGCAAAGCTGCTTGTGGATGTGGAAAGCATGGATTACCTTGCATTGCAGCTTGTTCCGAGTGCATTGGTGATAGTTTCTCAAACCCTTCTCCTATTATAGAAATAACCGAAGTTGAAAACGAAGATATCGAAGATAAATAGTATATTTTGTTAAAATTATGAATTATGTGAATTATGTGATTTAACAATAAGTTTATTTCTGCAGAAATTCTAATGTTTTTTTGTCTTAATTATGTCTTATTTTAAAGTTTTTTGGCCCCCATTTTGGGTCCCATATTTTGAATGTTTAAGTTTGTAATCACAAACCTATAATACTATTCAGGTACGATTTTTTTGTCTATTTTTTGAATATCTCGATAAACTTTTAAATAAAAAAAAACGTCAATTTCTAATCCATAAACATTTTAGTATTAGGTTTTAGCAACACAATGCAAAAAGTTTCACTAAAGTTGATTCATAGGAACTGGGTTCCAAGGTTTTTTAGTTTTCACGCCTAACGGCACTCCCCTAGAAGCTAAATGCCAGATCACTGAAAGAAAATGTTGAAAAATGTTTGAAAGAAAATTGAATTTCCTCCAAAAAATGGTTATTAAAAATTAAGAAAAGGAAATTGAATTTCGATTCAACTGGCTGAATTTTTGATATTTTATAGATTTCTACTTTCTGATCAAAATATTTCATGGGTCTAAGTCGATCCCAGATCTAGTTTCTAGATCTAGTTTCCGAGATACAGTTCAGGAAATGTGAGGATCTGGATCACATCGCCTCCATATTTAGTGAGTGTTTCTTAAAAGTACCGTTGGATATTGTCAATAATATACAGCAAAATAATGCTCCTATTAAAGATGTACCTTATTTCCACCAATCGATCTTTCTGGAACTATTTGTAGAAGAAGTTGAAGAAGAAGCTGTCCGAGTTATTAAAATTAAAGAATAAACGCTCAGCCAGACCTGACGAGATTCCCTCCATTATTGTAAAGAAAATTATTTGTGTAATTATACAACCTATTACTTTTTTAGTTAACCTATCATTTATATCCGGAAAATTTCCAAGCAGCCCAAAAATAGATAAAATTGTACCTATATATAAGAAGCAGCAGCCAAATATGGTCGAAAATTATAGACCTGTAACTATCCCGTCGGGAATCTCAAAAATGTTTGAATATGCCTTCTTATATCGGCTTATGAACTTTTGTGAAAATAATATTTTGATGGAAAATCAACATGGTTTTCTTTCTAATAAATCTACACATACTGCTAGGTATGATTTCTTTGAGAGGCTCATTGATCATATCGATGCTGATGAGTGTACTGTTGGGATATTTGATCTCAGTAGGGCATTTGACTGTGTCGATCATGACAAATTATTAATAAAACTTTATGCCTATGGTATTCATGGTGTAGTTTGGGATTGGAGAGCCTCTTTCCTGAAAGACAACTGTATGCATCTGTGACAACTCCTCCAATGGAAATGCCGGAAGCGTCAGCTCGGGGTACAAGCGGAATAATTTGGGAGTCCCTCAAGTCAGTTTTTGGGCCGATTCTGTTTTTACCTTACACTTTGACATCTGAGGCTGAGTTGGTAATGTATGCAGATGACCAGTTTCTTCTGATATCAGATAGATTTGATAATATATTGGAGCATAAATGCAACGTTTCTTTTTATGAATTATATAAACACTTTTTAAATGCTGATAAGACCCAACGTATAACATTTCACAACCGATAGAAAAGTTGTATGGATCTAGACATTCAAATTAATGACAACAGTCTCTAAAATAGTAAAAATGTTAAATTCCTGGGAATAACATTAGATTAGTGTCTCAACTGGAAGGTACACTGTGAGTAATTAATATCAAAACTGAATTTGATCTCTTATTTGATAAAAAGTTTAAAAGCAATTCTATTAAAAGATCAACTATTAAATTTATGTCATGCAGAAGTAAGGTATAGACTAAGATAGTTTTTCGGAATTGTATGAAAATTGATAATTGGGTATTTTCCGATAGTTGATACTTAACCTGATATCAAGAGTTGAAATTTCAAAATTTCAAATCCAATACAGCCATTGGAAAAAATTTTGCGAATTTACATAAAATTGGGTACATGGAGAATTTACGATTATCTGTGGTTAAAACTTAAAAATTCGAAGGGACGAATATTTTCTTTTATTATGTAGAAACTAAATAATAGACCACTAATAGGGTGAAAAGAAATTTTTGAAAAAAAGTTGAACCTCCTTTAAAAAAAGTTACTGTAAAAATAAACAAATTAACGAAATTAAACGCATTTTTAGCCGACTTTAATATCGATATTAGATAATATATGAGATTCAGTTAAACAGGCGAGGACGGTGAAATTGTATTTCTGAATTTTTAGTGGTCTTTTTTTAAAGGAGTTTCAATTTTTAAATTGTTTATAGTTTTATTACCTGTATTTTCATTATAAAAGAAATTTGTTATAATAAAATGAGTAACAAAACAAACACAACCTCGTGATATACGTATTGTACACTGGCGATGACACATTCATCTGTTAATTTTACGAAGAAGCGCAGAAGCACATAAAAAGAAGTTAATAAAACCTTATATAAATTACGTCAAATAATACCAAAGTTAATAGTCGTTGCCTTTGATTCAATTGGCGTAATTTTTAACGTGCTTTTTTAATAAAGCAAAACGAAATCATAATTAAAACTTTATGGTCAGCATCTAACTTTATACTTGTTAGTAGAGTTGTCCAAACAAATGTTTGTCGAGGGCAGAATACATACGAACGTTAACGTCCGTCGAGAACTATGCTGAGACGTTGTAATGACGCCATTTGTCTTGTTTCCGCTACCATAGCCTTCTAGATTTTGCATCACGTGCTGCTATCCGAAACTTCCATAGCCTACCTCCTACTTTATCATAAAGACATTTTAAAGTAATTTATACGTTGAATATTTTAATAAATTGTATTGGAATCTAGCGTTAAACGTACGTGGTCTTGTAAATTGCCTCGGCAATATTATATTTTAAATTTATTATCTATTCGGAAGTTTCGGAAGGTTAATTGAATTTAAATATCAATGTGATTTATTTTTGCAGAACGTACTCGGGTAAAGATGATATTCATAGGTTCCTATATAGTATACTACCTAGAGCTTTTAACTTCGGAATGTCATATGAAACGGATTTCATTCATTTTTGGCAACTTAGTAGTAATTGTATCAAAGAAAAGTTTCTATATTATGCAGCGGCTTGTTAATTTATAGGAGGTGAATGCCACTCCTTTTCGGGGGGGGGTGGCAAAAAAATTAAAAACATTGGAGCTGAAATAAAGCAACATTTTAAGAAGAAAAGACTGCAACTTTCTATAAAAATTGATACGCTTTAAGTTATAAGCATTACATTGAGCGGAAACATGCTGGAGACAAATGAAAAAGCTACTAAATTGAGAATTAATTCATTTTTTTTTCTAATTTCTGTAGAGTTAATGGTTTCGGAGATCTGGAAGTATTTATTTAAGTGTCTTAGAAATTATGGCACTTACGTCAAAAGCAGTAAGAACCAAAATGAAAGACTGGCTTTCAAATGTTTTTTTTATTTCTATAGCATAAAAATGCAAGGAAGTTATGACAGAAACAATATACTTTTTCATATATTTTTTAATAAAATCGTCGCCATTTTGTTAATGTGAGTAATCAGTAATTAAAAAAATATATTTCCATATACTGTTTTTCGTTAATATATACTATATTCTAGATGCTTTTTCGTCCGCTGACAGTGCTTGCTTTAGAAAATAAAATGCATTTTAAACTGTAAAGGAATTTTAGAAAAAACGCAAAATTTTTGTTTCTCTACAAATATCTCAATAAATATTAGTTTTAGAGAAAATATAGTAGATATCAAAAATGAAGCTTATATACTGAGAATTGATTTGTTTTTTTTACACACTTGTGTTTTGGAAAGATTTAATTGTATAAATGGCATCCGACCGTTTTTCAGATGAAGTGTTGGGTTTAAAATGTTGAATATCTTAGAAACTGTGACACTTTCATGAAAAATTCTAAGGAACAAAATTAAAGATAATTAATCAATCTTTAAAATGATTTTTGTTTGTTCCTACATCACAAAAAATAAAGAAGTTATGGCCGATTCAATGTGCGTTTTCACATTTCCTTTAACAGAATGTCACCATTTTGTTATTGTAATTGCTCAGTACCTGATTATGTTTTCTTGCAAGAATGCTGTTTTTCGTTAATATATAGAGTCACCTAGATCCTCAATTTATTTTGTCCCATTAAAACACTTGTTTTAAAAAAATCCATTTTCCATATTAGAGCCACCATTTTGAATTTTTTTATTTTGACTTCAGATTCGAAATCAGCGATCCCAAAAACCTAACTATCCTAAGTTTCAAAAATTAATTTGCAACACTTTTTCAAATATTCAAATTTGGGGGTGGTTTTCACCCCTCGACGGTAATGGTGCGGGAGCTAAGTGGCTTTTTCGGACACTTATCGTTACAAGCATTTTCTATGCGCTGATTAATTCTATCGAACTTAAATAACGACAAAATAGACTTCTGGCGTATGTCAGCCCGTCGAGTTGGCCATGGCTCAAGATATAAAAATCAGTGAAATTATATCATCGTTACAAAGCCAATTTTTTTTGTGTGTACACAATTTATGTTTAGAATGAATAAAATAAGATCGCCAGAAAGTGTGGGCCATCAGGGGCGCAACCAGAAAGGTTAAAGAGGTAAGAAAACGGAGTTATATAACATCATCGTTACAAACTTTTTTAAGGTTGAGCATGTTTATTTATATTTATGTTTTGAACACAGGAAAAAATTCCCAGAAAGAAACTCCCGTCAATAAGGTTAGGCAGAAAGAAAATGTTTAGGAATTTTTAAGAAAATTGGATTTTTTTTTGCATATTTCATCTCAGAACTCTAAACTCATCGTTACAAGTTCTGGCTCCTTTTTAAAACGTAAATATAAGTCCCTTCAACAATAGAATAGCCTCCCCGTAAAGTTCTTAGGGTCAACAAAAGTACCATAGGCTCTTAAATATACAGGAATTTAACACTTTCGGCTAACTTGACTCCGTACCGTGCCTCAAATGTATATTATTACCTTTCTGGCTGCGTCTCCTGACGGCCCACACTTTCTGGCGATCATATTTTATTCTTTCTACACATAAAATGTGTACACACAAAAAAAATGAGCCTTCTAACGATGACATGATTTCACTGATTTTTAAACAGTGTTCGTGACGCTCCTGACAGGAGGTGCCCCGCCAGAAGTCGATTTTATGAATCGTTATCATCCATTAAACCATAAAAATATCTCAAAGTTCATAAAACGATGAGCTGCCGAAAAAGCCACCTAGCTCCCGCTCTATAAGAGCAAGAATCCGGATTATATAGAAAGTGTAGACGATATATTTTACTACAATAGTAACTCTTAAAAAAAAAAATCATTATATATGAAATTATTCCGAAATTTTACATATTTTTTACCTTTAATATTCCACTTGAGATTCTGCCTTTATAAAATACAATATTGTTTGTTGTATTAGAATAATTATGAATATATAACCAATAATCCAAGATTGAAAACAATGTCTTCCATTTTTTTAATACGTTTATTAACACAGTAACAAGAGATTTTAATTTAGAAAGATTGTGATACGGATTAAATTTTCTTTTTTTTTAGCACCAGATAAAAATATCCAAAGAAAATTATATAAAAATGTGTCAGTTTTTATTGTTTTGCTATTATTTAACAAAATTTAAATGTTATTTTAATTAACCAAGTACCTCTATACTATTTCAATATTTTATTTCTCTTGACCTACACAATTTTTCTGAAATTCGAATTACCCGCCATGAAACTCGCCCAATTTAGTTTTAAACTTGACACCTTTTGGGTTTGTATATTATTTTGGACTCTACAGTCCTTTTAACTAGAAGTTCGAAATTAATATCCGTCGCTGCAGCATTGGAGCTGTAAAAATTATTAGTAGCAAACGAAAATTTTAAAGTTCTCAGGCGGATACGTCTTGGCGGCGGCAGCTCTCTTAAGTCGCAGATTTTATTACGATTTTAGTATAGTCTTATGAAGGCCATGTAGCCTAGGAAATAGCGTGCAAATTCAACGACGAGTGGTTACCGTCTGCCAGACGGTAATCGAAGAGACCATATAAATACAAAATTTTTTCTCTCTGGAACTTTTTGGTATGGTGGGGGGATAGGGAGGGGGGGGGGGGCATTTATTTTTAAATCGAATGATTATCGTTATCTGTCCACATAGGTAGTTAGTATATGTACTTCACATATCCCAATTACGCTGGCAGACGAAAATTCCGAACGGCGCGCGCGCTAACCGGAAAAAGAACAGATATCGATAATCATTCGATTTAAAAATAAATGCCCCCTCCTCCTTATCCCCTCACCATACCAAAAAGTTCTAGAGAGAAAAAATTTTTGTATTTATATGGTCTCTTCGATTACCGACTGGCAGACAGTAACCACTAGTCGTCGAATTTGCACGCTATTTCCTATACTAATGTGATGTTCGCTAAGTGTATTTACATTTGTGTAAGGAAGGAATTATTTGTGAAAATCTACAAGAGGACTAAATGGACTTCATATAGAGTAAAATGTTCTAGGCCATTATCATTATTAGAGTATATAGTTTAATGAAACGACTGTAAATGACAATTATTTGATTTAGTTCGCTGGTCACATTTTCTTCTTATAAAAGTATTCAAGGTCAATTTTACAATTGTAATTATTAACAATTTTCTATTTTTCTTTGACAAATTAAGATACAATCACAAAAACCAATTGAAAATGACCCTAGGAACCGACAAGAAGCCTATTTTTTTTATTTGCTGATTAACGCATCTATGCAAATTCTGTCTAATTACTTCCACATCCAGTGGAAGTATAGTAACGACAAAAAATTTTTAAAAAATTTTTATTGTCCAAATAGGCTTAGAATGTCATGAAACGTCGAGATTTAAAGTTTGAGCGAAAAAAAAAATTTCTGTCTGTCGGTCTGTCGGTCTGTCTGTCGGTCTGTCTGTCGGTCTGTCTGTCGGTCTGTCTGTCGGTCTGTCTGTCGGTCTGTCTGTCGGTCTGTCTGTCGGTCTGTAACTTTTTTGTGCGCACGTTTACTCTGGAACCGTTTGAGATATTGACTTGAAATTTGGTACACATATGTAAAGAGATCTAGAACTAGATTATATTTTCATCTTGTTCTGTCGAAGGGTTGGGGGGTAAATTGGGGTAAATTTGGAGTAAATAAGTAAATCAAGCAGGTAAGAGTTCATAAAATTGATATTTAATATAGACAAGAGAAACTACGGTCTCAAAAAAAATTTTGGTATTAGCCACCCCCATTACCACCCCTACCCCATTATTAAAGGGGATGAAAAAAAAATGTGATTTAGTGTGTGTACAAGAACCAGAAACCTCAAAATATTTTTTTACTTTATCCACCCTCCACTCCCACCCCCTGTCACCACCCCCACCCCACTACCGATGTGGGGTATCGTTTTATGGGTTTTTGGGGTAGAGGATTTGAAATATTATATTATTAAAGTTCCATAAACAATTATTTCCAGATACAAAATTTTTGCGTTGTGTGACTTGGATAGAAAATCCGGATGTGGAAGTAGTGATTCCTTGGGCAGCGGTTTTTTTTATGGATATTAAGTAATCATCATTATTTTGGGGCGCGCGTTTTTTGGTCCTATTTTATGCAGATTTAATGATGAACTGACATTGGTTTCAGATTTTTTGTCATAACTGATGTCTTTTTGGCTTTTTTAAATCGGTCTTATACAGGGTGTATTCAGTTTCATGTCATTAAAAAAAAACTGATGGTGGGGAACGACTAAACGAACGAAAAAAACCTTATATAACATGGGGTCTAAAACCCATAGTTTTAGAAAAAAAATAACTAAAAAAAATTTCGAAAATTTTCAATAATATTTGAGAACTGCTGGAATGTTGGGATAGGCTTTTTATCTTCGCGTATGACGGCGCCTCTAATCATCAAATACGCTAATACGGCTCTTTCAAAGTATCGCGCTCCTTTGTTAGAGACCGCGCATCGGCGAGGACACAAGTTTATAATCACACTTTTTTATGGCTTTTTAAAAGAAGGTAAAGTAAGGTGTTTAGCGGTGCGGTAAAGGTGAAATACGTCGGCGTTTTCTGAGTGCTTAGTAGATCTGAAGAAAACTATACTCTCCCTTGTGCAATATTTTAGTTTTTGTGGGCACCTCGTTAAGTACACACGTCGAACCCGTTCGTTGTTTTTGTATGTTGCTTTTGTTCTTTTTGAATTTTGGGTCACGTATTTACAGTTAAAATTTATTTTATTGACTTACCGTTCACGTCGTTAAGTTCTTGATTACGTACAGTCACTACTTGTTCGTTCTTTTTGGATTTTGGACCAAGTTTTTATTTTTATTTTCTTTATTGACAACGTTAGTTGATAGTTTGGTGTGTTATTTTAATGTGCATAGAAACCATAAAAAATTATCCCAATTTACCAAATGTGTTGAACGGAGTGCGTATGTCCTTAGTTCGACGTGCCAAAAAGTGTATTGATGCAGATGGAAGCCATTTCGAACAATGTATGTAAATCAACAATAATTTATTGGTAAGTTCTAGATTTACCGAATATTTTAGTTTTCGATACCTGATCGGCAATTCGTTAAATAAGTCAGATTTTATCCTAACTTAAAATACACATAATTGTTTTCTGTTACGGTATCTCAAACGTCTAACTCCTAACTTTCCAAATGTCATGCAATAATTTCTCATTTTTTAAGCTTTTAACCCAGAATACTCATTTAGGTTACAAATGTTAATAAGTCACATTTAAATCTGAAAAATCATAAACAACAATAAAAGCTTCAATATCTTGTTCTAAATTAAAAAAAACACACATGTAAAGAAATGCTGTGTTTAAACCTCTACGCCTATCATTTGCTTGCAGTTCTGCAAAAAAGATAACGAATTATTTACATTTTTATAATTGATTCCGTCGAGGCGGTCATCAAAGGTGCCGCCCTTCTTTGCATTGAGACCTCGGGCTGCCGCGTGCCGGCGAGAACGAGTCGGTCGGTAATCTTTGCACTTTTTATGACAATTTGAAAGTTGTATAATTGGGAAGTACACGTCCATTGACCCAGGAAGGCAGTGGTTCTCAAATGTTTCCAATATTCAAATTGTTGACCTAGTCAGTTTTTTTCAAAGTATCCCTAAAGGCTTTTTGTTTGTCTAGTCGTTCCCCATTACCAGTCCTTTTAATGACATGAAACTAATTACATCCTGTATAGAGAGATACGGTATATACTGTGTACCACTTTACTTCCATTAGTTTCAAGCTCATATTGGTTCAGTGCTTGCTTAAATCAGTTTAGAAATAATGGAGTTCCACTTCGGACCATGTAGAATAAATACAAATAATATATTTCTAGCTAAATATCTCCTATATGTATGTTGATTCATCATTAAAGACGTTTATTATTTTTATTATTCTAATAATGCATAGTTAGTGTTACACCCAACAATAAATATATCACAGTATGGCTTGTGTACAAACTTTTAGGAGCCAAATAATTTTATATATATTACGGAATACACCAGATACAGATACGTGGTAAGCTATTGTAGCTATTGTATTACATTGTTCATATCGCCTAGAGCCGACTCTGGTATTGACGTCATAACTACCTCGGAGCCGGTCTCTGGTAATCGCAGATCTTGACATGCTTGTTTTTGTTTCTATTAATATGCATTTCTGGGCATGTATGTTTGTGGTCCGTTACTGCCATCCAGTACTCCCTTTTAACCTTCGTAATACCAGTTGAAAAATAAAGCGTCAAATACCACCCCACACTATTTTTTTTATTGGTAGCACCATTTACCTAGTTATATTATATTTTTCTAGTTACTATGTATATATGTGCTGTAAAAAAAAAAAAAGAAATTGACATAAAATAAATTTAAGGTCTGAATGTGAATGTTTTTCTGAATGTTTTCTTAACCGCTTCTCAAGTCACTGAAGTAACTCCTTGAAAATCCAGAATGATTTTGTGATAGTTAAAGAGAAACGAGGCCCTACAGCTTATAGCGGAGTCCGAACCACTTCTTGGGGATAATTTTATAAGTAAAATTATTTCGCGATGAGCAGGGATTGAACCTGCTTCGCTAGGTACGCCAGTATGCAAGCTAGACGCTCAACCACTGAGCTACCATCCCCATGTGTTTTGGGCAGTTTATTTGAAAAATTATCATAATACAAATTTTTTTCTTTAGTTAATCACATTGTTGACACAAAACTTTTTTTGACCTATGATTCTTAGAAACGTGCTTTTTGCAATTCATGCAGTTTGTATTTATCTCTTTTTTTTTCTAGGACACATTATAACAGTGAAATCTCTTCTTTTCTGGTGGTTCCGTTACGACCGCAATCACGTTTTTTATATAATTTATTTCCGTGCTCATTTTGTAACGCATATTTGTTGTTTTCTTTTTCTATCAATCGATTCCAAATAGTTTGACAATTAAAATCAAGGAGCCTCATAAAAAGCTATGTGTTTTCTATACATTTTTTTTGTTTAATTTTAAGCATGGGGTCCTTTTGGGATCCCACCTGGTATTAGGAATGTTAATCAGCCACACCCTATATTCACATCAGTATCATCAAGTTTATTTACTATTTTCAATGCAATTCCGTAATACTTAATGTTTATCTGAGTTCAAATAATAATAACAAATTGATAAAGCACAATACCAAAATCTGATTATTATAACATGTTATATATTTTGTATCTGGTGCTCATCAAAACAGTTAACAAGAGAGATTACTTCTTTTCCTTTTTACCTTGAACTTTCCTCTCGGCCACTCCATCAATGAAAAAAACAATCTGTTTTCTGATTCTATAGACGCCCTCTGGGTGTCCTAAAATAATTTATCTTCAGAATAATTTGTGGCCTGGAAAGTCTGAAAATGAATTGGGGCCAGATATGCGCAAGAAATGTCCATAAAAAGTTCTTGATCAATTATTTATAAAAAGCAATTATAAAATCTCTTTGAAACAGGCCAATGGATATGTTTATAGAGATATATGGGTATCCTCGGGATATTTATTGTTTCGAGATTTATTTTCTATAATACTTTTATAAGAATATGTCAAGACTACAATTTTACAGTTTCAACACAAACAGGGTTAACTTAGGAAATATCACTTGGATTCTGTAACCTTTGAAACGGACGGAATGAATGACATAATTTATATTTTGTTACAATGCATTCCGACGTAATTTTAAATAATAATAATAATATAGAAAATATTTATTCACGTTAACTAGACATAGAACAGATATGGTAAACCATAATGTGAATACACAATTTGCTAAGTATGTATAAGGTATTCGGAAATGTTTGTCAACTTAAAGTGGTGATAATTTTTACAACAATTTGAAAAAATCTAATAGACACGTGTCTATTGGATTCAACATCGATATTGAGGTCGGTTAAAAATAAGTTTGAATTCGTTATTTGTTCATTTTTACATCGACTTCAATATCGATTTTAGATAATTAGGTTGAATTAACTGGGCGAAGCACAGTGGGGCAGGAATTCGAAAACGTGGCATTCAATCGTAAAATGAAACGAACTAAAGGACTATAAGTTGTTGACATATGGCAATAGAACATATTAGTGCATCATTTGCGTCACTATCTAGCTTCATACAATGTCACCTCGCGTACTAAGTCCTCCATGAAACTGTTATTGTTAAGAAGTATTTGCGTATGCTCGATGTGCTACATTTGATAGAACTTTTAAGTGGAAAAACTCATTTATATCTGTAGTTTTTGACTTAATTATCAATGGATCCAATGCAGTCAGGTATGTACTCAAAATATAACGTTATTTTACTATAATTGTAAGCCTATGCAAATATATCAATAAACTGCAATATATTTTGTAACCAAAGAAAAATTTTACTCTCACATACATCCATTTTGTGAATTTGATATATTATTGTAGATGAACTATTCTAGTTTCAAAATTAAAGTTAAACTGGTGCTCGCGAGTACTCCTTAAAATTTAGTTTGAATTCATGACAATATGACAATGAATATTTTTGAAAGTGAACACTTTTCATCCATTACCTTTTTTTTATTTGACTAAAGATAAAAGAGTTATCGAAAATGCTTTTATTGGAAAGGTGCATCTACTTAAAATCCACTGAAGATAAAAATATAACCGAACTCATATTTTTTTTAATACATTTTTTAATGAGAGGACTAGGCCATTTTAGAGAGAAACACAAAAATTTAAATAACTTCTGAACCATCAACAATAGGATAACATGTTATGAGGTTATTTTGATCGGAAATGACCTTCCTTATCACCTCACTTCATTTGATAGTTTATTTCTGGGACACTCTGTACGTAAATAAAAACACTATTTTATCAAATAACATATTAGTATTTCGTTTTTCTCCTATTCGGTTACTTTTTGTTTCTTTTTACTAGCCTAAGCTTTTAGTTAAAGTTTTATAGAACAACTAGTTTTTATTTAATTCAGTTCGATTGTATCGGAGAAAATGATGCGAGTTAGTACAAAAAGTGAAATATTTCTCAACACGAAACTTTAACAAAAGTAAACCCACGATTCAGTACTTCAGTAACAGTAGGAAAGTTCGATTTAAAACCGTCCGAGAGAGCTATTTTACTAACAATTATTAAAGTTTAAAAATCACGCCATTTATCAAAGTTGGGGATAAATTTCTTCTTTCCGAGAAGTTTTTAATTAAAGAAAAATGTTCTCGCCGGTCTATGCATTTAGTTTAAGTGTTAAATCAATTTAGTGCTAATTATACAGTTTGTTCTTTCTCAGAAGTCAGTACCAGTCGTGATATCTTTGAGAATCTCGTGACTACCTAGTATTTCCGGAAAATAAAAAATGTTATGAATAAAATTAGGGAATAAGAAATTAAGAAAGCATCATAACACAAAAATACATTGTGTTTCACTTCATTTGTGAAAAGCTATTTGATTATTTTTTATATATTTATTACTTATTTTAATGTACACAACAAATCTGAGTAAACCAAACACTGAAACTCTTGGAGCGTACGTCAGTTTCGTTTTTGCAGTAATTTTCACATGTTATATCTAGACGACCCGTAGGACATCGTGTTGAGAAAAATACTCCGAGTCGGGCGTATATTACAGCAAACAGAAGAATTAGGCCAGTCGTCATTAAATTAACATCGTTTTAAATCGTACAAAAGATTTTACTGTTGGAACCAGTTCATTATATACCTCTTTTAGACATACTAATTTTAATGAAAATTTTTCAAACAAATGAATTGAACGGAATAGCTTTTCTTTTTCTTCCTTATTTAGTAACATCAGCATCAGCTACTAAATAAGGAAGAAAAAAGAAAAGCTAAGCAGTCTAATCCATTTAATAACAGTAATAATAATAATATCTTTATTTAGATGGGGGGCGAGCGTAGAGGCGACTTCAATGCGAATATCAGTCGATATTCCATTGAAGCAACGTCGAGCGCGGTTAGTACTTGGATGGGCTCCCTCCCATCTTGGGAAATACAGCGTTCTCGTCCCACTTTCTAGAGGCTTGTATATTAGTGTATACTCGGAAGTTACGTAATTTCAGACGAGGATTACGTAGTGGATATACCATCCTTCGGAGGGGATGTAAAGCAGGCGGTCCCTTGTCTATTAAATGTTAGGCAAGTAAAAGATCCCTACTCTTCTTAAGGGAAGAGGTTCGGCAAAATTTCCAGATTGGGGGTAGCTCGTCTCCTGGCGTCGCACAGTGGCGAGAAATGCCAGTGTTCCACCCAAATTACTCTAGAGGTCGTAAATTTTAAGTTATTGAGACATTCTTTTTTTTAAAATGTTCGTCTTGAATTTACCTATCGATCCCTCTAGCCGGATTTTGAAATTTAATTTTTCATTTCTTTTAATTTTTAATAGAAAATCATATTTTTACAAAAAATTACTGTTTTTTCTATTAAATTTATTCTAACGGGCCGTAAATTTGAGTTTTCGTAACAAATTTTTTTTTCAAATCTTCGTCTTTGAATCAGCTATTGATCTGTCTGTCTAGATGAATTTTTGATTTAGTTGTTGACAACTGTCAAAATTACTGTCAAATATAAAAAAATACGATTTTTAGATAAATAATTCATACAATAACAGGTTGGTGTTCAGAAAAATATATATAGTGTTTTCAATGTACCTGGTTCCGAAGTTGACAGGAAAATATGTATTTCTAAATTTTGCAGCTGCCATAATGTTGTCAAATTTCCAAAAATAGATGGAAGAGCTTATTAATTTTAAAAATACCCTGTAAATGTATAGAAAAATAGATATATATTGTTTTTGATCCGTTTGATATAGTAATTGACAGGAAAATATGAGTTTTAAATTTGGCAGCTGTCATAATTGCTGTCAATTTTCAAAATATGGAGGTAACACCTTATTAATTTTAAAAATGCACTATAAATGTATAGAAAAATAGATATATATTGTTTTTAACTGCCAGATTTAGTAGTTGACAGGGAAATATAGTTAAATTTGGCAGCAGCCATAATTGCTGTCAAATTTCAAAAAATAGAAGTTAGAGCTTATTAACTTTAAAAATACCCTGTGAATATATAGCAAAACGGATACAAATTGTTTTTAATGTACCTGGTTCCGAAGTTGACAGGAAAATATGATTTCTAAATTTGGCAGCTGTCATAATTGCTGTCTCATTTCAAAATATAGAGGTAAGAGCTTATAAATTTTAAAAACACCCTATAAATGTATAGAAAAATAGATATATATTATTTTTGATCTGTCTGATTTCGTAGGAAAGTATCATTTTTAAATTTGGCAGCTGACATAATTGCTGTCAAATTTCAAAACATGTAAGAGCTTATTAACTTTAAAAATACCTTATAAATGTATAGAAAAATTGATGTGTATTATCTTTTCTTCAAGCGTATCAAAATGTTTAAATTATGTCACCAAAAACAGAAGTAGAAGTAGGACATTGTTTTACTAGTAACAAAATGTTCGTACCGAACGTCACCGTAGTGGACATTGTTTTACTAGTAACATAATGTTAGTTCCGAAAGCGCCACCGTAGTGGGTATTGTTTACTAGTAACATAATGTTAATATCGAAAGCCACCGGTGGCGCGCTATCCACTAGCCACTTGTCATATTGTGTCAACATGTAAGACTGTAGTTTGAATATTTGTACATTTATGATAAATAAATGAATTTTTGCATTTTAATACGCTTGAAGAAAAAATAGTATATATTACACGGAGTAGAACGCCTTTTTTTGTGTTTCGCCCAAATCCTGGGCTCAACACAAAAGTGAGTGCGTTCTACTCCTAGTAATATAATATACTATGATTTCGTAAGTAATAGGAAGATATAATTTTTAAATTTGGTAGCTGCCATAACTGCTGTTAAGTTTTAAGGTGTGCAAATTAGAAGTTATTAATTTCAAAAATACCCTTTGAATGTATAGACAAATAGATATATATTATTTTTTATCTTCATGATTTATGAACTGACAGGAAAATATTTTTAAATTTGGCAGCTGCCAAATTTAGAAATCACATTTTCCTGTCAACTTCGGAACCAGGCACATTAAAAACAATTTTTATCCGTCTTGGTATATATTCACAGGGTATTTTTAAAGTCAATAAGCTCTAACTTCTATGTTTTGAAATTTGACAGCAATTATGGCAGCTGCCAAATTTAGAAATACATATTTTCCTGTCAACTTCGGAACCAGGTACATTGAAAACACTATATATTTTTTTCTGAGCACCAACCTGTTATTGTATGAAGTATTTATCTAAAAATTGTATTTTTTTATATTTGACAGTAATTTGACAGTTATCAACAACTAAATCAAAAATTCATCTAGACAGATCAATAGCTGATTAAGAGACGAAGATTTAAAAAAAAAATTTGTTACGAAAACTCAAATTTACGGCCCGTTAGAATAAATTTAATAGAAAAAACAGTATTTTTTTGTAAAAATATGATTTTCTATTAAAAATTAAAAGAAATGAAAAATGAAATTTCAAAATCCGGTAGAGGGATCGATAGGTAAATTCAAGACGAACATTTTTAAAAAAAGAATGTCTCAATAACTTAAAATTTACGACCTCTAGAGTAATTTGGGTGGAACACTGGCATTTCTCGCCACTGTGCGTCGGTGATAGGCCCTGGTAGCGGAAATAGGCCGACATTAAACAGTTAAAAAAAAATAATAAAAATAAAAATATAATCTACATGGTAAATAGGCACCATTTCACCTAGATGGTGCTCTTATAACGGTCCTAAATATAATACTATACCATAAAAGACAATAAAAGTGTTTATTTGAAAGTTGAAATTTGTTTGAAAAATTTTCATTAAGGCACCTACGCACAGCAACCGAATAATGTATAGAAGCACTGTTTATTTAAAGAATAATTTTTCTTTTTTCTTCCTCATTTAGAGTGTGATGTTCCTTAAGTCGGATGACTGCTTTATCTTTTTTAGTAAACCTAACCGACTTTTATACAGGGCCAGTCGAAAAGTGAGAAATTTTAAATTTGACTATTGAATAACAAACACACTATATTAGGTCTCGAGCTAAAATTTTGTATTGAGGAATTTAAGACCACTGCGAATCTAATACGCTATCCAATTTGCCGATAGAAAATTGCTTAATAGTCGATCTCGAAATTTCGACCCATTTAGAGGAGCATAGTAGGCCTTGAAAATATGAAAATTACAAAATTTTCAAAACAGTCAAATAAAGCTCATCGAGCACTATATCTCAAAAAAAAATTAAAATCGCCCAACGCGTTCCAAAATAACGGGGTGTTGCGGTCTTAAATCGCACACCCTGCATATGTCAGTTCGTGAATACAATGGTTACATTTCTCCATACAGAAGTGACAGCAATAAACTAGAAAGCAAATATGGCGCTGATATTATAATTTCTAACAAGCTTAGCAACGATCCTATCATTAGTTTCCGAAATTTTTAACAGCGAATTGGTACGAGAATCGCGAAAAATACATGGAAGAAGAACGATTGCGAATTGTAAAGGCGGCTGGAGCAATAATATTAGAAGATATTAGATCTCATGTAAATGAAATTAAAGTTATCCCGCATGAGACGCTTTCTTAGATAACGTTAAGAATGACATACCGAACAATCTTAATGTCCTTTTGCAAACAATTATGTGCAAAAACAAGCACTGGGGCAAAAACAAGTGCACTGCTATTTCACATGCAATAACAGCTGCAGCCGATATACAGGGCGCATGCGATACAATGCTTGATTTTCCTCGCCTATAACTCCAAGAATATTAATACTACGTAAAAATGTGTCTAAACCATTTCGATAGAGAATTTAATTATCTTTGAATTTGATAACCATCTTTTTTCTGGTAGGACCCTTCAAAACCGAGATATTGGCAAAAAAATGATTTTTAAGCGATATTCCCCCAAAATTGGGGATGTTCCGGGGAAAATTAGTATGTCTAAAAGAGGTATATAATGAACTGGTTACAACAGTAAAATCTTTGATTTAAAACGGTATTTACGCATCCTTACCATTTAAGCCAGTCAAATAGCGTAAAATAGAAAGAATATGTTCATTTACAAAAGGTTCATTTGTAATTATAGAAAATCACACTACACAGTAAATAAACATATAATTCATTGAAATACCGTTTTAAGTATTTGTGCATGGGTATACAATAATAATAAATTCAATAACTAATAATAGAGGATACACTACAGCCGAAACGCAACCATTTCCACCGAGGCTCACTAGCCCTCATAGTATAGTCCCGGTAAAAATAGAAAGAACACATAAATCAATCTATAATGCATATCACTATCACTTACTTATGTTCATGGATATTGTAAAGTTAGTACTAACGTTACACCAGTTAAATACACAATAAATTAATTTAAACATACAATAACAGTTTTATAAAGTTTTTAATTGTTTTTTATATATATTGCGTTGTGGATGACAGATCTAGGAGTTTGTAACATATAGTTTTTTAATTTTCTTTGAAACAGACGACTTTTCGCATCGGATATTTTAAGGGAGACTATTATACAGCTTTGGGCCTAAATAGCTGCAGCATCTTTGGCCTACAGTTTTGTTCGCTTTGGACGTTATAAAAGAATTTTGTTGTGGTCGTGCATTGTAGGGATGGTTGACTAATTGCAATTTGTTAATTAGGTTCTAGCTTATATTTACTTTTAGAAAAAACAATATTTGTTCACTTATGTAAGTTGATTTCTTATTTAGCATTTTTTTTTAGAAATCTTTTTTGCATAATTTTCAAGTTTAAAAAGGACGTATAGGACACCACCCCAACCTAAGATACCATAAGGTAAATGGTATTCAACTGGTCCATGATAAATTACTTTTACCTACCTTTGATTGATAATCACGCGTAATGATACGCAAAACTGCCATCTCTATTTAGCAATTTGCATTTATTCATTATTATTTCTATAGGGTATATTTCTTTAAGTAAAACTATGTCAGGTTTTTTGGCAATAGTGACAACTACATTCCAAATATTATTTTCCTCTTCCGTTTCTTAATTAGTTATTTTTTAGAGTGACCACCCTGTAGGCAGTTCACTACATATTTTATCATGACCCACCTTGTATATTTTTCTTCCCTGACAGTTGGATTAACTACGTGCGAAGTATTATTCATCACATTTTTTCACAAATTTTTTAGGGTGAACCACCCTGTATAGTTTTTTATATCTTTCTTTAATAGATGTGTTAACTAGGTACGTACGGAATATTATTTACATTTTTTTCATTATTTTTTTGACAGCTGTGCAGAAATTGTATGAAATTACTAATTTTTAAAATATTTTAAAGTATAAAACTTAACTGTTATTGTAATTCCTGTTTGTCAAAACTATGCGTGTGATTTATTGGTGTTTATTAATTGAATATCTTCGATTACAGAGGCCCACAAAAAAAAGTTATTTGAACTGGACCTCTGAATATACTTTTCTTTAGTATTTTTTCCCGCTGATTACGAATCTGAAGTTAGAATGGGGGGTTAATGCGCATATTACAGAGAAAAACCCGAAAAACTGTTAAAAAATGCGTTTTTTATGGTTTTTTGTGTGGTAAAATGCGCATGTGGCGTGTTCGGCTAAGCTGCATGTATTTATCTTATGTTTTTTGTCCCACTGACCTCGAATCTATTATTAGAACTCAGGATAAGTTGTCAAAATGTTGAGGAAAATAAAAAAAACCATAAGAAATCGCGTCTTTCACGGATACTATGTTTTTTATGGATGTCACGTTTTTTTTTTCATGAATACATAGCGTGTTACGATGGTCTGCGTACACCTGTTTTGAGTAATTTTTCCCGCTGATCACAAATGTTGAGTCAAATTTGAAGGTCAGTGATGAAAATACTGAGAAAAATAAAAAAACTGTAAAAAAACGGGTTTTTTCATAGATGTAGCGTTTTTTCATGAACGCATGGCGTGTTCCAATGGCCTGCATACACCTTTATCGAGTAATTTTTTCCATTGATCATGCATCTGGAGTCAAATTTTGGGGTCAGTGATGAAAATACTGAGAAAAATCAGAAAAACTGTCAAAAATCTGTTTTTCAGGATATCAAATCATTCTGCGTGTGGGAACCCGAGCGTCTTTCGTCCCTGGATTCAAGTATAAATGAACCGCTTGTCAGCACTTCTAAAATTCTCATTCCTTCCTTGCACATTAAGCTTGGGCTAATGAAACAATTCGCGAAAGCTCTTAACAAAGATGGTCAATGCTTTAAATATTTGAATCACAAATCCGATGCTAAATTGAAGGAAGATATCTTCGTTGGGCCTGAGATTCGAACTTTATTTAGGGACCAAGAATTCGTTGATTCTATGAATGAAGTAGAAAAGGCGGCATGGTTAAGTTTTAAAGTCGTGTCCACAAAATTTCTCGGTAATACCAAAGATCCAGACTACAGAAACACTGTATCAAAAATAATAAAGAATTACGAAAAGTTAGGCTGTATGATGAGTTTGAAATTGCACTTTCTCGATTCACACCTGAATGAGTTTCCAGAAAATAATGGCTACTTCAGCGAAGAGCAAGGAGAAAGATTCCACCAAGATTGAAAAGACTTTGAACGTCGATTTCGAGGGTAATAGGGATGTCAACATGTTAGCAGATTACTGCTGGATGCTACAAAGAGAAGAGAAGTGAAACCAAAAGGAACGAAACGACGAAGAAACCTCTTATACAGATCGTTTGAAGATAAGCGCGTTCGAAAACGAAAACCCATATAAAATTGAAATACTATATATCACGCAGAATGATTGGGTATCCTGAAAAAAACAGATTTTTGACAGTTTTTTTTAATTTTTCTCAGTGTTTTCATCACTGATCCCAAAATTTGATTCCAGATTCATGATCAACGGAAAAAATTACTCGATAAAAGTGTATGCAGGCCATTGGAACACGCTATGCGTTCATGTAAAAACGCGACATCCATGAAAAACCCGATTTTTTACAGTTTTTTTATTTTTCTCAGTATTGTCATCACTGACCTTCAAATTTGACTCAAAATTTGTGATCAGTGGGAAAAATTACACAAAACAAGTGTACGCAGGCCATCGTAAGACACTATGTATTCATGAAAAAAACGTGATATCCATAAAAAAACATAGTATCCGTGAGAGACGCGATTTTTTACGGTTTTTTTTATTTTTCTTAACATTTTGACAATTAGCACTGGGTTTTAATAATAGATTCGAGGTCAGTGTGGCAAAAAAACATAAGAAAAATACATGTAGCCTAGCCGAACAAGGCACATGTATATTTTACCACCCAAAAAACCATAAAAAACGCATTTTTTTACAGTTTTTCGGGTTTTTCTCTGTAATATGCGCATTAACCCCCCATTCTGATTCGTAATCACCGGGAAAAATTACTAAAGAAAAGTATATTCAGAGGTCGAGTTCAAATAACATTTTTTTTTGTGGACCTGTGTTATCAATATTTTTGTATTATTAGAACTTAACTAATTGGACTTATGTAAAACTTTTATAAGTTTGTAACAACAATAAACTATTTCTATTTCTAACTGCATGCGAAATATTATCGTCCGTCACATTAAAAAAAAACTAGGTGACCACTCTATATTTTTTCTTCACCTTTCTTCTTTGACAGTTGTGTTAACTACATGCCAAATATTACTGCTTTCTGACATTTTTTTTACTTAATTATATATTTTTATGGGTGCACTCTGTATATTTTTCAACGGAAATGTGTCCCAGTTCTTCGTTGGTAGTAGCATCAACTATGTACCAAATATTATCCTTCTCCGTCAAGTGATTTTGTAGATATAGCGCTAACAGACAGACAATGTGAATCAACAAAGCGTCACTTTTCCTGTCTAGGCAGCAAAGACATTGGCCGCCCTAATAACTAAATATTTCATATTTTTTGGCAAGTATCATTTATTAAGAAATATAATTCTCCAACAAAAATTAACTACGCATTTTTAGCTATTTTTAACATTAACAGTAAATTTTTTACAATTTTGACTAAGTGTATCTTCTTTCTATCCTTCTCCTATTATTCTACTAACATTTTTTAATTTTTATTTCATTTTATTTTAGAAATACACCACCCAACAGTACAAGTACCAATTACAGGGTGGGAAATAACAAATAGTATAGTACATATACAAAAAATACATAATAAGGTACATGACAGTGAGATTAAAACATAACATTATAACATTACATCACATATACGATATTACAATTTCAAGTTTTTTATTGCTTTTAATTGCGTATGAAAAACATCAAATTTGTCCTGCAGGTGATTGTAGGTGTTACAAATAAAATGAAGTGGGGAAAATTTTAGGAGATTTGTTCGAGGCGTGGGAAGATAGAAAGTATTGGTGTGCCTAGAATTAACACGTGGTACAGAAAATGTTGGTTTTTCTAAAAGTGGGGGATAATTTAACATATTATTAATTAATTTGAATAAAAATAGCAAAGCTTGTTTATCTCTACGCACTTCAAGACTTTCTATATCAAATCTAGTAAGAAGTTCTTGTTGTGGAAACCCTACTGCAGGGTAAACTCCATCAATTTGATACGACATAAATTTTAGAAAACGCCTTTGAATATATTCCAGAGAGTCCATATGGATTATATACCCAGGATTCCAAATTAGCGATGCATATTCCAATTTTGATCTTAAAAAAGCAACAAGAATACATTAACATCTGTAAAATCTTTAGAGTTCCTCAGAATAAAACCCAAGTTTTTATATGAAGACTGCACCATTTGCTCAATATGCTTGTTAAATGTCAGTTTGTTATCGAAAGTGACGCCGAGGTCTTTGATAACTTCGGGACGAGTCAGCGCAATATCATCTAAATTATATTCATAGAGGATGGGACCTTTTTTTCTATTAAATGACATTACATTACATTTCGATACATTGAGGGGGAGACTATTTGCATCACACTACTTTCTTATTTTTAATAAATTATTCTGTAATTTTTTACAGTCGGTAACTGAATTTATTGCGGTAAAGATTTTTGCATCGTCAGCATACAGTAAGATGTCAACATCCAAATCATCCACTATATCATTGATAAATAAAATAAACAGGAGAGGGCCCAGAATGGAACCTTGTGGAACCCCAGAAATTGCCTGAATTTGGACGGATTTGAAGCCACGAAATTCGACATATTGTGTTCTATCGTTTAAGTAACTGTGGAAAAATGTAAGTAACAAGGGAGAGAGACCTGCAGTACGAAGTTTACTAAGTAAAATCCCGTGGTCAAGTCTGTCGAAGGCTTTGGAAAAGTCGGTGTAGATTACATCAACTTGTATGTTAGAATCTAAATTGTCCGAGATAAATTGCGTTATATGGAACAAATTTGTTGAAGTAGATTTGCCGCGTATAAAACCATGTTGATACATCGTAATCTGCCCCTCAATATGAGTATACAATGTCTCATGTAAGGCAAATTCAAAAACTTTAGCGCAGTTGCAAATTATAGTGATAGGCCGATAGTTTTCGATGTTTTCACTTTTTTTGTGAATCGGGGTAATACGCGAATTTTTCCATGCTTCTGGAAATTTGCCAGTCTTTAATGATAAATTAAATAGCTTGGTGAGAGGCTCTGCAAAGACATGAGCACAGTCTCTGATGATGAAAGCTGGTATACCATCGGGTCCTTTCGTAAGTTTGGGTTTCAGTTTTTTTAATGCTTGGAGTACTGTGCTAATGTCTAGACTGTCACAGTGTATGTATACATTTTCTATATTATCAAATGTATTTGTTGGGGACGGTGGTGAAAAAGATTCCTCAAAGTATTCCGCAAATCCATTTACTGCGTCCTGTGGATTGTCGTACATCTTGTCTTTCAGATTAACGGTATTTGGGATAGTGGTAGTTGCTTTTTTTGAATTGATATATGACCAAAACGATTTAACATCTGATGTTATGTTACTTTGAATTTTATCTATGTAATTTTTATATGCGAGTTCGGTATTTATTATGATTTTTGATCGGAGACGTTTAAATTCACTATAGGCAAGCATATCTTCGTTTTGCTTATATATTTTCCAGAACTTTGTCTTTTCTTTTATATCCTTTATAATAGTATAGTTGTACCACGGTGGATACTTCCTCTTACTCGGAGTATATTTAGGTACACACGCAACAAATATTTTATTTAATACCTCGTAAAGGCGAACACAGGCAGTGTTTACCTCGGACAGTTCGTCGATGAATGACCGATCAGTACTATATATCATTTCGTACATACGAGGAAAATCTGCCTTGCGAAAGTTATAGGACTGCTGATAATTGTTGGGAATAGGTTGAGAAGATAGAGGTATTGAGATACTAGAGGTCACGCTGAGGGCGGGATGATGACTGTCTTCCCTTAGTAGGGGGTCATCACATTTATCTACTGCACATTTAGAGTTGGAATTTTACTAAATTGTTAGAATTTTCAATAAAGTTAAATTGTGAGAGATCAAGGTAATTTAAAATAGAATGTAAAACTGCTGTAAGGCCTGTAATTGCATTATTTTCATACTGTTCCTTATACATAGGAATGTTAAAGTCACCTAGAAAGTACATGTTACGATTATCTAAGAATTCTAATGATTCAATAGCTTCAAAAAATAGTCTGTAGTAATCGGGGCTTATTGATGGTGGTATATATACTACAAATATATATGTTTTTTGAAACTCTACACCAACAAAGTCTATTAGTGGAACTATGCTCTGTACAGCTCCGAGGTCAACTTGTATAGCATTATATTCTTTATTAATAGCCAGCAGAACTCCACCACCCCTCTTAGTACCAGATTCTGAAGAGTTGCGGTCTGATTTAAAAGTATTATAATTGTTGCAGATGATTTCTGAATCGGCGATATGTGGGCCAATCCACGTTTCCGTGAGAGAAATAATTTCGTATTGACAATTATAAGATGTATTTAAAATATCGTGGGTCTTCGTGTTGAGGCCGCGCACGTTCTGATAATAAATACTAAGATGGGATTTTATAGATTTAGTAGGTTCGTCGTGTTTATTCCCGTTCACATCTATTATATTACTAGTTTGAATAATTTAAATATTTTAAAATATATTTAAACAATTGGCGAAAAAACTATATGTTCAACTCAGAAGCAAAATTTTTTTTTGTTGTTTAATTAAACAAATAACTATTTTAAGAAATATATAAATTATTCTAAACATTTCTCACAATCTCCATCTGAGCAATCATTAAACTTGATAAAATTAAATTATAAATTAAATCACACCAAGAACACAGCAATTACACATTTAATTTATATTACACGGTAACAAAACTATCTCCTCCTTTAAATAGGTAATAATTTGTTTTATGTCAGCTTGCAAATTCTACATGGACTTCAATTAACGAAACAGATAGTTACCGAGACGGAGATTCCATTTTTATTATAGAGTAATTAAAAAATTTAACTAGAACCATAAAGTCAAATTTATCGTATTGCTTAGTTAATGCCCCACTTTTTATTTTTCAATTAAAATTTTATAAATATTAAGTAAAATAAAATTACGAAATGTAGAGTCATCAAGGCATCTGCTTCAGACAAAAGTAATTTCCTGACCTTCAGTACAGTCACTTTGTCATTTTTGACCCGTGAATAATTCCTACAAAATATTTTCTTTTTTTATACCAGAGATGAGGTTTACCCAATCATTAATTCAAGTTTTCCACAAAAATATCCGTTGGAAAAATGACGGTAAAAATTGTTATATTATACGATTATTATACTCTTCGCAAAAACGAAGAGTATATTTTATTTGATCGGCACATTTCTAAAATCGTAAATATCGCTCGTAGAGAAAAAAATTTCATATCATTGTGTTAGTGAACGAATTCTGAACAACTTTCAAAATGTCCGTCTGTCCGTTCGTCACGTTTCTTGTAAACACGATAACTTAAGAAAGAAAAATCCGATTGTATTGAAATTTAGAAAGTAAGTTAGTGTTAGCTAGAGGAAGAACCCTGTTGTTTTTGAAGAAAATCGACCAGTAAATAAAAAAGTTATTAATTATTTAATTAAAAAAAAATATACTCTCTTAATTTTTGTCGCTTGTACTAAAATGGAAATCTTGCGAAATATTATTTCCATAATATATTTTTTTTTGTTTATGAATTTTACTAATATATATTTCATAGAAGTACGAGTTGAAATACCTATGTATGATTGTCGAAAGATATATATCACAGACAATCGGTTTTTCTAGCAATAGCTGGTGGCGCAGCAGTTAAAGCTTTGCGTTGCCACGACAGTGCGAAAATTAAAAGTACTAGAACACAAATTTATGCGCCTCATTTCAGCCTCTGATAGGTACACCTCCCTCAGAAATCTCTATGCACGTTGCCACGACATAACCCCACTAGCGGACTACGTCCAAGAAATGTCTCAAAAATTCTATCAGTTCAAACTGGACGGTAGCTCGCTTACCCGCAACATCACTCGAATAAGACAGCATAATGCCATACTTTCCAATATAAAACACCCCCTACCAGGCGTTGCCTATCTTCCGGCAACTCCCTTAGCCACACTCTCTCCTACGATAACCTACCTTTCCCCTATCTTTATCTTTCAACCCCCTTCTCTCTCCCTTTCATGTTTTTGCAATTTTGTTCTTTTATCCTTTTTGTTGTTTTTTGAAATTTTTTGTCCCTAAATCCCCTTCAGGTCGAAACTTATCCAAATCCTATTTTTTTAAACCGCAGCTTTTATCTTTCCATCTTACCTTCCTTGCCGGCGATCAGACCGCAAGGCCGTCGTTTGTTCGAACGGGTTTTTTCGTTCAGTTTTCCCGTGTCAATAACCAAAATTGTGTAGTGCGCGTTCGCCAATGTTTTTAGTGTTGTGTTTATTTTGCAGGGTCCCCTTGTACAAATAATTGTTAAGTTGAATTTTTCACAAGAGTTATGACTTTTTGTTTAATTTAGGGAACCCTCACATGCGGACGGCAGCTTTTCGCCGGTAGAGCGTCGTAGGTAAGGAAGTATCTTATGCGATGTTTAGAAAAGGTAGAAGGTAGGGCGCCACGTAACTTAAAAAAAATTATATTTTATATTAGGCTTATGTCTCGCGGAGTTACGGAATACAAAACATACAAAAAAATTGTGGAAGATAATCCAGATCACACAAAAATCAGACTGCGAGAAAATATGGATAAATGAGCATAAAGACACAACAAGTATATTAGACAATATAAATATTTACTGCTTAAGCAATTGATAATTACAAAAAAAAATTGGTAGTTAAAATAAATATACAGTATATGCATATATGTTTTATATACTGATTACTCTTAAAAATAATTAGCCTTAAGGGCTCTACTAAGGATAAAGATGGCACAACGTATGGTAAGAAAAAGATTTTTAAAAAATTGATATGATATTACACTGCTTCACACTTAATATTTAAATAATGTCATATAAGGTGTGAATAATAAGCGCACCGCCATAGGATACTACGCTGTTGCTTTACATAGGTAGTGATGTAGTTAATATTATGTAAATGTTTTACAGTGTGAGCGAAATATTAAAGAAATATGTTTAAATAATAAATGGTGAGATAAATAGGAAAATAAATAATAAGAAAAAATCTGGCCTGTACGTTGTGCAGATCCTAGAATCGGGATGTTAGATTCGGTGGTAATTACAGCTGTGGTGATGACAATGGTGCTCCAAATAGGGCAAAAGACACTGGACAAGATGGCGGCAATCTGATGACGTCACATGCAAAGGGTGCAAAATTTCGTTGTCCACCGTAGGATGAGAATTAAATGGATACGGAGCTCTAAGTGTACTCCAAATTATTTTGGACACTCCAGCATCATCAAGGTACCAAAACCATAAAAAAAAATTGGGTGGAAAATCGTAAAACCCAGATTATTTCCACAAAGATCTCAATATGTATAGACCTAACTTTATAGGTACACCTAAAAACCCTGGAATAAAACAAATACTAAATATCTAACAATACCTTAAGAAAAAAAATTAAAGTAACCTAACTCACCTTCCTTAGAAGGGTTTTCTACGGACGAAAGGGCAAGGCAACTAAATCACGATTATATCAATCGTAACAGAACTGCAATTAAGGAAAGAAAAAATATTGATTATTAGAAAAAAAAGAGAAAAGAGGTTTACTTACACGTGGTGCAACTTTGAGTGCACGTGGAGACACAAAACCAATAACTTTGACAAATCAGTTCATCTGGGAGAGCTCAACAAACTTGTGAGTCGGGTGTAGATCACTGGTGTATGAATTATTTTCAAATCCCAAAAAAGAAAACTGTGAACGAACACTATCATACGGGACCTTATCACCAACCGAGAGTCAAGTCGTTAATGATCTAGAAGTTAAAAGAAGCCGGAAATCCTTGCTGGGGATTTTTAGTTGGAGTTACTGAAAACCTGAACTGTCAAAAATATGTCAACAAGACGACACATCAGTACTATGGGAAAGAACAAAAACAATGGAAATACAAGAACTTACGAAGATATAATCACAAGTATAAGGACAGAAGAAAAGCACATAATATGCAGAACAGGAAAATTCTTTATATAAGAGGTAAGCGTTTTGATTTAATTAGTTTACAGCAACTAATCATGATGTTGTTTTGTTTTAATTTGTAGGTACTTCTCGGCTTACCAAGGGCATTACGAACAGAAATTGTGGCTAGAATAAATCATATACGGCGAACTAAACTGCGGTGAAGAGTATTTAGTGTTTTTGCAGAGCCAGGACGCGCTAGGATGTATGGAATGTTAACAGCACCTGATAACATAAATATACTTAAATATTTCTTGATAACATATAGTATTCGGTGATGTTCATGCGGCACATTTTCTATAAGGTGACGTAACTTTTTTTTTTTTGCATGATAATTATGATTTGGCTATTATTTTTGGGTATAGGAATAGTAAAAAAAATAAAGTTATACATCATAAACAAATCCCATCACGAGTTTTATTTCAGCAACCAGTAATACAATTTCATGTAATGTGTGTAGTTTCATGCCACTATTATCTGCAATAGATCAATGCCACTAAATTTGCGTCCTTATTCTTATGAATATGTGAGATTACACTGTTACCATAAAAAGTAGCATATGGAAATGCTACACCACCCTTCTCCGAAAAAAAAATAGTTTAACTAGTTCAAACTATTTATACTGCCTATGCGATATCATTTCATTTAGCTGCATGAAGAAATATTATTTTGAATTGGTATCTGCGCGTACCATACGTCCTGAGGAGTCAATATCGGTAATTGTCATATTTGGGAAGTCATAATCGAGAGGGTCTGTCAAAATAACATTGCTAGCTCTAATATAATAATAGTTTTCGAAGAACAGTTAAGGGAAGTGCAAAAAAAAAGAATATGAGAAAGCCTACATACTAACTATGTAACTAACACTATAAACTAACTTATATACTACAACTGAATCGATAAACCGTTTGTCAACTGCGACAAGGGTTGATTGTATCTACAACAATCATTGGTTTCCTCGACTTAAACGTCTGGGAAGAAAATTGCAAATTTAACGATGCTAAATGCAATATTTGATGCTCCCCGAGAAATTTTCTCAAAGGCACGAGACGATACGATAAGCTTGATATATAATGAAATATAATATCAAACTGCGGTAAATTAGAAGACTAACTGAAATATAATTTTAGTAAATATAAATTTACTAACCTACCGATATTTCGGAATTCGATCCAGAATATGGTTTTAAGTCCTTAATATGCCATTCACCTGCTGGTGAACCATCGGCATTATCAAGGTCATAGACTAAACGTGAAATTTTCTCACGAACAGTACCTAATACATATCTTGGGGCCAGCTTAGCTGAAAATTTTATCGCCGCATCGGAGAGTACTTTATTGCGACGCCAAACTTTGTCACCGACCTTAAATGTCACGTCACGTTTTCTAAGATTATAAGCAGCAGCATTACGTTTGTAAGCGCCATGAATTCTATTTCGTACATCTGCAAAAATTTGTGATAAGCCTGTTAATCCCTCTACGTATGTGTTACGGTCTCCTGGCAATAACTCAACATCGGCAGTTGATGTGACTGGACCATAATATTTACCTGATAATGGGACATGTCTTCCGAAAGCTAAAAATGCGGGAGAGAAACCGGTTACCTCGTGCTTCGCAGTATTGATCGCGTGCTGAATTTTAGGTAATTCTTGATCCCAGTTCTTATGTTCTTTAACATAACTACGAATTGCTGTGCCGACTGTTTTGTTGTTATGTTCAACAAAATTACATTGTGGTGAATAACGGGCACTAAACCAAATTTTCTGAACTTGATAAGCATCAGCCAATTTCTTAAACTCATGGCCAGCAAACTGGTTGCCATTGTCACACAGGATAAACTGTGGAACACCAAAGGCTAAAAAAACTTGATTTTCCAAAAACTTAACAATAGTGGGCGCAGTAGCTTGACGCATTGGGTGTAGCAATGTGTACTTGGTGAACCAGTCGCCAACTACTAATAGGTAACTATATCCCTTAGGGGAACGGGGAAATGGACCCATGATATCCACGGCAATGATCTGAAAAGGGTATTTGACATTTTTTTCGGAACCCATTAAACCTATACGTGAAGTATTTGCCATTTTCTGCGACTGACAGATTTTACATGCACGCACATATTTTAAGATGTCATGACGCATCTTGGGCCAATAATAAATATCTTGGACGCGAGATTTCGTCTTAAAGAATCCGAAATGACCACTTGTTGGTGGGTCGTGACATGAACTAATTACAGCGGTACGTTGTGACTTTGGAACTAAGAGTTTCCACTCTTGAATATTTGTCTGGATTGGAGATTTAGATGGTATGTACTTATACAAAAGATTATTCTCTACTTTCCACTGTGGAAAGAGATTAGGTCTTCGCGAAACTTTCCCACGTAATGAGTTATACCAATTGTCGAGAGTGTCAGGTGGAATATCTAAAATGGAAACTTCTAAGTTTTCTAACGGCAAAGTAATTTTAGGCGGTATGCGGGATAAGGCATCTGGTACTACGTTTGCAGAACCTTTACGATGTATTAAATCGAATGAATATTGACGTAATCTGACAGCCCAACGAGCAAGTCTGCCAGTTGGATTCTGCAAATTGTTAAGCCACAGGAGACTATAATGATCTGTAATCACTGTGAAGCGTGTTCCCTCGACATAAGGACGAAATTTATCGATACAAAATAGTAAACTTAATAATTCCCTTTCCGAAACTGAATAGTTTCTTTCAGAGCGAGATAATGACCGGGAAGCATACGCAATAACAAGTTCGTGTCCGTCAATAGACTGGGACAAAATACCGCCTAAACCTGTATCGCTAGCGTCGCATTGGATGGTAAAAGGAAGAGAGAAATCGGGAGAGCGTAATATAGGGGCTGAAATGAGGGCATTCTTGATATTTATAAAAGATGTTTCGGCCTCAGGGGACCAGGTAATCTGTTGTTTCTTTTTCTTGCCTTTCAATAGATCGTTTAAAGGAGATACTAGTGTAGAAAAATTATCAATAAACCTGCGGTACCATGAACATAAACCGATAAATCTTTTGATTTCTGTCGTAGTCGTTGGCCTTGGATAGTTTACCATGGCAGAGACTTTGTCAGGGTCTGTGCGTAGGCCATTGTAGTCTACCACGAAACCTAAATATCTAAGTGAAGTTTTAAAAAATTCACATTTTTTAAGGTTTATTGTAAGCTTGGCATCCTTTAAACGTTCTCTTACTTCAGTCAATAACGTAATGTGTTCCTCAAATGTGGAAGATGTGATAATAATATCATCAAGATACGCGAATATTTTCGGCTCAAATTTTGGTCCGAATAGCGCATCAACTAAGCGCTGTTGCGTCTGCGCACTATTACAAAGACCGAACGGCATAACTGTAAAATGAAAAAGACCTCTACCCGGTATACTGAATGCAGTTTTCTCTTTCGAGGTTTCATCTAGTGGGACTTGCCAAAATGCTTTCCGTAAATCGATACTAGATATATATTTCGCATCCCTAAGCATATTGAGAATCCTATCTATACGCGGAAGAGGATAAGAATCGTGTTTTGTGACCTCATTTAACTTACGGCCATCGAAACAGAAACGATATTCGCCACTGGATTTCTTTACTAACAAAACGGGACTATTCCACGGACTATGAGATGGCTCCACAACACCTAACTGTAACATTTCGTCTAACTCTTCGTTCAAAATTTTCAACATATAAGGTGACATAAGGTATTGGCGTTGTTTGAAAGGTTTGGCATCACGGGTATCTATAGATAAAATAATTTTATCGGTACGACCTAATCGAAAATCACTACTGATTTCTTTAAAACTCTCAATAATCTCATTAGCTTGGCATTCTTGATTCGCGGAAAAATTGTCAAAAGTACATAATTCATTGATTAATTTCAAACTGCTTAGATCTGTGATAACATTAATGTCGGAATTACTCGCTAAGCTCTGTACAGTCCATGTTTCATTTCTAAAATCCATATCGATTTGAAATTGTTTAACAAAGTCGACTCCAAAAATAAAACTATGAGTTAAAGTAGGCACTACTAAAACTCTGACAACTTGGCAATGATTATTGATCACAATCGGTAAATCAACTAAACCTTTGACAGGTTGTTGAGTGCCATCCGCAGTAGAAACATATTTAAGCTCACATTGACTTATTTTCAAGTTAAACCTACTTAATAATTGTATTCCTTTGTCACCTACAAATGACATGGTGGCGCCGGAATCTAGTAAACCTACTATATCATAATCGTACAGTTTAACAGAAGTTTAAGGTCTGGTATCTGAACCTCTCTTCACAAAAAGTGGAGATATATGATCACCATAATTTATAAAATCATAATTATAATAGAAATGTTTAACGAAATTTAACCAAATCTGCCAATCTTTACCATCAAAGTATTTAGGAACTGAACGTTTATAAATATTGGCCTTGGGGTATTCTTTTGGAGGGTAGTGTTGGCCAACTGGGCACACCTCCAAATTCAGTTTCCCGCACATTTTTTACAAGTGCGAACAGTGACATCAGGACTGCCACACTTAAAACAAAATTTTTTTCCAGCTTTTAATCGACATTCACTATAAGTATGGTTTGCTCGATTACAATTCCAGCAAATCACTAAACTGGACCTACCCGTAGACGTACTGAGCATATCATTATTTTCGGAAGCGCTCGCAACTACAGGTACTGTTCTTTTATTTGTTTTCGACTTTTTACGAATATTACCGGATGTAGAATTTCTTGATGTATTTGCAGAACCGGAGAATGAAGTAGGCTCAGAAACATATGCTAGTTCAGGGTCTATTGATTTAACCGATGAATTGTTATGAGAGCCACTACATTCTAAATCTAAAACATCGGCTCCTTCTAATTTTTTACAAAGGCTAGTTAACTCAGAAACAGAACTGATATCGTGTAAAGCTAATCTTTTTCTATACTCTGGTTGTAATCTTTCACACATATATTTTATTTTAGTAACTTCGGCAGCAGGCCGGCTAAGAAGACAAAATAGCGCTTCCATACAAGAAACAAAAATTACAACGGGCTCTAACCTTCCTTGATGACGCGCTTTAATTTGTTCCCAAATTTCCTCGTCAAAATCTGATTTAAGAAAATCTTGTTTTAGTTTAGATATGAGTGAATCCCAATCATTTACTTGTGATTTAACTTGACGTAACCAATACGTTGCCTTTCCGGTAAATAAATCACTAGCAGATTCAAAAAGATCAGATTTACTAATACGTCTCGCCACTGCAAGTTCATCGACACGTTCGATAAATGAAAGAAGTTTTTTAGGCTCCCCATTAATTGTAACCCTAATTTGTAAACAGGCATTGATTTGGCGGGACATGAAACTACAACAGGCATACCTTGTATTGATGCTGTATTAGCCTCTGAAACATTAGAACTACTCAAAGCATTTGTTTTTATAACACGTTCCTCTAACTCGGCTTCAAGTTGTAAACACGTCGCGTAAGATTCGTTTTTAAAGGCTGTTTGTAAAGCAGATAGAGCATCGTCTTTATCTATTAACATACGTTGTACACGATAACTAATATGCATTAAACGAGAAGTCAACCTTCTGTATAGAATTAGTCCCCTCGAAATCATTAATAAGTAATCTAATTGACTCTATAGTGGAATTAATAGCATCTTTTTCACTATCATAATTATAATCCGGATCAACTGAAATTTTTAAACGACCAGCTTTACGTTCCTTGTCTAAAAGACGTGCTAAAATTTTATGCTGACGACGGTTAGAAATAACATTCCTAATTTTCAATTCATAATCTAATTCACTCAAAAGTAAATGTGCTGGTTTGAATGAAATATCCATAATTACATTTATTTAAGTATATAAAATAAAATAAAGGAGAAAAACCGAACGATAAATAGCTGCAAAAACACCAAATGTAAGTAGCTAGCTAGTTGCCACCAAGAAGCTAAATAAAATGTAAAAAGTTTGGTTGCGATAAGAAGCACACAGTATTAGAATACAAAAAATGTACCCAAGATAAATTGTTGCATACACCACACGAAAAAAGTTAGGGACGGTAATTTCAATTTTTTGAATGAATTGTTTCATAAATAAATATTGTCAAACATACACTAAATTGCAAAAAAGATATCTTCTGCTCACTTATCATTTCTTTTCTCAACAGTAGATAACACAAAAAAGTAATAAGAGAATAGGTAATTTGCAACAAATTGCAAAGGAAACTAGATAAATATAATTAATATGCATTAAAATACTTCGTGGTCCCGCGTTGGTTGCGTCACTTCGTGCAGGGTCCCCTTGTACAAATAATTGTTAAGTTGAATTTTTCACAAGAGTTATGACTTTTTGTTTAATTTAGGGAACCCTCACATGCGGACGGCAGCTTTTCGCCGGTAGAGCGTCGTAGGTAAGGAAGTATCTTATGCGATGTTTAGAAAAGGTAGAAGGTAGGGCGCCACGTAACTTAAAAAAAATTATATTTTATATTAGGCTTATGTCTCGCGGAGTTACGGAATACAAAACATACAAAAAAATTGTGGAAGATAATCCAGATCACACAAAAATCAGACTGCGAGAAAATATGGATAAATGAGCATAAAGACACAACAAGTATATTAGACAATATAAATATTTATTGCTTAAGCAATTGATAATTACAAAAAAAAAATTGGTAGTTAAAATAAATATACAGTATATGCATATATGTTTTATATACTGATTACTCTTAAAAATAATTAGCCTTAAGGGCTCTACTAAGGATAAAGATGGCACAACGTATGGTAAGAAAAAGATTTAAAAAAAATTGATATGATATTACACTGCTTCACACTTAATATTTAAATAATGTCATATAAGGTGTGAATAATAAGCGCACCGCCATAGTATACTACGCTGTTGCTTTACATAGGTAGTGATGTAGTTAATATTATGTAAATGTTTTACAGTGCGCGCGAAATATTAAAGAAATATGTTTAAATAATAAATGGTGAGATAAATAGGAAAATAAATAATAAAAAAAAATCTGGCCTGTACGTTGTGCAGATCCTAGAATCGGGATGTTAGATTCGGTGGTAATTACAGCTGTGGTGATGACAATGGTGCTCCAAATAGGGCAAAAGACACTGGACAAGATGGCGGCAATCTGATGACGTCACATGCAAAGGGTGCAAAATTTCGTTGTCCACCGTAGGATGAGAATTAAATGGATACGGAGCTCTAAGTGTACTCCAAATTATTTTGGACACTCCAGCATCATCAAGGTACCAAAACCATAAAAAAAATTGAGTGGAAAATCGTAAAACCCAGATTATTTCCACAAAGATCTCAATATGTATAGACCTAACTTTATAGGTACACCTAAAAACCCTGGAATAAAACAAATACTAAATATCTAACAATACCTTAAGAAAAAAAATTAAAGTAACCTAACTCACCTTCCTTAGAAGGGTTTTCTACGGACGAAAGGGCAAGGCAACTAAATCACGATTATATCAATCGTAACAGAACTGCAATTAAGGAAAGAAAAAATATTGATTATTAGAAAAAAAAGAGAAAAGAGGTTTACTTACACGTAGTGCAACTTTGAGTGCACGTGGAGACACAAAACCAATAACTTTGACAAATCAGTTCATCTGGGAGAGCTCAACAAACTTGTGAGTCGGGTGTAGATCACTGGTGTATGAATTATTTTCAAATCCCAAAAAGGAAAACTGTGAACGAACACTATCATACGGGACCTTATCACCAACCGAGAGTCAAGTCGTTAATGATCTAGAAGTTAAAAGAAGCCGGAAATCCATGCTGGGGATTTTTAGTTGGAGTTACTGAAAACCTGAACTGTCAAAAATATGTCAACAAGACGACACACCAGTACTATGGGAAAGAACAAAAACAATGGAAATACAAGAACTTACGAAGATATAATCACAAGTATAAGGACAGAAGAAAAGCACATAATATGCAGAACAGGAAAATTCTTTATATAAGAGGTAAGCGTTTTGATTTAATTAGTTTACAGCAACTAATCATGATGTTGTTTTGTTTTAATTTGTAAGTACTTCTCGGCTTACCAAGGGCATTACGAACAGAAATTGTGGCTAGAATAAATCATATACGGCGTACTAAACTGCGGTGAAGAGTATTTAGTGTTTTTGCAGAGCCAGGACGTGCTAGGATGTATGGAATGTTAACAGCACCTGATAACATAAATATACTTAAATATTTCTTGATAACATATAGTATTCGGTGATATTCATGCGGCACATTTTCTATAAGGTGACGTAACTTTTTTTTTGCATGATAATTATGATTTGGCTATTATTTTTGGGTATAGGAATAGTAAAAAAAATAAAGTTATACATCATAAACAAATCCCATCACGAGTTTTATTTCAGCAACCAGTAATACAATTTCATGTAATGTGTGTAGTTTCATGCCACTATTATCTGCAATAGATCAATGCCACTAAATTTACGTCCTTATTCTTATGAATATGTGAGATTACACTGTTACCATAAAAAGTAGCATATGGAAATGCTACAATTTTTAATTTACTTTTAGGTCCATGTGGAAAATAAAATATTTTAACCTGCGGTGGACAGGAGCTTCTAGCCCCCCACTCGAACTATCTCTAAGCTGAGTCGGACCCACCCCGCCCAGCCCCACACACACACTCGACGTCACCTGTCCTGGTCGTGTGGCTGGCTCCGGGTTGGGCTCCGAGGAGGCACATATTGTACTCTATATACTGAATAAATACTGTTGATTGATTGATTTGATTGATTGCTTTGCGTTGCAATCCGAAGGTCCCGTGTTCGAATCTCGCACAAGTTGAATATTTTTTTTCATTTTTTTTTTCATATAATTTTTTCGACAACAAAGATGGTATCACAAAATTTAGGATGTCCAAAAACTAATATTATTTACAAGAAAACTGCGAAGAGTATCCTGTAGAATGTGTAATAATTATATATAAAAAGCTCAGTAAATTGGCGAAGAGTACGTTTTTAGCTTGTTTCATTTCCTGTTAGTTTTAGCCTAAAATAATTTATTACTCATATTGCAGGGAAAAAAGTTACAACTTATATTTTAACAATTTTCCTCTATTTTTAATACTTTAAGATTTACAGCCGCCAGAAAGGAAAAAATTATGCTTCGCTGTAGGTTTTTGCAATTATCTCGGTTCCCGTTGCTCCCATCTAATAATTAGTTATTACCAATATTTTAGATTATAAAATTTCCTAAAACTTCTATCGACGCAATTTTTTCTAAGGTCGATTGTTAAAAAATTGCAACAGTTCGAAATTTGACTAATTCTTGAATTTCGGAAAAATGTCTGTCGCGTTGTTCCGACGATATTAATACTCATTGTTAATTTTGCATAGTCAATAAAATTTACTTACAGCAGTGTTGTTTCTTTAAAAGAATGGATTTTATCGGTGTTTTTCCAGTTTTCACTGATCTGTAACTCAACAATTTTTCTCTACTTTACGATTTACACTTGCCCAAAAATGAGAATACCTATCCTTCAATGCAGATTTTTGCAATTATCTCTGTCCCCATTACTTCTACGTAGTAAGTAGCCATTATCAATATTGTAGATTATAAAATTTCCCAATAACTTTGTTTGAACAATTTTCTTCCACTATCTATCATTTGTATTTTTCTATGATATCATATATCAAATTATCTAGACTAGACCTTAGTTCTTAATTTGTGATACTAAGTGCTTGTGATTTTTTAAAATAAATTCAAGTTCATCTTTGCACCATATACGAACATGATTTAAAGTTTCATTTGCATCTTTCACTAAATATGAAAATTCATCAAGCATTGAAGACTTGTATAGTTGGATATCATTTGCATATAATGCAAGTGGCAACCCAGGGCGGTACCCGGGAGGTCCAACGTAAATACCTAAAATAGAATAGGTCCCAGTACACTACCCTGAGGCACACCACTTAACAATTTAACAAATTGTCTTTTATTTTGCGAATAATCGCTAACTCACCGCAAAGCAATATGCTCCACTTCAACAGATTGTAACTCGAGAATCAATAAATTTGTATTAACCAGGTCAAAGATATTGCTTTGATCGAGTAACATTAGAACAGTATGAAATTGTTCATTGCACTGCTAACCTTTAATATTGATACCTTATTTTATCGATTGGAATGAGATATTTCAGGTAAATTTTAAACTGAAAAATTTTTTTTTCCATATATTTGGATAAAGATGGTAACATATTCATAGAACGTAAGTTGTCACAAGTTAGAGGTCTATCATTTTGTGAAATAGGTAACACGCCGCTGCTTTCCAAATAAATCGGTCATTTGTGAAACACATGTCGGTTTTGCAAAATTTTAAAGGAAATTCAAAAACTTTGTCCTTTAGTATATCAATGAAAATTCTAATTCCTAATGTTATTAATCACAAAATTATGTCTTCTGGAATATATTAAACTAATACATTTGAAGATACATTTTGTTTAAATGAAATACGTTAATTAACACATTGACTGCCATACGGGTTAAGACAAACTCATAAGGCGCCATCCAGTAGCAATGGTTTAACCAAAAAAAATATCCCCCCAGACCATGATTATCATAGGCTAATACACTATGAATAGCTAAGTTGACACACAATATTTTGAAAAAATGACTCGATCTTATAGACCGAGTCGGCCCACAGGGCAAATATAAGTACTCGGTCTTATAGACCGAGTTGCCCGACAATAAAAACCTCGGTTTTATAGACCGAGATGGCAGTCAATGTGTTAAAAAGTTCTTGACATGCGATGTTTCTGAATGAACAACTAAATTAAACCGATTAACATCGCGTGGCATTTTATTAAATATCTTTATTGAAAATAGAAAAATTGCATACCGACGCTTAAGAAACAATATCTCTTATCTCCATATTAGCAATTTTACAGAAGACGAGAAAAACTAATTTTTCTTATGAATATGTATGAAACCTACATCTTATTTTTTATTCTTTTAAGTAGAGTTTTAGGTATTAATATTAATTTAGGTATCAATATTAGGAACTGTTGGACATCAATTTAAATACAAAAAAAAAACAAATTTTGACAAAAATACAGATAAAAGATATTGTTTCTGAAGCGAGTTTAAGGTATCAATATTGATCTTGGAGATACCAGCTATTAGAAACTGTTGCACATAGGAGTGGACATCAGTTTAAAATTCCGAACCAAAATTTGGCAAAAATGGAGATGTGAGGTATTGTTTCTTAATCGCCGATACATAAATCTTTCTTAGCTAATTTATATGCTATTTTCGTCATTTTTCATTATAGGCTATCGTAATGTTTCGTCGCAAAAGTGGTCTGTTACAATTTTATTTCACACGTGTATAAATATCTTTTCCTTTTGTTTTTCTCTAAATATCCAAATATTCACTATTATGACTAGACGTCACCGCGTTAACTGTAAGGGTACGGACATGCCGAAGATGTTACGCCGCTAGAAGTTCAGCTCACAGTTTCAGCCAATTAATTGCCGTGATGCCGGGTGCACATGCCGAAGAAGTTTATCAATCAGTTCAGTATTTCGTTCGGTCTCTCGGGGGATTGACCTGCCTTTATTGTATCTCATGAAATAATTTATATTTCTGCAGTATGTTGCCGTTTGTTTGGAATCACCACCATAAAACATGTATTTTAGGTCTGATTTAGGACTTTTTTTAACGTAGATCTCTGAAAAGTGCATTCTTGTGATACATTAAATTTTATAAAACACAAAAGATCGACCTACTACGTTTGTTATTGTGGGTGAAAAATTATGAAATGTAATGAAAGTTACATGGCAATAATTATTATTATTGCAATCAGAAATTAAAATAATTAAAACTTAACACAAATTGACAATTAAAGAGGATTTTCATTGGCAATTTCAGCATTTTTATTTCCTTCGGAAAAAATCCAAAAATATGTATTTTTTTCACGAAATTTGGAACTAACCCATTTGAGAGGTTGCCAAATCCAGCGGAGTACTCAGATTTGAAATAAAAAAATCGCTAATAAGATTTCATCGTTTTCCAACCACAAAAACAAAAGCAATAGGTCGACCTTCTTTCTATGTTTTATAAAATGTGATATATCATAAGAATGCACTTTTCAGAGATCTATGTTAAAAAAAACGATCTAAATCGAACCTAAAATAAACTTTTTATGTGGATGGTTCAAAGCAAAATGGAACACACTGTATAATCTCTTATCTATTATATCATTTACCCCGTTAAATGGGTCTACAAACGATCCAACATGCTGGAGCTAACATTGTCGACATGCTTTAAACTCATTCGTAAAAGTGAGATAGTCTGCTGGAATTCCAGCAATATTTAAAGCGTACCGACAAGGTTGGCTTCAGCAAGTTGGATCGTTTGTAGATCCCTTATTAAGGACTGGCGAAAAAACAGCCATAAATTCGAGTTGGGATAATAAGCACAAAAAATTGTTGTTTGTTAAAGGAAAGAAAAACATATAAGTTTTTGTACCGCCGCACAGTGACACGAATCGTGATTTTTTCGTTCAAAATTATCTAGAGCACTTGTTTCGCAACCGATTGATATCTGAAGTTTTTATTGCCGTAATCATTCCGGGTAACGTTTTCGTAAAAGATACTTTGTCGCAGTGCAGACCACGCCCACAACCGTGTTAAAGTAAATTATACGCGGCCACAGTGCTGTCCCGCAAACGGCCAAAAACCAACTCCAAATGGTCAAACGCGTATTATAATTATTTGAGGGACTCTAACATGGTGATCCTCCGTTTTCGAGAATGGTGAACACCGGTGGTGATGGTGGAATTGCTCCACGGGGTGACCCACCCCCGTAGATGTCCATAACAACCCTCCAAAGGGGTGAGAGTGCATTGTCCCACCCCCCTTTTGAGGATGCTACACAGGAAAAATACATTATGAAAATGCGAAGATGAGGTATTTCTTTGCCATTGAGGGGATGAACGGGTGTCAAGCATTCGATTCGTGGTCCTCTCCGTGTTCTTCATGCTCGAAAATGAGAGGGAAAACTTTTTGTCCAGTGGTATGATGAGAACGCTCTTGGAGGATGGTTATTGGCCGTTGATCGGGTGGACGGGTGTCAGGCATGCGCTCCAGAGTCCTCTCCATGATTGACAAGCTCGAAAACGGGTGATAAATAAGTTAGATTTCGTGAAACATTATCATACGCGTTTACCCCGTTTGGGGGATGGTTTTTGGCCGTTTGAGGGGTGGGTTACCCCATGGAGAAATTCTGCCACCACCACAGTGTTCAGCATCCTCAAAAACGGGAGATGTCCAAGTAAGAGTGCCTCAAACAATTATAATAAGCGTTTGACCCCGTTTGGGGGTGGTATTTGGCTGTTTGCGGGGGTGGGTCATCCCAATGAGAAATTCTGCCACCACTACGGTGTTCAGCATCCTCGAAAATGGGGGATCACCAAGTAGCAGTCCCTCAAACCATTGTAACACGCCTTTGACCCCGTTTGGTGGTGGTTTTTGGCCGTTTGTGGGGTTGGGACACCCCAGCGAGAAATTCTGCCACCACCACAGTGTTCAGCATCCTCTAAAATGGGGGAGAGAACTAATCTCATTAAATCAGACAATAGTCGGGTTTTTCGTGTTATTTTCCGACTCACACAATCCACTATAGACAATAGATCCTCGTGTACGTTTTATTAAAAACTCTGTACGGACAATTTTCAGTTAACCAATAGGGGCTAGCCATAGGCGTGGTAGTCACTGTGACAAGGAATATTTAACAAAAATGCTTCCGCCGTCGTTATATCTACGTCGGTACTATACTTTCCCTGTTGATTCAAATTTTCTTCCAAAAATATTTTGAAAATTTTTATTGTTCAAATAGGCTTAGTATGTCATGAAACGTCAAAATTTTAAGTTTGAGCGAAAAAAAATTCTGTCTGTCTGTCGGTCTGTCTCTCTGTAACTTTTTTGTGCACACGATTACTCTGGAACCGTTTAAGATATCGACTTGAAATTTGGTACACATATGTATTTTAACGTGATCTGGAATTAGATTATCCGTTGAAAGGTTGGGGAGTATGGAGCATGGACTGAATGGGTCAAATAGGGTGGTAAATAGATAAAGCAAGCAGATATGAGTTCATAAAATTGGTATTGGTATTTAGTAGTGATATTTAGTATTAGTATTTATACAAAAGAATCTGTAAAAGTTCTCAAAAATTTTTTTGGCATTAGCCACCCCCATTACCACCCCCACACCGTTATTAAAGGGGGTGAAAAAAATAGTGACTTAGTGTGTGTGAACCAAAAACCTCGAAATACTTTTTTACTTCATCCACCCCCACTACCACCCCCTATCACCCACTGCCGATGTGGGATATCGTTTTATGAGTTTTTGGTGTAGACGATTTCAAATATTACATTATTAAAGTTCCATAAGTAATTATTTCCACATACAAAATGTTTTTGTTGTGAGAGACTTGGATGAAAAATCTGGATGTGGAAATAATGATTCCTTGGGCAGCGGTTTTTCCACTCCCTACTCAAAACATGCCGGTTGTGGTGCTGTTTATGGCGTTTCTCCCACAACGCTGGAGCATTGAATACTAAATCTATTAATTCGTCCCTATTCATGTTCACTTTTCCACAAAATAAAAATAAAGATACCCAATATATCATACACACATTCCTACATGATGGTTATATACTGCACGGCGAATCTAGACAAACGTAGTGTGTACTGGCTAAACCTCAACCTCTCACAATTCTTCAAAATTAATCCGCATGTGTACCGTCACTGGTGGGAACTGTCGTTGAAATTAAAATACGGCACACGGCACGCACGTATTCAATGTCGGAAAAGCCATTGCTACTTTTTCAATTTAATAGCTATTTTAATTATAAACCAATAATTATAGTTGTTAAATACCCCACTGTCCCTACTTCTGGTGTAGGTATATAATAGACATAGGTAAAAAAATTATTCATAGAGATATTTACTAAAATTATGTAACATATAAAACAAACATATAAAAATGATTTTAAGATAATAGCTTGTATATATTTTAATTATAAAGTAATAATTAAGGTTGTTAGCTAGAACTTAAAAAATAATCTATAGAAATATTTATTCAAAATCTGGTAAATATTCGCGACCCGCGAAGCCTACTTCTCTACTACCATGTAAAAACAAACTATTTTGTTTCGAGGTGAACATGCTGGTAGACTTCGGAAGTAAACTACTCTGGTAGCATCCTCGGTATGTGCGGCCACATTTAAATGTACAGGTTTGTTTTACAAATTGATGTAAAAACTGCACGTCACCATTCTTAGATTTTTTCTGAAGGCGCCAATATACAAGGTGTTTTTGAAATACATCCATATATTTTAATCAATTATTCCTTATGTAATGTGAAAACAAATGCCACTTTTAAATTTAAAAATCAAAACAGAGAAAATAATTTTACATTCACCTTTGTCTCTCCAATCTCGACGCCCACAACGTAAGTTGTTCACTTTTCTTACAGCGTTGCCAAGACTGCACAAAATGATCAAATTATATAGACAACTGAAAACGAACACACATAAAGTTGATATTTTATTTAGTGAAAGTAAATGATAGCTCTCGATTGTCCATAATCCTTGTCCATAATCCTTTAAATGGCGACACAAAGGTTCGAGCGTCAAGAATACATATTATAATTAAGAAACCATCGCGTCGCTGGTAAAGTACCTATACGAGCCCGGTGCATTTTCTCCGGCCGCAACAAAATAAAACACACTGTTTGTCTATTCAATGTTTGTCAAATTCGTCATTATTAAAAAAGTAAAATACAATAATTCTTACAATTAATTATTTTTTATTTATTTGCCTTCGTCATGATTAGAGAATATTGTTTAGGTATTAAGCAAATCACAACTTACACACTATTATATATTATAAAATTGCCTACTTTCTGTATATTGTTGCCCTAATCTGGGCACGCTAATATACTAGTTAGGTAAGTAATTTAAAGCACTCATTATTGGAGAACCAATCAAAACAACTACTCTTCTAGCTAATACTGAATACTTGAATTACATGATAGGATTCTTAGCATTTTAAAGCAAAAAAAATGTATTAAAAGTACTTAAATCATTTATTTCACTTTAGCCATTCACACTTTTTTAATTTAATATAACATTATCTACTTTTTGTATATTGGTACCTTAATCTGGCCACGCTAATATACTGTTTAATAAAACACTTTAAAACACTCATCATCGGAAAACCAATCAAAACAACTACTCTTCTAGCTAATGCTGTCGAAGTATTGAATTTCATGAGAGGATTCCTAGGATTTTAAGGCAAAAATAATATTGAAAATTCTTAAATCATTTATTGAAATTTAGTCATTCACAATAGTTATTGAACCATACATTCTATTTCAACTCTAGAAGAGTTGTACCAGTTTTTTCGAACGAGTTCGAAAAAACTGGTACAGTCAGTAAAGCATAGAAATATTCATTCATTATTTATAAGCCTATTCTTGATTTATTTTTACAATTAATTATTTTTTATTTATTTGCTTTCATAATGATTAGATAATATTATTTAGGTATTAAGCAAATCAGAGCTTACACACTTTTTTATTTATTATGAAATTGAAATTTAAAATAATTCATTATTATCACGTACGCGTAACGACCAGTACGTATTTTGACAGCAGTAAACACTACGGGCGTTCTCGATATTTGTTTGCAATTTTCAAAATTTATTTTATAGGTTACTTTTCGGCATTTTGCGTATATCAGAAAGGTGTGAGTATTGACAGATCTGATTATATGGATGTATTTCAAAAACACCCTGTATTTAGTTATACGCATATCATTCTAAAATCACTGGAAAAGTGTCGTTTCTTTAGGAATTGATGGGTTTATTGTAGGTTCCGTATGCTCCGTATATAAATCAGCGATATAAAAAAGCTCACAAAAACCGTAAAGGGTACCGACCGTATAATACTTTCAGTTTATTTACAAAAAATGCCTTTAAGGTGTTCGGCTTCTTTTATTATCATCACAAAAAATTGTCACACATATTTCCTAACAAGAATGTAGGCCAATCCCACTGAATATAATTGGTTGAAATTTGCTCTAGCCGATTGATGATAGGTTGAAATAAACTATGTAGTCAACGTGGGCTATCAGAGGTAGGCTAACTGTTTCTTCGTCTTAAAAGTTTAATGAAAAATGTTATTAAATCTTTCTGTTGAAATAAATAGTTTATCTTGTTTAACAGTAAAACAAATCTTTACAAATCTGAAATAAATTCATCATCTACGTAGGAGGGGACAGTGATAATGGCGAAGAATTTGAATAACGGAAAAGAATTCTGTGTTTTATTTAATTTTCTGTTTATATTTAACGTTCCGTGGGTACATTTATGGCAGTGATAGTGAGTGAGTAGTATTCTGCGATAGTGTTAGTGATTGTGACAAGGTTCATTATTTTTTTTTTTGGAAAAGTGTTATTATTTCTGGCAAGCTTAAAACATGTTTTAAATTTTAAGAAATGTTTTTATTTTATTTGTTTGACTGTAGGAAAATGCTATTAACTTTCTTACTATTATAATGTTTTTTTTTATATTGTGTTGTTGTTGAGTTTACCTATTTATTTATTTATTATACTCTTCGCAAAAACGAAGAGTATATTGTATTTGATCGGCACATTTCTAAAATCGTAAATATCGCTCGTAGAGAAAAAATTTTCATGTCATTGTGTTAGTGAACGAATTCTGAACAACTTTCAAAATGTCCGTCTGTCCGTCTGTCCGTCCGTCACGTTTCTTGTAAGCACGATAACTTAAGAAAGAAACATCCGATTGTACTGAAATTTGAATACTAAGTTAGTGTTAGCTAGGGGAAGAACCCCATTGTTTTTGAACAAAATCGATCAGTAAATAAAAATGTTATTAATGGTTTAAATTTGAGAATTTTTTTTTTGATTTTTATGTTTTTATAAAAATTTACATTTTTTACATTTTTTACGTGTTAGGTGGTTCTTACGTTTTTGACTCGGAATTCAAGGGTCCTAGGTTCGAAACCCACATGGGGTATGGCATGTTTTTTTTTTTAATTTTTACTTTATTTTGCACCGAGTCTTTCACCAACTAAGTTTGTTCTACAAAATTAAAATTTTTTAAAACTAACATTATTTACAAAAAACTGCGAAGAGTATCCTATAGAATGTGTAACAATTATGTAAAAAGTTTAGTAAACCGGCGAAGAGTACGTTTTTAGCTTGTTTATTTATGTTATTTTAATAAAAAATTTATTACGTTGTTATTTTGTAGAATAGTTAGTTATTTTTAACTGAAAAATGCTGTTTTTTTTTTTATTTTTTCTTTTTTAACCTCTTACTCCCTCATTAACAATCCCGTTTCTATCCTGGCAAGGATATGCTTATACCTCCTCGTTCGATCTTGCTGGGCAATAAGAAAAACTGGTATCGTTGAAGTTTGTGCATTTTTGTAAACAAACTTATTTTTCAGTTCTGATGTCAGATATCGTATTATTCTCTGTTAAAAAAAATTATGTCCTTAAAAGAACACCAGCTTTTGTTTTTGGCTAAGATGAGTATAAGAACGTTGATTTAATTGTATCTTTAATTCATTGTTTAATACTAAAAATAAATTTTGAGTCCTGTGTACTGCTCAACTTAACGCCAGCGGTACACTAACCAAAAGCGGTCGGTGTCCTTTACCCTTTTTTGCTAGCTTTTTTTTATCGCTGAATTATGAACCTACTATGCCATTAGATGTACAATTTTTGTATTAAAATCAAAACGGTTGAAAATTTGACATATGCTGTTTCTCAAACGGCTGATTCACATGTTCGGAAACGTGTTGGTGTTTAGAGAATAATTGATTAAATGAGTTAAAATATGAATACAGCGTAGTGAAATTAATTTCAACATTTCAGACTTAATATCATCCACTCCATACGCTCTCGATGGTATTGATAAAATCAGTCTTTTGGGCATAACTTGTTGATCTTCGAGTCTCAATAATTCTATTGCCTATCTTTTAATCTGTATTCGCTTTTATGCAGTTCAATTCTTTAATTACCTTTATAGTGCAGTTGAATTGATTTTTTTCGGCAACAACATTCCACTTGAAATTTTATTGCTGATTCTTATGTATTATGTTTACTAGTGAAATATTTTGTCGAACTCCTCTATATGTTTCCTTAAATATATAAGGAATAAGAAACCTTAGCGTTTTGTGGCAATACATAGTTATTGTACTTAACGCGGCCAGGCTTGTAACTCGTAATTCAGCGCTCGGCGGGGCATTAGTCCGGAGAATAGCTGTTGGTTGCAGTCTGGTTTCTTATTCCTTATATATTTAAGGAAACATATAGAGGAGTTCGACAAAATATTTCACTAGTAAATATTCTGCTCTCTAGAAGCATATCTACTTATGTATTATGACCTCCTGATTACGAAATAGTTATTTTTATTTTTATTTTTTTAATGCCTTATTTATATTAACGTCCTGGCGAAGTTTAGCTAGTGCTACTCTACCATTTAACCAGGACGGACGGCGAGATGAGATACGATCACCCATCCAGGTGACGGACTCGCTCCGGCGTGCTTGACTTCGCCGATCGAGGACTCGTCACTGAAACTGGTACCGTACCTCACCTTACAAATGTACCAAAGGCAATATAGAGATATTTATGCCAGCGGGTGACGAATTTTACACAAGGGCAACATCCTATAGTGTGGTGCATACAACGTTTTATATTTCACTCTACTTTAGATACCTATAATTTAAATGTAATAACTGAATTTAATAATTTATGAAATAGATATGGCTTTGATGTAGCCGGTTCTTGGGTTGGTTGGGTTTGTTTTTGTATCCATAACGACGTGACTATTATTTTATTTATTTATTTATATTAGAGAAGTAATAAAGTGTGTTGAAACCTTTCTAAAAGTGATCATGCAAGACGAAGGAATTCCACAAATTCTCGCCCAAAGGGCTACAGAAGCAAATGAGGCACTGCTACCAAAAAAATCCCGATCACTGCACGAGAAAGAATATGAAGAATTTCAACAATGGATTAACAGAAATTCTGTAACTGTCAGCGAGACAGTTCTAATGGCTTATTTTCACGAACTGGTACGTAGCTATTATTGTAATTTTCAACTTTTTGTGTTTTTTGATAAATTATTTTCCTTACATACTTCTTATTTTTTATAGGCTGAAACATTCTGCCGAGCACATTGTGATATCTAGATTAATTGCATTGCTGGAGATTCTGTTAATAACAAAGTTGAAATCAATGAAAGCAATGTGCGAGGCGATGCCATCTTCAGTGAATCCTCGAACTGTACTTTTAATTTTAAGTGTTCCAAATAATAGGTTTCCATAATGTAATAAATTGTGTACCTGTGTTAGCTAACAGCATTAAACGAAAAGTCTTTAATAAAATAGCTTTTTCAGTGTTTTTCAAAATTGAGTATTGGAGGGCGTAATAAGCGGGCGTAATCATTACGCCCGCTCTTTCTGGTCCTAGGGCATATTGGCTTTGTTTATATATCTCATATCCAAGCAATAAACAACAAATTATAAGCAAGTGAAATATAAAAAATATTTTCGCCCTTGTACGTCAAAAGTTATATGCAATTTTTGATGCGCTTTCGCGGATTTTCAACTTATCTGTTTAATATATCTTATACTAGAAATCGGATGGGAATTTTAAAACTACCGGCTTATTTGAAATTAAATTCTTAAAAAATATAGACCTGTGCAATATGTATTGGCCAATCCGCCATCTTGGAAAAAAATAGAAAACACCAAGAATAGCCGAAAAAAATCAAAATTGAATATCTTTTCTATAAAAATAAATAATTTCGCCAAAGTTGGCAAAAATAAAACTCATTTATGGTCAAATATAACGTACCAATCCCGAACACCGTATGTCAAATAGAACGGTCAAAGATGACGGAAGGGATAGAATTTTTAATTTTTCATCAATTATCAAGGAGGCATTGTACGTCACTTTTCTTTTTTTGTTTTTTCGATTGTACGTTATTTTATGTACTTTCAGGGGATAGAGTACATTTTTTTTTACTTTTAAAAAAAGTGCATTTTTACGATTTTCATAAATGTATTTATTTGACTCGCCTTTTTTTCACCCAATCATCGAAACAAAATGAAATATACTATATTAGTTTCATTACCGTCATATACCATAATTTCACCGCATTCCTCATCGATAGCCGATTCATGAAAGGTAGAGAAAGCATTGGCACAATTATTTCCTTTACAATAGACACATATAATAGAACATTATATATTCAATTTTCTACAGCTACACTGATTATTTTTATAGCCTTTCTTACATATACCAGACAAGAGTAAATTTTTAGAAAAACCATTACTTTCACTCATAACATCAGTCATTAAGGCATTCTCAATTTTACGCCACCTGAATTGTAACGGATCTTTCTCAGAACCTAACCATTTTTAGAGTAGGAAATAGACTCTCAAACAGTGTTTTTCTATTACCTCTTCAGTAGGTGGAATTGCCGAAAATTCTATATTTATCATAATGTTTGCCAATTATTTTATTCATCTTAGGTTTGTGAAAATATATTTTTTTATGATGATTCCATGCTAGTTGAATCATTATAGCCAAAAGGTCAATATCTTCACCAACTATTATAACTTGATTGTCTTCGGTTTTCAAATCATAGCAGTTTTAACGATTTTAACGTCTTCTCTGCATATTTTAACGTTAAAGTCATTATCTATTAACTCTTTGGACAATAATTTTATAAAGCCATCCTTTTTTTTACTATTAGCTAGAAATATTTTTTGACTAACCGATGATTTCATAATGACACTTGTGATTGAAATATCTACTCAAATATTTTTTTCTAAACGACGAATGCGCTCTTTATTCTTAGTGCTATTCTTGTTCATCGGCATACCCATCAAAATAATACTACTCTATCTTGACTGCTTGGTTCTGAGCCCCACAAAAAAAAAGTTCAAAACAGCGCACCAGACCTATGTATTCCTATGTATTTTCGGTCACTGAATCCGAATCCGGGGTCAAAAAAATCGTACACCCCCAAAATCATTAGCTAGAGCCAAAAAACACCCCTGAAATGGGGTAAATGGGGTAAAAAGAATATTAAGCTACGAGAATAGTTGTTAAACAGCAGCGCCCAGGGAGGGGCGAGAACTAGACCCCATATATAAAAAAATCGATCCGAAACAGCAATGACTGCTGAAAAAGCTCAAAATGTCTGAGTTTTGTTAAAGTGATAAGAAACTGCATCAGGTCCGACGTAATCTTCATAAACTGCCCCTATAGAGTTGAGAACAACCACCCCCCAAGTTTAAAGGATACGAGAAAAACAAGAAAAAACGTAAAATGCAACAGGATTTCTATTTTCATGGATGTTATGATTGGCTGAAATTGCGCAGTACTCTAAAATAGAACCAGAAACTTACGTACCATCAACATTCTACAGTGTCGACGCTCACAGAGTGTGGAAACTACCCTCTATGTAAGGTTTGACTATAAAAAGTTACAGTGACTTCTATAAAAAATCGAAACACCTGCATTGTGTGGAAGAGAGAAGAAACTAGACTATGTTCGACGCTGTGCTTGAAAACCACCCCCACGGGGTTGAGAGACGCCACCCCTATAAAAAAAACTATGGAAATGAAACGAATAAGCAACGGTATATGGGTTTTTCGTTACCTCTTTCTGGGGTTGTTACTTAATAACATTTATAGGACATGAGTTTCAAACTCTAAGTGTGCAACACGATTTTTGCCAATCATAGCATCCATAAAAATGTAAATCCGGTTAGTTTCTCTCTGTTTTTCCAGCATACTACAGTTATAGCAACCCCGCAACCCCGTGGGGGTGGTTTTCGAGCACATCGTCGAACATAGTCTAGTTTCTTCTCTCTTCCACACAACGCAGGTGTTTCGAATTTTTATAGAAGTCACTGTAACTTTTTATAGTTATATAGGGGGTAGTTTTCACATCCTCTGAGGTAGGTGTAGGATGTTGATGGTACGTAAGTTTCTGGTTCTATTTTAGAGTACTACGCAATTTCAGCCAATCATAGCATCCATGAAAATAGAAATCCTGTTAGATTTTACGTTTTTTCTTGTTTTTCTCGTGTCCTTTGAACTCAAGGGTGGTTGTTCTCAACCCTATACGGGCAGTTTATGAAGATTACGTTAGACCTGATGTAGCTTCTTAACACTTTAACAAAACTTAGACATTTCGAGCTTTTTCAGCAGTCATTGTTGTTTTGGATCGATTTTTTTATATATGGGGGCTAGTTTTCGCCCCTCCCTGGGGGTGTGTTTCATATCTATCGTATGTACGCTGCCGTTTAACCTTAATTTGTATAATTCAATTGATTAAGAATTAACAACTATTTTCGAAACAAAATTTTCTTTTTATCCCATTTCAGGTGTTTTTTGGCTTTAGCTAATGATTTTGGGGGTGTACGATTTTTTATGACCCCGGATTCGGATACAGCGACCGAAAATACATAAGGATACATGGGTCTGGTTCGCTGCTTTGAACTTTTTTTTTTGTGGGGCTGTGTTATTAGTCATATATTCATATATTACTATTATTATTACCATGCGTATGCTTAATAAATTTCTTTTTCAAATTAATGAAGTTTAATTTTGTATTAAATTTTTGAAGTTATACGAGACTTTCTATAGTATATTTTACATTTTGTTTCGATGAAAATTGTGTGAAAAAAGGAGGGTAAAAGAAAATACATTTTTGAAAATTGTAAACTGACCAATACATATCGGAGAGGTCTATATTTTTTAATAATTTTATTTCAGATAAGCCAGTATTTTTAAAATATCCATTCGATTACTAGTACAAGATATATTAAGCAGACAAGTTGAAAATCCGCGAAAGCGCGTCAAAAAGTGCATATAACTTTTGACGCACAAGGACTTTGTGGGCGCAAATATTTTTTTCGTAATCAGGAGGTCATAATACATAAGAATCAACAATAAAATTTCAGGTGGAATGTTGTCGCCGAAAAAAATGAAATTAAATCAATTCGACTGTACTATTATCTCGAAAACGCCGATAGATTAAAACTAATGATGTAAGCTGTACACAAAGAGCACACGTGTTTGAAAATGTGTACAAAGCAACATATAAGCACTTTGTATATAACTTTATACTTACGTGTAAATTCAGGCTAAGGCACAATGCGGAAAACTCGTCAACTTCGCAATTTCCGTTTACCTACAGTAGACAGTTGCAATGTTTGTTTTATTTACTCACTTTATTACGTGAAACTTTTCCTAGCGCCGTTTTTCACTTTTGAAACTCACATATTTATGTTTGGTTTTTAGTTTAAATGAGATAGGAAATCAGTAAACCTGTAAAATAAAAATGAGGTAAAAATATAACTTACAATGAAAATTACTGCACAAAGTAGTTTGAATCAATTGATTCTAGTTAGTAATGGAGCAGATTACAGAAAATGCAACGGAATATGCAAACAAGTTGCACAAAAAACAAACATGCCTCAAAATTGAAAACTGCATTTAAATGATACAAATAAAAGTAAAGCAGCTTCGAAAGTGATCAACAGTTCATTAGATAATAATGAGATGAAAATAATATCTTGCATAAAAACTAACTAGATGTAAATATTATACTCCGATGGGCTATTGGATTTTATTCATAATAAAATATAGTTTTAGTATTTTTAGAATGTACTTAATATGAAACACAGTGTGTAAAGGATTTTTTCTTATTTTTTTCTTTTACAAACGGTATTCAACATTAAAGTTTGAATAGGCGCGCAAACAACGCGTGACGTCATGTAACAAGAGACTCCACGGCGCTAGCGTGCATTTTAAATTAATTCCATTCATGGACGGTTGCCCTTGTAATAAATAGCTTGATAGTGGAGCGAAATAGACCATAACAATCTCTCCGTTCTCGAAAAAAAAAAAAAAAAAAAATCAGCGTATAATCAGACCAGACCTTATAGTTTTTACAAAGTGAACAGTTCTACATAAGAAATGGCTATTTACGATATTGTGGTCTAGATATTTTTTGTTTCGAAAAACCTTGAGAAATTGATTGATTATGAAAATCGTGTTTTTTAACATTTACACCGCGATATCTTCAAATCTAATCGAGCTATCGATCTGATTTTTCTTTGAAATTTAAGAACACAAACAAGCGCATCCAATGGTCTTTTTGTTTCTATCGATTATTGTTTATTATTTTCTTGAAATAACAATGAACTTATTACTTCGCTAAGAATGTACTCATATTTTGACTAAGCGACAAACTTTTTTATTTTTGCAAATATTCATATACATGCAGCGACACAATTGAAGCCAAAACACAGGAGAAGTTTTTTTTTTTTTAAATTTTCATCTAGGACTTATAGTTTTTATTTGTGAATATTTTTGTGACGCAGTAGCATATGGAATACACCCGGCAGGCGTACGGTAATGTTTAAAACAGTTTAAATCCTTTTAAATATGGTACACTTAAATATACACTATAATTTAATATCACAGAGATATACCGTTAGATGACGTCAAGTCCAGTATGAGTGTGTTCTCAGACACGTCCCTCCTCCCGGATATTAGTCGGTGATTTGAATATTTTCCAGTTAGAAATTATTTTTTTATTTATTTATTTATTGAACAACAACTTTACAGGCGAAGCCCAATTACAAAGTTGTAAAGAGAACATGATTTACATGAGATTAAATAATACGAACAACATGTGAGAACAACAAACAGAGATTTACAAAGAATAAAAGAAAAACGAAACAAAATGCACATACATATATAAAACCTTACATAACATACAATCACGTATAGTGAACATAGTAGATATCGCTTAACAGTTACAATAACAACTATGTATATACAGAGTAAAAAGGTAAAAATGTAAGATTTAAATAAGTAATAAGGCGTTATGCAACTTAAATTTCGTTAAGAGTGATTGATTTAACATTCTTTATATAATTGGCAGGGCGAAGGGTAAATAAATCAGATCTCGAGTGGGCAAGGTTACCTAATATACATAGTCTTACTAGAGGGCTGGATAGGTACATATTCGTTTTAAACTGTGGAATATAAAAAAGGTCAAAATTTCTACCTATTCGGTTTGGTACATTAAATGGCAATTTTGATAAAAATTCGGAGTTATCAGAGAGGTGATTTAGAAGTTTATAAATATAGATTAACGAGGCATGAACACGTCTCAGCTCAAGAGGTTCGTAGTCATATCTAAGCAACAGTTCATTATAGTGAGCAAAATGATCATACAAATGAGTTTCTTTATATGGAAGATACTTAAGGAATTTTTTTTGTGTACTCTCTATAAGATCAATAGAATTACGATAGAACGGTGACCAAATGATTTGACAATAATCAAGGTTAGACCTAACAAGGCTATTATGTAATACTTTGATACACTCTATATTAGTAAAGTCTCTAGTATTTCTAACGAGGAAACCCAGTTTTTTTAGACTAGCATTACTTATTTGTCTTATATGGCTATTAAAAGATAAGGTTTTGTCAAAAAGAACACCTAGATCTTTATATTCTTTAACACGGAGAAGTTCAGTATTATCAATAGTATAGGGGAAATCTATGGTTTGATTTTTGTTGGAAAATGTCATTGCTACACACTTGTTTATGTTGAGATCAACTTTGAAGTCATTGCACCACGTAGAAATATTGCTTAGATCTTGCTGCAAAAGAATACAGTCGTTAGTATTTTCGATTCTACGGTATAGCTTGCAGTCATCTGCCAAAAGAAGGCAAGTTGAGTGACACAAAACATCAGGCAAGTCATTAATAAAAATGAGAAATAGCATAGGGCCTAAATTGCTTCCTTGTGGTACGCCGGAACTGATTTCAAAATTTGATGACTGGTAGCCATTTAAACTGATATAAACCTGTCTCCTATACAGATAAGAACATAGCAGACAGATGATGTCAGAATTTATTTCGTAATTTTTCAGTTTAGCAATGAGATTCTGATGATCCAGCCTGTCAAAAGCTTTAGCTATATCTGTGTAAATGACATCCAGCTGTATATTATCTCCAATGGCAATTTTGGCATCTTGAACATGATTTAATAAATTAGTGTTAGTGGATTTTGCAGGTAAAAAACCATGTTGAGAAACGGAAATCACTGGTTTAACTGAGCAATAAATAATTTCGTAGATAATCATCTCAAATAACTTGGAAAATGCACATAGAATAACGATTGGCCGGTAATTTGTTATATTTTTTTAATCAGCAGATTTATGTATTGGCAGCAGCCGCCCTACCTTCCATTTAGAAGGATAATAGGCATTTCTTAGGGTCAAATTAAATATAATACTTAGTGGTTCTAACAAGAGCTCTGCACAAGCCTTTACCAGGTACGCCGGTAAGCCATCAGGCACTGCGGCCCTTTTAGGTTTTAACTTTTTAGCAGCCCTACTTATATCTTCATAGGTTATCACTATGCTGGGGAATGTATTCGATTTTTCAACAGGGCATTCAAGCGTCTCGGGTAAGTATACTGAGCCAAAATATTTAGAGAAACCCTCCGTTATATCTTGCCCGCATTTAAAACTATGTTCATTGTATGACATTTCATTAGGAAAATTGGTGTGCTCAGCTTTTGTGTGCAGAAATGACCAAAATTGTTTAGGGTTTACAATTAAGTTATTTATTTATTATGAAGAGATATTTGATAATTGCTAATGTTTAGTAACACTATATTAATATATATAAATTAATTTAAAATATATAGCACATGCAAGGGGCGTATTGTTAAATATTCTAGGATATACTCTGCAATCTTTGTTAATTTCTTAGGTATAAAGGTTATATTTGAGATATTAATTTACTGACGATGTCATCTTGATTGGCAAAAATCCGGTCAGTATGCTATGCAGTATTTTTGTGTTCATAGAATTATATCATAGGTTATAATACTCATATGCATTTTATTAAAATGTTTCACAAAACAATATGTGATAAAAATTTGGAATATTGCGAATCAACGATTTAGCAACATAGAAATTAACAAAAATACTAACTGTTTTGCATATCCCTTTGTTACCATACTGCCAGTGAATGTAAAAAGACATATTGGCTATGATTTATCATTATCGCATGCAGTATATGAAAATACCGTAAATTTTGTGTTTCTCCAGGATGTTACAAAATCAGAACTAATGGAAGTCATTAATAGACTAAAAAAAATATCGTCAAGCTTCTAAGCATGACGGTTTATAATAGTGCCAAGATCTCAACATTTTTTCGCACAGCCATCTCCACTGTCACCCCCCTCCCCATTACCACCCACACTATTATTAAAGGGAGTAGAATAATAAAATTGTGATTTAGTGTGTCTACAGGAACTAAGGGCCTCAAAAATTTTTTTGGCATTATCAACCCCCTCTACCACCCCCACCCTATTATTAAAAGGGGTAGAAATAAAATTATAATTTAGTGTGTGTACAAGAACTAAGGGCCTCAAAAGATTTTTTGGCATTAGCCACCTCTCTACCACCTCCATTGCCACCCCCACTATCGTGTGGCATATCGTTTTGTGGGTTTTTGGGGTAGACGATTCCAAATATTATATTATTAAAGTTCTGATCAACTATTTCCACATAGTGGGGTGCAAATATAGTATCAACATTTTTTTCGTTGTAAGAAACTTGGATAGGAAATTTGGATGTGGAAGTAGTGATACCTTACACAGCGGTTTTTTCCCTCTATTAAATCTTTTTAATAAATCTATTTCACAAGAACACTTCTCTGATGGTCTAAAAATCTCGTGAATTATTTCGGTATTTAGAAAAGGCTGTGAACATGATATAGAAAATTACCGTCAATTACACAGCTCCACAAAATAAAAAAAAATTCAAAGCAGCGAACCAGACCCATGTATTCCTATGTATTTTCGGTCGCTGAATCCGAATCCGGGGTTAAAAAAATCGTACACACCCAAAATCATTAGCTAGAGCCAAAAAAGACCCCTGAAATGGGGTAAAAAGAATATTAAGCTACGAGAATAGTTGTTAATCAATCGAATTATACAAATCAAGGTTAAACAGCAGCGTACATACAATAGACGCACGGAGGGGTGAAAACTAGCCCCCATATATAAAAAAATCGATCCAAAACAGCAATGACTGCTGAAAAAGCTCAAAATGTCTAAGTTTTGTTAAAGTGATAAGAAACTGCATCAGGTCGACGTAATCTCCATAAACTACCCCTATAGAGTTGAGAACAACCACCACCCAAGTTTAAAGGACACGAGAAAAACAAGGAAAAACGTGAAATGCAACAGGATTTCTATTTTCATGGATGCTATGATTGGCTGAAATTGCGCAGTACTCTAAAATAGAATTAGAAACTTACGTACCATCAACATTCTACAGTGTCAACCCTCAGAGGGTGTGAAAACTACCCCCCATGTAAGGTTTGACTATAAAAAGTTACAGTGACTTGCGTTGTGTGGAAGAGAGAAAAAACTAGACTATGTTCGGCGCTGTGCTTGCAAACCACCCCTACGGGGTTGAGAGACGCCACACCTATAAAAAAAACTATGGAAATGAAACGAATAAGCAACAGTATAGCTTTTTCGTTATATCTTGAATTACGGTAGTTTACATTATTTCTGGGGGTGTTACTTAATAACATTTATAGGAGTTTCAAATTCTAAGTGTGCAACGCGATTTTTGTCAATCATATCATCCATCAAAATGTAAATCCGGTTAGTTTCTCTCTGTTTTTCCAGCATCCTACAGATCTATAGATGTAGTATCTCGCAACTCCGTGGGGGTGGTTTTCAAGCACATTGTCGAACACAGTCTAGTTTCTTCTCTCTTCCACACAACGCAGGTGTTTCGAATTTTTACAGAAGTCACTGTAATTTTTTATTATTAAATCTTACATAGGGGGTAGTTTTCACACCCTCTGAGGGTTGACAGTGTAGGATGTTGATGGTACGTAAGTTTCTGGTTCTATTTTAGAGTACTACGCAATTTCAGCCAATCATAGTATCCATGAAAATAGAAATCCTGTTGGATTTTACATTTCTTCTTGTTTTTCTCGTGTCCTTTGAACTTAAAGGTGGTTGTTCTCAACCCTATAGGGGCAGTTTATGAAGATTACGTCGGACCTAATGTAGTTTCTTAACACTTTAACAAAACTTGGAGATTTCGAGCTTTTTCAGCAGTCATTGCTGTTTTGGATCGATTTTTTTATATATGGGGGCTAGTCTTCGCCCCTCCCTGGGGGTGTGTTTCATATCTATTGTATGTACGCTGCTGTTTAACCTTAATTTGTATAATTCGATTGATTAAGGAGTAACAACTATTCTGGTAGCTTAATCTTCTTTTTATCCCATTTCAGTTCAGTGTTTTTTGGCTCTAGCTAATGATTTTTTTTGACCCCGGATTCGGTTTCAGCGGCCGAAAATACATGGGGATACCTGGGTCTGGTTCGCTGCTTTGAGCTTTTGTTTTTTTTTTGTGGGGCTGTGTTATTTTTACTGAGTTTATTATGAAACATATTGTAATGGTATAAAGAATATATATTATCAAATACCTAACATGGCTTCAGAAAGGATAGATTGGTTGAAAATACTTCTTCTAAATTGTTTGATTTTATTTAGAAAGAGTTGGTAGTAGCAAGTATGTGTCCATTCTATTTGATCTCTCAAAATGATTCGATTATTTTAATGAATATGTGTGAGCTGATAAGTTACGGGCTATTGGTATTAGAAGTAAAGTACTGAAGAGTCTGATTACATCTATGAAGTGTAGACGGTAATTTTTTGATATTCTCTAGGGGTTCCTCAGGGATATATTTTAGGCCCGTCAATATATTTTTTATGTATATCAGTGATCTGCTCCAGACAGACCAGAACCGTTAATACACGCAAACGTGGAGGCATAATTTAGGACTGGCGTTAGACGAACTCGCTTTCAAACAGCATATTTTACGCGAAATATAATGGCATTCAAGAAATATTTGACAGATAAAGATTTGATCGATATTCTGATGAACAGTGACGACGAAAATGAGTGTTTTGATGACAATGTTTATGAAAATGATTGAGGAAATGTTTCAAGAAATGAAGACAAAGAGTGTTTAGTAGAGGAGAGTGAAAATAATTTATTGTCATAACGAGGAATGTTCGGATGATGAAAACGATGTTCCCCTGTCTCTGTCTAATTTTGAATTTAGGTACCGGAACCATACCAACACGCATACGCCTCCCTTTTCGGTCCGACGGGTAAAACGCTCTGGGTGAATGCGGTTATTGGGGGGTTATTAAATGAAAAAAGAAACAGTACGGAGTCTTGTGAGTACACTTTGCACTGCTTTAGATGTTGTTCTACCAGCTTTCTTGTGTATATGGAGCCAACATATCGATGCTCAAGAGGCAAGGAGATTGGCTTTCAACTTCCGTGGCAGAAGCCTATATAGAAAATTCGATAAAAAATAAGCAGGCGATAGCAAGGAAAGTTCTCGGGGAGAAAGGAAATTTCGCTACTATTTCCTAATGCAAATGCCGGCGATTTCAATCAAATTATGAAATAAATCATCTTCTCAATGTTTTGCCATTGAAGCAAATTGTAGATAAATTAATAGACCTAACTTTTATACATTGTCCCATTTACGATATGGTATTACATTTTGTGATAATTTCAATAAAACGAATTGGATATTTAAAGTGCAAAATACTTATTATCCCACATAATATCGATGGTTATTGCCGATCTATAAGAGAATGAGCGACTTTCCTTTGAACTTCCAATATTCAATTAAAACCAACCTCCCCCACAATATAAAATTTAATTTTCGTCTATTAGTTTTGCCTATACGGCGGTGTACCTGCGGTAGATGCTATAAATTTTATCAGTTGTGGCAGCTTGGAAGAAATATGATCCAGCAGTTTCCAATATTAATATTGGGTGACCACGCTATTCAATACAGTTAAGGCCTTATTATTATTACGTGCTTCCAAACACATTAAACATGTTTGTTGTGCGATGAGCTTTTATGATTTAAAAAGTTTACCTCTTAAATATTGGATTAAGATTGATAGCCTGTAAAATAGAATATAGTACTTAGACTTTAGTGCACTTTGATAATGCTTATTTACTAATAATAATTTAATAATCCAATTTAGTGTTGAAACTTACATTAGAGATGGATAAAACAGCAGATGCTGCATCCATATGTATATTGAAAGTATACAATAGCGAGCAACCACCCAAATTAATTAGTATAGTGGAATATAATTGAAAAATTAATCGATTTACCTGAAGATTAATTTAAATTATATGAGCAATTTTCTCCGAAACAATTACATAACACAGCAGTTTCCGTCCTTGCACGGTTGAGTCACAACGCTTAAAGTAAGTTTTTCGTCCTATCCCCTCTCAGATCCTTAATAGACGAGCTGTCGGAGCTCACTTCTGTTATGTTGTGCTAAAATAGATCTTTGGAGAAAGGGTTTGTAAGGGAGGGTAGGGTGTAATTGTTTCGGAAAAAATTGTTGATATAATTTGAATCAATCTCCAGGTAAATCGATTAATTTTTCAGTTATATTTTATAATTCCTCCTTCAACAATTAATAACACAGGTAGATATTGTTTATAATTCATTATTTTCCCTCAGAGATGAAGTAAGTAAAATAAATATTGTTTCGTCTTTAATATAGTTTTTTTTGTTTGTTTATATTATAGTAATTGTATTATTAATTTTCTTTGATTAGCAATAATAAATAGGTGTCATTGTATTGTATTCTAAGATTTCGCGTGAAATATATAGAGAGCGCTAGTAAGTCAGCCTTCCTGCGCGAGAAACAGAAAATAACCCGCCAGGGGGATTCGCATCGAGGCTTTCGATACATACATTTCGTTTCGCTTTTTTCGCTATTATATACTAAGCAATTCGCTACTTTCGCTATTTTTTATGTGTTGTGTGTTATATATTTGATGGGACTACGAGTAGTAATCTGGCCAGATCAAGAACATCCGATCTAATAACCATCCTGCCCGAACGAGAAGATAAAGGTAAGACTGCTCAGTCTCTCTATATATATAACTATATAAAATCGCTAAAACCTAATGTTGGACGTGAAGTTCAAACAAATATAATTTAACTGGCTATGGAAATACATAGACAACAAACTGTCATTGTTACAGGGTATTGATTGTTTATAAGAACTTTTTCTATAAGGCGTTTCTCATTGTCTAATAGTTCTTCATTAGAAGAAATTATTTTGACCCTATCATATAAACATTCTATGATCATTTTCTATCAATACTCTGAAGCCTTTGTTGATAGAACTTTCACATATATAGAAAGTAACTAGTGCAAGCATTATACTCTTCGCTGATTTACTGAGCTTTTTATATAATTGTTACACATTCTATAGGATGCTCTTCGCAGTTTTCTTGTAAATAATGTTGCTTTTGGACATTCTAAATTTTGTGATACCAACTTTGTTGTAAAAAAGAAATATGTGAAAAAAAATATGAAAAAAAAATGAAAAAAAAAACACTCTGTCCGGGATTCGAACACAAGACCTTTGGATTGCCAGACAAAGCAAAAAAATCAATCAAATCAAATCAAACAATACTTTATTTAAATTAAATCCCGGAGCCAGTCAGACATACACGGCGCGCAGCGCCGTGGTGAGTGTAAGACTGGGCGGCGCAGGTCCGGTTTGACTGAACAATAGTTAGTGAGGGGGTTAGAGCTCCTGTTTAAAAGGTATAAACTTAAAACTAGCAATAACTTTTAAAAAACATGATATATGAAAATATCTAAAAATAACTAAAATAGCACAATAAAATTATCGATTTCGCGCACAAAATGAGCGCGAACACTTTGAAATTTTGGTTGCTGGCACGGGAAAACAAAACTCAACGAAAAAACCCGTTCGAAGCAATTCCACCCTGGTGGTCTTCCTGCCAGGAAAATGTGGTGAAATGAAAGTTAAGGATTAAAAGAGTTAGGATTTTTATAAATTTATCGGCCTAAATGGAATTTGGAGACAAAAATGGACAAAAGAACAGAAAGGAATGAACGAGAACAAAATAAACAAACAGAGAGGGAATAGAAAAATATTAAAGATGTAAGTAGAGAAAGGACAAAGTTTAGGATAGTGATAAGTTGTAGTAGTGGAAAGTTTGGCTAAGGGAGTTGCCGGAAAATAGGCAACGTCTGGTATGGTAGGGGGTGTCTTATATCGAAAAGTATGGCATTATGCTGTCTAATTTGGGTTATGTTGCGGGTAAGCGGACTATCGCCCAGTTTGAATTGATAGAATTTCTGGGAGATTTCTTGGACGTAGTCCGCTAGTGGGATTATGTCGTGACATCGTGCGTATAAATCTCTGAGGGAGGTGTACCTGTCTGAACCAGAGATGAGGCGCATAAATTTGCGTTCTAACACTTTAAGTTTTCTCATTGTCGTGGCCGGTATGCTGCACCACACCGGCGCCGCGTATGTGATTGCCGGCCTGATCACCATTGTGTACAACAGCTTTTTATTTTGTCGGTTAAGTCCGCTATCCCTGGCCAGGAGCGGGTACAGACTCCTGGACATGAAGTAGACCTTACGTATAGTCTCGTTAATGTGGGTGTTAAACGTCAGTCGCTTGTCCAAGTTACTTCACGCACCGTTTGATTGGAATTTGTTGATCCCCGATCGAAATTGGTGTTAGAATTCGGTTCTCTGTGAACCGGCGCGTGAAGAGTATCGACTCGGACTTCTCGGCGTTGATCCGAATCTTTCACTTGCCGTAATATGCCGTGGCACGAGCCATGTGCGCTTTCAGTAGCATGTTAGCTGCTTGTGCGTTGTGCGAATGCGCGTACATGGCTGTGTCATCGGCGTATTTGGCAAGGTTCGTATTCGGGAACTCTGGGAAGTCGGAGACGTACAAATTGTACAGTTTCGGTGACAGGCACGACCCTTGGAGGACGCCCGCGCGAATGTCCCGCCGAGTTGATAGTTTATTATTCACCCTGACCTGCAGCGATCTATCTGTCAGGAAAGAGTAAATAAGTTTTATTATGTGCATGGGAAAGTCCAGTGCGTTTAGTTTGTGAAGCAGCCCCGAGATCCACACGGTATCGAAAGCTTTCTCAACATCGAGGAGCACCATGACGGTGCTCTTCCCGAGGTTGTATTGTACCTTGACGTCATTCACGATCCTGACGATCTGCTGCACAGTGCCCCTGCCCCGCCTGAAGCCGAACTGGCACTCATCGTCGATGTGGAGTTCATCCTGAGCAGAGTCTAGTCTGATCAGGATAACCTTCTCAATCAACTTGGAGATCGCCGACAGCAACGAGATTGGTCGGTAACTGCCGGCGAGCTTCGCGTTCTTGTTCTGCTTCAGGATTGGCACGACCACGGCGCATTTCCACTGGTTGGGCCAGTGTTGCAGTCGCAGGATCGCGTTGATAATGTACGTCAACTGTACAATACCTTTCCTCGGGAGATATTTAAGTAACTTATATTCGATGCCGTCTGAACCCGGGGCTTTGTTGTTAGGTAGGGTCCATAGGATCTTGGCTACCTCCGAGGGCTTGGCCATGATTTTTAGAAATTCTGTTCGTGTCAATTGGACGTCATGGCCAATTAGTTCGTTAATGTCATTTTCAATGCGGTCGTGTTCAACATTGTTCAGTATCAGTACGTTGTGTATGTCCTGAAAATGGTCAGCTAAGTCATTCGCCTTCTGCGAGTCCGTCATAGCAGTCTGTCCGTTTGGTTTTGTCAGGGCGGGTATGGCTTCCCCATTTTTCATTGCCTTCGACAGTTTCCACAGCGAGTTGTCCTGAGGATTCAGCGCTTCCACGCCTATCCCGCCATTTCCGGTTTTTGCGGTGATGATAGCGGTCCTGATCTGCCTTTGCTGTCTACCCATCTCGGCCTTGGCGCCGACATCACGATTTCGCTGCCAAAGCCGTCTCAGTCGGTTCTTTTCATGAATGTCTTGTATGACCGCTGCGTCGAGTCGGTCTTTGAATGGATTTATAGTTATGGTTGTTGCAACACTCTGTTTAGCGACCTGCAGTACCCTTGTGAACTCACCCATAGCATTTTCCAGCTCGGCGACTGTAGTGATGTTGTTTGTAAGTGTTAAGTGTGTATTAATGTATGTCTTATAGAGACACCAGTCGGCGTCCCTATAAGACGTGACTTTGCGTATAATGTCTCCCCTCGACATATTTTCCAACTCTAGAAAGATTGGATTATGGCCGGATGTGAGCTCCTCCAGCGCCATCGGTGATATGAAGTTCCTCACATTCTTGTTGACCACTATGTCGAGGGTGGAAGGTGTTGTACCGTTATCTGGAAAATGCGTATGATCGTCCGGATACTGCAGCACGACGTTACGATTACTGACGTAATCGTACAGAGTGTTGCCGTTCGCATTGTTGCGATGGCAGTTCCATGCGCGATGTAGTGCGTTGAGGTCGCCTATGAGCAAGCATCGCGGGCTTGTGTTCAGCAAATTCTCAAGACAACCCGCCGTGAAGCCGTTCAAGGGCGGGTTATACGCGGCAACGATGCTGATGCTGCCATCCAGCGTCACACACACGTTCTCCACGGACGTGTTCCGCAGAGTACGGTGCGTGTGTGCAATGTCTGTCTTTATGAGCACAGCCACGCCGCCTCCTCTGTTAATGTCAGCCCTATCTTTTCGTATAGTCGTATACCCTCGGACGTGTAGCTTGTCCCGTCGGTTAAGTTTTGTCTCATTCAGAAGCATAATGTCGATTTTGTGCCTCGTTAAATAATTTATAAGAAAGGGAATATTGTTACCGGGGCGGTGGAACCCTAGCCGTCCGCCGTTCAATTTGTCCTATGCGCCTTCTGTACACGATACAGGCCACGCTATTGGCGGTGTGGGCTTCGCCGCAATTGCAGCATTTCGCCGGTTCGTCCTTTGACTTGACGCATATCTTCGTCAAATGGGCACCGGTGCATTTAACGCAACGGGGAGCCGCGTGACAGTTTGAAGTAGCGTGTCCCCACTGCTGGCACCGATGACATTGAATAATAACTTTCGAGTTAACCTGACGTTCCCATGTGACGGAGGTATGATCCAGGCAACGGACCCGGCTCTGCAATTCCTTTAGCGTGACCTCGTTCGACATGATTATCATGTATAGGGAGTTGCGCGTTCCTCTCATTGTATAAATGTCGCGGACGACAATTTTATGCACTTGTTCTAGTTCCTCCTTCAGATCTTTTGTTTCCACTTCGTGGTATACACCCCGAAGGACAAACGCGTGGGACTTCTCATCCCTCGGGGTGTAGGTGTGGTATTCCACCTGCCCCTCGCTAAAGTATTGGTTCATAATTGTCCAGTCGTTCTTGTTAGTCAACTGGAGCACTGTAGAATTGGCCGAATGCTTCCAGGTATAATCCCCTCGCAGCCTGCTCTTCAAGAATGTGTTTATTTTCTTATGGTCTTTGAGCTGCCCGTGAATGACGATGGGCGGCGGCTTCTTAGTAGCAGGTTGGGGAGGAGCTTCCACTTCTGATTCCGGTTCGGCGACTAGCTGTGGCGGCACCACATCCATGTCCTCGTCCATTCTCACTTGGCCTACATGGCGGTTTTCAGTTTTTGTGGGCGGCGCCGGTAGTGGCGGCATATTCTTTTTAGATGACCCCGGATGGGTGAAATTTGGATTGCCCACCTCCGGAATGGCAAGTTTTCTCTTTTTGGGTGACCGCATTTGAAAAAGTGCGACCATCTTTGCTTGGGGGATTTTTTTCGGACCGGGGGTGTTGCCGGAGATAGTGGTTATCGGCGTCATGCGCGCCGGCGCCACCTTTATGCTGTCCTGGGATCCCCTCCGATCTGTTGTCTGCTGGCATTGCTAGTGCTGGTCGTTCTATCAACCTCTTTAGTGGTTTCTTTATGGCCGGCCTCCGGTCTAAACTGACCACAGATGCGTCTGAGTCATTTCCGGAGGTCGGTTTGGTTGGAAGGAGCGGCCAGTTGCCTTTTGGCCAACCGATCAGCTCGCGTTGCGACACGTCTGTGTCAGTTACTTGGTCTTCATCCATTTTACTTTAAATAATGGCTTTTTGGAAATTTATTGGGCCTCGACCGGTTTCAACCAAAAACCGGTCGGGGAAATGGTCTTTGAAACGAAAACTTTAATATGATGGTGGTGTCACTTTTGAATTTGCAGGTTAAATGTAGGAAAAATTTGTTTGACGGAAGTTTTTCGGAATGTCTAATTTAAATAATTTATAAATGTCACTGTCACAATTTTGAAATTTTCTCTATAAAGGCTCACCGATGGCTCCCCTGGTTTTTCTCTGCTTGCACGGGCTTGTGGCCGTCCCAAAAGACCTCTTGTGCCCTTTGAGAGGTTTGAAACACTTTTTTTACTCAACTTTATTCAACTTTATCACGGACGTTAATAAATGACTAACAACGCAAAGCTTTAGCCGCTGCGCCGCCAGACAAAGCTTAAGCCATTAGACCATCAGACATCACTACGAAAATTGAATGTCATTCGAGTATTATATTTCAACGAATTAGATATATTATTATGAAATATATACATTAGTAAAATGTATAAACAAAGAAAAATATAGAGAATAAAATTTCGCAAGATTTCTATTTAAGAGGAGACAACGCCAATCACAAAGTTTCATCGGTAAAGCTAAAGCTGAAGTGGGGCGTAGGGCAGTGTGGCTATTATAGAGCATCTGCACGTGGCATCACAGCTAATCTCAAAATATATGTTTCTTAAGATTTAAGAGTATCACGCCACTATTATTAAAATTTCTGCCTGGTTCCCGTATTTTCAACTAAAAGCTAGTTCAGTGTAATGTTTATGAAGTTCTAAATAATTTGTTCTAATAAAATAGGACTCTTTTTGTAGGTTGGAAATCTAACCTGTAATCAGCAGTGTATTTTTATTAATCAACAATATTGAAAAATTTTTTACGTGAATTTTTAAATATTTACTTGGAGCCAGTACGTCTCCAAGCTAAAAATGCATATACAAACATTAAAAATGATAATAAACTTGAACAACTTAAAATGTAAGGTTATGTTGTTACATGATGCAGATGCTGCTATAGGGTGGCACTATCTATTAAAGAGCACTGTACTAAAAGTCTTGTCAGGAAAAAAGCAGTTTTTAGAAAAACGGCTGGTGTTATTAAACTGAAAAAAATATATTCTTGTAAGTAAATGAATACTACACTTCTACTAAAGAAAGTTTTTAGCTAAAATTTGTTTATTACGAAGTGCGAAGAGAAAGCTTTTTTTTTCAAAATGTTGTTTTTCGTCAAAAATGAGCATCACTTAGATGCTCACTTCTTTTGTCCGTTTAAAACATTTGTTTTAGAAAAAAGTTTTCATCCGCCATATTAGAACCCCCATTTTAAATTTTAACTATCCTATGTTTTACAAATAAATTAGTAAAACTTGTTCAAATATTGAATATTTAAATTTGGGGGTGGTTTTCACCCTTTGAGGGTAAAAGCAAGTATCCAGACCATATGGAAACTGAATACAACAATAATAACCTATAAAGAAAAAATTATTATTACATATGAAAGTATAAATTTTACATATTTTTTACCTCTAGGTACTGAAGTAAATGTAATTCTAAATATTTTTTACAAAGGCTTATCAAATCGACGTCCCTCAGTTACGTGCCCCTTGACATTATCATACTCTTCGCAAAAACGAAGAGTATATTGTATTTGATCGGCACATTTCTAAATCAGTAAATATCGTTCTATCATTATGTTAGTGAACAAATTCTGAACAACTTTCAAAATGTCCGTCCGTCCGTCACGTTTCTTTTAAGCACGATAATTTAAGAAAGAAAAGTCCGATTGTATTGAAATTTGGAATGTAAGTAAGCATTAGCTAGAGGAAAAACCCTATTGTTTTTGAAAAAACAGTAAATAAAAAAGTTATTAATCATTTAAATTTAAAAAAAAATATATTTTCTTAATTTTTGTCATTTGTATAAATTGTATAAATAGAAATCTTGCGAAATTTTATTCTCTATATATATTTTTTTTTGTTTATACATTTTACTAATATATATTTCATAATAATATACCTAATTTGTTAAAATATAATACTCGAATGATATATACCACAGACATTCACATTTTGTAGTGATGTGTCGATGGTCCAATGGCAAGGGTTTGTCTGGCAATCCAAAGGCCTTGTGTTTGACAGGATTTTTTTTTCATTTTTTTTTCAAACATTTTTTTTTCACAACAAAGTTGGTATCACAAAATTTAGAATGTCCAAAAACTAACATTATTTACAACAAAAGTGCGAAGAGTATCCTATAGAATGTGTTACAATTATATAAAAAGCTCCGTAAATCGGGAAAGAGTATGCTTCCACTAGTTGACAGTTCAATTCACCACCATCCTCCTTTCCTGGCTAAGGTATAATTAAAGTACTTTTAACGTAAAGAAAAACAGACAAGAGCACCCTTGAAAGTTTTTATTCAACTTTTAATTGCTTCTCGCTGTAATGATTAAAAATTCACAAACTAGTATTGTTCATTTTGTTTGAAATTGTGAACCAAATAGTTCCACGCATTCCATGGGTTGCATATGTTTTTACAAGCAGTGTATTATATTGAATTAACTGAACTAAACAACACACAGACGACGATCTGCTTCCACTATTGTCTTTGAAGAACAAACACCTTTTGTTCTAAGTAATGCTGTTAATTTATGGGAGGCTTCAGTTTAAGATTTTTTTCTGCTGAATTACGGGACAAAATAATGCGTTGGAAGGCTATAATAAGAGTTGAGCTATCGTTCGACGCAATGGCGTAGCTAAAGGCCATTCTACTAACGAGGTAGAGCTCTAAATTGTGCGATTAGACCGTCACTAAAGACATAACCTACACTTATTGGGCGGGAAATGCGATTCGAGTACCCATTTGCCAGATTGATTCTCTTAAAAATTTATTAGTTTCATCACTTACTACCTCTTTGTCTGATCCCCTTGGCCCCAGGCTGGTCGTACACATTTTTTCCATAACCTTCTACTACATTGGGTATACATGTTAGATCACGATTTACATGAGTGACTTTTTAAAAAGGATTTATTTATTTAATGGAGCCAACGTTGGCTCTTGAAGAAGGAATAATACAATAAATTAGAAGTGTTGCATTCTAACTGAGTTTAATAACTGATTCAACAAAGCGTGTTTAGTCATATTTATAACATACAGAACCTGAGTAAGCAAAATATATAACAAAGGAATTGCAGTTCTGCAGTCTGCACAAGTTATGAGAAACAAAGGTGTAATATGATATCTTGAAGATAAGCAATTAATAAGAGAAGCTGTTATCGTGAAATACGATATACCTGTGAAGGTTTATTATGGCTAAGTCGCAATAAGATAGCGTGTAATATTATATAACAACTTCCCCCTTAATAAAAAAGTTGATGTTATGCAGCAACTTTTGAAAATTGTTAAAACGTTAAATGAATATAATGCAAAATAAATTGAAACAATGTTGAATGAATACAAAGCAAAATAATAAAATAATGTAAAAGTTAAAATTGGTAGGCGATAATAAAACATTACATAACGTAATAAGAATAAAATACAATAGTCTAAATTAATAGACAAGGGTAAAACTCCACATGAAAGTCTATGTTAACTCGATGTCCTCTTCTTCTTGAGGTCTAATACCGGGTCGCTTTCTTGGAGGGATCAGTCTAGGAAATTTGGTAAATACTCTGCTTCGCTCTGAAGGAGGTGAAGGAGGGTTATCCGTTGAGGGTTGGATTCGCAATGCTCCACATCTTCTTCTTCTGCATTTACAAGTTATGTAAAGTAGAACTAATAGGATGATGAGAGTGATTATGAAGTATGTGAACCAAGATACATGTTTGGTCACAAAAGGTTCGTTTATGAGGTCGTCTAGGTCTTTGGAATATTGCTCTAGTTTGTTTTTAGCAATATCTAAATCTTCTACGTCGAGACTGTTTAATTTAAGCGGTTTTAATTTTGGGATTTCGATTTTGTCGGGCATGTGATTGCAGCATTCAAAAGGAATTTGGATTGGATGTGAATTGTCCTTAATTTCGGAAAAGTCTTTAGCACTGGCTTGTATTCGAGTAATGCCTGCATAGGCATAACATCCTGGTTGTAGTTTTATGATGGAGTTTTTATTAATTAGCTCTGTTATGGATTCTCTCTTCGGACAGTTGATAGTAATGTGAAGTGGTTCGGAATTAATTACTAGCCATGTGTTGTCTTCAAGTTCTTGGACGTTGTATCCTTGACTAATGATGAAGGAAGTTTGACAATTTTCTGGGAGTTTCGGCAATGGTTTTAATATTCTAGCCTCACAAATGGCATTTTGGTCGATAGGATATGCAAACAGGTTCGAACATAGTTTGGTTCCAAAATAGAGTGGTTTGCATTCTTTCAAATTTTGTATAGGTATGTACATTAAAGAATCATCGTCTCTCGCGATAAACTTTTGTGAAATAGATAAAAAGTGATGTAGACCAGTTCTGTTATCAAGTATAGGTATGGGGTATAGGCGAAAGGTGTTATAATTTTGAGGTTCAATAAGAGGTATTGTTAAAACAAATATTAAGTTAGAATCTAGTTGAAAAGCTTTTAGTTCAATAATATCCAGATATTGAGCAACTGCTGATAGTTTAATTGGAAGAGGTAAATTGTTCCTTCGCAAACTCTGTGAAATCTCTTGTAACGCCGTTACTAAGTGATCAGGTGTTATGATTGATGAATGAATAATTCCTAATCTGGCGAATGTTATTGAATTTAAAATATCGTTTAGATTGTCTTCGATGTACAATTAGCTGGCCATTAGTTGTTCGGAAATGTATAGAAATTTTAGTTTTATTTCGGCAGCTTGGATCGTTTGAGTCATAGTTTGAATTGTGTGCTCGATTTCTTTGATATCTTTGTTAAATGTTTCCTCATCAATTTGTAATTTTTGTATAGTTGAGTTGAAATTTTTGATAACAGAAGTTGTAACTGAGATTTGATTTTTGATTAAGTTTTCTAATTGATGTTCGTCATTATTTAATTTATTTATACAGTTAGTGTAGTACTCGCCATCTTCGGCGTCTAAGTTTCCGGTGATTGATTTGAATATTGTTCCAAAACCGTTAAGTATTCCGCGTTTATATCTCTTTGTGTCTGAAAAGACTTCGTCAAATTTCGTTTTTATCGAACTAGCTATTTGCATTAAAAGGTTAAACTCTGTTTTAACTTCGCTTCTAAACAGGATTGATTTTTGATCAGCACCATGGAGGGTGTTCAAGATTCTGTCTAAATTATTTTGATTCTTGTCAAAAGCTAGTTTGAGGGATGAAATATTTTTATGCACTAGTAGAGTCCATTTGTCATTTGTCACCACGATGTCCGTGTCTTGGTGATAGTATACACCAACAGTGTTATTGATCGGGGTAATTTTGTATTGACAGAGTGCTGATCCGAACAGCAGGAGAAACCTGAAAATAAATTTAATTTTCAGTATATGGTTTCATTCTATCAAAATTTACTTTAGTCTCTTGTTTTGTTTCGAGATTTAATAGGGTGGCAGAATTTTGAAAAATTTCTTTTATTTTAAAGGGACCGTTAAATTTATTTTGTAGTTTGTTCTTAATTTGTGATTCTTTTACATAAACTAAGTCACCTATTTTGTACTCAGATCGTTTCTGGGGAACATTTCTGTCAAAACGAACTTTCGCTTTCTCCTTTTGTGCTTGTGTTCGATTGCGGGCGATTTCATAATAGTGAGATATTCTATTGTTTAGATCTCTAACGTATTTAGTTATTAATTCTTTTTGGTTATATAAGGTTTCGGGTGGTCTGTTGGACGTATGCCCAAATACAAGTTCGTATGGGGTGAAACCGTGTGTTTTATTTACCGAATTGTTATAGCATATTACCGCATATGGTAAAATTGTGAAAGGATGTTCGTTCGGATTCTCGGTTTTATGAATTCTTATCATTTCAGCTAAAGTAGCATGAAATCTTTCTATGGATCCGTTCGATTGGGGATGTCCTACGCTTGAATAAGTTAATTTTATGTCGTAGAGGGTGCAGAGATCTTTGAGCAAATGGTTGTCAAATTCGCCACCGTAATCGCAATGGATTCTCAATGGGGTACCATAATGTTGAAAGTACAACAACAAAGTATTTACGACAGATTTTGCGGATTTGTCTGGGACTGCATAGGCTTGCGTGAATTTAGTTAATTCGTCGCGAATGGTTAAAGCGTAATTTCGAGTGGGGAATTCAAATAAATCGATATTAATTCTTTCGAAAGGTGTTCTTGGGGTTTCCGTGATTACTAGAGGGTTATTTAGATTTTTCCGGCATACTTTAGTCTTTTGGCACGTTTCGCAGTTTTTTATAAAGTTTTCGACGTCTTTAGTTAAACCTTGCCAAGTGCATTTTTCTCTAATTCTTCGAATCGTTTCATTTATTCCGCGGTGTAGATTATTTTTACCAAAATGATTTTGCTCCAATATAATTGGAATTTCATCTTCGTCGGCAGTTCTGACGATATCTTGACAAATTACTACTTTTAAGTCTTTTTCTGCAAAAATGAATGATAGAATTTCGAGTATGGGGAGGTCTAGGTTATTTTCGACAAAGTATGTCTTAGAAAGGTCTAAAACATCTTGATTTTTAAATAATACCAAAAATAGATGTTCAATTACAGATTCGATATCAAAAGGTAGAGGGATGATAAAATATCTCCTATGTCTGACTGTTTTGCTCGATACAATATTGATTTTATCGTTATGAAATTCGGGGTTTTCTTTGAATATGTCTTCGATAATTTTATGATGGAGGTCTTGTAGGTTATTTTGTTGGAAGAAAGTTATAATATCTTTGTGTTCTCGATACAAAAGTTGTTTGTTCGAGGCTTTGATTTTCGAATAGTCAATTAAAGATGTTGTCTTATATAAGTTGGCGAAAGTTTCGAATTCTTGGGAAATTTGTTCGTCAGTGATCTCGTTATTGTCTGGGTTTTCGTCGTCGTCTGACTCTTCGTCATTCGCGGCTAGAACCTTTGAATAGAATTTGGAACATTCAGAAAAATGATTAATTTTGATTCTGGAAAGTGCATCCGCGTTCTTATTGATTTTACCAGGTTTATAAATTATTTCGTAGTCGTACTCTTCTAATTTGAGTCGCCAACGGGCAAGTCTACTTCCTGGATCTTTTATAGAGAATAGCCAGGTGAGTGGTCTATGGTCGGTTACAAGCTTGAACTTTCTACCGTATAGATAGGGTCTAAAGTGCTTTACACTCCATACTATCGATAAAAGTTCGCGTTCAATCGTTGAATACTTAGTTTCTGCACTGCACAAGGTTCTAGAAGCATAGGCAATTGGTAAATCTTTGCCAATAGGCCTCTGGCTCAGCACTGAGCCGACGGCAAATGCGCTCGCATCAGTGGTTAGAACGAAAGGTTCATCAAAATTAGGGTAAATTAATATCGGAGTTGTTGTTAATGTTTGTTTCAAATTTTGAAAAGAATTTACACAATCATTGTCGAAGAGAAATGGTATGTCTTTTTGTAGTAGTTTTGTTAGGGGCTTGGTTATCTTGGAGAAATTGGGGATAAAGCGCCTATAATATCCGGCTAAGCCTAGAAATGATTTAATTTCTTTTTGATTTTTTGGTTGAGGGAAATTTAGAATAGCGTCAACTTTCGAAGGATTCGGTTTTACGCCGTCTTTTGTAATGAGATGTCCTAAATAAGCGACTTCTTTGCGGAGAAACTCGCATTTGTCGGGTTGAATTTTGAGATTGGCTTTCTGTAATCTTTTGAAAACTTCTGTTAATCGAGAAATATGCTCGTGAATAGTAGGGGAGTAAACAATAATATCGTCCATGTAGACGAGACATCGTTCATTTTGGATACCTAATAAAATGTTATCCATCACTCTTTGAAACGTTGATGGAGCATTCTTAAGTCCAAAAGGCATTCTTACGAATTCAAAATGACCATTTTCAACTGTGAAAGCAGTTTTTTGAATATCTTTCGCATCAATCTCGATTTGGTGAAATCCGGAGGCTAAGTCCAAAGTTGTAAAATATTGACATTTGCCTAATTGATCGAGGAGGTCGGAAATATTGGGTAGCGGGTATTTATCGTCAATAGTCAGTTCGTTAAGTTTTCTGTAGTCCACTACAACTCGCCATTTTTGTTTACCGGAGGCGTCGAGTTTTTTTGGTACAACCCAAACTGGAGAGGACCAGGGAGAAATCGAAGGTCTAATGATGCCTTGATCAAGCATATTAGAGACTTGTGTTTTGACTTCCTCTTTATGAATATGAGGGTAGCGATATGATTTTGTAAAAACTGGTTTTGAATCGTTCGTGTCAATGGAATGCTTAATTTCGTTAGTAAAAGTTAAATTGTCTCCTTCCAAGTAGAATATATCTTGAAAGTCTAAACAAAGCTGCGTTACTATTTCGGCCTCTTCTTCGTTTAGATGATCCAAGCGCAATTCGTTCCTAATTTCGAAGGATCTGTCTGTCTGTGGATGTTTGTCGGAATTTTGAGTATTTAAATTAAACATTGATTTGAATTTTTGTACTGGTTCTAGTTTAAGGTTAGAGAAATTTATAGTTTTCGGTATTGCGTTAGCGTTCACGATCGAAGTTAAAAATTCTCCGTTGCTGTCGATTTTTACGAGAGCATTTGGTAGGCGTACTTTTTCAATTTCTTGGGCTAACAGTATAGCCTCGGTATTTTGCAGATTACATTTTAATTTACAGATTTTTTCCATGCGAGGTTCGATAGAAATTAAATTTTTGATGTTGCCTAAATTTGGATTTTGGTTTTTGATGTTAGAGTTACCAGTTGGTTGTACAGGTAAATTTACTGTAGTTTCTTCCGTGACTTTAAATAGTGGTACGGTTTTAAAATTTGTGACTAGTTGTTTATTTTTGAAATCTACTCGGCATTCGTAATGTTCTAAAAAGTCTGCGCCTAGTAGTCCATCAAAATCTATATCTAGGTTATAGATATAAACCTTGTGTGACTCATCTGAAAAGGGGATGAGAACAGATTCGTTGATATAAATTTTTTGATCAGTAATACCCTGTATAATTACATTTTCAGGGGATCTACGTCTATAATTTTCAGCTGTTTTAGGTTTAAAAATTGAAATTCCTGCACCTGTGTCAATCAAAATTTTAAATTTGCCGGTTGCGTCTTTGATGTAATAAAGATTTTTTGAATTTACGGTTAATAGGGTGTGAGAAAGCGTATTTACATGAACGTCTGTTCTGGGAAGTTCAGCATTGGATCGAAACTGTCGTTGAGATTCATTGTTTGTATTTGGTTTGATATTTGGTCGAATTGGTCTATTTGTTGTGTTGGAGTATCCGTGGGGTACTCCGGATCTAAGCGAAAATCCTGAGGATTAGCAGTATAATCCTCCTGTAGTGTTTGAGAATTAGCAGTATAATTCTCGTACTGCTCATAATATTGAGAATTAGCCGTATAATTATCTGAAAAGTTTTGAGCGTTGCCTGAATCGTAATTTTCATAACTATCACTTACGTTTTGATAATCGGGTGAGTAGTCATTATATTGATTATAGTTACATTGATTATCATAATTGTCATAGGGTTCGTAATTCAAATGATGAGCTTTTTGCTGGTTAAAGCGATTAAAATTTGGGTTAGGTTGGATAGCTGATGGTCGCTGTTGCATAAAATTAGGGTTCGGCCTTATGGCTGAGGGCCTGTTTTGCTGTGATTGATTTGGCTGATTATTTTGAGGGAATGTCCTCTGACTAAATTGATTATTACTAGGTTGTGCGAAGTTTTGATGAGAAAAATTTTGTGAGTTTGGGTTTCCTTGGAAACTTGGTCTCTGGAAGTTTTGAGACTGTTGCCTTGTGCGGCATTCGCTTATTACATGTCCATTCCGTTTACAGAAGGAACAAAACTTTTGTTGCAAATTGGGACCTTGTGGTCGCTTTTGTTGAATTACTGGATTTTTGACTGGACTATTTTTTGGGAATTTTTGCTGTTCAAAATAAGAGAGTTGTAGCTCTCTACGAATTCTAATAATCGCGTTCATTATAGAAGGAGGGTTACTGGCACGTATTATTCTGCCTAGATTTGGTTCTAGACCCGTTAACAAATTATTTAATGTCATAGTTTCAATCAGGTTTGTTTGCGCGGTTCTTTGCTCCGAAGTTAAATTTTGTTTTTGCACTGCAGCGTGCATTTTCGCATTGTGCGTTTGTAAACGCGAAACAAATGTTAAGGCGGATTCACTAGGTAATTGGTGAATTCGTTGTAGGTCCTGAATTAGGGACGTTAAATCTCGGGAGTCTCCGAAGTGAGTTTCTAGTAGTGCCTTTATTTCTGGCCATGTGCTAGGGTTGCGTGAATTTATAAGTTCGGCGGCTCTGCCTTTTAATTTATTTTTGATGTGCATGGTTAATAGAATTTTTTGGTCATGAATTGCCATACTTTGTGCACAGGAACACGAGTTTAGGAATGTCTGTAAATTTATGGCGTTGCCATCGAATTCTGGTATTAGCGAAAAAATTTCAGAGAGCTTGTAAGGCTCAATTTGTTGTGGTTGTTGTTGTTGTTGTTCGGCTGGTGCCGGTGGCACTGGTTGAACAGTCTCTGGTTGAGCTCTATCAGGCATTTTGCTTTTTTTTATTTAGAGATTTTTGAACTAAAATTGGTTACGTATCAGCAGTATGATACGGAAATTAAATTAAAATTAGCTTGTTTTGTTACGTCGTAAATGAATTGTGTATTAACTGTATAATACACAGTCGTTTCGTGAATACGAAAATATATAACTTAAAATTAGAATTGTTGCGTTGTAGCTTGTAAAGGATTTGTTTGATAACAGAATTGGCTTTGTTTGCCGAGTGTATTAGCGGTATAATACACGTAAATAATTGTGAGAAATAATAATTGTAAAAATGAAAAATAAAATAACGAGATGATTCTTAAAAATGACTTACATTAATTTCATCTCCATGAGTAGGTTCTTCGTCCGTCAAGGGATTGGGATCCGCCACCACCAGTGAGGAAGGTCTCCTTGTTCTAATAGATGTACACGCACTAGTTAGGCACCTTCTGCAGATGTTGTCCTTGTTCTTTTGCGCTTCACTACCAGTTAGGCTTCTTGTTCTGATGATGTTTACGGATCCTACCGACTGCGCCAATGTTAGATCACGATTTACATGAGTGACTTTTTAAAAAGGATTTATTTATTTAATGGAGCCAATGTTGGCTCTTGAAGAAGGAATAATACAATAAATTAGAAGTGTTGCATTCTAACTGAGTTTAATAACTGATTCAACAAATCGTGTTTAGTCATATTTATAACATACAGAACCTGAGTAAGCAAAATATATAACAAAGGAATTGCAGTTCTGCAGTCTGCACAAGTTATGAGAAACAAAGGTGTAATATGATATCTTGAAGATAAGCAATTAATAAGAGAAGCTGTTATCGTGAAATACGAGGTTTATGAAGGTTTATTATGGCTAAGTCGCAATAAGATAGCGTGTAATATTATATAACATACATTCATTCATAAACGTTATGTATACGAGGGAATATTCGTCTATGGGATTCTAAAGATGGGAAATTGCAACTAAGTTTTCACTGAATTTTCCTAGATAAATTATATATACGCATTTTTAATGAAACAAATTATTAGATGGAATAAAATAGTAAAAATTCTGAAGCATTGTGGAATAAACAAATCTTTTCTTGAATTTAAAATTTCTTCAGTAACGAAAAACTTAAGGTCGACAATAATTTGACAAAATTAAAGACTGTTGTAAATGGAGCTCTCAAGGCTGTTTCAAGTCTCGTACATTTACTGTACACATCCAACGTATGATTGTTTGCCAATATTCATCGCATGGATACGATACTAAAATATATACTAACCCACAACTTGGCAAATTAGACGCACAACAATTGAATGCATTTCTTACATTTACAAATGAATCTGAAATAAAACAGTGCATAAGTGAACTAAAAGACAACGTGGTTCCAGTAATTGATGGTATCAAGGCAGAATTTATAAAAAAAAATCGGCAGCTACTGGAAGCGGCTGGAACCTCCCCACACGGTGGATCCTTATCAGCTGTATTTGGATATTACATCGAAAATCAGAGCACTGAGCAAACAGATAAATTACACGTGACTTTGGAGCCACTTATTTCATGAACAAATATCGAACGAGCTGAAGTGGACTACAAGCAATCTGTTAAAACATAACCTCTCATATTTTTTTATGTTGCTTGTTAATAAATTGCGGGGTATTATAAGGGTTATTAACAGATAACGTTTCGAAAATTTTGTAGAACATTGGATAGCGAAAAAACACAGAATTTAGCCCAAATGACACTCTAACCTCAACAAGTCAATGACATTATGGACAGTTCAAGCAGACTACACATGCGTCAAATTAAAATTTTCTTGCTCGATCAAAAAAGGTCCGAGCAAGTCGAGCTTCGTCCGTAGCCTTTATTTTATAATATTCGAACGTTCTCGAAGGACCACAAAAAATGGTCGTTATTAATATAACAAAAGCTCATTAGAGCTAAGCAGACTGTATTTTTCCTTTATGTAGTTGATTTGGGATTAATAGGTAAATAAAGTAACTATAAAATGAACGTTAGGTCAGTTAAGCGAGCTTACCACGTGTACTGTTTCTGTATCCTCCTGCTCCGGGGTTGTGATGAATGTCTTGTTCAGAGGCCTCTGTGCTGTTCTAGTGGAGCAATCTTCCTGGGGTTTTCTAACTTCTAAATGTTACATATAATCACGCACACACAACAGATTAAAATATTTATTTCCACAACGAGTCTTCTATTTCTAATTGACTGCTAGAACGCGAGTCGTGTATTCTAATTGACTGCTAGAACGCGCGTCGTTTTCTGGTTGACTGCTAGAACGCGCATCGTCTGTTCTGGTCGACTGCTAGCACGCGAGTGTTTCTATATTCTTCTATCTAAGTATCTAGTGGTGGGGGCAATCTTAACTGACACAAAATGATAGGCAACTAATAATACGCAATAAAATATCGTCGAACCTACGATTGATAATTACTAGGCGCAAATTCCTCGATAATTACATTTAATTCTCAACAAAGATTTAGCTCAGTTGGCTCGATTTGCAACGAACGATTGTGACAAGTCCCATGAATTAGAAGTAATATCTGAACACGGCTATAAACAATTATTACCTTTAAAAAAAACCAACTAAAATAAGTTTTGATATTGTCAAAAATATTTGGGTTGGTAACCTTTACGAATGTTGATTTTTAAGTTATGAAATATATTTAGGGACATAACATGTTTAAGTTTTTCAAGTTTATTCTCATTCCTAATATTTGTATACGCATTTTTAGCTTGGAGCCACCGTGTTCAAATCTCAGTCTAGGTAAACCTTCACATTGGTATAGTGCCTGGACTGAAGTTTCCTCTTTCTATTGACAGAACTTGCATGTTGCGTTCTCTGCTAGACACATTAGACTTTTGTGCCCATGCCAACTGTGTCCAACTAGAATGTCGACAATTATCCTAATGGTCTTTCTATTTTGGCGTGGTGGTTACTCGGTAAAATTCGATCGTTCTTTAACAAACTCTTTGCCCAGTCTCTGTTCCGAGAAACTCTTCCTATAGAAATATATTTTGTATTCATTTAATAATAGACGCTCGAAAGCACCACAAAAATATTCGGGTCCTATTAGGCTAGTTCCTTAGCTTATTAATATCCTCTGTGTCCCTTTTGTCCTGGTACCCACGCTACGGTTACTTTATTCTAACTTCCTAGGTCCATAAGGGCATTCAAACAGTCCGATACTAGTCCCGAATCGAACTGAACGGAACCGATTTTCTTTAGTTTTGTTTGGCCTAGAGAAGATGGAAATCAACTGGTTGATACTTCCTGTCTTATTATTTTGTTTTCACACCACTGCACTGTATCATAGCCACTTCAGCCAGAAACATTGCGGCATATCTTCGTAGACTTATTGGCATTTCTATTATTAACCATATCCCGTAAATCCCATGTCAGATTCCCTGTTGTCATGGAGTCATTCGTATACCACACTATTTACACCAATATTGGAGGACCGCTTTTCTAGTCTTCTCTGTCCGGCATTTTGATTTGAACGTTTTTATTGAAGTTGTAGGACTATAGTATTGGTGGGTACTTCTAAAATGTGATCTGCCTTAAATTATGAGTGTAACTTTTGGTGCTCTGTACCGCACTGCTGCTTTATCAACGTTGAAACTTGCATTATCCTGCGCACTACCAAATGAACTTTACCTTGAAGAAATATGTGTAGTAATGGTAGCAGCTCTAAAAGGACTTCCAATGCAGCCTTTGAAGCGGTTCTTATGGCTCCTCTGACGCACAGGCAAGCAAGCCTTTGTGCGTCACTTAATAACCTTATTGTTCCTAACTGCAGTGTCTTAGTTCACCACTGATCCGTAGGTTTTCATAGATCTTACTATCCTGGTGCATAACTATTGGGTCACCTTGAGATTTAACCACCAATTATTTTCCCATATTTGCCTCTATCTTCCCACGGCAATTGTTTCTTTCTGTGTGATTTTTCGGATGTGGGAATTCCATGTCAGACTTTAGTCAAATATGTCTCCTAGATATTTTACCCAAGTGGCACATGAAAGGCCATGGCAGGTGAAAATAAGTGTATGTGCCTTTGCAATATTTTTGCTTGTGGTTCCTTCCAATGATGTATTTGTGCGTAAGATACTACTACAAAAAATTTTGACGTCAAAAACTTCATAATTTTTTTTTCATAATCAAGTGAACCAATTTCTTTGTATTTCACATATATTATAAATATACTCGTGACAATTTATTAATGATATTTTCACATGAAGAAAAAAAAATTGATGCTTCTGAATTTTTTGAAAAATTTAAAGACGCAGTTAAAGTTGACTACACACTTATTATTCGTGTGAAAAATGTCGGCGTCTTTGGCGGTGTGGTAAAGGTCGAAGGCGCCGACATTTTTTGAGTGCGTAGTAAATCTGAAGAAAACTATACACGTTAGAGACACTCACCATTTTTGTTTTAATTATACACCATACAATAAGCTGCAATATATATTTTTCACAAAACTCTATCGAAGGGGTAACGTAGTCAAATTGTAGAAGATAATGTTACGCGTTTACACCCCGTAGTAAACAGACTGTATCGTTCGACTGCAACTCATCCCTCTCTGATTAAATTTAAAAATAAATTCTGTTGAATAGATTGCCACGAGAGAACGAAATTGAAATGCTAAAATATTAGTTATTTTTAATTTTTTTGTCAGAACTATTCATATACCCTCCTATTGTTGATTTTGTCACGCTTTTCTCTCCTCTCTGAAAGCAAACGTATTTTTTGAATGGCCCCATAATATGTCATAAACTTCAAAATATGAAAATTAAAGACATATTGTTACACCCGGCGCCTCCGGCAAAACCTCGAATAATCAGTTCCATAATTTCCTTTTGTGCAATATTAAAAAAATTAATTCAGAGCCAAAAATTGAACAAAATAAAAACGTCAAAATATCTTTTAAGGGCTTAGAAACTGCATTAAAGCTAAAAGCTATATAAAGTTAATAATAATAATAATAACATGTCTTTATTAAGGGTGAAGTTAACCTTACATTTATGGTTCTCTAAACATATTTACTGAATATAAATAAGATTAGTAATTCCAATATTTCACTTAAAAACTATATTTAAACATAAAATATATTTAGATGTCACACTGATTGTAAGTGCATATACACAATGTATATTCAAATTTATATACACACACATACATATAGGCACATACACACATGTACACACAATCACACACATATACATATATACATTAACAGTTAAATTGAATTTTGAACAGGAAAACACTAAAAATTAACTAATTAAAACGTTTGCAACCATAAATTGTTAATAATAATGATTTAATTAAAAAAAATAACAATAATTAAGTAAATAGAATTTTATAATATTCGTTATCATTATTGATTTTTAAGAATTCTGTGACAGATAATGGCGCATAGCTTTTTAAATCTTGAGTTAGATAGTGTCTTAAAGTTTTCAGGTATATTATTATAGAGGTGGCACGCTGCGTATGTAAAGGATTTTTTAAAATAAGTCGTCCTAAAATTGGGGATATTTAATATTTTGTCAGACCTTATATTTAAAGGGTGGAAGTGAGATCGAGGGAGTAATTTTTCCTTTAAGCATTTAGGCTTTGTTGTTATTACTTTACGTACAAATGTTGCCACGTGAAGGTTACGTCGTTGCTCCATAGATAACCAACCTAATTCATTTAATTTATGTGACACCCGATCATATTTCCTAATTTTGTAAATAAAACGAGACAGGCTTTTTGTACTTTTTCTATTTTATTAATTAAATGCTTGTCCAGAGCTGGCCCGTACACGACATCAGCATAATTGAACCTAGGTAGTATCAACGTATCGCATAATAATGCTTTTAGTTTTACCGGAAAAGAGTCTTTAAAATTATTAATATACTCGCCAAATTTTAATTTATCGTCCATTGCCAAGCCTAAATTTCTTGCAATACTTTTTTCCTCAAGAGCAATATTTTTAATTTTAATGGTTTTTGTCATATTTTGTATTTTATTTCTATTATTTTTGCTCCCAAAAAACAGCACGCAAGATTTTTTGCATTAATCGTAAGATTGTGACTTTCGGAGGTTCTGACGATTTTATTTAAATCTTCATTGATCTGATCAACTGCTACCATAACATGTTCAGGTAAAAAAAGAGTTGCGTAATTGTGTATCATCAGCATACATGTTAATGGCACAGTGCTCAATTGAATTTTTAAAATCAAAGACATATATATTATACAAAAAAGTCCCAAGAATGGATCCTTGGGGGGGGGACACTTTTGTTAACAGATAACTCACTGGACATACAATTATTTAATACCACTTTTTGAGTTCTACCTGTTAAATAATTTTTTATTAAGTCAACAGCATTCTTATCAAATCCAATATGATATAATTTTGTGCAAAGAAGTAGTTCCTGATTAATATTATCAAAGGCTTTGCTAAAATCCAGTAAAATAAAAGCAGAAACTTTGTTATTAATAATTTCACTGACAATATCGTCATAAGCTGATGTTGTCGACTTACCTTTAACAAACCTAGATTGAGTTTCCGGCAATATATATTTTTCAGATATGTAATCTGTAAGCTGGTCATTTAAAATTGTTTCCAAGATCTTAAACAGTACAGGTAATACGCTAATGGGCCGGAGATCAGAAAAATTATCGGGTTTATTAGTTTTGGGAAGGGGACGAATAAGTACCTCCTTCCACCTATCAGGAAAGTAATGGTGTTCTATACAAAAATTAACCAAATGAACAATTTGTAGTAGTATGTTAAGCAGACAGAGTCGGATCATTTTTATATTGAGCCCATCAGTTCCAGCCGCATTTGTTTTTATAGAACTCAATGCTTTTATAACCTCTTCAGTTGGAACCATTCTAAAATCAAACAAATTGTTTGTAAAAACTCTATTTTGAGAATTGCTATAATACAATATTCGATTTTGACAGTCAGAGATATTATTTGCACATTGATTGACAAAATAATTATTTATTGGGTTAACATCAGACAGATGAGGGGGAATTTCATTTGTTCTTCATTCATATGCCCATGGCATTAAAATCCTTTTATTTTCCTGACATTATATTTTCCAATTTGACTACGTAACCCTTTCAATAGAGTTTTGTAAAAAAATATATGTTGTAGCTTATTGTATGGTGTATAATTATTAAAAATATGGTGGGTGTCTACAACGTGCAAGCACGTATTTAAATTTTTTTTAAAATTCAAAAGCATCAATTTTTTTTTCTTCGTGAGAAGAAGTCCTGAAAATATCATTAATAAATTTTCACAAGTAGATTTACAATATATGTGAAAAACAAATAAATTGGTTCACTTGATTAAAAAAAAATGTTTGTAAATTTTCGAAAAAAAAAAGTCCCAGATATTATGAAGTTTTTGAAGTCAAAACTTTTTGTGGTAGTATCCTACGCAGAGTTACACCCCTGGAAAAAGGCTGCAAAGGCACGGACACCCATCTTAACCCCATGGCCTTTCCACTCCACTGAGCGCTAGGGTTTTAGACCTCCCAAGGCTCTTTTTCGTGTAAAAGTGGCGAATGTGGTTTTGTGAGAAACTATGGTGACCTTCTTACTACACCACCTGTCGACATTTACCCCTCGACTGCTATCACTAGATCGTCAGCGTATCTTAGGCAGTAAAAGCCTTCTGCAGTTATTTTCTGAATGTTACTTGGAGTGCCATATTAAGACCTTTTGTAAGCAGACAGACCAATCCGAAGGGCCTAACATCCCCCCAGACACGATAAAAGTTCCGCAATAAGAACTAAGAACTAAGTCAACTGGCTATTTTAAAAAAGGTTTATTAGTTCTTTGAATGCCAAAGCAACGTTTTTGAAATTCCTCAAACAAATCGTGAGTTTCGGCGACGTTTAGCAAATTAGCATGGTATATAACTGTCCATCGAGCATAATTTTGCTGATTGCACATGAAGAATAAATTAGTGATTTGTGCCAATACAAATTTAAATAATTCAAAATCCCCTGTGCTGACGCTTCTTGACAAAGTTAAATAATAATGTACAAGATTTGATAAAACTCGCCGTTAAGAGTTTGCTGCTTGTAAATACTATATTCATTAAATCATTCTTTAAGTTCTTCATTTTCTTCTATTTTAAATGATGATATTGGACAGGTTTACATTCGTTTAACTTCCTCTATCATCAGATCAGTGATTACTGTATTTTTAGTTTCTAAAAATGACTTGAAATGCGACATTTCCAATCCCTCTGCCATCAAAGGATGAAGTCTCTTACACCTGTTGAAGTGTTTCCCTTCAAGAAATTCACTTAATGAGCCCATTGCTAGCAAACTACTTTGCACCGTAACACTAGAAAAGCCACAGTCGTTTATTACTTTGCCTACAGCTATAAAATAAGCCATCATAATATGGAAAGGCCCTAAATGTATGAATACATTAGAAAATTTAGGTTTTTCAGTAGCTTGGTTTTTTAATCGCGAGATTATAAGTGACTTGGATGGAAGGCTGTTTTAAGTCTTGACTTGCTGACTTTGCTTCATAGTCTCCAGAACGATTGATGTATTCGTAGGTTCGTAGGTAATGAATTGATGGGAGTTAGATAAGAAATTATTTGTTTCGGATTATTATTGCCACTCATTAAGCTATTGAAACCAACCCACAACGGAACACTTGGTCATTGTAAAGCATAGCTAATCATCCAAATAGTATTTATTACAGTATATAATTTTAAATTGATATGCTGTAAATTTTCAACTTCATGGACCGACAATTGCAGATCATCTGTCATCCTTGGTTTTTTAGGGTAAGCAACTTCATCTAATGATATAGCTTCAAATGTTCTCCGTCTTCTTTTCTTCTTATTCAAGATTTATTCGTCTCTGGGAGAGGATAAATTTAATATTTCTGATACATCTGGAATATTCAAGTCAAAATTTTGGTAAATAATGCCAACAGTATCATGCAACGTATCTTTGCCACTTGTTTCCACAAACCGATCAAAATTGTCGTAGGCAACATCATTACAGAGATTTGAAGATTTTTTAATTATTTCAGATTATAAACTTGATTTTTGTATTAAAGTATATGTCGTTTCTGTTTCCAGCTCTTTAATTCCTGAATAACTGATGCAATGTCCATATTTATGAATAATATCAATAACTTTTCTATTACTGGTTAAGCTTTTTAAAGTAATTCCTAACATAACGTGCTTTGATATTTTGATTTTTCCGTTGTGTACTAAATGTTATTATTATTATATTATTATTATTATTAATTTTATCGTGTCTGGGGGATGTTAGGCCCTTCGGATTGTTCTGTCTGCTCACAGAAAGTCTTAAAATAGTACTAGTACAGTACCTAGAGGTAAAAAATATGCAGAACTTCGGAATAATGTCATATTGAACGGATTTCATTCATTTTTGGCATCATGATAGTAAATGCTTCACAGAAAAGTTTCTATATTGTGCGGGGGCTTGCTAATTTATAGGGGGTGGATACCACCCCCTTTCAGGGGGTGGCACTTAAAAAATATATATATTTATTGGAGCTGAAGTAGAATCAAATTTTAAGAAGAAAAGGTTCTATGCAATTTTTCACATAAATTGATAATTTTTTAAGTTATAACGACTACAGAATTGCGATTTTAGCTAAAAAAAAAAGGTATTTCCAAATGGCTTTCGTTAAGTATCTCGAAAAGTATTAGTTTATAGAAAAAATGTTGCAGACCAATTACAGAAAGTAAAAACTGGGAATAAATGATATTTTTTGTTTATTTATGTAGGATTAATAATTTCGGAGATATTTAAGTTTACATTTGGCATCCAAGTGCTCATAAGATAATTATTTAGAATGAGAGTTGAATGTGAGTCTCAGAAACTGTGACACCTACGTCAAGGATGCTAATAGGTAAAATAATAGGTTACTAATTAAGCTTTCAACTGTTTTTTTATTTGTTCCTGTAGCATAAAAAACAAAGAAGTTATGACCGAAGCAATATGCGTCTACTCATTTTTTTTTATAACAACGTCGCCATTTTGTTACTGTAATTAGCCAGTAATAAAAAAAAAAGTAATTTCAAACACTGTTTCTCATTAATATATAGCATGATGTAGATGCTCAAATTTTTTGGTTTGTATACAGCACTTGCTTTAGAAAAAAATACAGTTTAAACTATAAAGGTGTTTTCGATAAAGCGTTATTTTTTTTTCCTTTTCCAAATATCTCAACAAATATTAGTTTTATTGAAAAATGGGTAGAGACCAAAAATAAAGCTCATAAACTGATAATGAATTTCGCTTCTATATTTATTTACATAGATTTAATAGTTTCGGAGATATGAAAGTTTACAAATGGTATTCGAACGTTTATAAGACGAAAACTGCAGTTTAAATGTTAAATATCTCAGAAATTGTGACATCTACGTGACGCATGCTAAGAAATGAAATTAAAGACAATTAATTGCGCTTTCAAATTATCTTTTACTCGTTCCTGTAGCATGAGAAATAAAGAAGTTATGACGGAAAAATATGCGTATTTATATTTTCTTATATAAAAAGGTCGCCATTTTGTTAGTCTAGTTAGCCAGTAATTTAAAAAAAATTATCTCAAATACAGTTTTTCGTTAAGACGTAGCATTACGAAGATGCTAAAATTGCTCACTTAAAGCACTTGCTTTAGAAAAAAATGCATTTTAAACTTTAAAGGTAATTTCGAAACACTTGAATACCAAATATAAACTTAAATATCTCCGAAATTATTAATCCTACATCAATAAACAAAATATATAATTAATTTTCAGTTTGTACTTTCTGTAATTAGTCTGTAACATTTTTTCGATAAAGTAGTACTTTTCGAGATACTTGACGAAAGCCGTTTGGAAACACATTTTTTTTAAGCTAAAATCGCAATTTTGGAATCGTTATAACTTAAAAACTATCAATTTATGTGAAAAATTGTATAGAACCTTTTCTTCTTAAAATTTGATTTTATTTCAGCTCCAATAAATGTATATATTCTTTAAGTGCCACCCCTGAGAGGGGGTGGAATCTACCCTCTATAAGTTAGCAAGCCCCTGCACAATATAGAAACTTTTCTGTGAAGCATTTACTATTATACTGCCAAAAATGAAAGAAATCCGTTCAATATGACATTATTCCGAAGTTAAAACCTCTAGTTACTGTACTATACCCCAAGTAACATATATAAAACTTAGGCTTACTACTATAACATAGGTTCCCTGATTTTTTTTTTAACTTGATAGCGCCTGGCGGAAGTTAGAGCCCACGGAAAGTGTCTGGCAATTATGAATGTTGGTTTTTTTAACAGTAAGTATTCTGTAAAACATAAAAACCAGCTATCATATTTTAACGTAGGTTAGCAAAGTTTTTATGTACCCTTGCACCTATTACCTGTAAAACGGCCCCGCATTCAAGCTGGCAAATACGCATACATTCTTAACTACATATTACACTATTTATTGTCAAAATATTGGCTTTGCTAAAATGACGTAGGTCTAGGGGCTTTGGGATCTTGGACTATAATAATAATTACCTCGCATCGCGTAGTATTTATGCACTTAATTCTCTTTTCCAACAATTCTTTACCAGCATTGTTATGATTTTTGAATTTAACAGCCGAGCCATAATAAATATATTTTAAATGAGACCGCCAGATGTAGCATTCCTTATTTTCTCCCTTTATTAGCATTTACTTCGGATACTTTTTATTCCTATCTTTAGAGATAAGGGAATTTGTTTGCATTTTAATTGACAGTATTGTATTTGAAACAGCTTGAGTATTTACATATTTCAAATGTTGCTTCCAAATACTAGGAAATCTTGTAAAATAAATTTGTCTCCTAACTGGTCAAGGATTTTTTTTTGTTAAAAATATTACTACTGAAATAGCTACATTAGACTACTATTGTTATTGGCAATAGCTGGCCAAAATTAAATATTACAGTTTAAGTTTAGATAGTGTGAGTAAGCTAGTGTATATCGGGTATTTCAAAATCATGAACTAAAGTATTATAATAAATAACACGAAAGTAAAAGCTGTATAAATATTGTTACATGTTCTACCCCATAGACATCTATGTGAGTTCTATAAGTAACAGAAACTAAATTAGTTAGTTAGTCTGGCAATCGGCTCAGAAAAGGCGCGCTGCGTCAGAGTCTGGATATAACTTCCAGCCTACTAGAAAAGTTTCAGAAAGAGGAGAGAACATTCTGGAGCTCTTATCTTTAGGTACATAAAGGTATGGAAAAGCCCGGAGTGGACAGTTTAGTTCAGTTGGCAGTTCAGTAAGTTCTGAAGTAAGCAAAGAGATCAAGTGACTGAAGTAGGAATAGAGTAATATAAGTGAAGTAATTATTTGTTGTAATTAATAAGTAAGTTAATAAATCAGTGTTTAGTGTTACCCTGGTGTTATAATTTACAGATCCACGATAAAGGGTATTTACAAAAGGTAACAATATGCATGTAAAAGCAAGTCTTGCATTGCCGAGGTTGAAAATAATTTTCTTCTTGTCTGAAAGCAATCGAAAGAGATGCCTCTCTGAAACCTTAGTATAACTAGGAAAACAAAGAATTATTACAGGAGCCCTTGCAATATTTACCATGACAGCAAGCTAATGGTTAATATTTTTTAGTCAATTTTTATATTGTTATTAACATCAATCATCTGCAAACGCAAGATTCTCCTCTCTTTCATTCTACATAGCAGGCACATTATTGTTTCATATGGATATTTCGTAGCATTTGTTTAGTATATACACAGATATTAGATATTGATTTTCTTAATGTTATTATTTATAATTTGACTCACAGAGCTCACTAATTGTAATAGTACAAAATAGGTAAAGTTAGTTATGTAGTAAAAGGGTCTAGTATGATACCCATATGAAATGTGCACCCAGAACCGAATATGCCAACTTCTATTTTGTTTAATAGGTTATTCATTTATACTATTATTTATATTGTGTTTACTTACCTCACTCATAACATTCATTACTGAGTAACGTTGAAAAATATGTATTTTAAGACATATTTTCCAAACTCTTTTTCTCTAAATCTAATGGAGTGTGATGAACCAAAAACATTATTGTAATGAGTTTTATGAAGAAAATTAGATATATTCTTTCAATTGTCTCACTTAACTAATAATATTTTTATTAGTCAAATAAAGGTGATATTTCATCGCCTTAGAAAAATTCTTATACATATAAATACATATGCAGATAAACTGGTAAAAATTTCATCAAAATTAGACTGTTGCAACATAGTGAAAATTAAATAAATTTCCAGTTGGTCCTCGGTTTCGCCCACTTTACAGCTTATAATTTATTCGATTCAAATAATAAATATTAGCTTAATTTATATTTTTTATTAATCATCATCACTAACATGATTTATAATAATTACTCCAGGGAAATAAAATTTTTGCCAGGACACTAAACCATCCAGGCATCTGACAAGTTTTTCAGGTAATATAGGCCTATAGGAACAAAACTTTTACTTTTCCTGCAGTGTATTTGGCGTGGTTTTTTTGTTATTAACAATTAGAGGCTAGAAATTCTATATTCTTGCACATTTTTCCCTACCAGTAAAAAATAAAGTATTTGATCAACAATTCGGAGAAACTATCTTGTAAAGAATTAATAAACCTTTAAAATGGCTTATAGAAAATGTCGATGTGATCATTTGTTGCTTAGAAAATTGCAAAGAACGGTCTATGTTCGCACAATATTCAATTAACAATAAATATTGCAAAAATCAACCTACGACTTTGTTTTTTTGTTATTACGTAAAAAATTGGGTCTTATAGTACTTACTATATGGTAAAAATTTCAAACAGATTCATTGAATAGTTTTTGTAAAATTGTAAATGTTTATCCTAGAGATGTTTTTTTTTTGCAATAATATTATACGCACAATAATGAAAATACAATGGTTCTACGGGTATCTCATGAAAGGGGAAGAGTTGTTTTATAGAAATAAATTATTAGATCTTAAAAAAATATATTTTCGTTATTGCAAAATCTCATTCCAAAAACCCTATAATTTTTAACTTGTAAACAAATAGAATAACTTCGTTGCTATTGCTGGTAGCAAAATGCTTTTTCATATTCGAAAAACTGGCATTTTTACACGAATTAAAAAAAATTGTCCTAGAACAATATAGGGCATAGTTAGACGTTTTTTTAAATTCACAGCTACTTTGTTTATAACAATTAAGAAACGTAACTAGCGCCATTTTAAAGATAAAGAGCTGAAGTTTTTGTGTGAAAAAATTGAAAACGATTGCACTTCAACAGGGTCATGGTGAAGCTTCAAATATGTAGCTCGAACGAAGACGACTCGAGGCGAAAGAGGGGGAACCTTCAAATCCGCGCGCTCAATAGTGGAAATAACTGATATCGCAAGCTATATCTCTGGAACCTGTTGACGGATTTTGATGTTTCTTTTTTTAATTCGTGGTACTTCTTTGCGTACATTACGAATACGCAATTTGTTTAACAACTAATTTGTTTAAACATTTTTTTCAAACATTTTTTTAATTTTTTTTTGCAATTGTTATCTGGAAACATAGAAATTACTTAATACACTTCAACAAACAAAACGTTATTATAAACAATTAATTTTTGTCATCATCTTTATATAAAAAATACGCTATCCTTTATAAATTGCATTTATTTTACCCTATTAGTTTTATTTAAATATTCTTACAATTATTTACAAATGTATTTTTTACTATTTGATAATATTGAAATCATTACTGATAAATGTATACAATGAAAAATCTCTTACAAACATACAAAAAATTGACAATCTGTATTATACTTAGTGAATTACATAGGATTTATTTCACTGAGACAATGTTTTAATTAAAACTAATTGTTATTATATTATTGTAATTAAATCATCATCAAAAGTTTTTTCTCTACAAGATAGTTTCTCCGAATTGTTGATCAAATACTTTATTTTTTACTGGTAGGCAAAAATGTGCAAAAATATACAATTTCTGGCCTTTAATTTTTAATAACTAAAAAACCACGCCAAATCCACTGCAGGAAAAGTATAGGTTTTGTTCCTATAGGCCTATATTACCTGAAAAACTTGTCAGCTGTCTGGATGGTTGAGTGTCCCTAACAGGGTATTTTTTTGCTTATTTCCCTGTAGTAAATAGGTACACTGCTTTTTCGAATATTTTTGACAAAATTTCTGCTGCTTCAATTGTTCCAGAGAGATACCTAGCATAAGATAAATAATACATCGCAGCTGCCAAATGTGAACAGCAGCCCACAATTCTATTGGCGTTGAGGACAATCACAAGTATAAAGTAATACCAATACATCAAGCGGTATACGTCATCGCTAGTGATATTCTGACGTCATCAAGTACCAATTCAAAATTATATCAGCGTGCAAATTCCTTATGCATATATTGAGCACTCAGTTGGTATTGCGCTACAACTATGTTTACATCGGATAACTCGACTTAACTTCATCATATTGTCATTTTATTATACGTCTAATCGATGTTGTTTTAGTTTGTTGGTTGAACTAATCAAAGTTTTATAATTAGATAAAGTTTAGCTAGTGTATTTTTAGTATTAGTTGTTGTGAATAGTTTAATTAAAGATTATATATAATAAATTTGAGATTATGTAAACGAATTAAAACTGTGACGTCAGTAGGGGAGAGAAGTGCATCGCTTGATATATTGGGACCACTTTAGGTAGAGCGTTTAGATTCTGAGAGTGGTTTGACTGATGAAATCATTAAATATATAAACAATAGGAATATATGAAATAATCTCAGCGAAGAAGGTGAAAACTAACATTTGACTGACGAAAAAAGCTTTTTACTATTATTGGCACCGAAGGTGTCAGATTTTCTGTAACTTAGCGAATGTGACCTGAAAGAATCTCCAAATGTACTTAAAGTTGAAGTTAAATCATGGCATAAAAACTGTCAGTTTTATCGTTCTTATAATATTGATTATGTTTTTCACGATAAGAGCTACACCAGCATCAATCGCTGTAGCTTGTGATTACAATAGAAGTAGGCTGTTGTTAACATGTGGCAGCCGTGATATATTATTTAACTTATGCTAAGTATCTCACTGGAATAATTAAGCCAGCAGAAATGTTGTAACAATATTCAAAAAAGACAGAATAAGTCATTATAATGATGATGATTAATAAAAAAACATAAATAACGCTAATATTTATTATTTGAATCCAATAATTATTATAACCTGTATAGTGAGCGAAACCGCAGACCAACTGGACATTTATTTATTTTTCGCTATATTGCAGCAGTTTAATTTTGATGAAACTTTAATCAATTTATCGACATATGTATTGTCATTTTTAAGATTTTTCTAAGGTGGTCACTATAAAAAAACCCTATAAAAATAAAAATAAAAAATTTTTGTTAAATAAAAATATTAATAGTCCAGCGAGACAACTGAAACAATATATTTAATTTTCTTCATGATACTCCCTACAATAATGTTTTTGGTTCATCACTCTATCTCTATTAGATTCAGTTTAAAAAATACATCTTAAAATACATACTTTTCAACGTTACTCAGTAATGTTATGATAGGTTAGTAAAAACTATATAAATAATAGTATACATGGATAACTTATTAAACAAAATAGTAGTAGTCATATTCGGTTCTGGGGGCATATTTCATATGGTTATCATGTTACAAAAGCATTTACAATGTCCAGATGATTGAAATATACTGTATAAATATAATTTGTTCCACAGTTCAAATTAAGTCGAGATGTAAATTATTTTTATGATTCTGCCACGAGAGGAGCTATGGGGGAGATTGGATATGTGGGAAAGAAGACAAATCGCTGTCTGTCGAGTCTTGAGTTCGAACTCAAATTCCGATAGATTTTTTAACTATTAGGTTAACATAGCTTAGTAAGTCATATATTTTTTGAAACCTAAATGTTGATGAAAGGTTCTGAAAAAATTTCTATATCATCAATGGTGTGAAATAAGTACTTTTCTACTCTCGCAATTTTTCCATAGAGTTAATAGGTTAAAATCTACAAGATAATTATCAAAATTTAAATTTAAATTTGACCCAAACCACTTTATCATAAGAAAGATAAGTTTTTGAGATGTCCCTATGGATAAAAATCTAAAGATTCAAATCACCCCAATAAACAAATGTGTTTTATAATTGTCATTTCTACAACAATTTTGTTTTATTGCTATGTTATTACATTTATAACATTGCAATAAAACAAAATAATTGTAACATTTAAATTTTGCTTCTTGGAACGTGAACGAGAAGATCAAGCAGTAAGAAAGTTATTGTTAAAAAACCGCTTTTCCTATGTCTAATTTCCGAGATACAGCTCAAGAAATGTACAAGAATAACTTCTTGTACAATTAAAAACATTTCGATTTAATGATTTTTTTCATACGTTTTATATTGTGATACGTTTATAATGTTTTGCTGTTTTAATAATAATATCGTAGAAAAAAATTAAAGTTTTAAAAATGCTGGCGAAGGGCGTCGGGAAATCTATATAAAAATAACAAGTGAAAAAAATATTCGATCCAATTGGCTAAAACATTTTTTACATATAGTATGTGTCTTCCTGATAAAAAAAAATTATTGAAAAACTTTCGCAAATTGCTTCTTTGACCTCTAATACCCCGTCAATAAATTAGAAGTTCGAGAAGATACAGAATTATACAAGAATTTATAGCTGTATCTCAGAAATTAGACATCGAGTTGGGCCCCATGAGAGTTTTTTATCAGAAAGTCGAAATCTACAACATATTAAAAATCCAGCTAATTTAACACAGGGCCAATTTCCATAAGATACGTGCGAGGTCGACCCTTTCGAGAAATTGACCAGATGTTCTGGGATAACCTGTATTATTTACTACAATAATTAAGTGGGCTTTTTCTCCCGACTCATTATAACTAATTGTTCTCACATATCACCATACCCTCTTAGTGGAGTCAAATTAGGATTTTAATGTGAATTGTCAGGGCGGTTTTTTTGTTTTAACGAATTTAGTGGGTCAACTATAGTTCACAGTTCAGTTTTGCAGTTTCTGCAAGGTCGGCGTATTGTTTATTTAAACAAATTAATTTGTTTTCTTTGAATATCTCGAAATCTATAAGTCCTATGGAAATCAACAAAAAGAAGAAAAATGTTCGTTATGAGTTGTGGAACAAAAGTACATAAACTATAATTCTTTCCAATTGTTACTAATATTTAAAAAAAATTGAATATTGCACAATTATTCGTCTTTAAACCAATTGCTGTTCTTTCAAAAATGAAGGATAATTTTCAATGAAATTTTGGAAAAATATAGCTCTTACCAAGTACAATCATCGCTTAAAATTTCAAATCTAAATAATTATTAAAACGGCTCAAATATACAATTATTGCTAAAACTTTGCACCATTGTGAAATCCTGCCATCAAGACCAAGAAATCAGAGCGATGGCTCAAATGGTAGCATTTTTAAGTACTTTAAGATTACGGAAAAAAATATATATTTTTTTTAATTTAAACCCGTTTTATTGCATTTGTTTATAGTTCTCGAAATTTTAGTTATAAACAAATTCAAGTAACTCTCTGGTTTTTTTATGAAATAAACGGTAAACTAGTAATGACAGTAGATTAAAAAACACAACTTTTGGTAAAAAAATTAATGCTCTACTTGCATTTGGAGCTGAGATACGTTAGTTTTTACGTTTAAACAAATTGATATTTCTTCTTGAAATATTTGAAGATAATCCAAAGCTACAATTGTTAAAAATAACATTGAGTAATGCGACTTTGTTTATAACTTTTTTAATTTTTGTCACGAACATGATAAAGCAACCTTCATGTATATAGTTTTGTAAACCTTTTAATATTACTGATATAATAAAACAATAGATTTCGCGGGTAGGATTAGAACCCAAGGCATCCGCACCTTGAATAAAAAATGCTAGTCGCCAAATTACAAAATTGAATATTCTTTATTTTAATTAACTATTTTTTACAAGTCATGTTTTATATCATTTATTTCATTGTGTACATTGAGAAATGTAAGTTACGTCACATTTCCGCGACTGAGACGCAAAGTGAAATGACTTTCGGTCTTGTTTTTTAAATTATTATACTAAACGATCTCTGTTGGGTTTAACCGTATTTTATGCACGATATATCAGAGATTTCACATTTGTTTCATAGCTTTATAAAATTTTAAGAAGAAGTGTTATGAGTACTAATTAATTGCACAGGGACAATAAAATAAAAAATCCTGTTTCTGTTGTCAGTTTATTAAAAACAATTATTTGCTTGAAACGAGAAAATTATTGGATGGACAGACCTTCAGTGGGGGGTCAAGAGGGGTAGAGGGAGGGAGAGTGCTAGTCGCCTTACGCACTCGGACATCTAGCCACTCGAATCTGGTTTGTAAGAATATAATATAACTTACAGACATATTTGGTGATATTCGGATCTCTAATAAAATCACTAAACACACCACTTTCGGTACTCTATGCAGTATCTTTTAACAATTGTAGCTTTGGATTATATTCAAGTAGCAGAGACAATAGGATAGACAGTGGAAAATAATCAGTCCAAATTTAAATAAGAAATATCGATTTGTTTGGATAAAGTAAAAAATATTTTGAGGTTTCTGGTTCTTGTACACACACTAAATCACAATTTTTTTTGCATCTCCTTTAATAATGGGGTGGGGGTGGGAATGGGGGTGGCTAATGTCAAAAATTTTTTAGAGACTTTTAGCTTCTCTTGAATATACTAAATACCAATTTTCTGGACTCTTACCTGCTTAATTTAGGTATTTACCCCAAATTTACCAATTTACCCCCCAACCCATTGACGGAACAAGATGAAAATATAATGTGGTTCCAGATCTCGTTAAAGCACATATGTATACCAAATTTCAAGTCAATATTTCAGAGTAAACGTGCGCACAAAAAAGTTACAGACAGACCGACAGACAGACATAATTTTTTTTTCGCTCAAACTTAAAATCTCGACGTTTCATGACATTATAAGCCTATTTGAACAATACAAATTTTAAAAAAATATTTGTCGTTACTATACTTCCACTGGATGTGGAAGTAAAAGCTACAATTTTAGTCATCGTAGGCATTTCTTCGTTTTGAAGGCAGGATTTCACAAGGGTGCAAAGTTTTAACAATTATATATTCGAGCCGTTTTAATAACTATATTGATTTGAAATTTTAAGTGGTGATTGTACTTTATAAGAGCAATATTTTTCCGAAATTTCATTGAATATTATTAATTATTTTTGAAAGAAAAGTGATTTGTTTAATAACGCATAATTTTGCAATATTCAATTTTTTTTTAAACAATAATAACAATTTTAATGAATTATAGTTTATGTGCTTTTATTGAACAGCTCACAACGAACACTTTTCTTCTTTTTGTTGTTTTCCATAGGACTGATAGATTTCGAGATATTAAAAGAAAGCCGCTGGATAACACGGTCTAAAAAATTAAATTGCTTAAATAAACTATACGCCGATTTCGCAAAGCTGAACTGTGAACTTAAGTTGATCCCTTGAACACGTTAAAACAAAAAAACTGCTCTGACCAGACAATTCACATTACGATTTATTTAATCCTAATTTAACTCCGCTGTATAGACAATTTGGTCATCAGCAGGTATAAACCTGAAGAATATTAAGCAGAGCAACCTGTATATGAAAAATTCTCATCCGCTTGAGGTAGTAGCAGCTTTATCAGTAATTAAGTGTCTTAATTTAACTTTGAGATTAACTTATATATTAGTCTATAAAAGTTTAAAACTAAACTCTAATATAACGAAACTAGTTATATATTCCATAAAAGTCAAATGAAATTTGAGATAATGGCGTTGTTTTAATCAAATTATTATAGTGCGGGTGATATATAAATAATATTCCCTGGAAAAAGAGAAAATTAAGGATTCAATGAAAATTTTATTTTGTAGGTAAGTTAGTATTAGGAAACCGCCTAACTCGAGAGGACAAAGAAGGATGTTTTATAAGGGGCAAAGTGGTTAGCAATGCGTTCTCTAAAATTATCTAGGAACATAAATTACACAGCCCCACAAAAAAAAATTAAAATTCAAAGCAGTGAACCAGATCCATGTCTTATATAGTCTAGTCTAGTTTCTTCTCTCTTCCACACAACGCAGGTGTTTCGAATTTTTAAAGAAGTCACCGTAACTTTTTATAGTCAAACCTTACATAGGTGGTAGTTTTCACACCCTCTGAGCGTTGACACTGTAGAATGTTGATGGTACGTAAGTTTCTAATTCTATTTTAGAGTACTACGCAATTTCAGCCAATCATAGCATCCATGAAAATAAAAATCCTGTTTTTACGTTTTTTCTTGTTTCTCTCGTGTCCTTTAAACTTGGGGGTGGTTGTTCTCAACTCAGTTTATGAAGATTACGTCGGGCCTGATGCAGTTTCTTATCACTTTAACAAAACTTAGACATTTTGAGCTTTTTCAGCAGTCATTACTGTTTTGGACCGATTTTTTTTTATATAGGGGCTAGTTTTCGCCCCTCCCTGGGGGTGTGTTTCATATATATTGTATGTACGCTGCTGTTTACATAACATAACATTTATTTCCCCAAATAAAGTTTACATACAAGGTATACATACTTTTATACATTAATGCATTGAATACATAATCAATAAACTTTACAATACCTTATTAAAGGTGTAGGGAAAGAAGAAAAGTACAAGAATAGAATAGTAGAGGGTGAGTACCAACCTAAATTTTCATGCCGCTGTGAATCTAGTAGAATAAAACTTCTTCATACTGTAAAACATGTATTGATGTAAAAATGATTTTAATGTTTTTTTAAAGGAAATTAAAGAATTTTGTTCTGTTATAGATAAAGGCAGTTTATTAAAAACTTTGATTCCAGAGTATAGTGGCCCTTTTCTGTTTGTTTCATAGTTATAATTAGGCAGAAGTGGAATATCTTTATTTCTAGTGCTATAGGAATGGTGATTTGATGGTGTTAATAAAGTATGCCGTCTATTATAAATTATTATGGCTATTTTATATATATAAAGATTAATTACTGTATACATCTGTAATTGTTTGAATCGAGGTCTACATGTTTCGGATTGTTTTATTTGACAAATTGTGCGTATAGCTCTTTTTTGCGTTAGTAATACTGTTTCAATTTGGCTTTACGGACCCCCAAAATTCAATTCCATACTGCATAATTCCTTAAAAATAAGCAAAATGGACATTTAAGGCTGCATTTTGGCCCAGCTCTCTTCTTATTGTGGATATGGCAAAAACAGATTTACATAATTTCTTATTTAGCTCTTCTATATGATTTGACCAATCTAGATAATTCGGATACCCAAAAATTTTATATGCTCTGTATTTGATATTTCGCCTGAGTTTGTCTTGATTGACTGATTTGGTAAAGGTCTTCTTGGATGTTGGAAAGTAATATTATAAGTTTTTTCTGTATTTAGTAATAATTTATTCGATGTGAACCAATCTGTTATATTATTCATCGTATCTTGGGTATATCTTATTAGGTTATCATAATTTTTATCGTTTATTATAATACTCGTATCGTCGGCAAATAAGGAGAAATATATTGATGGGAAACTAAATACTAAGTCGTTAATATACAACAAGAAGAGAATGGGCCCTAGTACCGAACCTTGCGGTACTCCGCAGATAACTTTTTGCTTACTAGAAGCCACTTTTCCCATGGGGTCCAATGAGGAATCAGTAAGTTCTACATATATTCTGCGATCCGTCAAATATGATTTAAACCACTGATGCGGTAGTCCTCTAATGGCATAAAAATATAATTTTTCCAATAATATTTGGTGATCTACGCTGTCAAATGCCTTTGACAGGTCGCAGAATATACCGTTTACTGGTTCTTTTTGTTCCATTATGCTATTTATTTTATCTATAAGTGCAAATGCGGTATCCGAGGTGCTTCGCTGTTTTTGGAATAAATATTGAGCTGTTGTGAGTATTTCCTCTTTACTTAAGTACTGAACTAGCTGCATTTTTACAACAGTTTCCATAATTTTTGATAATGTTGGCAAAAGAGATATTGGCCTGTAATTAGTAAACTTCGTGGTATCACCTTTTTTAAACACAGGTTTAACAACAGCTGTTTTACAATGATCTGGAAAAATTCCATTTGAAAAAGAGAGGTTGATTAGATAAGTTAATGGGACACTAAGTACATTAATATTATTTTTAATTAAGTCAATAGATATTTTGTCCCAGCCACATCATTTTTTTAGTTTTAAATTTTTTACAATATTTATAGTTTCTTGTTCACTTATAGGCTTGAAAAAGAATGAAGTTGTGCTATTAAATGGCACTCTTTTAAGTAGCTGTCAAATGAAATATTGCCATTGAGATTCGTAGATAAATTAAAGGCTTCATTTGCAAAAAAACTTCAAAACTCTTCCGCAATTTGCTTTTGATTTGTGACTGGTTCGTTATTGATATCAATATGAATATTTTCAGGCTTACTTACATTTTTTAGAACGCCATTCACAAATTCCCATGTTGTTTTTACCTTATTTGTAGAGTTTTTTGTAGAGTTTTTTAGGTTATTTGAGAACGATACCTCTTTAGCTTGTTTGATTCGTTTTTTTAGGATTTTACAGTAAGTATTTACAAATTGGATAAAGTTGTGGTCGGAGCTATGATTTTTAAGCTTAATAAGATATCTTTTATTTCTACACGATGCCCGTATTCCTTTTGTGAGCCACTCCTTCTTTCTCGTAAATTCACAACATTTAACCTTTTTAATAGGAAAACATTTATCAAAACATGAAATAAAATAATTATAAAAAAGAGCTACAGCAGAATTTATGTCTCTCTCACCATACAGAAATGGCCAGTCGATCTCATTTATAAGTTTATTGAATTTATCATGATTCGTTTTATTACATTGTCTTATTTCTTTAGTAACCAACCTGCTTTTATTTATATCATTGATTTTAAATAATTGCCCATTATGATCAGATAAACCGGTTTCTATGTTATTTGAAAAAAAAGAGTTTGGTTATATTAGTGATAACATTATCTATTATTGTGGAGGTGGTTGCTGTTACTCTTGTCGGACTATGTATAGTTATTTTCATATTAAACGAATCGAGCACATTTTCCATCTGTGATTTTATTTTGGAGTCGACTGCAAAATTAATGTTGAAGTCTCCGCACAAGATTATATTTTGAAATTTATTCGAGGACCATATTTCAAATAATAAATTCCATAATAGCATAATAAATTTATTTTCGTCTCCTAAGGGAGATCTGTAAATCTCAGCTATAATTGTGTTTGATTCTACCTGACTCACAGCTGCATATTCAAAATCTTTCTCAATAACCTCAGTTTTTAAATGTTTTACTTCAGAATAGTTCTGGTTTTCCCTAGCAAAAAATACAACTCCCCCGTGAATATACTTGGATCTACAAAAATATGACACTAATTTATAATTTTGGAATTTTATAATATCGATTTCAAATTTATTAAGCCAATGTTCAGTAAAACATAATATACTAATATTTTCACCATATTCTGTATAATAGTCTTGTAAAAAAATATCCACCTCATCTAATTTATTCCTCAGGCACTGGATGTTTTGATTGAATAATAATAGGTTTCCATTTAGCTATTTGTTATTCCTAGTTCCATATCTTGTAGAGTGACCTTTCGATTTGCCAGATATATGTTCGCTTGTGCTTGCAAGGTTATTTGTATCTTTGGCATTATTATCAGACTCCTCCAACGCTGATACAACCACTGATGGCATATCATAAATATTTTCAGGGCCCATATCCTCAGATTCGTTGTTTTGTATATAATTTATTGATAGTTGTTTTTTGCAATCTTCTAATGTGAAAATTTTTTTCTCGATGTATAGTATTAAATAAGGTTGTAATTTTTTTCTTTGTTCCAAAATATGACTGGGAAAGTACTCGCTTACAGCAAATTCAGTATTTTTGAGTTTCTTTACATTTCTCATAATATTATTTTTACATTTAAAATTATTAAATTTGATCAGTATTGGACCTTTATTATTTTTATTTCCGTAACCAAGTCTAAACGTTGCATCTATATGTTGATCATTAATGCATACTTTCATTTTTTCTGATACGATGTGAATAATTTTATTTTCCAATTTTAGTTGGCTTTCATTAGTATCCTCCGTAATTCCATAAAAGACTATATTATTTTTATTTGCATTAATTTCGATAGAATTAATTCTCTCCTGTATTTTATTGATTTTTTTGCTACAGTTCTTTATTTTCTTTCTTTAGTTCAGTAAAATCCATTCTAATATTAGCCATATCACTTTCAGTTTTTACAACAGTTTTTAAGATCACATCCACTTTTTGCTCCAGTGTTAAACTTTCAGACCCATTCATTTTATAGGTTAAATTTGATTTAAACAATTACTATAAACAATCAATAGGTTACTCACACTTCTGTTACTCTATTGGAGTTGAATAGACAATAATTTGCACTGTAGTGTTATTTAGACTTTGACAATTTATGTAAAATTCCGACTTTTTGTATACCTCTTTAAAAACACGTACTCACTCTTCAACTGTACAGTAAAAAAAACCTTGATTTGTATAATTCGATTGATTAAGATGTAACAACTATTCTCGTAGCTTAATATTCTTTTTACCCCATTTCAGGGGTGTTTTTTGGCTCTAGCTAATGATTTTTTTTGACCTCGGATTCGGATTCAGCGACCGAAAATACATAGGAATACATGGGTCTGGTTCGCTGCTTTGAACTTTTTTATTTTATTTTTCAGATCATAAACTTTTAGGTATTTACCAGTTTTAATTGTAAGTAGTCTTGTACTCACATCTGAAGACACTAACTTTTGGCGAAACAATTGTCATGATGGCATAATGCATCAGTGAAAATTAAAAAAAATTCAATGTTTTATTTGTTAAACTATAGTGATTATATTATTAATATATATAATAAAAGCGTATTTTTTAATGGAAATGTAAAAGTACTTCAACTCCCTGTGTTTCAGTCAATTTTTATCATACAGGGTGGACCAAATTAGATGGGATTTGAGGTTTTCTCTCAAACTATGGCAGATAGACAAAACCCAATATAGATGTCCTGAGCTCGATTTTCGAGAAACAGACAATGGCACAAACCGCTATCGTCTATCTTTTTCGTCTACCAAGCTACAGAGCGTTTTTGGAAAATTGGCATTTTTGGATGACCTCTATAATCTCAATTACCAAGTGTCGAATCGAAAATCGAGTAACACATTCTTAAGGCACTGTTTGAGTAGAATCCGTTGCTGATAAGAAGAAAATTATGTATGCCTCAGTTTTCGATATATAGACATAACTTGTGTTTTCTTAAATGGAACACCCTGTAAGTTGTTTCATTGTTCGATCACAAGTTAAATTAGCTATCCAACGATATATCATATGTCATATTTATCTCTACAAAAAGTGGTTAATTTTCGAAACATTTAATATAATTGAGAGGATGCCATGGAAAACTATTAACAACAACACTTCTTATTAACCCCCGACCCCAAAAAAAGAGTTTATAAGTTTGACACGTATGTTTGCATGTCTTTCTGTCTGTCTGTATGTGGCTTCATAACTCTTCAACGGGTGATGCGATTTTGATGCACTTTTTTTTATTTGAAAGAGTATTTTGTCGAGAAGGTTTTTGCCATATTAGATTTTGATGTTTGGTCGCCATCTTGTTTACAAGCATTTATTTAACTTGCTTTGTTCTTGTGAGTCAAATCTTGCAATTGAATTTTAAAATAGTTATCCCCAATCGATTGAGCTGAAATTTTGCATACACGTTTAGTTTGGATGACAATGCATGGTTAGCTAAGTGACGTAATTCCAAATCCAATATGGCGGACTCCCAAATATGGCGGACTAGTTATTTTTTATGCACCCCCATGACATGGGTATCAAATGAAAGGGTTTGCTGAGAAGAATACGAAAATAAAATGACGTCACACTAAATTCAATATGGCGGACGCAACTGAATTTTAAAACAGTTATCCCAACTGATTGAGCTGAAATTTTGCATACACGTTTAGTTTGGATGACAATGCATGGTTAGCTAAGTGACGTATTCCAAATCCAATATGGTGTACCAGTTATTTTTTATGCACCCCCATGATATGGATATCAAATGAAAAGGTTTGCTGAGAAGAATACGAAAATAAAATGACGTCACACTAAATTCAATATGGCAGACAAAATTTTTTGGTTTTAACACTATATTTTGATCGTATAGTGTATTCGCCCATACGTTGCATTCTGAGAAATGGTGAAGGATTCGGTTTAACCTACAAGTTTTATATCGGATAGGAACGACGCAATGAATATAGATATATAGACTTCTCCAATAAATTAACGCACCACCAAAAAATAACCAAAAGTTTGAAGTTAGTTAATTTTTAAGCCCCGACCCAAAAAGAGAGGTTATAAGTTTGACGCGCATGTTTGTATGTTTGTCTGTCTGTCTGTCTGTCTGTGGCTTCATATCTCTTCAACGGGTGATCCGATTTTGATGCACTTTTGTTTTAAAGAGTATTTTGTCGAGAAGGTTTTAGGCCATATTAGATTTTGATGATTGGTCGCCATCTTGAATTCGCCATGTTGAACTTCTTTAGAAATTGTCCGATTGAAATAAAATTGAAAATGTGCAGACAATTATGGTAGCCGAATATCGTTTCGACCTCATTTTGATTCGGTCATATGAAACTGGTACGATTAGATACATTGATCGGGTTTTCTAAAAATTCTCAATTTTTTAACCCCCGACTCAAAAAGAGAAGTGTTATAAGTTTGACTCGTATGTTTGTATGTTTGTCTGTCTGTCTGTCTGTCTGTGACTTTATATCTCTTCAACGGGTGATCCGATTTTGATGCAGTTTTTATTAAAATTAAATATAACACATAAATATATTTATAATAGAACCGGTCTTGTAGACCGTGTGCGACTAGCAGAATACAAAATTGGACCGCGTCGGCTTAAAGGTTAAAAAGTTCTTTGTGGGACTCGTGATATAATAATACGATATGTTGTATGTATATGTTTAGTTTAAAAAGTATAAAATAAAATAAAATTACAAATTTAAAAAACCTCCGACACAAAAATATCGACTAAATAACTAATATAAAAAAAAAAATAAATTAACACAACCTTAAAAATTATGAAATAATTTTGATTCCATATACGAACTCTTATGATTTATTTAAATCCAGCTTACATTTTCTTTATGCCCTCGAGATATGCTTTCTTATACGCATGAATATGTCGGAGGCTGCTGTAAAGACGAACTACTAAATAGTTATATTCAAAACAGCAGCTCCCGATATATTCATGTGTATAAGGAAGCAAATCTCGAGGACATAAAGAAAATGTAAGCTGGATTTAAATAAATCATAAGAGTTCGTATATGGAATCAAAATTATTTCATAATTTTTAAGGTTGTGTTAATTTATTTTTTTTATATTAGTTATTTAGTCGATATTTTTGTGCGGGGGGTTTTTAAATTTGTAATTTTATTTTAATATAAAAAATTTTTGCCAAAATGAGGAAAAACTAAACTACAATAAATGTTCGAATTGTCTTCCATTGAAATTAATGCATATTTATGGCATTTGTAATATTTATTGAGAAGGCCATGGTAAAAAAAAGAAAATCGAAATAATCGTAAATGTCAAAAACTAATTTGTGAGTTAATTGTGAGTGAGCATTGTTAAAAGTGGTTTAATTTAATAATGGTGAAAAATATGATATGACTAAGTGTTTTATAGAATGCGGAGAAGATTCAAATTTAGCTTCCGAGCTTTATTTTGATAATTAAGTTATAGACAGCAAAACTTTGTGCCAAAAGTGCCGCCTGAACAATATTTTTAGATATTCAGAAAAGAGACAGCCAGACATAAAAAAATTCAAAAGGCTACAACAAAATTTAAAAGAGTTTGGATCATTTGTAAAACGTGGAGCAAAAATATATAATAAAGCAGGTAGAGAAGCTGTAGAAAATATTGTTTTAGAAACTGTAAGAGAAAAATCCTAATATATGAATCATCTCGCAAAATGCAGGAATATTTTTTAAGAATCCCAAAAACAACTGCGTTGCGTTGCTTAAAAAAATTAATTTAAACCCTACAGAATTGGGATTAGTCACCATCTATAACCAAACGAATTTCAATAAAGTGTCAGGATTTGAAGGAACAATTTTATGGAGAGACGAGGCCCATGTAAGCAGTGCTGGAATTTTCAATCGGCATAGTAACCACCATTGGGCTCATGAAAATTCGCACGTAACCGCTACAGTTAATCGTTTCGGTTTCGATTTAAAAAATATTATATTTAGAGAACGTTCTGATAACATAGAAGAATTGGAAAATAAAATATGCGTTTCGTACAATAACTCCTGTCATGATTGGAAATGCAACAAATGCTGTAAGGAGAAGTTGTCAAAAATGCATAGATGTCAGTGGAAGACAATTCGAACATTTATTGTAGTTTAGTTTTTCCTATTTTTGACAAAATTATTTTATATTATAGGAAGTGTTTTTGTTAATAGTTTTCTATGGCCTCCTCAAAAATGTATTAATTTTTTTGAAATTTAACCTCTTTCTCTAGAGATAAATATGAAATATTATATCGTTGGGTAGCTAATTTAAGTTGCGATCGTATAATAAAATAATTAACAGGTATTCCATTTAAAAAAAAAGTTATGTCTATATCTCGAAAACTGAGGCATACATAATTTTCTTCTTATTAGCAACAGATCCTACTCAAAGAAGTGCCTTAAGAATCTGTTACTCGATTTTCGATTTGACACATTGTAATTGAGCTATAAAGATCATCCGACAATGCCAATTTTTCAAAAACGCGCTGTAGCTCGGTAGTCGAAAAAGACAGACGATCACGGTTTGCGCCGTTGTTTGTTTCTCGAAAATCGAGCTCAGGACACCTCTATTGGTTTTTGTCTTTCTGCCATAGATTTAGAGAAAACCCCAAATCCCATCTAATTTAGTCCACCCTGTATAGAGGTCAGTAAAAAACCAAATCGAAGGTATTTTGCTCATCTATCAGCAAGAAAATATATTTTTTTTAATAATATTTTCCTTGACACTTTCAAAAAATGCATTTCTCACCCCTTTATACTCCTTATGCACGCATTTGAGTTATAGACTCTTCAGTTTCTTAATGTTGAAGGTTTTACTTTACTCTCAAATTTTTGTTGACTCCCTAATTTTTTCTCCTTTAAAATAAAATTTTCCCGTACTATTAAGTAATATGGCTGTGATATCCTGTTGGCTTAAAGAAGGATGAAGCCATATAAACAAGAAAATAGATGGTAAGTAGATGCGACGCCTTAAAATAATGTAACAAATTTCCATATTTATACAGAGTTTAGGTTTCATTACGGTAACACGTGTTCGGTATAGCTTCAATTTTTCACCAGGGCTTGATAAAAAGCGCATATTTCTGAATAAATGAAAATAATCGATTTTAAATTAGGCCCCAAATTGGACGGAAATTAAACCGTTAACACGATTGTGAAATTATGGATTGTGAGTTTAATGTTTTTTGAGAACTACTCAATTTACCTCTCAACGAGCTTTAAATTTAATAAGAGGCGTCGACGCTCATTTCCGTTCTACGGTTTTTGTTACTGTGTTGTGTTTCCCTCATTCACGTTGAGTTTATCATTTGATTTATTGGTTTAGGAATAGATCTGTCCACAAAATTTTGATTTCAGTTGAAAGTTATATATTTTTACAATTAATTATTTTTATTTATTTGCTTTTATCATGATTGGAGAATATTACTTAGGTATTAAGCAAATCACAACTTACACACTCTTTTATTTATTATGAAATTATCTACTTTCTGTATATTGTTGCCCTAATCTGGGCATGCTAATATACTACTTATGTTAATATTTTAAAACACTCATTATTGGAGAACCAATCAAAATAAATTCTGGCTAATACTGACAAAGTATTGAATTACATGATAGGATTCTTAGCATTCTTAAGCAAAAAAAATTATTATAAATACTTAAATCATTTATTTAAATTCAGTCACTCACACTTTTTTGTTTAATATGAAATTATCTTCTTTCTGTATATTGGTACCTCAATCTGGTCACGCTAATATACTACTTAGGAAAACACTTTAAAACACTCATCAGTAGAGAATCAATCAAAACAACTACTCTTCTAGCCAATACTGAGGAAGTGTTGAATTACATGATAGGATTCCTAGGCAAAAAAATATATTAAAAATACTTATATCACCTATTGAAATTCGGACATTGACAACAATTATTACATTCTATTTCAGCTCTAGAAAAGTACAAGTTTTTCTGAACTCGTTAGTTCTCATGAGTAGAGTATAGAAACATTCATTCATTATTTATAAGCCTATTCTTGATTTATTTTTACAACTAATTATTTTTTATTTATTTACTTTTATCATGATTAGACAATGTTATTTAGGTATTAAGCAAAGTAGTAGTTGTTTTGATTGATTCTCCAATGATAAGTGTATTAAATAAAAAAGTGTAAATGACTGAATTTAAATAAATGATTTAAGTATTTTTAATATATTTTTTACTTTAAAATACTAAGAATCCTATCATGTAATTCAATGCTTAGTCAGTATCAGCTAGAAGAGTAGTTGTTTTGATTGGTTCTCCAATGATGAGTATTTTAAAGTATTTACCTAATCAGTATATTAGCGTGCCCAGATTAGGGCAACAATATACAGAAAGTAATTAATTTCATAATAAATAAAAGAGTGTGCAAGTTGTGATTTGCTTAATACCTAAATAATATTCTCTAAAGTAATATATTTTAGTGGGTTATCTAACTACACTTTATGGGGGTCCGTGTGCAAATTCGCGGAAAAGTATTTTGGTTTGTGTCATTTTGTACCGTAAGCTGTACAAAATGTGAAAAGTGAGACAACTGGGACCCGCGACTGGGTAGGGGAGGAGTGGATAATATTTTTAATTGTTAATTACGTGAGAAAGCATCATTTTTAATAGTTTTTGCAAATTAAACAAATGTAAATGTCAGTGGATTTTACATAAAATTTATTGCAAAAGACGGCATTTAAATTGTCATAAAAAACACTAATTAAAAAACTATATATTTTGTGCTCCGATGCTTTGGAACCGAGATATGAAGAATTCATGTTTTTTGTAATTACCGCGAAATTTTAAAATATTTTTACTTGAAAATTTAACTGAATATTTCTCACAGTGTGTGCAATAAATTTTATGCAAAATCCGCTGAGATATTTACATTTGTTTAAGTTGCAAAATTGATTTTTAGACCTTTAGAAGCGAAGATATAAGCAATAAACCAAGTTGCAAAATTTATTTTGTTTACAAAAAGTTAAATAAGAATTAAAGCCGCCGCACAGTGGGAAAAATATGACCTTTTTTTGACAAAAAATCTGCCGACAGTAGAGATTTCAATCAAATTAAACGAAAAAAATAGCAAATACCCCCAAGTCATTGTACTTTAGAGTAGTGCTGCGGCAAAGTGGCTTTGGGTTAACCTAACCTAAAAGTCGCGGATATTACTTCCACATCCAGTGAGAATATAGAAACGACAAAAAATTTCTAAAAAACTTGATTGTTCAAATAGGCTTAGAATGTCATGAAACGTCGAGCTCTTAAGTTTGAGCAAAAAAAAATGTCTGTCTCTGTGTCTGTCGGTCTGTCTGCAACTTTTTGTACGCACGATTACTCTGGAACCGTTTAAGATATCGACTTGAAATTTGACACACATATGATTTTAACGAGTCTGAAACTAGATTATATTTTCATCATATTCCGTTGGAGGGTTGGGTGGTAAATTGGGGAAATGGGGGTAAATAGGTAAATCAAGCAGGTAAGAGTCCATAAAATTGGTATTTAGTATATACAAGGAAAGCTAATGTCTCAAAGAAAATTTTGTAATTAGCCACCTCCATTACTACCCCCATTATAAAAGGAGGTGAAAAAAATGCGATTTAGTATGTATACAAGAACTAAAGGCCTCATTTTTTTTTACTTCTACCCCTGCACCACCCCGATCCCCACTATTCTATGTGGCATATCGTTTTATGGGTTTTTGGGGTAGACGATTTCAAATATTATTTTATAAAATTTCCATAAACAATTATTTCCACGTAAAAAATTTTTTTCGTTGTGAGAGACTTGGATAGAAAAACTGGATGTGGAAGTAGTGATTCCTTTGGCAGCGGTTTTTTTCTCTTTATTCTGCGTTTACCTCCTTGGTCGAGAGTCACAAACAAACGAAGTAGTGTTCATGTAAATTGGATATCAATTTCATTTTTATGGGATCATACAGGTGCGGATACAGAATTGGCTTCTGTGGGGGGGCACCGGAAGAAAATTCATAGCAATACTCTTGTTATGAATGTCTCTTTCTTGGACATGGCCATCTTAACACGGCATATTTCTCACTTCTGGGGGGGGGGGGGCACGTGCGCCCGCACGTGCCCCCGTGCCATCCCCCCTTGACCCGCCACTGAGATCATCAGTTAATTGCTTATAAGTTTCTTGAAAGGTGGTGAAAATTCGAGATTCAAGTGAAATAACGATTATTATATTATTTTACTGACAGGTAAAAACAAGGATAGTTTTTTATCCACATGATTTTATTCCTATGCATTCAGACTAACCTAATTAACAGCTTCAAACCTAATATACCTATAAGTGAAACATTGTATGTATTAAATAACAGTCATAAACCTAAAAGTTTTAAACCTAACATTATCCAATTTCCGAAGTAATTTTTCGCGCTGAATCTGAATCTGAAATCAGAATTGGCCCATCATGTCAGAATTTTGAAATATTTTAGGTTAAGTACTTAAAAAATAACTTTTTTGGCTGTATAGGATTGAAAAAATTTTTCAACTTATTTCTAATAAACACATTATTTAATCTTCCTCTTTAAAATAAGCTTTCGAATGATCATCTACGATGAAACAATTTTTTTTTTCACCCCCCCCCTTTTATAATAGGGTGGGGGTAGTAATGCAGGTGGCTATTGCCAAAATTTACCCCAATTTACTCCCCAACCCTTCAACGGAATAAGATGAAAATATAATCTAGTTCCAGATCTCGTTAAGATACATATGTGTACCAAATTTCAAGTCGATATCTTAAACGGTTCCAGATTAATCATGCGCATAAAAAAGTTACAGACAGACCGACAGAGAGACAGACATTTTTTTTTGCCCAAACTTAAAATCTCGACGCCATAGCATTCTAAGCCTATCTGAGCAATAAATTTTTTTTTTAATTTTTTGTCGTTTCTATACTTCCACTGGATGTGGAAGTAATATCTGCGATATTTAGGTGGCAAATTTGCCGCAGCACTACTCTAAGGTACAATGTCTCAAGAGTATTTGCCATTTTTTAAATTTAATTTGATTGAAATCTCTACTGTCGGCAGATTTTTGTCCAAAAAAGGGCATATTTTTCCCACTGTGCGTCGTATTGAGTGATCAACACTATTTTTTTCGTATTCCTGAGGAAATTCTGCAGGGGGTAGACTAATTTTTGGCTAGTCCCAAAAGTTTCCGAAAAATCGTTATTTTTGAAGCTAAAATCACCGGACTATTTCCCGAATTCAATATTTTAAGGAAATAATTTCTCTACACGAGAAATTTCTTGACCACTTGGTAATATACCTACTTTACGCCGTCATATATTTAACATCTGTTTTCACGTTTATGTCTTTGTCTTACTGTCACATAAATGAAAACATAAAACGTGACCCAAGGCCTAGGATAGTACATAAAACGGTAATTATAACGTATGGCGTTCTTAAGAATGGTTGAAATGGGTTAGAAGCCCTCCAACTGTCTACAAAAAGCGATACACTCAAAATGTACGAAGCAAGCAAAATTAAGATAATGGGCATAAAGTGCTCTTAACAGAGTCTTGTAATGGGGCTGGGCTTACGCGAATTTTTACTAATAAGGCAGGTATTTTATAATCAGACATCAAGATGGTACAGCAGTTTTACGTATGTTTTTGAAAATAATTACTCACTCCTCTCAGTTGGTACCGTATACAGGATGTCTCATAAGAAAGTGCAAAAAAAATGAATAGTTTTATAAAGAAAAGTTACTAAAAATTATGAAATAAAATTTCACCTACAGTCTAAGCAATAAGAGTGGTCATCCAAATTGTCGAGTGTACGAAGTTATTGCTTTGATGTCTTAAACTTTGTTAGGCTACTGAAAAAAAAAACACATAACAGGTGGTATGGACGCCTTCGACACGATCGGGAACGATACAATGTCGTCCTGTTGGTTATTTTGGTATATTATGTACATAATTGTATATTGATTACACAGGCCCACAAAAAAAAAAAGTTGTCTGCGCCGGGGTACTGACCATACCTATCCCTTTTATTTTGAGCCGCTGAACACGAATCTGACTTTAGTTTTTCCCCTATACGTCAGGTTAACAGCAAATAAATATATAAATATCAGGATTCAACAGACTTTTTTTGCTGTTAAAAAAAACGGACGTGTAGGGGAAAAACTAAGGTCAGATTCGTGTTCAGCGGCTCAAAATACAAGGGATAGGTGTGGTCAGTACCCCCGCGCAGACCATTTTTTTTGGTTACCACTGTGCCACACTCAGTGTCGCACAATCCCACAAAAAAAAAGTCATCTGCGCGGGGGTACTGATCACATCTATCCCTTGTATTTTAAGCCGCTGAACACGAATCAGATCTTAGTTTTTCTCCAGTACGTCAGGTTTTTCTTCTAATAGCAAATAAATTTTATAAATATTAGACTTTTTTGCTTTAAAAAAAAACCTGACGTAAAGGGAAAAAACTAAGGTCAGATTCGTGTTCAGCGGGTCAAAATACAAGGGATGGTCAATACCGCGGCGCAGACAACTTTTTTTTTTGTGGGCCTGTGTTATTAGGCTAGGAAACGAAGACAATAATTCGGAAATAAATAATGCTCAACGGATTATTGTTTTAAGTTGTAGGGTTGACCGTTAGGAGTAACATACCAAAAGTCCTCAGCCGTGGACCTCATGTGTTAGGCGGGAGGGGGGTGGAAAGGGTCGGTTTGTAGGTTTTTCGTTATTATCTAGAAAACTAAGCATCCTAGCGAAAAGATCATTCTATACAAACTGAAAGTAAATTAAATTGTCTACAAAAAAGATACTATTCAGTTTTTCGCTAGGGCCAGTAGTTAAGTTAAGGGTGTACGTGAGTTTGAATATGCGAATAGCTGGAAAAACTGTGTATTATGGGAGGTAATGCTTAACAAGTAGAAAATTGTATAATATTACAAGTATTTACGAGGCCATGTTAAGTAATTGGTCGAGTTAATCGTCAAGATCATCATTATCATCATCGTCGCCGTTGATGCTGACGATTGGAGGCCGTTGGTACACGAAGCGCGGCAACTGCTGCACACAAGCGAGCAGGGTATGCCTACTTTGCAGCACCCGCAACGGAACACGCAGCCATTTGTGCACCCGCAAAATATGTTATTTAGGACGGATTCTGGCGCAACTGGGTCCGTGCTTGTGACGGAGGTAAGGAAGCCATCCGACCCCCTTATCCATCCCCAAGCAGTTGGCTCCTGCTGCTGATCTCCATATAGCCATTGCTGAATCTGCAAACAATAATTCGTCCTTTGTTGTTTAAAAGAATGTGACACAATCTTGTCTAAGCACAATACAAAACATAAGTTAATGTAAACAAGCATATATTGCTACAAACCTGCAAATGAACTCTAAGGGAGTGTTGGCGAGCAGCCCCTGTGGTGGATGGAAGTGCCGCAAAATCAGGCTTTGGCTTTGTCGGGGCTTTAACAAAGGCCTGGTGTCGTACCCAGTTCAGGTCTGCTCCTTGTGGGGCCTGGTACAATGCCAAAAAAAGCTACTCTCCTGCATCAGCTACCATGTCCTGTGTTGCTGAGGGAAGACTTTGTAGATGTCTGTGATCTGCTTCTCGGCCTTCAAAAATACTTTCACAAAATTGAAGCTGACAAAATTTGCTACATCACTACTTATATTTGTCGATATGTTGTTCTGTACATGAGATATCCGCCCTCGAAATTCGGAAATTGCGGAAAACAATTATTTCGCCTCACGTTTTTTACTCTATTTGTTAAGATAACTCTTCAAATGTTGTTCCCACGAAAAAGTCGCCGAGAAAAGAAGTTGTAGAGCATTAAATTTTTAAATTTAATTTCTGAAATTCGAGGGCGGATATCTCGAGAACAGAACAACATATCGATAAATGTAAGTAGTAAATTTTGTCAGCTTCAATTTTGTATAGAACTGTCAAGCCGCTACCTCGCATAGTTTCTGTCCCTAATATTTCCCTCTACACCCTTTTTTGAGCATTGGATATAACCGGACAAAGATGTTTAATAATCATCGTAGAAAAAAAAATTGTACAGAAATTAGTTTTATAGCAAGCTGAACTAAAATATCGAATAAAAAATGTCTGTTAGTTAAAATATCATTAAAGTATTTTTGATTAGATCATTACGAAATGAATAAAAGTTGCAGTCGGGCGTTGCCGACTGCGAATATTAAATATGATAGAGTTTGTTGAACTTAAAATTTGTATTTCAAATTACGAACATAGATAGCAGTATGGTAAAATATTTCTTATTGAAATTTGTTCATATCCGCAGTACAGGGTGATCGTCAGAGGCGTGTATAAGGTGTTATTTTGTAACAAGGGATTCTCATAGTTATTTATGTTATAAGGATCATAATGGCAGCATTCGAGTGGCTGTGAATATTTTCAGGCGAGGCTCTAGCCGAGCCTGATAACAAGATGCATGATTGTTTATGGTCCAAATTTCATACAAAATTTTATCTTCTGGCACATTTTGACACCAGTTGTGTTAACTGCATGCTAAATATTATCCTGCTTCGCCACATTTTTTTAAAATTTTGTTAGGGTGACCATCTTGTATATTTTTTATTTTATGTTTTTCTTCTTTGACAGTTGTATTAACTGCATGCAAAATATTATTGTCCTCCGTCGCATTTAAAAAAATTTTTTGGTGACCACCCTGTCTACTTGCTTTCATATTTTTTTCTTCGGCAGTTGTGTTAACTATATGCGAGATATTATCGTAAGCCGTCGTATTTCTTTTTTTTTTTTTTGGGTGACCATCCTGTATATATTTTTTCGTATTTTTCTTCTTTAGCAATTGTATTAACTGCATGCGAAATATTATCTTCCTCACATTAAAAAAAATTGCCGACCACCCTGTATTTTTTTAATGTTTTTCTCCCTTAACAGTCGTGTTAACCAAATGTTAAATATTACTGTGTTCCCTCATTTTTTTTCCTTAATTATGTTTTTTATGGGATCCAGCCTATATATTTCTCAACGAAACTGTTCCCAGTTCCACGTTGGCAGTAGCGTAAACTACCTACCAAATATTATCCTTCTCTGTCAAGTAGTTTTGTAGATATAACACCAACAGACAGACACACTGCAGGAACTGAATGGTTTTAATTTTCGTAATCTACGTAGTCTGAGTAAAAATAGGGGAAAAACCTCAAAGGATTTTTTTTCACGATTACAAGACTTCCCTTCAGTGAGCGAGGGAAGTGAAAATCACTACAATAAAATTGGGTTTTGGGCTCAGCTATCGTTCTAGTATACTAATATGTATCATTAAAAATAAAAATATTCAAAGGCGAATTTAAAAATTAAACTCTTTACAACTCGTTGCGTCAAAAACAAATAAATTTTAATTAGTGATTTTTGGCACGGATTCGACGAAAATAACATATTTTTCACAATACTATATTATACTATGCAATTCGTCATTATTTAAATATAAATTTTAACAAAACATAATTATACTAATAAACTAGATATAAAATTGAAATTGAAATATATCGGCTATAATTAAAATTTCATAAATTTAGAGCGATACATTTAATTTCTATTGTAGATAACTCAGGGTAAAATCCATTAAAGCCTTTTATTACATTTTGGTCATTGTTCTGCACTATTCAGGCTTTTTCTTTTCATATAATTTATAAAATGATATAAATTCTTTTTAGTTTGGATAACGACACCATTGGGGTTCGTTTGTTACAGCAATGCATGAGAGATAACCGATTCTATTTCTGCTGCATCGCTTATTGTTTAACAAAATGTGTTTTGATATTTGAAATTAATTTCAGATTCATTGCGCATTTTCTTATGAACGTTACTATTCGTCTAGTAAGTTCAAATATTTATCTCTTACATCTTATCTAAACAGAGAAATAAATAAACACAAACTATAGTGATAATTGTAGTAGGTTCCGTATATAATTCAGCGATATAAACAAGCTCGCAAAAAAGCGTAAAAGACACCGACCACTTTTGGTTAGTGTATCGCTAGCGCTAGGTTGAGCAGTACACAGGACCGGACTTAAAATGTGTTTTTAGTTTCAAGCAATCAATTAAAAGATACAATTAAATCCACGTTTTTATGCTCATCTTAGCCAAATACAAAAACTGGTGCTCTTTTAAGGACGTATTTTTTTAACAGTGAATAATACAATATCTGACATCAGAACTGTAAAATAAGTATGTTTAGAAAAATGTACACAAACTTCAACGAGTTTTTCTTATTGTCCAGAAAGATCCAATGAGGAGATATAATCATATCCCTTAGCAGAATATGATGATAACAGGATTGTTAATTAGGGACTAAGAGGTTAAAAGAAAATAAATATAAACCAGGATTTTTCAGTTAAAAATGACTAACTATTCTACAAAATAACAACGTAATAAACTTCCTTATTAAAATAACATAATAAAATTTCAAAGTAAAAACTGAATAAAAATAAATAAATAAATAAATAGCTAAACTCAACAACAATACAATATAAAAAAAACATTAAATTAGTAAGAAAATTAATAGCATTGTCCTACAGTAAAATAAATATAATAAAAACATTTCGTAAAAGAAAATATGTTTTATACTTACCAGAAATAATAACATTTTTCCAAAATAAGAATAATGAACCTTATCACTATCACTAACACTATTACAGAATACCACTCACTCACTATCACTGCCACTGTCACTGTCATAAATGTACCCACGGAACGTTAAATATAAACAGTAAATTAAATTAAATATAGAAATCTTTTCCATTGTCTGCATTCTTCGCCATTGTCACTGTTCCCTCCCACGTCGATGACGAATTTATTTCCTCTATTTGTAAAGATTTGTTTTACTGTTCAACAAAATAAACTATTTATTTTAACAGAAAGATTTAATAAAACTTTTAAGACAAAGGAACAGTTAGTCAACGTTGACTACATAATTTATTTCAACCTATCATCAATCGGCTAGAGCAAATTTCAACCAATTATATTCAGTGGGATTGGCCTACATTCTAGTTAGGAAATGTGTATGACCATTCTTTGTGATGATAATAAAAGAAGCCGAACACTTTACGGCCTTTTTGCAAATAAACTGAAAGTGTTATGCGGTCGGTACTCTTTACGGTTCTTTTGTGAGCTTTTTTATATCGCTGAATTATATAAGGAACCTACTATACTGTTAGATAAGGCTTTGAATTAATTGGTTAAAATGCCAACCCATTGTTCGCGTGGGAATTTATTTGAAACTCTTTCAGAAATTCTGAGAGACTAAAGATAAACCTTATATGGCTTTCTGCGAGGATTATTATGGAGATCAGTTTAATCCATCCAATATATAAATCGTCTGTCAAGAATTATTAAGAGCAATTAACTTCACGCGTCATCACAATTACCTTAGGAGAACTCAGAAATACTATTTGGTAATATTTAAATGTCCAAAATTAAGTATTTATTTAAATTAACCATTATCATCTTCTGATTCACATAAAATTACAATAGTTCCCCTTTTCAGAAAGGGAAAATATGGGAACTGCTAGTCTATCTCGTTATTTCTGTTTTTGGTAAATTAATAGAAGTTTTGTTAAAGCGGCCGCTGGCTAAATTTCTGGAATGAAATGATATAATATCAAATTCTCAATTTGGTTTTTTACTACTCAAGCTGTTCAACCGGTGCACAGTGGCACGAATCGTGATTTTTTCGTTCAAAATTATCTATAGCACTTATTTCGCAATTGATTGGGATACATTTTTGTTCAAAATACTCGTTATTTAATTTCCAATAAAGCGAGAGACAATTTTTAAATATGCTAACCAAAATTATTGAGCGTAGCCAAAATGGCCACTTTTTATTTAAATCTACATAAAACTTTTATTTAAATCTAAATAAAACTTACAAATAAAAACGTTTTTCTTATCCAATTTACATAAATCTTGTTACTCGGGGGTTTTTGAGGTCGCTGATTACGAATCTGATATCCAAATTGTCATAAACCAACCTGCAAGATGACGGAATCAATGGCGGCTATAAAATTCTAAAAAATGATGAAGAATTAAATATTTTTGTTAAAGTTATGCCGAGAAGTTTTGAATATTTCTGATAAGTACCTTTAAGTTAAAATAGGCTAAATTTTAAGTTCCAGGAAGAAATTCAAAATGGCGGATCTAATATGGCGGCAATAAGATGATAAAACTAACTTAAAAATAAATTAAACGCATTAAACTAAGGAATAATTAAGAATTATTAAAAAATTTAAAAAGAAACAAATTTTTCTGAAATTTTCAAATATATCCAATATGGCTGCCGTACATTATACTACGGGAGCCCACCCTAAATGTCCGTGCACTCCCTGATCCTTTAGGACAAAGCTTTTCATAAAGATTAAAGCCTAAGGAACAATTTAAGACATGTCCTAAAAAAAAAAAAATTGGCTGCACTTTCAAAATGGCGTCCGTTAAAAAAAAATGGCAAATATTGTTTTTGTCATTTAACACAAAACTTTCTGTACAAAAAATAAAGTGCATAAAATTTTCTACAATTTTGTTCCTATACAATATTTGCATTAGAGTTACCATTTTCCAGATAAATGATTCAGCTCTTAAGGTAAAATATAAAATTCAATATAAAACGTAACACTACGGAGGCCCACCCTAACTGTCCGTGCAACCCCCCCCCCCCCCCCGATTCTTGGGGACCATGTTTTTCATAAAGATTAAAGCCTAAGGAACAATTTAAGACATGTCCTAAAAAAAAAGCTGACTGTACTTTCAAAATGATGTCCGTTTAAAAAAAATGCAAATACTGTTTTTGTCATTTAACACAAAAACTAAAAAAGATGGAGAAAAACTTTCTGCACAAAAAACAAAGCGCATAAAATTTTCTACAATTTTGTTCCTATACAATATTTGAATAGAAGTTACCGTTTTCCAGATACCACTGTTACCGTTTTCGAGATAAATGTCTGCAAATTATATTATTATTATTATTATTTTTCAGTTTATTTTATTTAATTTTTATGTTAATAATATAAAGTTATATTATACGCCTTACAATAATTGTCACAGTTATTTCTTTTAAGTGATTTTCCGATACATGAATTTCCATGTTTTCTTAATTTTGGACTCATTTATCTGGAAAATGTTAACTCCTATCAAAATATTGTATAGGTACAAAATTGTAGAAAATTTTATGCACGTTGTTTTTTGTGAAGAAAGTTTTTGTCCATCTTTTTTAGTTTTTGTGTTAAATGACAAAAACAACATTGGCAACAGTTTTTTTTAACATATGGCCGCCATTTTGAAAGTACAGCCAGTTTTTTTTTTAGAATATGTCTTAAATTGTTCCTTAGGCTTCAATCTTTATGAAAAATATTGTCCCCAAGGATCGGGCGGGGGGTGCACGTACAGCTAGGGAGGGCTCCCCGACTATTAATTATTAATCCTAAATATGCGATTCAGTCCTCATTAATTTTGAACATAACCTTAAATCGTTCATATTAATATTTATTTTTTTATCTGCTAATAATATAATAAATACCTAACACCAAGAATTTTAAAAAAAAATATTAAACCTATCATAACCTAAGCCTAATAGAACCTTAAACCAAGAACTCTACACCTAATATAACCTAAGGCAAGAGTTTTACACCATAAACTTAGGTTTTGTTAAATTTAGGTTCATACTATATAGTTCATTGTGTAATGGTATTGTCTTAGATTATATTAGGTTCAAAGTTCTTGGTGCAAAGTTGTTGCCTTAGTTTATAGAGTTCTTGGTTTAAGGTTCTATTAGGCTTAGGTTATGCATTCGGACACATTTAAGATAAACACTTTCAAACAAAAATTTAGGCTATTTTGCAATATATTGCGGTCTCATCTGGAACTAATAGTCATAAAGAGTTTGAATGTCATCGACGTAGTATTTATAAACAGGTGAAAAATCAAGAGCCCGAGAACCGATCCTTATGCAATATCAAATTTTGTACAGTTACTTGATAGACTATAAGTTACATATTGTTTTATGCCTAGAAGGTAAGATTAATAAAATACCAACAGAAAATGGGAAAAGTTGAAACAAAACATTTTTGAAGTAATATAATCTGGTCTAAGGTACAGTGTTAAAGTGTATACATGATTTGCGGTTTATATTTTTGTAATACTTTCTGACGCCCAGCAGCCAACATTGTAATATTATTACTAAACGATCCAAAAAATTTGACGAGTTCATTTTTGACATACTTCAGTAATATACCAGAACCAAGCAATTTCAGCAGTTATACAGTACGTAAAATTTTAACATACTAAATTACCCGAATTCGAATCTACCAATACCTATAATGAATTTAAAGATTTATCTAAATTTATTTAAATATGGCCATTATTTTGCCTATCAATATAAACAGATGTGCTTTAAATATTAAAACATATCGTAACAAACATCGACACAGATATATATGCATAAACAGAATAAACAATAATTATTTTTGTTTGTTGCTGACAAGCTAATTATATGTTTATGTAACACACGTATCAAAGAAAAAAATTAATTATGATGCACATAAATGCTACAAATGATATATTGGAGCATCATTGGACATTCAAATTATTATCCAGCTTTTGCTATAGAAATGAAAATTATGCGCAGGATCATCCGCTGTCTATTTGCTAATATTAATTTAAGGGTATTTTACTGCATTGAATTGATAAAATTTGATTAATATTATAGTAATCAATGTATGTACAATACAGCCATTTATTTATGTATAATGTAATATAACGCCAGCATCAGCCATACTGGGGATGGGGTCACCTAAAATGGATCCTCTTTTTGTTGAGAGAGCGGCACACAGTGTGGCGTTCATGAGTTTTTTAGGTCAATACTCGACTCTAGAAATTGCAATCCAGCTTATTCTTGACACATGACAGATGTCAAAAGCATGTAAAAAATGTGAAAACCCTATAAAGGCAGAATCTAGACACTGTTATTTCCTATATAACTTCTTGGAAGTCCATCAATATAATTATTTTGTCATGATTTTTGACTTGCAGGATTTGAATTTCAAGAGTCCGAAACCATATACCCAAATAATTTTAGAAATGACCATTTTTTGGTCGAAATTAGTAATTCTTGGGCCCTTTTATGTATGTAATAAAATCTAAAGTACCAAATACCCTTTTATTTTAAGTTCTTTTATTCGCAGAATTTGTATATAAGTATCACAAACGGAAAGGTCAAAGGGCTACGAACTACAACCATTTTTTGGTTATTTTTTGGTTATTTTTTAGGCTTTTATCTGCTTGTGAACGGTTAATTGTGCGAGAACTAAATATCATGTATGTCACATTCTGTAATTTTTTTTGACATATGAGATTCGAGATTCATGGTTATTTGCAGAATAATATTTTTTTTAAACGACTTCAACTAGTTATACCTAGTTATATTTGATTTGAAAGTCAAAACAAAAAATCTTTTTATAAATGTATTTTATAAATAATTAGTAAATAAAGAACTTTGACTAAATGTAATTAATTATTGCTTTTTTCCTTTCTAAGAAAAAACATTATTTATTTATAGATTGTGCTTTTCTTTGAACTTCTATAGCTTTTAAAAATATTGAAGTACATAAACAGTAATTAGAAGGAAAAGATTAAAAGAAAAAGTATAATGGTATAATTAATGACCTTTAATTATATTAATTTACGTAAGGCTATAATAACTGTTATTATTTAGGTATATGGTTTCGGGCCCTTGAAATTCAGATTCTGCAAGTCAAAAATCATGATAAAATATGATATTGACGGACTTCCAAGGAGTTATATAAGAAATAACAGTGTCTAGATTCTGCCTTTATAGGATTTTTACATTTTTTTACAGGCTTTTGTCAGCTGTCATGTGTCAAAAATAAGCTGGATTGCAATTTTTACAGTTCTTCATTAAAGTACTAAGTATTCCGAAAATTTTGAGCCCAAATAGATTGACTTTTAAAAGGAGGAGTCGAATTTTGACCTAAATAACTCGTAAATGCCACAGTGTGCGGCAGGGACACAATATATGCTCAGCAGCCTTGTCTTCTGGATTATATCATCTACACTTGTCGAAAATGACGATATGTGAAGATGTTCATTTAGACAGAAATGTTTCTTGTTATTAAGCCTATAAATTATTCCTAGGTAAGTGGATACAGCGATTGCCTAACTTAAGATTGGGCGTAATTACACCATTCTGTTGTGTCTGCAGTTGCCTAGTTAATCCAGGAGTTCATAAAACATTTAAGGTACAGTTTTTCTTATCAAGAAAGTATGAATTGAATCCAAAGACGCTGTTGTAGTTTCCGGACCGTACAAAGTGCTTTCAGATTCTTACACTTTTATGTTTCATCTCTTCTTTGTACGTAACGTTAAATGTTTTATGATATTCTGCTGACGTCTTCAATATGATATTTATATTGGTATAAGATAGATGTGGCTACTTCTACTAAATAAATTCAAAACCAAGCTGCATATTTAACACGACTAAGAAGTTAAAGATTTATCGTGAACTTTTAGAACGGTCAGAGAAATATTGGCACGAGAAACTGTTAAAAGACACATATTGATATTTATTGTAGTAACCAATTTTCATTTAGGAAAATGTTGTTGGCGGCAAGGGAGTAAATTATAATTTATTAGTGTGCTCTGATTTTAGTTTCCTTACTACCAAGACTCTGTATTTTTATGATCTGCAGCGATACAGTCTGCTTGATTGAAAATGATGTCACAGATACTTTACGCATAAAAACATAATATAAGAAAAACGTCCGCATAAAGCTAAAATTAACAAATAGTCGGGAATCTGAGCTCCGATTTAAGGCTTAGTTTTTGAAGGGCGGAAAGTGTCGTACTCTATGTAAAATTGTCTGCTCTATCCAAATCCGGAGGGCGCATAGAAATCGGTGATTGCCTTCAACCCTTAATCCGCGAATTTACCGTTATTTCGGAAATTGTGAAAAACTGAATTATTAAAATATAACTTATGTTTTCTCCCACAAAACTCGAGTTAAAAATCTATATTTTTTTAAATTGTAGCTCATAGTGCATTAATGTAATAACCTAGTCAAAACAGATCCAGTATTTATAGAAATTTTAGAAAAAAATATCACGTGAACGTCTACGCAGTCGGCGCAATGATGTAGTCTGAGAGATTTTGTTGTTATTTTGGCACACTGACAAAAACTAAATCGTACAAAATTACAAGAAACGACCAAAATTATTTTTGGTGATTGATTAATTCATTCACTTTGAGTGAAACGGAAAATATGATTTTTTAATTTAGGCTGCTTTGCGATCGAGCACGCTATGAATCGAAACCAATGGCTGCGGGCACCTGTTTGTATTACATTTAGTTATGTACTAATAAAAACAATATTCCTATGTTAGATTTTACCGGCTTTATAGCGACTATAGCGACTCACTCACTGGAAATCGAGAAGTTCCTATGGAGTCGCGAAGAAACAAAAAAAAACATTCGATTCGATAACAAAAAATAATAACAATATACTTGGAAATACACAAAAATCAAATAAAATATAAGATGTATTAAAGAAAACGTATATTTACATCAATTTTAATTTTATTTATAGCATTAACGCTATAAATTTGGTGACCCCGACATGATCATATGACCTTCATTATGAGATCTAAGTTATCTGATTAATTGAAGAAGAGACAAAATTATTTCTACTCTCGAAGATAGAAGAAAATTCAGATATAATTACCCGAAAATCAACACATTCCTGATTTAGAACCACTTTTATCAATGATTTCAAGAAGAGATTCAATATAGCAACTACCACTATAAATTGATCGTTTAATTTTGAATAGATGTTCCTCTAATTTATGGTAATTCCCTATTTCCCAATTGAAGTTGAACATTACGAGTACTGTCATTTGCTGATATGTGAGTTAACATACATTTCCCTTTTCATCTGAGAAAATCATCAATCAACCAATTATGCCAACCTCGTTATCAGATTTAGTTACGACTGTCAAAAATTTTTCAATTACTTTCCACGATTCAATAAACCGAGTCTTACAAAGAGAAGATCTTTTTAATTCTCGATTAAACTCTTTAGAATCTAAGTTATCTAATCAATGTTTCGAACCTCAACCTTCTGCTTTTTTCTGTAATAACTGTAGGAGTACAAACAGTTCACAAACTCGTACCACTAATCGCAATCGTTCACCCAGCCGTAATAATGTTTCCAATAAATTTGATCGTACTAATAATACTATTTGTTACTACCATCAACTTTACGGTACCAAAGCTTATCGTTGTGGTGGTGAATGGTGCAAATCTAATAAAAGTTGTAAACAATTTGATAATTTTATGACGTCTGACTTTGACTTTTCTGGCAGCAAACGTCGACTTTTTATTTACGACAGATCTAACAACATGAACTTCCTAATCGACACTGGAGCTGATTTATCTGTGGTGCCACGTAATGCTTCCACAGATGTAAAAGAGAATTTTGATACGATATTAACCGCGGCTAACGGTTCAACCATTTTTACATACGGTAAGAAATTGTTAAAAGTCAATCTAAACTTACGCAGATTGTTTCCTTTCGTTTTCAATATTGCAGACATTGACATTCCAATCATCGAAGCAGATTTCTTGTCTCATTTCGGTTTAGTTGTCGATCTTAAAGGAGCTCGAATAATTGATAACAAGACTAATTTGTCAATTAATTGTTTTATAAAAAATAGCCTTTAGACAATTATAAATTAGACACGCTTAAATTTTTTCCTTTAGCAGATAAATATAACAAATTACTTTTACAATTTCCTAATTTAATTAGTTCACCAGATTACAATTTACCTATTAAACATTCTGTTGCACATCATATAGTTACTGAAGGTCATTTACCTTTTTCACGACCTCGTAGATGAGACAATCTTAAATTTAAAATAGCTCAAACAGAATTTAACAACATGGTGTAATTGGGTATCTGTAAACCGTAATCTTCTCAAGTTTCTTCACCACTTCATTTAGTAGCAAAAAAAAAGAGAAAAATGATTGGAGACCTTGTAGAGATTATCGACAACTAAATACAACTCTCTAGCTCTCAGTTGCACGGCTGCACTATTTTCTCCAAGATTGATTTACTGCGAGCGTACCATCAGATACCTGTCGCTGAAAATGACGTTTATAAGACAGCCATAACAACTCCTTTTGGATTGTTTGAATTTTCCCGCATGCCTTTTGGCCTACGCAATGCCGGTCAAACTTTCCAACGTTTTATGAATGAAGTACTTGTCAACTTACCTTTCGTTTTCGTCTATTTGGATGATATATTAATCGCAAGTCAATTAGATGTACAACATTTGCAACATTTGGAAACAGTTTTCAAAAGATTAGACACATACGGAATTAACATTAAAACATCGAAATGTATCTTAGGAGTTGACAATTTAACCTTTTTAGGTCATCAAATCTCTTTGTCAGGTATTTTACCATCAACTGAGAGAGTCGAAGTTATTAATAACTTCCCTTTACCGACAACTCTCAAACAACTACAACGTTTCATAGGTATGGTAAATTTTTATCATCGTTTCATACCTCATTTTGCTGAAATTTTACTTCCCCTATATTCTCTTTGTAACAGTTTATCTCATGATAAAATTACAAAGATAAGTAGTTGGCCTGATGAATGTTTAGATGGATTTTCGAAAGCCAAAGACGCTATAAGTAATGCAGTAGTTTTAGCTCATCCTTGCAATAATGACGATACTATCTTATCTCTCTCAGTCGATTGTTCTAACCTTGCCATGGGTGCAGTTTTAGAGCAAAAAGATAATAAGGGATTTCTTGCTCCGTTAGCATTATTTTCCCGTAAATTAACCCTAGCATAAACCAATTATTCGGTTTTCGACAAAGAACTTTTAGCATTATATACTGCAATTAAACATTTTAAATTTATACTTGAAGGTCGAAAGTTTAATTGTTTTACAGATCACAAACCTTTAATCAACGATTTATTCACAAAAGCAGAAAGATCTCCTCGTCAAATACGTCATTTAGAATATATAGCTCAATTTTCTTGTAAAATACAACATGTTAAAGGAAAACATAACGTAATAGCTGACAGCTTGTCACGTATTTACGACACTTCTTCTTTAAAACAAGATATTTTACCAATTCAACTTAAAAATTCTCCCTTCCTTAATGTTAACTTTGACCTAAAGTTGCTTAGTGAAGCTCAGGAGAAAGATTCAAATCTCAACTATTTATTGCCAGATAAATCATCACTAACTAAAACCAATTTCATTTTAAAAAAGATACAAATTCCAGATTCAAATGAATTTATTTGGTGTGATGTTTCTCGTACAAAAGTTAGACCTTTTGTTCCACTTGTTTACAGACGAACGATATTCGATATTTTTCACAACTTATCTCATCCTGGTATTAAAGCCACTAGACTGTTGATTTCAAATAACTATTTTTGGCCGAAAATGAACACAGATTGCAATTTATGGTCAAAATCGTGCATTAACTGTCAAGCTGTCAAAGTCAGTCGACATAGGAGAAGTCCTCTTGGAAACTTCATCATCCCGAAAAGCAGATTCGACCACATCCATATAGATTTGGTAGGACCATTACCTCCATCCAAAGGTAACTCTTACATTCTTACGGTGATTGAACGATTCACTAGGTGGCCGGAAGCGTACCCTCTTCGCGACATCACAGCAGAAACAGTTGCGCGTACTTTATTTTAAAATTTTGTCAAGATTATTTAATGAATTTGCAAAGTTTTTAGGTTTTCACAGAATACGTACAACTGCATATCACCCACAAGGGAACTCTCTAATTGGAAGATTTCATCGCTCACTTAAAACTTCCTTGTTAACTAGAGCCAATACATCACATTGGACAGATGAATTACCCATCATTTTATTAGCATTTAGGATAACTCCCAAGGAAGATCTGCAATGTTCACCTGCTGAACTTATATATGGTCAAACCCTTCGTTTACCTGGCGAATTTTTCGTTGAATCGTATAATTCCCAGATAGGGATTCCCAGAAGGACCGTTTAAAGTTTTATCTCCTTCAGACAAGTTGTTTACCTTTAAGAAAGGAATCAGAGTCATAATTGTCAATATTTATAGGGTTAAACCAGCTTTTGTATTAGTTGACAGATGTGACACTTTGCCTACCCCGATTAAAAAGTACGTTTCGCAATCGACACGTTGGTTGATTGACTCTTTTCTTTTTTAACGAGGGGGTGTATATAGCGACTATAGCGACTCACTCACTGGAAATCGAGAAGTTCCTATGGAGTCGAGAAGAAACAAAAAATAATAACAATATACTTGGAAATACACAAAAATCAAATAAAATATAAGATGTATTAAAGAAAACAAATATACGAATATTTACATCAATTTTAATTTTATTCATAGCATTAACGCTATAATTGACTTGAAATTTGGTACACTACAGTGCACCTACATATTACAACTACATTATTATATATTGATCTTATTCCGTTGAAGGGTTGGGAGGTAAACGTGGGTAAATGGGGATAAATAAGTAAAAGTTCATAAAATTGGGATTTGGTATTTGTAAAAAAAGCCTAGATCTTAAAATTTTCTTGGCATCAGCCACCTCACTACCATTCTCATTTCAACCACCACACCATTATTTTAAAATGTTAGTGTACAAGAAAAAATTTAATTAGGGAGAGGGGGTGGTAAGTAGGAGGACTTGGAAGAGTCTTGGATGTGGAAGTGGTAATTCCTTAGACAGCGGTTTTTTATTTCATCATAACATTGGAAACAATGAATAGATATCTGTATGAATAAAATTGTCTTTATATATAATAGATATGAATATATTTACATCAGCTAAGCGAAATACATTAACATTAATAATTAGAAATTATTATAATTATAAGCTTTCATCAATACATTTACCAAAACACTTGCAACCAATAATGCAAGACACTTCAGTTCTCTTGTAGTAACCCTTTTTGTTGCAAACGACTACTTAGAAGTGACTGGCTTCGATTGTTTCTTAGACATGGTAAGCATTACTACACCTACTGTCAAAGTTCAACCATACTGAAGAACATCTGTCAGTTTTGGAGACATATTACCTGTTTTATTTGAAATAAGAAGTGTATAGGCGCATCTCTTGGCATGTTCATAAAATGTGTCTTCAGTAGGTGGTAAAACCTCAATATCACTCTTGCAGTTTAAATATAAATATGCCCTTAGTTCGTTAAGGCTTCCATGGAAATGTGAGTGACCATAGAGAGAGAGAGACATTTAAAGAATATGGGGGCTGTGTTTATAAATTCCATGACGTTGCAATCGTCCACTCAATTTATGTATTGTGCCAAAGGATTGAATGTTTCCCAATTTTCAATTTGCCGTTTTAAATGCTGCATTTTTTCCCGTAAACGTGTAGCTTGTGTCGGACCTGAATTTTTGTTTCGGATGTTCTGTTCGTTTTCAATGTAGAAAACTTAAAGCTTGATATGTTTCTGTAATATACCTTCCTTCTGTATATATGTATATATGCATATTTGTACACACTTCTCTAAAAGTCCATAGTTCAGATGGATGAGAATACAGCTAATGACCATGGTCGAAGCCGAAATAAAAAAAAAGAAAATCTTTTAAACAAAATAAAGCCGGTAAAACCTTACACAGAAATATTGTACCTATTAATACAGTACCATATAAGTAAATATAACGCAAAAGAGTGCCCGCATCCGTCTGTTTAGTTTCGTAGCGCGCTCAATCGCAGGACAGCCAAATTTAAAAAAAAATCATATCTTCCGTTTCACTTAAGAAATCAGTATGAATAAACCACTAAAAATAAATTTGGTCTTTTCTTGTAATTCCGAACGATTCAGTTTTTGTCGATTTCTCGAAATAAAACAAATCTCGCAGGCTACATTTTCCAAGCTCCGACTATGTAGAAGTTCATGCGATATTTTTTCTTACATTTCTATACATATTACTTGTGTTTTAAAAAGTAATAGACTTCTAGCTCATGTTTGTGAGAGAACACCGCAAATTTCAAAAATTCAGTTTTTCACAATTTCCGAAATGAGGGTAAATTCGCGGATTAAGTGTTGAAAGTAATACCCGATTTTTATTCGCCCTCCGGATTCGCATTAAGCAGAAAATTTTATATCGAATACGACACTTTTCTACGCAGCTCTGGAAGGGACACATACAATAAAATAATTTCTATTTCTAAAATTCTGAGTTATAACTGGCAATTTTGACGCGAAATTTTGACGTAAAATTCCCAGTTATAATACGGAATTTTAGAAAGAGAAATTATTTTATGTGTCCCTTCCAGAGCTTCGTACTTTTCAGCTGTATGTCTGACATGTCTAACTGAAAGATAAACGTCTCCAGAATCTGGACCAAAAGAACCTTTAACATTTTCTAAAATCGTTGTAATAACATGCATATATATATATATATTTCAGTACAAAACGAAAGACGATAAACTTCTTGTGTTTTTTTACATTTAGCATAGTATTAAAAATACTACTACTATTCGGCAGTATTTATTTAGTACGCAACTTTATTATAGCCAAATTTGTCATACATTTCTCGAAACTTGTGAAATATAACTATATTAATATATTAACAGTGTTACGGTCGATTTTCACATTTAATAATGGCCAGAAATTTATGTACTAATTTTCGTTATTTTCCCAAATTTTATTGTGCATTTGAGCCTATTGATACCGTCTCTCGCCAATAGATATTAATAGAGTATAACTGGTTGCATAATAGCAATTATGGTTCACGTCGGTCATTAAATATGCTTTGATACAGGTAGTATGGGTGAGTGTGTTCAGATATTCATTGTTAGAGTGCATTGCAAAAACGCCCTTTTAAAGCTTCTACAATGGCCAGTATTGTTGATTAAACCTTCTTTTGGTGGGTAGATTTATGAGGGGATGGCTTTCAGAGTTTATTATGATAATATTTGTGGATATAAACGAAGTTAGGAAAATCTATTCTAGTTGTGGGGTACGCCGTGAAGTGGAAATTCTGAACTACCGAGACGAAAGACAAGAACTTGACATTTTGATAGAGGACATTTTCTTGGTCATTTTTCCTTTTGCTGCTAGAAGATTGAGTCGTCTGAATACGAGTTTTAGCAATATTGTAAGTTTTGCTCCATTTATGGGATTTAGTATTCATCACGACAAGATTAGTTGTATTTTCATTTGGTTTTGAGAATCGATTTGGGAAAATGCAGCTACGGATTTCCGGATAAAGTCAATTTTCAAAGCACGTGGCGTCGTCTGAATGCAAGGTTTTGGATGCCATTTTGACGGCAAAGGACTTCTTTCAGCCCACATCACATCTCAGGTACGTCTCTGAAAACCCACTTAAAGTTGAAATAGATTTGTAATTTAGGTTATTTATTTTATTGCAGGGCTGTTTGTTTGTTCATTTGTTAGTTGTTTCGTTGTTGAGTATGTTATAAGTATTGGGATCTATTTGTTAGTTTATGGCTATTTGGATTGATACTTTATGATTTTACTTGGATCTGTTACTCGTATTCTACTTGAGCTTTTATATCACATTCTACACTTTACGAGGGACTTCCAACCTGACTCTGGTTTCAACTTCTAGTCCAGATTTTGGTGTCTAGATGGTGGATTATTGACTGACATCTTGTGTATGTATGGTACTGGGGATCTCGGCACGTTACCTTAGACTCCACGTAGATGGTCTACCACCTAGAATTACGCTACCCTGGTAGGACGGGAAAAGGTATTCAGACACTACCAAAGGTAAGCGGAATCATATTCGCTTAACGAGGGATCCGGTGCAACAACTCAACGTCCACGGGACAGTAAAATAAATTTTCAAGGAATATTGGTAATATTTTGCTCGTAACGTAAATCTCAGTAACATTTTATATTTCAGTAATATTTGGTATATTTTGTGTATCGTTACTTCATTAACTGAATAGTTTTGCCTTATTTTACAAATAGATGTCAATAATTTTAAGTAATTTTATGTTTTACCGTACCTTGGGTCACTTGTGGTTTTTTTTGTCACGCTTCTGGCATATGACCTTTTGTACATTCATCTAGAATTTATTATTTTGTAAGATATTTTGTATATATTAGGTTAAGCGTGTGGGCCCCACTTATTAGCCCACTTGTTAGTTCACTTATTAGGGTATATTGTGATACTTGAACTGCGTACTGAGTTATCGGTGATAATTGTTAAATATTTTGTACTACGTACCCTGATATTTTATTAAATGTTTAATTAGAACGACGTTGTCTTTTATATCTGACCACCTACACCACCCCAGTTATCGAAGCCACCCCCAAGGTCCTGACTAGTCGACCGTGTGAAACTCCCTCCTCACTAGTGTATTGCAGAGGGGGTATTGCACGTAAAATATTAAAAATTTTGTTCAGGGCACAGGGTAACTACCCTACCCTGTGTTCGAGGTTTAGCAGCCTTTGGGGCCCCCTTTTATAAGTGGGCCCGGGCCCGGTAACAACAGACGAGAAAACTGTACTAGTACTGTTGTCAAACTGTTCAGGAATGGAATTTGCATTGCTCAGTTAATAAATAGTATAGTAACTAGAGGTTTTAAATTCGGAATAATGTCATATGAATTAGATTTCGCTTCTCTTTGACAATTTAATAGTGAACGCATCAAAGAACAGTTTATATATTATGCAGGTGCTTCCTAATTTATAGTATGACCCTTTTCAGGGGGTGGCACCTGAAAAACAAAATTTGAGCTGAAGAAGAATCAAATTTTGAGAAAAGGCTCTATGCAACTTTTCATAAAAAATGAAAGTCATCGACTTGAAAATTGCGACTTTAAATTGAAAAAAAAGGTATTTCAAAATTGTTTTCACCCAAGAAATCGAAAAATATCACATTTAGCCAAATTAATAAGAAAACTGGTAAACTGAAGATAAATATCGTATTTTATTTTCAATTTCTGTAGAATTGATAGTTTCGGAGATTTGGAACTATAAAGATGGTGTCCGAACGTTTATGAAACGAAGTAATTAGTTTAAATGTTAAATATCTCAGAAACTATGGCACTTACAACAAAAGTGTTAACGACCAAAATAGAACATTATTATTTTTGCTTTTAAATGATTTCTGGATTGCTTCTATAGCATAAGAAACAAAGTGCTTCTTCACATTTTGTTAATGAAAACGTCGTCATTTTGTTACCATAAGTAGTCAGTAACTAAAAAATATAATTCTCAAATACAGTTCTTTGTTTAATATATAGCACGATCTAGACGTTCAACTTTGTCCGTTCATTTACAGCACTTCAGAAAATAATTACACTTTAAACTGTAGAGATTTTCGAAAAAACCTAAAATTTTTGTTTCTTTGTAAATATCTCAATTAATATTAGTTTTAGCGATAAAGAAATGAAGGATCTCAAAAATAAAGCTTATAAACTGAGAATTAATTTGTTTTTATATTGATGTAAGATTAGTAGTTTGGGAGATATTTAAGATGGAGTTCGAACGTTTATAGATTGAGGTATTTAGTTTAAATGTCGAATATCTTAGAAACCATGACACTTGAGTCTACAATGCTGAGAACCCGAAATAGAGATAACTAATCAAACTTTAAAATGATTCTTTGCATGTTTCAGTATCATAAGAAATAAAGACGTTATAGTCGAAGCAATGTGGGCCTTCACACTTTTATTAACAATATGCCATCATGTTGTTACTGTAATTATCTAGTAATAAGAGAAATCTCAAACACTGTCTCTTGTTAATATATAGACCTAGGTAGAGATGCTTATTTATTTGTCCGTTTAAAACACTTGCTTTAGAGAAAAAATCCATCCTCATATTAGAACCGCCATTTTGATTTTTTTAATTTTGACTTCAGATTCGTAAACAGCATTTCCAAAAACATAAATATCCTACATTTCAAAAATAAATTAACAATGCTTTTTCAAATAACAAATATTTAAATGGCCCCTCGGGGGTAAAAGCAAGTGTCGGGGCCATATAGAAACTGAAAATCATACCTTTTACTACAATAATTATCCATATAATAGAAAAATTATCATTACAATTTTTAAATTTTAAATATTTTTTACTTCTGGGTACTGTGCTAAAAGGAATTTATTTTAATGAAATAATATTTAAAATGCATTCCCCTTCCCCTTCAATATGTATCTAACATTTAAAATTTCTTGCGATTTTTACTAGGAAAATGTTGATCTCTGTGCCACTTACATCCATCCTATTCTACTAGAATCAAGATGTAAACCTATCGAGAATTATTGATGAATAGTATTGTAGCCATTATTGTTCGGTCCTCATGAAATATTCACTATCTTACTCATATCGAGCTTCTTAATTCCCTATAGATAGGGGTGGAACTTAGAGGGACTGTCTGCGTCGAAGTCGGGGTCTTGTAAAAGGATTTTTAAAAGTTTAACCACTATCCTGGACATCATGTTGTATATCCTCAATTCACGTATTTATTAAATTTTTGTGTTTGATTTATTTATAGATTTTCTTCGTAAACCAAATCAGTTTAGATAAATATGAATCTATTTATTTAAAAATCTCATTCAAATATTTACTATTATGCATAGTATTTTGAACTTAAAAGGAGAAATCGAGAGAAAATTATTTTTCACTCGGTCTTCCCGTCTCTTTACTCTGCAAGGTCCTTCCAATATTTCAATGTGGTTTAGATTTTTAATATTATTATAGCTTTATACAGGGCGATTCGCGAGGAATGTGTAATATCCGAATGGCAGATAGAGGCACTTCGAGACGAGCCTAGACCACCAACGAAAAAATGTTTTGGCCATTGGCTAAGAAGATACAGGGTGTTTTATGTATTTGAACTGAAAATCCAAAGAGCTATATATCTCTGCAAACGGTAAGATGCAATCGAATGAAATTTAGCAGTAATATTCCTTAGCTGGGACTTGTCAAAATGGCGTACTTGGTTTTGAAAAATCCAAGGCCGGACTCGAAAAAAACCTGCCCTCCTCGTTTTTGACAAGAAAGTACATTTTTCTAAAGCATTTCTGAAAAACTATTAGTGGATTCGGAAAGTACAGAAAAAATGCTATCAAAATAGCGATTCAATTTTGACGGCACACCTAAACCGTTTCCGCAAAAAAATCAATCATCAGATCTATATACCTTCTAAGACTTCATATAATACATAGCAAAAAACCTTCCTACCTATAGTCTAGTCAACGAATGGCCCAAAGGGTGGTGAAGAGTGCGTGAGCAGCGATTCCTTTAGAAAGTTCTTCAGGGTGTTTCAGGAGTGAACATACTGAAAGTCCTGACGTCTAGGAGGTGAGCCGGAGGGGGGGGGGGGGCACAAAGAAAGTAACAATTTTTGTTTTTTCGCTTATATCTCTAAAACGGTAAGTCGTAGGGAAAATTTTTCTTATACCAAATGAAAGCTCATGAAATTCTCCACAACTATTATTTTATATACATTTTTCCAATTCGCAACCGTTCCGGAAAAGCAAGGTGGGCTTCTCAAAATTGTACTTAAAGTCAGAAGTCATCAAGGAAGCTGCAGTCATCTTTTACAACCCCCCTCCCCTCCACTCAAGCCAAGGTTGAAGAAGCTGGGAAGATTTGCTTCCTCTTATATCAATGAATTTAAAACGTGATGTGATCACGACTTTCATAATACGACGTACGGGAGAAATTGTTAATTGTTCCCTATCCCTAAATAAGCGCCGACATATGGTGAATTAACTACTTTGGTAATCTGTGCTGCCGCAGATATGCATAATATGTATAATATATATTATGATTTGTTTATCCAAATAACCTGATGTATGGATTGGTAATAAAGCAAAAGCACTAGGTTTTGAATGGAACTTGATAATAGGATATTTTTGTAAAGTTGTACAAACGTTAACATTTCGGAAGCATCAATAAATTTCTTGTTTATATTTATGTTTATTTTATACGAATTTTTGTTAATTTAAAATGGTAATTTTATTTTTTAATGTTGTACGTTTTATAATATATAAGGATGTTTTTAAAAATGTTATCATTTGCTTATTGCCGTATTTTTATTCATATTTCATGCCGAAAAGTAAATGCTCAATATTTGCAATAATATTGCTAGTATATATTTAATCATATAAAAATTTTTACGCATGGTTTTAGTAGTTAGTTACTTCTGGTGTTATAACAAAAATGTTCCTTCACAACCCTGCCTCGAATCGCCACATCGCATCGCCAGTCAATAAAAGACATAAAGATATTTATATAAATATCTAAATAGTATGAAATGCGTATCTAATAACGCTAAGGCACGGGATCGCTTGCTTTACGTGTTAATACATACGGCCGCAAACAATAAGCGACTCAAATAAATATCGTGAAAGATAATTGATCTTGGTTGAATCTTAGACCTCGGCAAGGGAACGAAACACGGAAAGTCGTGATCATGTCATGCTTTTCTGTCAACTTTACTAACAGTCGTTACCTGTGATTTGTTAATATCAGTGACTAAACCACAGTTCGTGATATATCGCCAATCACTAGCACCAGCAAGACAGACCTCTCTCAACCGGTACCGCTTCCAGTCGTTCATGAGGTCAGTGGCAAATATTAAGCCCGACATCAGCTCCCCCCACCAACTGAGAGCGCAACTAAATAGCATTCCCAGCGCACCTACCACCAAGTGCAGCAGTGGCTCGGGAATGAGCTGCCCCGTCAGGAGTGGGTGGAAACATGTAGGAGACACCCTGGTGCCAATTACAACAGAAGATCCACTAGTACCTTTTTTTTTTATCATCTTTAAAATACAATTTTCTGTTTTTCAGCTGAAAACCTGTTTTTCGAAAATTTTCACTTTTCCGGAGCGTGTAGTTCGAAAACGATTGCGAATTCGAAAAAAATATATAAAATGAAAGTTGTAGAGAATTTCACGAGATTTCATTTGGTATAAAACCAAAAGTGGGACTTTCTTTGTGCCCCTCCTCCGGCTCACCTCCTAGACGTCAGAACCTTCAGTATGTTTACTCCGTAAGCACCTTGAACAACTTTCTAAAGGAATCGCTTAGGTCCCTGCTCAAGCACTCTGCCCCTCCTCCATTGACAGAACTACTAGTCGATAAGAAGAAGAAAAACAATAATAATAAATTATAAGCTAAATGATTATTTTGATTAAGAAAGACAGTTTGATTTTGAAATTGAAAAGAATAGTAACCTATACATTTATCATAACCTTGACAACAATAATTATTTTGTGAGAATCCGCCATTTGTTTCTGAGCAGCACTCTCAGTGCACCCAGTTCTGTGGTGGTATTTTAAAATTGTTTGACAAAATTAAGTGTCATGTTTTTTACTGTTTTATTAAGTTTTTGTTTAAATTTTATTGCAATCCTGCATAATTATTAGAGTTAGATCCTTGTCAAACGGTTTTGTTTTCCTCTTCTCCGAGAATAAAGTGCCCAGTGTTAAATGATTTTTATTGCTAGCTTTTTGGTTTTTGGAAATTTTGTATAACATGCTGCGAAGAAAATAAAGCCAAAAGACCAAAAAAGTTTTTGATAGCATAATTCTTATTGTACCTTTGATAGTTTAGGTACAGTGATTTTTTGGAGCGCGCGAATTGCAGAAATTGAGTATTAATACGCCCGCGTCCACTAAAACTAACTAGTCTCAGGGCGGTGTACGATCAACGTTATTCGTTTTGTCGAAGGTCAAATTATAAAACCGTTGCCCAAGGAATCACTACTTCCACATCCTGATCTTCTATCCAAGTCTCTCACAACGAAAAAAATTTGAATGTGGAAATAATTGTTTATGGAACTTTAATAATAAAATATTTGAAATCGTCTACCCCAAAAACCTATAAAATGGTATGTCACATCGGTAGTGAGGCTGAGGGTGGTGGAAGGTAGGTGGTAGTAGTGGTGGATAAAGTAAAAAAAAAATTGAGGACTTTGGTTTTTGTACACACACTAAATGACAATTTTATTTTTTTCGCCCCTTTGAATAATAGGGTGGGAGTTGGTAATGGGGGTGGTTAATGCCAAAAAAATTTTGAGACCTTAGCTTCTCTGATATATACTAAATACCAATTGTATGGACTCTTACTTGCTTGATTTGCCTATTTACCCCCATTTACCCCCCAACCCTTTAACGGAATAATCTAGTTCCAGATCTCGTTAAAATACATAGCTACGTAAATTTAACGTAAATTACGTAAATTTCAAGTCAATATCTTAAACGGTTACGGAGTAATTGTGCGCACAGACCGACAGACAGATTTTTTCTTTTTGCTCAAACTTAAAATCTCGACGTTTCATGACATTCTAAAAACAATAAAAATTTTAAAAAATATTTTTGTCGATACTATACTTACACTGGATGTGGAAGTAAAATGTGTAACGATATTCTTTCCCTTATTACCACTTGTATTATATTGTAGAACGTATGGCTATTGTGCGAATTGTGCTTGGATTATCTGCTAAAAAAATTTTTAAGATAAAAAAGCAATCTAAGTTTCATTGTAAAATGGAGTGGATTTTATGTGGCGTAGTAATAGAGGAGAACGATAAACTTGGACACAAGCCATGGAAACAGAGTTTCTATAATTAGGGCTGCGGAAATTAAAAGAGACTTAATTTAGGATATTTTTTTCTTTTTTGTTACCTAATTTAGGCGAAAATAACACGTTTACTCAATTATTGTGTGGATCTAGAGTAAAAATGCAATGCATGGGAATTTCGGATAGGGACTCTGACACAGGAAATGTCGGATACAAATATTAAGATTGCCACGTTCAAAAAAAAGTGCTTTAAGAAACTGTCTTTTCTATTTAGCTCCAATAATAACACAAAAAAAAGGAAAACTCGATAGTTTACTTTTTATCAAAACACTCCAAAATTATTACTTTTCCTAAACTTCTGTTTATGAAATTTTATTAGCCCCCTAGTTGCGCAACTTTTTTTCCATTTACTATAATATTATTTTTTAGCGTTTTCGAGATCCCAATGTAATGCATTTTTATCCCAGATACTTTATTTGAGATTTTTAATTCCTTTTTGCCTTCAACCTTAGTCCTTAATGAGCCACTAGAAAAAATAAGTTATCCTTTCAGATCCTAAAACGTAATAAAACAGTCCTAAACATAAAAAAATAATAATGAAAACTTCCGTTACACACAATAAATAATAATTATTATTCTTAAGTGCCGCGCGCGTACGCTTCGACAATTCCTCCATACTAAAAAATTCGTAACTAGCAAACTGTTGCTAATAATGAAAATATTTTTTTTCTAAAAACTTTTTTAGTCTATTGACTTCATTTTCTTCATAGCATGTTACACAAAATTTTCAAAAACAAAAAAGTTCCTCGCTTAGTGAAAATTTGATGGCGTATTCTCTAAACTTTCAGGGTCATCTACGTTTTTGGCATGTTCACATTTTTTTTTATTAGCAAACCTATATAAAGAAAGAAGCGCTTAAGTGTGTGTTTTATAGCAAAAAAAAGTTCACATCGATAGCTCAATTCATTTTTGAGATATGGCAATAGATGTACAAAAAAACATGATTTAAAAAAAAATTAAATTTTACACTTTTTTTTAAATAAGAATATCTGTGACCACTAAAAAATGTCGTATTTCATATTTTTATGTGTAAAATGATGTTGTCGGTAATACCCACTGTGTCTGATCTTGTTCTAAGCTGATAAAAAGAACGACACAATTTTACCTCTGTTTCGCTCCACTAATATCTCCCACGTCATCGGGGAGGCCGAGAACTCTTGGAGTGTATGCATGGCAGAGTAGTACTGAGTAGTACTGAGTATGGCATGTAACATCCTCAGGATCCACTCCTGCTATTATTGCTATTGAAAGATCATGAAATAGCAGGGGTGGGTGCAGGATTGTTCAAGGTAGCAAAAAGAGTCGCAGATGAACTTGGTCTCGTATTCGACATCAGACGGGGTGGCCTGCTCGGTGCTCACCCAAAGTCAGTCACTGAGCTTCAGCCAACTCGTTTGAAAGCCAAAATAAAAGCTGCCGAACAGGATAGTCTTTTAGGCAGCATGTCGATAAACCTATGCACGGTGTTTACTATAAAAACATAGAAACACGGGGTTTGTCGACTAGGCTGACATTCGCCTTTTTAGTGTTTAGTGTTGTAACTAGCAGAACGGTAGCAAAACCGCAAGTAATGACAAAATATTTCTTACTTTTTTGTTGATAAGTCATCAGATAATTCGCTAATAAAACCAAAGCTAAATTACATAATTAAAGTTAGACAAAATTAGTTAATACCAATTCTAAATATGATTTACTTCTCCTTAATATGCTTTTGTAATTGCCTTTGCAATAAAAAAGATTGACATACCAGCAGAAATTGCTTTCTTATTAAATTTAATTTGGCCTTTTCTTTTTTCTTGGGTTTTTAATTAAGCATTTCGTAACATTATTGAATTATTCTAAAATATTCCAGCCATTAAACATTTCTTTTATAGTATCCTGAAATTAATTGGAGGCAGTTAGCAGGAAAGCCCTTCAAACGATGATCTCTTGGAAGGTTTTCCTTTTAACGGACACCTTTTTTAACATAATCTTAAACATCTCAGTTATGCGAAGAGATAATAAGTTTATTTGTATATGTTTAGTTAGTGTTTGGCAGAATAACTATTAAATAATATTTCAATGTATTATAATTACATTAAATTGTAAAGAAATTATTATATTATTATAAAAATATAAATTTAAGCAATTATCCAAAGATGATTAGTTTCTAGTTGCCTTAAAATGATGCCAGTATGGTTGACGAAATGTTATCAAGCAGGGTGTTGGGATGTGTGTTGAAGTTGTTATAGACACTATAATACGGATGCTTTAAAATTGGAAACAGTAACGCACATTTAAAGAAATTTCTTACTGCATAAAAACTTATACAGAAACTTCTTAGCAGTCATATAACACTGTTTATAGAAGCTGGTAAAACGAAATAAACAGCATCCTGAAGCTGTATAAATTGTGCCTATTTTGGAATATTGTTGCCAACTTCCAGTTATGAGTTTTATAAAAAGGTAAAACAGATATTGTTAGCGTTTTTAAAACGCAATTTGTGCTATTAAGATATTTTTGATGAGAATCCAATTCTCTATAAGTTTTGTAACAAGTAGTGCAAGATTTACGGTACGTCATTTACAGCAGAAATTCTTACTTTTAGCGCCATTTTTCCAAAATGGCGGCAAAAAAACCTTGCCTGAGATTTTTCAGAAAAATATGATACAACTTGCATAATAGTGTACTGTTTAATCCGTTACATAAAAAGGGTGATACAAGTATAATATCTAACTATAGACCTATTAGTCTCCTTTCAAGGTTCCCCAAGGTTCTAGATTTTGCAATAAATAAGTAAAATTATTTAGATATGGTATAAGATGTGTAACTTTAAATTTGATTAAATCATATCTGCAGTGACGGACACAAAATGTTCAATTGACAAATGGAAAAATTTGGTCTGCGTTAGCTGGTATACCTCAGGGCTCAATCTTGAGCTCCACAGTTTTTGTAATTTTCGCAAATGACCTGAATTTCTATCGAAGAGATATATCTATAACAACTATACAATATGCTGATGATACTAACATCTTGATAGCAGCTGAAAGTGTAGACATTCTTATGACAGTTGCTTGTAGAAAAACTATTTACCAACAAAAAGCTCGGTGTGTACTGTTTAATTCGCAGAGATCTGCATATTCTTTGAGCAATATCTTTGCAAACTACAAAAAAGTTAAGATTTTAGCTATCACTTAAGACTGTCATTTGAAATGAAGTTTACATATTCAAACTCTATGTAAAAAAATTAAGTATATCCCGTTATGCATTACGTTTTCTAAAAAACTTTTGACCCAGCGTATATTCATTTTGCAGAAGTTACCATAAGAATATTAGCAGATTTAGAGTTTCGTGATACTTGCAGAGATACTTTTCGCCATCTTCAAATACTAACAGTTTTTGGCACTTATATTTATGAAGTCTGCTCCTTTGTTTTTTAAAACAGATTCATATTTTTACAAAATGCCTTACACATGCCACAAATTATATTTTCAACTTGACACCCATGCTACCTTATACCAAAAAAGTATTCGATATAATGGCTGCAAATTATTTAATTACTTACCGCAAGAAATAAGAGAATCGACGAAATTCTATATTCTAATTGACGCCATCTTTGATTCTTATTGAAAATGCACTGCATATGTACGTGAGGTGTCAATGACATCATTAGTTTAAGTATACAACATAACTAATGTATAACAAAAAAACAATATATGACTCCTTATATCTATAATTTTAAACAGCAGACATAATAATTTACGTTGCAATATTAGAATACTTATTACGACAATAAATAATGGTTAAATATAGATATTAGGATTAGTAAAATGATATATCTAAAATAATAATTTCAAATTCATGTTAAATAATGTATGTATTCGAAGAATAAATAAAGTTTCAGTTTAACATTTTTGTATAATACATGTTATTATTTTTAGTTTCAAAATTGTTTTTTCTTTTTTGTTTTTTTATTATCCTTGGTTACTTGAAGTCCTAGAATCTGGTATTTACTAGTAAGTGAACTGATCGCCACATTACTCCCCCGCTAAGAAAAAGATCAGTCAGTCATTCAATTCGTCAATAGCAAAACGAACTTTCTTAATTAAAGGTGGAGTGACATCACATTTGTCAGATAATAAATATGCTGGTTTAATCCTGTCAATGTTTACCGTGACGGCTTTAGTTCCTTTAACAAAAGTAACCAATTTATCTGTACGGGACAACACTTTAAAAGGTCCATCGTACAGCGGAGTAAAATATTTTTTAAAACGTTCTTTCCGAACGAAAACAAAACTACAATTCGAGATGTCTGGGCTGACAAATGATTTGTAATTAACGTGGTGAACTGGTGGAATGAACGTTAAATTATTAAATGAAGTACGTAATTTAGCAATAAAATAAGGAATATCCGGACAAGTATATGATTTAATAAAAAATTCACCAGGTATTCATAATGTTTGACCAAAAACGAGTTCTGTGGAAGAACATTGCAAATCGTTTTTAGGGATAGTTCTGAGAGCTAATAGTATGGTAGGAAGTTCATCTACCCAATGTGGTGTAGAAGTCCTAGCTCTCAGAGCAGTTTTAAGAGATTTATTAAACCTTTCAATCATTCCGTTCGAGGAAGGATGATATGGCGTCGTACGAATTCTATGAAATCCCAAAAATTTTGAAAATTCTTTGAACAGTTTTGATTCAAATTGAACGCCTTGGTCGGTTGTCACTGTGACAGGGACACCGAATCGACAAACATAATTCTGAAATAACGTACGCGGTACAGTTTCCGCAGTAATATCCTGCAGTGGATAAGCCTCGGGCCATCTAGTAAAACGTTCGATCACAGTGAGAATATAAGAACAACCTTTAGAAGGAGGTAATTGTCCTATTAAATCTATATGTGTGTGATCGAATCGTCCTTTAGGTATATCGAAGTCAGTAATCGGGCTCCTCGTATGTCTTGTCACTTTATTAGTTTGACAACTAATACAAGTTTTTGCCCAGAGATTACGATCTGAAGTCATTTTAGGCCAAAAATAATTTGTAGAAACTAATGATCTAGTCGCTTTGATACCAGGGTGAGATAAACCATGAAATATATCAAAAATTGTCCGTCTAAAAACGATAGGAACGTAAGGACGAAGTTTAGGGCGAGAAACGTCACACCAAATAAACTTGTCAGAATATGGAATTTTAATTTTCTTTAAATGAAAAGTTCTCTTTGTGTTCGATGAAGTATCTGATAATAAAAATTTAAAGTCAGAATCATCTTTTTGAGCTTCGCTCAATAAATTTAAGTAAAAGTTAGTATCAACTAGGTTAGACTTTTTAGTAACGATTGGGGAAATGAATTGTTGCAAAGAAGACGTATCATGTTCGCGTGATAAAGTGTCTGCAACAATGTTATTTTTCCCTTTGATATGTCTGATTTCGCAGGAAAATTGAGCAATGAATTCTAAATGTCTAGTTTGCCTGAGAGATCTTTCAGTTTTAGTGAATAATGCTTTGACCAAAGGTTTATGGTCAGTAAAGCAAATAAATGTGCGACCTTCAAGTAAAAATCTGAAATGCTTAATCGCTGTAAATAAAGAAAGAAGTTCCTTGTCAAAGGAACTATATTTGGTCTGTGCCAAGGTAAGCTTTCGTGAAAAGAAAGCTAATGGGGCAAGAATACCTTCGTCATCGCGCTGTTCAAGAACTACCCCCATAGAGACATTAGAACAATCAACAGTAAGCGATAAAAACGAGCTATCATCACAACGTGGATGTGCTAAAAAGGTTGCACCAGCTATAGCAGCTTTGGCTTTGGAAAAACTGTCAAGACAGTCGGTAGGCCAATCGTTTATTATTTTAACTTTATCATGCAGTAATTTAGTACAAAGTGCATGTAAAGGAATTAATATTTCAGCGAAAGAAGGTATGAAACGATGATAAAAGTTAACCATACCTATGAAACGCTGAAGTTATTTGACTGTAGTAGGTAAGGGAAAATTATTTATGACATCAATACGTTCAGAAGAAGGTAAAATGCCGACTGAAGAAATATTGTGTCCTAAAAATGTCAAATGACTGACACCTAATATGCATTTTGACGGTTTAATATTTATGCCGTACAATTTTAACCTATAAAAAACAAGTTTTAAGTGTTCTAAATGTTCCGAACTAGATTTACTTGCAATCAGGATGTGTAAATAGACGAAAATAAAAGGTAAACCTACTAAAACTTCGTTCATGAAACGTTGGAAAGTTTGACCGGCGTTACGTAAGCCGAAAGGCATAAGCCCAAATTCAAACAAACCGAAAGGAGTAGTAATCGCTGTTTTAAAAATGTCGCTTTTTGCGACAGGAATCTGGTGATAAGCACGTACCAAATCTGTTTTTGAAAAAAATAACACAATTATACAACTGCGAGTTAAAATCATGGAGGTGGGGTAACGGGTATCTGTCAGGAATAGTAATTGAATTCACGTCGGGGTCACCAATTTATAGATATTAGGATTAGTAAAATGATCTGATCCTTTTTTCAAAAGTTGTACGAGATATTTTTCTGCTAATTGTATCGACTGCTCCATTACTTCACTAGCAGGAATTTCGAAGTTTGTGAGAAATGCTTCGGGTGTACTTGCCATTCCAGCATGTTTTGTATCTACTTTGCCAGTGAAGCCTGACCCAGATGTGAAGTATAAAGCAGAAGTACATGGCATATTGCAATTCGTTCAGCCATTACATGAACGGAAACTTGGCGCGTCGTAATTCCAACACCACAATTCCTTCAATCTAAGATTCTTGAAAGTAGTCCAATGATATAAAAGAAGAATCAGAACGTCTGTGTCATTCGATAATACCATCACTCTCTGATACCCTCTGTTGCATGTTTAATACTAATAATACGGAGATCTGCCTCCTCTAAGATGACAAATTGTAGTTCTTTGTAGATTTAACTTAAATTGGTTTGGCTGTATGGACATGCATGCGATTGGGCTAGGAAAAGATGACCTGCATATTTGGCCAAATATTGCTGCATTTTTCTAGTAGATACGATTTGAAACAGTCTTGAAGTTTGATTTTGTCGGAACTAGAAAACCAAAATTTTTCTTTTTATACAGGACTCGGTGTTTTGTTTTTAATGGAGTGAAAGTTGATTGATCCACATGTGCCACAACAAATTCGTTCGAAACTCTTTAGTGACTTATCGAAGTAAGAATCAAATATGAAGGCAATTCTTGCTGCTGCATTTGCTATAATATTTTTCACGTATGAACAGACAGCCTTGCAGAAATCTCCAAATGTTTTCAAATCTTTCAGAGAAATCTTTCTAGCGCAAGCCATGAAATCCACAATATAACAGTTTACAAGATTTGATAAGTTTGCTGAACTGCCATCTGTCTCGGTTAATACCTTTTCAAGTTCTGAGGTTAGTGTGCCCTTGTCTGCCTTTGTCCATATCCACTAATAATTATTCGACATAATAGGTATGGTTTCAGTTTTATATACTTCAGTTTTTGTTAAAATGTTTTTTTAATGTCTTCAACGCGTTCAGCACCCTTAAAAACAAGTAAAATGACACCTCACATGCTTATGCAGTGCATTTTCAATAAGCATCAAAGATGGCGTCCATTTTCCAAAATGGCCACTCGCACAGACCATCACCCAATTTCTTTCAATAATTACACGATTACCAACAATACTCAAATGGGTGAATCTCTGGTAAATGAATGACATACAGAAGTACTCTCAGCAAATGGACTATACAGGGTGTAATTAGTTTCATGTCATTAAAAAAAACTGGTAATGGGGACCAACTAGACAAACAAAAAACTTTTATGACTTTTTTCCTCTAGGGTCACTTTGAAGAAAACTGACCTAGGTCAACAATTTGAATATTAGGGTAAGAAACATTTGAAAACCACTGCCTTTCTGAGTCAATGTAGGTGTAGTTCCCAATTATAGAATATTTAAATTGTCATAAAAAAGTGCAAAGATTACCGACCGACTCGTTCTCGCCGGCCCGCGGCGGCCCGCAGTTTCAAAGCAAAGAAGGGCGGCACCTTTGATGACCGCCTCACCCGAACCAATTATAAAAATGTAAATAATTCGTTATCTCTTTTTGCAAAACTGCAAGCAAATGGTGGGCGTAGAGGTTCAAATATAGCATTTCTTTACATGTGTGCTTTTTAATTTAGAACAAAATATTGGAGCTTTTATTGTTGTTTATAATTTATCAAATTTAAATGTGATTTATTAACATTTGTAACCTAAATGAGTGTTCTGGGTTAAAAGCTTAAAAAATGAGTAACTATTGCATGACATTGGAAAATAAAGAGTTAGACGTCTGAGATACGATAACAGAAAATAATTATGTGTAATTTAAGTTAGGAAAAAATTGATTTATTTATCGGATTAAATTATTGTTGATTTACATAAATTGTTCGAAATGGCCTCCGTCTGCATCAATACACTTTTCGGCATGTCGAACTAAGGACATACGCACTCCGTTCAACACATTTGGTAAATTAGGATCATTTTTTATGGTTTCTATGCACATTAAAATACTTTGCTGCAATTGTTTCAAAGTATCAATTGGATCACGGTAAACCAGAGATTTAAGATGACCCCAAAAATAATAATCCATCAGATTTAAGTCGGGTGACCTAGCAGACCATAGTAATCGTCCGCCACGCCCAATCCATCGTTGAGGAAACTCCCTGTTTAAAAAATTTCGAACAGCCAGACTAAAATGAACTGGCGCGCCATCATGCATATACCGCATTCTTCTGCGCCTTGCCAAAGGTATATCTTCCAACAAATTTGGCAATGTTTGTTGTAAAAAGTTTAAGTGTACATCACCATTTAATCTAGCGGGTAATTCTATAGATCCAATTGTTTCATTAACGCAAATTCCTGCCCACAAATTAACGCTGAACCGTCGTTGAAAATACGCCCTTCTTATTACATGTGGGTTTTCTTCTGCCAAATAGTGCATATTTTTAAAATTAAACACTCCACTCTTGGTAAAACGCGACTCATAGGAGAAACAGAGAAAGTTTAAAAAATCCTCATTTGCCGTGTGTTTTCTCAAAATCCACCTACAAAATTCTATTCGCCCTGCATAATCTTGAGGTTCTAGAGCTTGGACACGTTGATAGTGATAGGGGTGTAAGTTCATATCTCTTAAAGCCCTCCACACCACAAAATGGAATACTCCCACACGGTTCGCGATATCGGGTGCTTAAAGTTGGATCCTCTTCTACGAGTTCCAAAACTTCAATTACCCTGTCTTCGCGTTGTGGACCTCGCTTTTCCTCCATGTCCATCGAGACGATCTCTCCATGTCCATCGAGACGCTGAGCAATGCTTACAAATGTACGTGCACAAGGACGATGTCGATTAGGGAATCTTAAACGATAAAGCTGTTCCGCAGCAGCTGCATTTCCATGACATTCTCCATACATCAAGTGTATATCCGCGTAAGTGTAATCTCCCATAGAATTCAAAATCTGCGTTTTAAAATACCACACTAAACTATCAACTAACTTTGTCAATAAAGAAAATAAAAACGAACAAGTAAGTAGTGTCTGTACGTAATCAAGAACTTAACAACTTGAACGGTAAGTCAATAAAATAAATCTTAACTGTAAATAAATAAAAAAAATAAAATACGTGGCCCAAAATTCAAAAAGAACAAAAGCAACATACAAAAACAACGAACGGGTTGGAGGTGTGTACTTAACCAAGTGCCCACAGAAACTAAAATATTGCACAAGGGAGAGTATAGTTTTCTTCAGATCTACTAAGCACTCAGAAAATGCAGATGTCTTTCACCGTTATCGCACCACTAAAGACCTTATCTCACCTACTTTTAAAAAGCCATCAAAAAGGGTGATGATTATCAACTTGTATCCTCGCCGACGCGCGGCTCTAACAAAGGAGCGCGACACTTTGATAGAGCCGTATTAGCGTATTTGATGGTTAGAGGCGCTGACATAAACATAAACACGTACGTGAAGATAAAAGCCTATCCCAATATTCCAGCAGTTCTCAAACAATATTACTGAAAATTTTCGAAATTTTTGTTTATTTTTTCTTTCCAAAACTATGGGCTTTAGACCTCATGTTACATAAGGTTTTTTTGTTCGTTTAGTCGTTCCCCACCTCTAGTTTTTAATGACATGAAACTGATTACACCTTGTATACATTGAATACATTTTTTCTACTTGATATATTACTTGTAATGTCTACTTTATATCAACCAGTTTTTATTTTATACTTTTATTTGATTGACGTACTTCTTCAAATATGTGTATATTATTTTTGTAATGTATGTGTATATCTGTTGAAAATAAATATATCTATCTATCTATCTATATTTGCTAATTATTTAGATTTAGTGCAAAGAGATGTTCATCAAACAATTGTGAAAGGAATATGTTTCGCATTTCGCTGCAATTATACCGTCGGCGTCGTAATCGATCTGTTATTTCCACCAACACAGGATTAATTTAATGTCACCGCTAATATTGGTTTTATGTTACGGATGACCAAAATGATTGCATTGATCGTTTACGTCCGCTACGATATTGCTTTGTGTTCCAAAGCATGCTCCGAGGGTCTGTATAATTTAAAACGGCCCATATTTACCATATTTCGTTTCCTCATATATTAGTAGCGGAAGGCCGGGTAATTTGGCACTCGCATTTGGGATGGTGACTACAAGAAGAATGGCTTAACCCTAAAATGTAAATCTGAAGTGAAATGCTTTTAAAATTGGGATAAATGTTTGATGATACCTTACTCAGTCTCTTTGTAATATGATAGACGTTTTAATATGAATTAATGTAGAAAATATTGTTTTTCTTCAAACTTCAGAAAAACTCATTTCAATCTTGCCACATGTGTGTTACATATATTTTTTCTACGGTTGTGAAGTTATTTCACTTAGGCCTGGTACTTTAATCTCCAGTTAAGTCTATTCTATAGATAGATCCCATGGAAACAATTATCGACACAATTGTATCCAAGGAAATTATCTGGAGAATAGACTTAACTATAACTTAACTGGAGATGAAAGTAAAGTCTTAAAGTCTTTCCAAAATTTTAAATTTGCTGCCTGTCAGATTTTATTTAAAATGATAAAGATAAAGTACTGCTCAAACTGTTGTCATGAATAACAAACAAAACAAATTGTTTTTTTGCAAAAATAAACGTGTAAATATAAATAGTGGTATGGCAAATTCTTTACCCAAAGTGATATTTTCCTCAGTCATTTCGAAGTTAGAAAATTTGACTTTCAACACAATCGTAGAAAAAATAATATCCATAGCAATGCGTATTTTACTTAATATGCCGGTCATGTGATATTAACACAATGTATTCGAAATTTTATTGGATAAACTGCGGGTAGCTATTTTTGTAAAATTTTGCTTATAAAATGTTCGGGACTTAATAATTTAGCTTCTTGTGTAAATTATTAAGTCGACAGTCGACAACATTCACTTAAAAGCAAAATTTTACAAAAAATATAGCTACCCACAGTTTGTGTAATAGGATTATTTCCCAAATGAACAAATTCCTTATGATTTTATACTTAGGTTTTTGTTTATAGATACATACACTTCTTTTTTAACTATTTCACGTCAGCCTATTTCCGCTACCAGGGCCTATCGCCGACGCCAGGAGACCTGGAAATTTTGCCGAACCTCTTTCCTTAAGAAGAGTAGGGATCTTTTACTTGCCTAACATTTAATAGACAAGGGACCGCCTGCTTTACATCCCCTCCGAAGGATGGTATATCCACTACGTCATCCTCGTCTGAAATTACGTAACTTCCGCGTATACACTGATATATACGCTGTATTTCCCAAGATAGGTGGGTCACCCATCCAAGTACTAACCGCGCTCGACGTTGCTTCAACGGAATATCGACTGATATTCACATTGAAGTCGCCTCTACGCTCGCCCCTATACATACACTTCTTTTTATATATAAGTAACAGTCATTATTATTTTATTATATTTCAACCAAATATAAACATGTTATTAAAAATCTGACTGCTTTTGTTTCGTAGCCATGGAAACGGTTGCGCTAGATGCTTATTCGACTTATGTTATGCGACTCGTTATTGTAAATCTGGCAGTTTGTGTCAGTTTGGTATTAAAAATATTTTGTCCAACACTTTCATATAAAGTGATCTTTATTGATGAGATTTTGAAGGTATATAGTGGCCCATAAGTCACTAGTGAGATAAAGTAGTACTAAAGTATACTTTAGGTCACTAGTGAGGTAAAGTGATTTAATCAGTAAAGAGTAATTTTAATATAAAAAAAGTCCAAGCAATGTATTTATTGTCTTTATTATACGAAAAATTAACAAAATAAAGAATCCATGCACTAACACTTATTTATTTATATTTTTGTTAACATTTATTGTCATCATATTCGATTTTTCACAAAGAAAACTGCTCTCCTGTACACAATTTTTTTCTATACTAGTAACGACGTCTGTATCGCCCGACTCGTTGTGCTGCTCTCCCTGTATTTTTTTAGCAATAACAATCTTGTTTGAGACTGAATCTTCCTCCGTCACGGTGGATGATTTCCACCCACCGTGACGTTTAAGGGTGATAATGTCACCCCCAGCTTTGGTCAAAAGAGTTGCCGATGAACGGCGCATGTTATGGCCAGTATACAAATCTGTGTTTCATATTTATTATATTAATTATATTTAAATTATTTATTATTGTTGTTTTTAATATTAATATTGTTATTGTTGTTTTTGATATTATTATTACTTGTAATTCGTCTTATGCGAATCTTTGCTTGTTTATTAATTATACATATATTGCATTATGAGTTGCCTATAGAGTTCGCTTTGAACATATATTTTAGTCCCAAGAAGAGTTTTTAAATACTTCTTATCTATCGCGTCTTTTTTATATTGTGTCATTAGTAATAATCGATTTTAACACTATATATTAAAACTGAGTTTAAGAGTGGTTATCGTCGTATATTGGAGGTCCAGCGACATCAATAGCCGGCCGACATTCATCTCACCGCAGATTTTTGGGTGAGTTTACGTCACTCGTTTTTTTCCTCTTTAACTATTATTACAGTCCATACAATTTTTTTAGTCTTATTTGTGAGCGTCAGTGCTGAGATTATCAGCTGATTCCCATACAATCTGCATCTGGCAATTGCAAATAATCAGCTACAATTCTTGGAATTTTTGAGAGCTTATTTAATCCAACGCATTGGACAGTCCACTTTCCCCTTTGAAAATTTACGAAAAATCTTTTGTGAGACACATTTTGCGATCTTAAAGACACATGTTTCCTAATCAAATCAAGTGGGTTTACCGGAAATCCTTCATTTAAAACTGTGAAACTTCTTAATTTATTCGTCTTGGTATTTTTTTTTTAACTATTTAACGTCGGCCTATTTCCGCTACCAGGGCCTATTTCCGCTACTAGGGCCTATCACCGACGCCAAGAGACGAGCTACCCCCAACCTGGAAATTTTGCCGAACCTCTTCCCTTAAGAAGAGTAGGGATCTTTTACTTGCTAACATTTAAAAGACAAGGGACCGCCTGCTTTACATCCCATCCGAAGGATGGTATATCCACTACGTAATCCTCGTCTGAAATTACGTAACTTCCGCGTATACACTGATATACAAGCCGCTAGAAGGCGGGACGAGAACGCTGTATTTCCCTAGATGGGACACCATCCAAGTACTAACCGCGCTCGACGTTGCTTCAACGGAATATCGACTGATATTCACATTGAAGTCGTCTCTACGCTCGCCCCTTTCTCTTGATATCTGGTATGGATATATATAGATATTGTTCTTTATCTTTTATATCTTCGACGCTTAAGTAGGTCAGTTCACCGCAACGGCAGGCACCGCAAACTCCCAATATCAATGCAACCTAAAAAACCCAAACAATTAAATACATAAAAGCAAAAACATCATGATAAACACGTACCTTTCATATAAGATGCTCAAAATTTTGGCCTTTTTGGAATTGAAATTTCTTGATCGGCTTTTTAAGTATGCCTCAAGTTTTCCATATCTTGTCATATCAAAGTTCCTGTATACTTTTAAAGTCGCCTTTATCATAGAATATTTAGACCACATCGAAGAAGGTGCAATTTTTTTACTCAAATCTAGAAAGTAAGCGAGAAGCACTTCTTCGTTTACAGCACTAACTCCTCTTTTTTCATCGAATTTTCGAATTGTAGATATTCTTTAAAATAGGTTACTTTGGACTTTTCTGAAATTAAATTGGCTGTAGCTTCTTTGGCTTCTTGCAAAATATCGGTCGGAATTTTCATATTATATCTTCCATTTTGATGCTAACTACACAATGTTTATTAAACAAACCCCTGGTTAGAAACAAAATGGATAACAATCACAGCTTTCTCGACACGTCCATTCAGAATCTACTTAGCAATAAGCTATTTGTATTTTATATTTTTAGAGAAACATTGTTGACTTTGACATTGACAACTGACAAAAAAATCGATGACATGACATTTTAGTAATTTATTGTTTGTCACTGAAAAAGCATTTATATGAAAGTGTTGGATAAGACACGTGAGTTATTATTACATATAAGTCATTTAAGAAAATTTGCCCACTCGCCCTTCGGGCTAAACTTTTCTTGCGTGACATATGTAACATAACTCGCTAGTCTAATAAATAACTATTTGTAAAATTGCATAAATACACCGTTGGTTCATAGTAATTATAAGCAAAAATAATAATTTGTAATATGTTTTATTTTATTTTTAGACCAATTGAGAGTACATTAAATCAAGTATGTGCATTTAAAAGCTAGACGTAATTGATTCGCTGTTAATTTTTAAAAAAGCTAGCTTGCGTTTATTCAGTGTAAAACTGTTGTCATTGGTTGAAATTTAAAAATTCACAAAATGTCATTGGTCTATAATTTACGAAGTAAATCGAAGTAAAAACCACTTGTTGTGACTCGTCTGTAACTTTGTTCGTCCGGCAAACCTACAAACTCATCACAAAAGTATCACTTTTACTACTAATAAAACAATATACTATTTATACTGAATTAAAGAAGGAATTATGACCAGTTCATATTTTACAGGGTTCATAGCAATTTTTCAAACTTAAATTACTCGACTTTCCAGATTTTCCAGGCCACGTGGAAGTTTTTTCCAGGTCTAATCAAGAGACCCTGTTAATTGTTTAATGCAATTCTGGAACGTATAATTCGTAGTTTTATATTATAAGCGTTAAAACTTTTCACATTCCATGACTTGAAAAAAAAATTGCTAATATTTCCTGATTTCTCGATAAATTTTCCAAATTCTCTGACTTTTCCCTGACATTTTTAGGAAACATCAAATTGCCTACCTTTTTCAGGTTTTCCATGTCGCCATGAACCTTGTTTTATTGGTAAAGTTATGGACTATTTCCCTTAATTCCTCTTGGTCCTGCGAGTGAGTGTTGCTGAGTATACCAGGAATCCTATGCAATCTTTTGTCACGTTTTAATTAAGTGAAGTGACCTACCCGAGTAACAGATAGCAGCCTTAGTACAATAGATCATATTTTTATTAATTTCAAATGTGAAAATTTATGATTTGTGTTTGATAATGCTGTGTCGGACCACAGAACTGTGCTTTTTGATGTAAATTACAAGAACCATACTACAGATGTTAAAAATACTTCACTCTTTAAAATATGCTATAGTGGAAATGCAATAAATAGTTTTGAAACAGCGATAAAAAATGAATCTTGGGAAAATCTCTATAATATTGCTGATATTCAAGATGAATCTACTAGTTTTAACAACATTTTTATACACTATTTTGATTTACATTTTCCTCAAAAAAAAAAATGTTATGCAAGACAAACTCTAGATAGGAAATGGTTAATCCATGAACTTCGAGTATCTAGTTACAAATTAAAAGACCTTCCTATGTTAACAAAAATATGTCCCAACATAACTGCGACTTACGAGATGGCAGAGAAAAATCATATTCGTTTAATAAAGGATACAAAACAATCGTCTTTTCAAAATAAAATAATAAATTCTGAAAACCAAGTAAGGACCAGAGCTGACGAATCGTAGCTGAATTATTAAATAGAAATAAAAAGCCTTTCTAATATTGTTATAAATAAAGAATAGGTATGATGAGCCTCAAATAGTCGAATCACTATTTAATGAATCTTTTATAGAGGCGCCGGCGCCGCGTGATACTATTAGTCAAATATCGAAATTAAACTGCGATACGTATACACACAGTAGAGTTCAGCACACACATTTTTAAAACCATTCAGCGAAAAATACTTGCTAAATTTATTACCAAAAAAATTTAAAGCTAAAAAGTCGTCTGGTCCAGATGATATTATCTGTTTTGTTATAAAAAAATGATACATTATATTATTAAACCATTAACATATATTATTTATTGATCTTTTGAAACAGGAACGTTTCCGAATAGCCTAAAGACCGGAAAGGTGATACCTAATTTTAAGAAAAAGGATGCCCAAGTATTGGAAAATTATAGGCTTGTAACCATGCCCTTTGGATTTTCAAAAATTTTCGAATACTGTTATCTCGATAGGCTGGTAAATTACTTAGAAACTTTTACAAAAAACCAACATGGTGTTTCTAGTGGCATGTCGACCGGTACGGCAATACGTTCCTTTTTAAATCAAATTTTAGAATTCATTGATGCGGGAGAATGTCGGTATGTTGTTATATTTTGTGATCTCAGCATATTAATATCTAAATTATTTGATTATGGTATATGGGGTCTGTCATTAACCTTACATTCCTCAAAGATCGGAGGCAATATGTAAGTTTAAAACCCAAAACCGATAACACCGTATGTAGTGTTAATTCAGAATGTTTAATTTCAACTATAGGTGTCCCACAGGGCTCTATTGAAGTAGGCCCTGTGCTTTTTATTTTATTTATTAATGATATTTATTTTTTGCCATCAACCACACATTTTACAATGTATGCTGACGATATTTCTGTGATAATATCAAATCCACTTGATAATGTTTTGGATCACAATTGCAATGCTATTTTAAACACTTTAAACCATGGTTTCTCCCATAATACCCCGTATATTAATACCGACAAAACTCAAGTCATCAGATTTCGCGGTAGCCGAAAAGAATGTGATAATTTACTATTAAAATAAATAATACAAATATTTCTAATACTGAGAACAATATTACGTTTTTAGGGGTATGACGAATGTCTAAATGTCTAAATTGGAAGCATCATTGCGAAACTCTGATTTCCAAAGTTTCTTCTATAGTATACTTGTTCCGAAATATTAGGGTGGTTCTATCAAGAGAACAACTTATTAATTTATATTATGCCGAAGTTGATTCACGTTTAAGGTATGGTATCTATTTTTAGGGAAACTCCACCATGTCTTCAACTGTATTTATTGCTCAAAAACGTATCTTATGATGTATATTTGGTATACCGAATACTCACACGTGCAAGGATATCTTTATAGAAAATAAATTTCTTGCCTGGCATATATTTTCGAAATTTGTATATATGTTTTTAGAAATAGAAATAGTTTTATTTTAAATCGGGACTACCATAATGTTAATACAGGACCAAAAAGTAAACTCCATGAACCTTGTGCCAGATTAAAAATCACAAGTGAGTCTCCAAGATTTATAGGCCCGAAACTATTTAACCATCTGCGTCTACCGGATAGCATAAAACATCAGATAAGAAAGTATTTATTTAGAAAAATACTAAAGGTGTTTTTATCAGATAAATTTTATTATTCTGTCTGCTAATGCACAGCAAGTTAATATGTTCCGCTTTTATATCATTCAACTATTGTGTAAAATGGTGTTTCAATGACTTGTCTTATATCATGTTCTTGATCAAAAAGGACCAGTAAATATTTGAATTTGAATATTTGAATTTGAAAAATAATTAACGAAAAAAATGAGGAGTTAAACAATATTTGACACGTAGTTAACACAACTGTGAAAGAAGAAACCTGCTCTACTTTTAGTGATAAATATACAGGGTGGTCACTCTAAAAAAAATTATTAATTAGGAAATGACAGAGGAAAGTAATATTTGAAGTGTTGCTGACACAATGGCCAAAAAGAAAACCCGATATAGTTTTAGATAAAAAAATATACAGGGTAGTCATACAACAGGAAAAATTATTAATAAACAAAAGGTGCTTAAATACAAAGGTGTGGATAAGTTTACAGATTTTCATACAATTGATAGTTTCTTTTAGTGCCGAATTTCTTTTTTCGTAGTCGAGTTTTTCGTTTTTTTTTTTTCATTAATTTTTGCATTTACTTTTATATGCACACTGTTCATGTAAAGAGATTTCGTAAATTTTATTCGATTTTAAACTAATTAGTACACAAATTCCTAATGCAAAATAATGTATTCTGTCTTTTTGAGAGAAACGATATCCTATAATCTAAATAACGGGACTGGTTTAAAATGCGTAATTGAATAAAAATGAAAGCACACAATCAGGAACGAATGTTTTTAGTTCATAATAAAAATATATGTTGAAATAAGCCGCATACGCGTTCCTGTTTCCCCCGGCCGTAACAATATAGACTCGAATGGGAGGTTTTGATTTAATATTTTAATTTATATCAACCGTTGGTTTTAATTACTTTTCTCCCTTATTGCCTTTTAATTGTTTTTGATATCGCCTCGTACATTATATATAATTCATAATTATTACTCCGGAGGTTGTTCATTGAGAGAACTTAATAATCATTTAACGTTGGATATCTTGAATTGAGTCAGCGGAGTGATTATAATAATAATTAAAGCTAGACAGTACACTAAATGTTACGCCAGTAACTGGGCTTATATAGTTTATTGAGAGCTAGAGAGAGGCAGAGTGTAATGTGTCACGTATAATGCTTACAGATCTGAAGTTTCTGTAGTCACTTCTGGTGTTCCACAAGGTTCCAATTTTGGGCCACCGCCATTTTTGCATTTTATTAATGGTTTGTGCAAATTTATTGTATGAAACTACTTTTAAAATTTTGTAGTTTTTATAATTCATGTATTGTCTATTGAATATTTTTACACTTAGCACTTTTTGATTATTTTTATGTTTTGTCCTATAATATCTTGTTTGACAAATAAAGATTATTATTATTATTATTATTACTATCATTGAGGGCATTAAACATATCAGAATACACTCCCATTAGAATACACCCCCAATAGATAAGTTGTAAATGTGCAAAAGAGGTTTTCTTTTAAATATTCTGCACAACCAAAGATTAAGATCGCATATGAAGATATTCTATCTAATGCTTCATGTTCGTTTATAGTTTAGGTAAAAGGATTTGACGGATGTACGAACACGCAAGTGGAAGAAATAGAATCGATCCAACGAAACATTAAAAATTAATCTTATGAGTGTCTCGTAAGATAATCGACATAGAGCAACTACATGTAGATCAAGTCAAAATATGATAATTTAACTTAATTGATATCTGTATCAACATTGCCGCTATAATTTGGACAAAAGTTAATACTTTTGTCTCAGAATGGTGGCAATTTTTAGTTCAGTCAACTTTCAAATCTGAATTGATATTACGTCGAAGTAAAGTAGTAGTACTGCCACATCCAGTGGAAGTCTAGTAGGTAACGCAAAAAACATTTTTGAAAATTTGTATTATTCAAATAGGCTTAAAATGTCATGAAACATCGAGATTTTAAGTTTGAGCAAAAAAATTCTGTCTGTCTGCCGGTCTGTCTGTCTGCAACTTTTTCTTGTGCGCACGTTTACTCTGGAACCATTTAAGATATTGACTTGAAATTTGGTACACGTATGTATTTTAAGGAGATCTGGAACTAGATTATATTTTGATCTTATTCCGTTGAAGGGTTGGGGGATAAATTGGGGTAAATGAAGGTAAGTCAAGCAAGTAAAAGTCCATAAAATTTTTATTTATTATATGTAAGAGAAGTTAAGGTGTTAAAAAAAATTTGGCATTAGTCACCTCCAAAAAAATAATAAAACTGTCATTTAGTGCGTATACAAGAACCAAAAGTCTCAGTTTTGTTTTTAATTTATCCACCCCCACTACCACCCCCTAATGCAGGGTCCTGATGCATGAAAACAATTATTTCATATATTTTTAAATTTTTTTTTGCAAACCACAGTTCTTCCGCCTATAAGTCAAAAATGAAAAATCGCATCGTGATATTTTTTTCAATTACCTACTCGGGTACTATCTACTAGGGCCGTGCAATATAGTCAAGTTAACTCTAACTTGGCGTGTGCATAAGTTGGTAACACGACGTACGATTTGAGATACGATGTGCATAAAGCCATTGTATGACGCAGAGAGCAACTAGTAATATTTTCTTAAGTAAATTATCAAGTGAGGTTTTTCAGGAGAAAATTACGCTCGTTACGGTTAAGTGAGAAATTCTACATAAAGTGGTACATATGAGCAGAACAACAATTAAGTGATATAGCCAATATTTAATTAATACAGGTGATTAAATCTCTCGGTGAAAAAGAGTTAAAAATTGTGACAAAAACAGCTGTGAAGTGAAAAATTCTACATAAAATGGTACATATCAGCATAACACCAATTAAACTAATACTTAATTAATACAGTCCAAATAAGTGAAAAACAGGGTGACACAGACCGAGTACTTGACCGAAAACGACACAGAAAGTAATAAGTCATAGTGAAGTGGAGTGTATACAAAGACAACAACAAAGCTAAGTCCCCATTTTTCAACACTTAGATTATTTACGTCTTATGTACTTGGTAAGGGTATGGTAAGGCAAAGGAATTTTATCAAAAAGTTTAGGACCGTAATAATAACAAGCAAGAAATAATAACTCTCTAAAAAACGCAATAATAATGTACCCACTACAGAACGTAGGAACGAAGACACATCAGCTACTAAAAATTGACGGCGACCGGAACTGTCTATATGGAGCACTAAACCATCAGTTAGAAGGAGAAAACATAACAACTCCGACACACACCAACGCTATGAAACTACGGATACAAGTAACGGACTATATTATTCAAAACAACATAGATCATTTCATCCCGCCCATGCTAGCATCCATCAACGAACTAGAACCCCATTATAATCAACACAGCAGAACCAATACATCTACGCCAACACTGAACAGCAGCAAACTAAAAATAGGCAGACCAGCTTACGCGTGAGAAACAACAATCGAGAGGATCATGAACAAACTGGGAAAAGACCAAACATACTGGAAAAGAGAAGCGAGGGGGAAAACGAATTCCACAAAGAAATCGCACCGATATATACTCTACAAGAACCAGAATCTTCCGACTCAGAAAAAGAAGAAGATTTCTGGAAGCAGAAATACAAAAAGAGGGGCACATACACTCCATATAATAACACATCCCATTCTTTTACCATGCGCCATGTGGCTCTCGCTACTGGCAACAAGCATGGCCCTAATCCAACCCAACGTGGACGTAGCAGGCCCAGCTGAATAACTCTGGGAGTGGCAGCAACAATACCTGCCGTAAGCTGGTAAATCAATCAATCAATAGTAAAGTTAGTATTTTTAAATTTCAAAATAGTTTTTCTTTAAAATTTCCCCACGCAATCTCCATCGATATTTACCGTATTGTAAAATAGAGATGGCCATTTAAAAAAATATTGGTGATATATAATTTTGTGAAAACTTGGAAAAAAAAATAAAAAGTATATCAAAAGATGACTTTTATTTTGAAAATTTTTTGAGTGATTTTCTCAAAAATAAAAATTGTACACTTTTTATCGAATTTATCCAGTCCACTCTGAAAGCACTGACTTAAAATCTTATTTATTTTTTGTCTCACTCATACATTTGGTTTATGACCAAGTAAGAAATAAATCCGCATGTAGATCCATCAATACATGTAACAAAGTATTATAACTGCTCTGCCCTGATGTGTGGTGATTAGGGGAGTGGATACGAAGAGTTCTATTCCACAAAGACTACCCCTATTGTTGAAGGTTACAGAAGTTGGTTGCAATCGCATCCCGGAGAGGTTAAATTATAACGGATGATGCACTCGCCTTTCTGAATACTAAACGAATTCCATCTTTATTTTCCTGGCTTGAAAAGTACTTAGCGCAGGATTCTTGGGAAAATGAAAGTAAAAGCGGTAATGGATTGCAATTAAATGTTGTAATACTGAAACATTTATGGGTCATAACACTGATTCTCGGTTCAGTTTCACACTTAATAACGTTTAATAAGCATATATCATTTTCATATACTGTAGTACGTGATATTTTAGTTGCTTTAAAATTCACATTTATAGATTTATATAAACTGGATGTGAACATTATTCTCTCCGCTGATTGAAGTTTCCATAAGCATAGTTGTTTTAATTTCCACTTTAGTACCTCCTGACAATGCCATATTACGTGTTGAAACGATTGTCAATATACAGGGTGTAATTAGTTTTATGTCATTAAGAAAAATTGGTAATGGAGATAGGCTAGACAAACAAAAGTCTGCATTTTGAAAAAACTGATCTATAGATCAAAAATTTGGATGTTAAGGTAGAAGACATTTGAGTACTACTGGTTTTCCGGGTCAATGGACATGTAGTTCCGAAGCATAGAAGTTTCTTACTTACTTTTAACAAGTCATAAAAAAGTGTAAAGACACCTACTTGTGTACTGGCCGCCGCGCGGTCTCAAACAAAGAAGCTCGGCACTTTGATGGGACCGCATTAGCGTGTTTGATGATCAATGGCGCCAACATACGAGACGTTAACAAAACCTAGCCCAATATTCCAGCAGTTCTCAACCAATATTACTAAAAATGTTCCAAATTTTTGTTTATTTTTTTCTCCAAAACTATGGGCTTTAGACCCCATGTTATATACAATTTTTTTTGTTTGTCTAGTCATCCCCCATTACCAGTTTTAATGCAGCTTGTATAAGTTCAAGTATGGGCGAATTTCTAGGGTATCTAGACAATTTATTAAATGACCCTGATGAAAAAATTTCTTGTTAACAGGTGATTTCAACATTGACATTACCAAAATTTCCTTTTATAGTAATTAAATTAATAATATTATAAAAAATTGTCAAAACGTTCAGTTGGTTAAACAACGTACAAGAATTGAAAAAAATTGTGCATCAATATGAGACCAGGTTATAACGAATAAGGATGATGAAATATTTTCTGCGGAAGTCTTAAGCTCTCCTAAAAAATAGATCATAACAGTATTAAACTTAATGTAAGAATTAATACTAAAGAAAATATGCATCTAAGAATAAAGTGAAAAAATATCGACAACTGGATGAGACAAATAATAATGAAATTGAGCTAAAACTTGTAGACGTAGGTAGGATTTAAACAATACCAACTAAACGTAGATATTTTGTATAACGAATTTACTGGCAATACAATAAAATTTATGGAAGAAGTTGCCCCAATAAGATATAAAAATATGAACAAATAGTCCATACCAAAGTTGCAAAAAATGGTTAAACCACAAAAGTGCAAGGGTAGCATGGCTACTCCCCCATTTTCGAAGGCGGTCAGGTCAGCACTCCGATTAAAGAACTTATATCTAGATACATAACAGGCTATCTTTTCACTATATACCTTGTTTGCTCCTAACATAGTCACATTATATGTCCTTTAAAAAGAATAGATGAACATCACATCCCATAGGCAACAGTGGCGTTGTGTGTGTAGAAAATGTGTAGAATCATAAATATTTTCATTAAAATAAATTATTGCAATTCCTGCATTACCGGCTCTTTATATAACGTGATGGCATACGATATTACAGTAAGATAAAACAGTAAGATAAATATGTATTGAAAGGATATTAAAATTTAATTGCTATTTACTTTATAACTGTAAACTGAACTTCATCAGGTTACGACTATGGAACGATCGATTTTCTTCTTTTCTAAACTGCTTTCTGCAAACGGCACAGCGCTTCACTATTTATTTGCACTATATATATTGTCACTAAACTGTGTAAATATGAATAGAGAATATTATTTAGGTATTGAGCAAATCACAACTTAAAATAAAAATATTTCTTCACCACATTTTGATCGAAAAACAAGAAAAACGCTTATTAACATTAATGGCGGATATACTGTCAAAAGTGTCAAACTGAGATTATGATAATCAAACTGAACCGATGGTGCCCGAATCGGTCGCGAACAGATCGACTAGCCAATCAAGAACTTATGGGAAGAAGTGCCTTAGATTGTGAATCTTTCGGGATCACACAAAGTAATGCCATTATGTATCTAGATATAAGTTCTCTAATCGGAGGGTCAACATGATGGTGATAGTCCGGCGATCCTTAACTCCCTGAAGATACGCCTAAATGCAAAAAACCACCCTATATCCCATTTTTCTTTATCAGGCATGCGAGGACTTGTTGGATCGGGTTTTTTTGAGAAAACTCAATATGTCCTGTAATATTTCGCAACCAGACATCCTAACGACCCGCGGGGATTGAAACCACCCCCTTCCTCAATACCGAAACATACAAGAAACATCCAAACGTGCTGAAAATTGTTTTCTACACGTTTTCAAAAGCGGGGAACACGATGCTGATATTATTTAGCGATCCACCAACTACCCATAAAACTTAGATATATGTACATTTCCCCCTACAGAACGGGAATAAGGGAACATGTAAAAAGAGTGTATTTTCAAGTTCAATTGTGGTCACAAAATGAAATGAACCCCGTTGACTGGGTTTGAATAACGGGAAAGAGCTTCTTAAAACAACATTTTTTTCCGAAAAGCTAATTCTTGACTCATTCTTCAAATAATATAACTATTGTTATAAAATCGGGCGTAACATAAAATTACAATTAGGTGTAAAATGTAGTCCATTTTGTAAACACTGTAGAGGTAATGATTACGATAATAGCGAGCGTGCTGAAAATCAAGATCTATCAGAAGATAAGGATGGTACTATTGATAATTTTTTTTTATGGCATTAGGAGTTATCCATGCAGCCAGGCACAAGTTGTTATAACTATTGATAATGTTCAAAAGTTAATACTGGAGATTTTAATACTGAATGATAATGTTAGTGACGATGAGACTGACGATAGTGACTTCTTTAAAACCCTCTCTTTGAGGGACACTTCAGGATTGAGGGAGGATTGTTAGGATGTCTGGTTGCTAAATTTTACAGGACATATTGAGTTTCCTCAAAAAAAACACCTCGCATGTCTGATAACGAAAAATGGAAAAGAGGTGGTGTTTTGCATTTAGGGGTAGTTCAAGGGGGGTAGGGACCGCGCGACTATCACCATGCCATGTTTGGTCTCTACCCTTGCACTTTTGGGGTTTTTTCAACTTTGGCATGGACTAAAAGGAGAACAGCAGAAGACTGGATAGCATATAAACAAAAACCGCTGCCCAAGGAATCACTACTTCCACATCCAGATTCTTTTCCAAGTCACTCACAACGAAAAAATTTTTGTATGTGGAAATAATTGTTTATGGAACTTTAATAATATAATATTTGAAATCCTCTACCCCAAAAACCCATAAAACGATACCCCACATCGGTAGCGGGGTAGGGGTGGTGATAGGGGTTGGTAGTGGGGGTGGATGAAGTAAAAAAACATTTTGAAGTTTGCGGTTCTTGTACACACACTAAATCACAATTTTTTCATCCCCTTTAATAATGGGGTGGGGGTGGTAATGGGGGTGGCTAATGCCAAAATTTTTTTTGAGACCTTGGCTTCTCTTGCATATACTAAATACCAATTTTATGGACTCTTACCTGCTTGATTTACCTATTTTCCACAAATTTCTCCCAATTTACCCCCCAACCCTTCGACGGAACAAGATGAAAATATAATCTAGTTCTAGATCTCGTTAAAGTACATATGTGTACCAAATTTCAAGTCAATATCTCAAACGGTTCCAGAGTAAACGTGCGCACAAAATAAGTTACAGACAGACCGACAGACAGAAATTTTTTTTCGCTCAAACTTAAAATCTCGACGTTTCGTGACATTCTAAGCCTATTTGAACAATAAAAATTTTTAAAAATTTTTTTGTCGTTACTGTACTTCCACTGGATGTGGAAGTAAAAAGAATGAAGCTTGCACATCAATAAGAAAAACAATATTATGCAAACAAAACTGATAACCAAAAGGGGGATAATAAGAAAATGTGGTGTACTTTATAATCATTGGTAAACAATAAAATGCGTTCAGAAATTCCTGATGAAGTCATTTTTCCACATGAACAGAAAATGGAGAAAGAAGTATTGCTAAACACTTTAATATATGTTTTGTAGATAGTATAAAAGGCATGGTCCAAAGTATTCCTCATTCAGATTTTGTTATAGAGAATAATGAAATAAACTAACAATTTTAAATTTAAAAAACAAAATTTCCTCTGAGGCAATTTTAGATGTAAGCTGCTTAAAAATAATTTTATGGTTTCGGGGCATGTCATGCTTTTGTTTTTGTACAATCTTATGAAAAGTATAAATCTCCTCAGGTACAATTTTTTAAATGTATAATAACTTTTGTATTTATTGATCATTATTTTATAAAAATAATGTGATTCCTTTTCCATCCAATTCTAACGTGTGGTCCAAGTCTCAAGATGATTGGACTTTTCGCTCTTAAGTTATCAATATTACAAAAAATTAGACGAACAGAAGATGTTCAATATTGCAATATTTATCGCCCACGATTTATGCCCTGAGAATAGAAAGGACCAAAAAGTACTATCTGACCATCTCAAAATTGCAAGATATAAAAATTACTCAGCCAAGATAAAAGGCAAAAAGCTGGAAATAAACGGCGAGGTTTACACGTCAGAGCAACATCAGCAACTAGAAATAGAAAATTTAACACAAAAAACGTATGAAGAAAACCTGTCATCAGTAACGAGCCGAAGAAGTTGTAGTACCTCACCAACATCCATAACAAAAGAAAATAGCCAAACTAATCTAGTAATAGATAACAATGAAATAATAAGAAAACTAAATAAGAGAAAACTCGTCACTTGTACATAAATCAAAAGAAGAAGGGAAGAATAGAAATCAAAGGACTAGTTAGGCAAGCAGTGTAAACAGTGATAAATATGAAAGAAAATTAAGGCCAACAAGGAAGTAAGAATAGCTGAATACCTGTGGATAAGAAGGTACAAAAAAGAGATTCAATATAAGTTTTCAGTTTATCAATTTTTCTTCATTTTTAATTCTTAATTTTTACTTTATATTCTATATTTTTTTTATTTTATTATTATTATTATTAACTGATTTGTTTCTCTTGTTTATTATTAAGTTGTATTAGATTTACGATTAGAAAATAATGGACAATTATATACGAGACTGAGGAAATATCAACTGAAGCAAGTACCTTACCAGAATTAAAAGCATGCCTCACAGAAACAACAAATTGTCTACACAATATTACATACAAATATAAAAAGTATATAAAAAAATTTCAACGAGCATGAAGTAATACTCAATGAATTTAATGAATTATATAATATGATTGTTTTAACAGAAACATGTCAGATCTGGCAATGTATCGTTGAAATTTTATTTCATAATACGATCTTTTTTGAAGGTGGAGTTTTTTGTCCCATTATTTAAATGGGGTAAACTATAGTAACTTTTGTACAGAACTCCCTATGTACGAACGGTGTCACCCACCACTGGGTTATCGTCTCATTATAATGTATGCACATAATCGAACCAAACGACCACTCGATCACTGCAAGAAGTTGAAGTGTGATTTAACTTAACGTATAAGAGCTGGACAAACACTGTAAAACCAAATATGCTAATGGCGTCAAGAAAATTGTAGTGGAAAACCAAGCGCGAAATAGCATGCTGCCTCCATGTTATTTCAACGTACGTGTAGTTCATACCAAAATCCAAAAGTATTTATACTGTCAGGTCAATATGAATTGATATAATTGCGCCTCATTAGGCACAGTTTTAAACATTTGAATGAAGCTCATTAGCTTCATTCAAATGTTCAAAACTGTGAGTGTTCCTTGTTGGTACCTAGTTATAACGTGCTTAGTGATGACTATACATTTAATTTGGAAAATAAATTTCGTAATGGTAGCGTTTTTTTAGTATTTATATTAACTGAGATATCACCTTTATTATATGTAAACGTTGAGAATTACCTTATTAACATATAGTCGAGTCAATGAAGGTTTTCACTTCTTAATTCTCAGCAACATCTCCGACTTTGATCATTTTTTTAAATGTGTGTTTTTTAATACTATTCAAAATCAAAAACATCACAAATATGGCGCAAATACCCTGGGGGTGGATGCCACCCTTTCAGGGGATGGAAATTATTACATTCAAAATATCCGCAGACGTCGATAGAGGAATACATTCTAAGCAAGAAATGCTCTATGAAGTTTTTTCAATGAGTCGATACTTTTTGAGTAATTCGTTATCGAAAATGTTTCATCTAAAAAATGCATGTTTTAGAACGATTTTTCACTAATAACTCGAAAACCTTACGTTTTATCAAAAAAAATATTATAAGCAAAAATGAAGCTTATAAAATAATAAATTGATTGTTTTTCTTTTCTTTCTGTAGATGCAATACGAACCGAGTTATGGCTCGTTGAAGTTGACTTTTTGTTAAGTCTTTGAATTATTGTGAAATAATGAAAATTTTTTAAGAAATTTCAAAAATCATTTCAAATTTGAAACAAACTTTCTTTCAAATATATGCATTCTAAACCAGTCACATTTCTAGAACATATTGTTAGTACTTAAATAAAGTAAATTGTAAATGGTGAAGCCATTGGTTTCATTGCTGATTTTTTCTCCGAAAAAAAAAGAGACAACCATTTTATTTTCATCAAAATTCCGTTAGTTTTTATGCTAACGACTTTTATCAAAGTTCATTTTAAAGGTCTTTTTAAGTACTTTTAAAATGTCTTATATGTTTTCCTCCAAAAAATTTTCGTTTTTCCGTTATTTAACGTTGAAAGGATCGAATTCAGTTTTCGGCGAACAAAAAGTCACCTTCAACGAGCCATAACTCCGTTCATATTGCATCTACAGAAATTAAAAAGCCAATCGACTTGTTATTTTATAGGCTTTATTTTTACTTGTAATAACTTTTTTGGTAAATCTTAAAGTTTTCGAGTTATTAGTGAAAAATCGTTCTAAAACATGCATTTTTTAGATGAAAAATCAACATTTTCAGTCAAGAATAACTCAAAAAGTTTGACTTATCGAAAAAATTTCTTAGAACATTTATTGCTTAGAATTCATTCTTCTATCGAATTCTGCAGTTATTTTGAACATAATAATTTCCACCCACGAGGGTAAAAACACACATCGGCACTATATAGCTTTTGTTCCTTGAGCCATTCCCTAATTACTGTGCAAATTTTACCACAGTCGGTTTTATTCGAAAGAATTCTGAGAGAAAAACCTTCAAACACTGAACTAACTTAACTTTTTCATGAATATCGGGAAAATAAAACAAATTAAAAAGAAGCTTTTAAAAAATAACTGGTCCGCCATCTTTGGGAGTCCGCCATATTGGATTTAGAATGACGTCACTTAGCTAACCGTGCATTTTCATCCAAACTAAACGTGTATGCAAAATTTCAGCTCAATCGGTTGGGAATAACTGTTTTAAAATACAGTTGCAAGATTTGACCTATACTAACAAGGCAAGTTAAATGAAAGCTTGTAAAAATAGATTTTTCCTGTAAAAGTTATTATTATTGTTTAAACAATATAAATAGTTATCAACCCCGACTGTGAGAAATATTTTTGAAGTTAAATTTTCAATAAAAACAACTCGATGTTTTATAAATATCGCGAAAAAAAATTGTTAAAATATATTTTTTGTAAATATTGTTATTATTGTTTAAACAATATAAATAATTATTTACGCCATTTGAGGTGTTTCTGATTTTGAATGATATTAAGAAACACTCATTTAAAAAAAAATGATCAAAATTGGAGCTGTTGCTGAGAATTAAGAGGTTTTGACGATTTTTAGGCTTCATTGACTCGACTAATATTTTGAAAACAATTTTCCGTAAATGACACGGCTCCTTGATTCGATTTGACTTTTTTATTGATAATAAATCTCTTTCGAGACCTGACACCTTCTGTGATTTGGTAGTTATCTATGACATAGATAACGGCCACATTATATACCGTGACCACGATATCTTCACTTTTGCCCTTTGTTTTTCAAGATATCAAAATGAAACTAGGCATAGTTAATATAGACATAAAATGTCACATCTTGACGTATTTTAAGATTCTTTCAGACTTCCGGTTTAGCCGGAAGTGACACCAATTTTTGTTTTTTAAACTGTATATTATTGCATTTTCAGAGTCCTAGGAAAACTCTGAATAGGTCTCAACTATTTTGGTGAGTTTTTACACCGACTTTATCTTTTAACATTTTTTATCTTTATCTTTATCATATTTTGTTTTGAATCTAGAGTGTTGCAAATAACTTTAAATCATTATAAATGACAAAAATTTATTTAATTAATTACAAAATACTGGAAAAATTAAAATTTTACTTTTATTTTCAAAGGCGTCTACAGTTTTGTAACCGTGCCAGAGGTAAAATGCAAGAAAATGTCACCTTTTTTAATTATGTTTTGTTCACTGATGAGGCAAATTTTCATAAAAATGGATTTGTTAACAGTTACACTTTCCATTATTTTGCTGCGAAAAATTCTCACTTTTTCAAGCATGTTGATTACCAACAGATAAGCTCTTTGAGGTAGTTATTGGAGACCGTGTAATAGGGCCACATTTCTTTGATGGTACATTTTCTGGAGCTATTTATCTTCATTTTCTGAAGAACTACCTTCGACAATTCTTGGTGAATCTTCCTGAAAGTATTGAAAATAGGATGTGGTTTCAGCAAGATAGTGCTCCACAACATTATTTAGATGCAGTAAGGACCACCTCAATAATATCTACTCACTTCAATGTATTGGAAGAAATGGTCCTACTAAATGGCCCGCTAGATCCCCAGATCTTACAAAAATGAATTTCTATTTATGGAGATATGAGAAAGAAGAAATTGTTTATAAAGACACACCAACAACAATCCAAAATATGAAGGATAGGATAATAACTGCTTTTAGATCTATCCCACCGGCAATTTTAGGAACAGTAGAAACCTCATTTCAAAAGCGTATAGAGATGTGTGTCACTTAAAATGGACATGTGTAACACTTATTATACTTTTTTCTATCGAATCATTTGAGGAAACCTAAATTTTTTAAAGTTTATTCTTGAATTTTATACTTATTGCTCAATAAATCGAAAATGGTTTCAAATTGCTATAAGAATGTACGTACAAAAAATTGTTGGTTTTTCGTTTCCTCATCACAGCGTCGAAAAATATGCAGGATGTTCCATAGGAAAAAAAATTGATCAAGTTCAATTAAAAAAAATTATAAATTTATAAATTGAAAAACCATTTTTGGCCACCCTGTATATTCTTAGGAAATGAAAATGATTTTAAATATTAATTTGATGTCTCGTAACTAGTGTTCACATATTTTTTCTCAATACCCCAACTATGACTGTAGTGATTTTTTCAATGTGCATCTGCAGATGGCAATATTACAACAACAAAATTCATTAAGTCCAAGTGGTCAATAATAATGTAGGAGTGAAAGAAGTCCAGAAACTGGCTTCAAGAAACGTACTGATATACATAGATTTTCAAAAAGAAGGCACTCTGTAGAATCGTCTTGGCCAGTATATTTGATAATGTTTTCGGGTTATAGACTTTTTTTATCTAGTTTACTGATATACCGGGTGCCACAGGTTTGTGGCTCCCCCCTATATTTACTTTATTTGTTAACTTATCCATTTGAAATATGGGGTGCATAAACTAAATGTAAACATGGATTTTTGGACATAAAAGACGGTATAAGATTATTTCCGGTTTACCCGGAAATGACCGCAACTTTCGATTTTTAAACGGAACACCCAGTATATTTTTACATATTTGGATTCAAGACAATAATCTGAGTATACCATGAGATTTTCACGAATTTTTGAGTCGATGTTCAGTTTTTTAAAGCATTTTAAGACATTCGTCTAGAGTGCTTTGGAATACCAAAATTTGTTCTACGGCAGGTAAAGTCCAAGGGAAAAATATAATTTTCATTTAATTTCATAAACAACTATTTACGAAGCCTCCAAATTGAACAAATCACTTTTTTATCGAAAACTTTTTTTTTTCAAATGGGAAGGTGGTAGCTCATACTGTTATAAATTATAAATTTTTTTCTGAATTCATTGATATCCATTTCAAATCTTTGCTATTTGTTTTTTTTTATTTTATTAAATTTATTTAAAAATAAAAAATCACGCTTTGAGGACCTGGAATTCCAGCAGACCAGTTCACTTTTATGAGAGTCGTTATGGCAATTTTTAAAGTGTAACGAGAAGGACGGTTGGCTGGTTGGCTGGATCCTCTGTAGACCCCTCAAGGTCTTTAGCGTTGCGGTAAAAGTGAAAAACGTCGGCGTTTTCTGAATGCTTAGTAGATCTGAAGAAAACTGTACTCCCTCTTGTGCAATATTTTAGTTTCTGGGGGCATTTCGTTAAGTATACACATCGAGCCCGTTCGTTGTTTTCGTTCTTTTTGAATTTTAGGCCACGTATTTACAGTTAAGATTTATTTTATTGACTTACCGTTCAAGTCGTCAAAAAGTTCTCCGTCCTTTTTGTGTTACTTTTTGGATTTTGGACCAAGTTTTTATTTTTATTTTCTTTATTGACAACGTTAGTTGATAGTTTAGTGTGGTATTTTAAAACGCAGATTTTGAACGCTATGGGAGATTACACTTACCCAGAGCTCGCGGATATGCACTTAATGTATGGAGAATGTCACGGAAATGCAGCAGTTGCGGAACAGCTTTATCGTTTAAGATTCCCTAATCGACGTTATCCTTGTGCACGTACATTTGTAGGCATTGCTCAGCGTCTTATGGAAACAGGCCGTCTCGATGGACATGGAGGAGAACGAGGTCCACAACGCGAAGACAGGGTAATTGAAGCGGAGGTTCAAGTTTTGGAACTCGTAGAAGAGGATCCAATTTTAAGCACCCGCGATATCGCGAACCGTGTTTGAGTATTCCATTTTGTGGTGTGGAGGACTTTAAGAGATATGAACTTACACCTCTATCACCATCAACGTGTGCAAGCTCGAGATTATGCAGGGCGAATAGAATTTTGTAGGTGGATTTTGAGAAAACACGCGGCAAATGAGGATTTTTTAAACTTTCTTTGTTTCTCCGATGAGTCGTGTTTTACCAGGAGTGGAGTGTTTAATTTTAAAAATATACACTATTGGGCAGACGAAAACCCGTAATAAGAAGGGCGCATTTTCAACGACGGTTCAGCGTTAATTTGTGGGCAGGAATTTGCAGTAATGAAATAATTGGACCTATAGAAATACCCGCTAGATTAAATGGTGATGTATACTTAAACTTTTTACAACAAACATTGCCAAATTTGTTGGAAGATATACCTTTGGCAAGGCGCAGAAGAATGTGGTATATGCATGATGGCACGCCAGTTCTTTTAGTCTGGCTGTTCGAAATTATTTAAACACGGAATTTTCTCATCGATGGATTGGGCGTGGCGGACCAGTACTATGGCCTACTAGGTCACCCGACTTAAATTAGATGGATTTTATTTTTGAGGCCATCTTAAATCTCTAGTTTACCGTGATCCAATTGACACTTTGGAACAATTGCAGCAACGTATTTTAATGTGCATAGAAACCATAAAAAATGATCCTAATTTACCAAATGTTTTGAACGGAGTGCGTATGTCCTTAGTGTTCGACGTGCCGAAAAGTGTATTGATGCAGACGGAGGTCATTTCGAACAATTTATCTAAATCAAAAATAATTTATTGGTACGTTCTAGATTTATTGAATATTTTAGTTTTCGATACCTGATTGGCAATTCGTTAAATAAATCAGATTTTTTTCCTAACTTAAAATACACATAATTGTCTTCTGTTATCGTATCTTTCCCAATGTCATGAAATAATTACTCGTTTTTTAAGCTTAACCCAGAACACTCATTTAGGTTATAAATGTTAACAAATCACATTTAAATCTGATAAATTATAAACAATAAAAGCTCCGACATTTTCTATATTTAAAAAACACACATGTAGAGAAATGCTGTGTTTAAACCTCTTCTACGCCTATGAATTGCTTGCAGTTCTGAAAAAGAGATAACGAATTACTTACATTTTTATAATTGGTTCGGTTGTGGCGCTCATCAAAGGTGCCGCCTTTCTTTTGAACCGCCGGCCGGGACAAGCCGGTCGGTAATCTTCGCACTTTTTTATGACAATTTAAAAGTTGAGAATTATACCTAGTACACGTCCATTGACCCACAAAGGCAGTGGTTCTCAAATGTTTCCTACCCTAATATTTAAATTGTTGACCTAGGTCAGTTTTTTTTTCAAAGTGCCCCTAAGGGAAAAAGTCATAAAGGTTTTTTGTTTGTCTAGTCGGTCCCCATTACCAGTTTTTTTAATGAAATGAAACTGATTACACCCTGTATTTAAATAATCACATTTTTGTAGCCAAAAGAAAAGGTATATATTTATACAATTAACATTTTACGATAAAATATACAAATTATTATTAAAATTAGAGTGCATGTGCAACATACCAGAAAAAATATTACATATATACAGGGTGTCCCATAAGTCATGGATAAAACGAAGGTAGGTGATAGATGAGGTCATTTCCAACCAAAATAACTACATATGTTGTTATCCAATTTTTGATGGTTCAACAGTTATATCAACTTTTGTATTTTTGTCCCAAATCGTCTAGTATGTTTAGTAAGAAAGTGGTACAAAAGACTGTAAGAAGTCTAGTTAGCAATTATTGTCAATTATAATAAAAGATGTTATGTGACAAACATAGCTTACTTGTAAAAAACGGAAATAAAAAAAAATTGTTAATAAAAAGTGTATGAATTATACCTTGTTAGAATCTATATAAATTGCACTAGTTTTTATTACTACGGGAAATATTTTTGTAGTTATTTTTTTTCTACAAGGATCATTTTAAAATTCAAATAATTTCTGATGAACCGAACAATGATCGTAAAATCTAGTTGCTAACTAGACTTTATAAAAATGCTTCTATCGGAGAGGTACAACTTTCAGTAACTTATTTAAGAAAAAGAGCAAAAAAACTCTGTTTAAAACGTACTGGGCGATTGCGGACAAAAATACAAAAGTTGAAATAACTTTTGAACCATCAAAATCGGATAACAACATATGTAGTTATTTTGGTTGGAAATGAACTCATCTATCATTCCCCTTCGTTTTATCCATGACTTATAGAAAACAAGATCAGGCAGGCATAATAATACGTAAATGTGGTAAGTTCAAAATGTGAATGTATTGTACTATTAATAAGTCGTTATTTTTCTTCTTTAAAAATCGGATTTTGCAGAGCCAGAGAGGGAAATACGCGTTTATTTTCGATTTATTACAAATATTTCAAAAACCACACATAGTTTAATCTTTGCAACTATTTTAGGTACTTGCTATCGTTCTGACGAATACGACTATATATTTCTTTGTTTGTAAATTCCTGTTGTACTTGAATATTGTAGTTTGTCAATGACAATAGTTCCTAATTTCATTATTAGAGCATGGCATTTAACTATATAAAATATTTATGATAAAAACTGTACATGGTTGAATTCCTTAGAGCAATGGGAATGAAGTACTTGAAACTATTTTATAGATTATACCATTTATGATTTTTTTAAATATTTATTAAAATAAACCGAAAATAAACGCATATTTCCATCTAACTCTGCAAAATCCTGTTCTTAAACTATGTATTAAAATGAAAACTCAGTCTGTATGATTTTGTTACATAATGATCTACTTACTTGTATTGATATTACTGTGGCAGTACGTACCTGCAACAAAAATTCAAAGTTAATATTCAGTCCCTTTAAAATGTGATCAAACTTCAAATTCACCAACTATTTAATAGGCTTTAATATAAACTAGTATCTACTACCCTCAAAAAAAGTTACCTAGTTTGCTGAACTTCTAAAAAGCCACATTGACGATATTGTAAATTTATACTGAAAAAACTAATCTTTTTTTCATTTTTATTATTTAAATATCATCTTGAGTTGTTTTTTGAAGTTTTTTTAACTACTAGATGGGAGACACCTTTTGGGTTTATATCGATGGACGAAGAAACTAATCCCGGTTGTAAGAAGATGGATGGATAGGATGCATAGAGAGGTGGGATATTACATCACCCAGGCGTTATTCGGCCACGGAAGTTTTCCCACATACGTCAGAGGAATTGGTGAGATAGACGACGATGAGTGCGTCTACTGTGGAGAAAGAGATACCCCAGAATACACCACTCTGATGGCTCAGATGGTATGCCAGGACAAGCTAGGCATAATACTTCAGTTGGAGAACCTGACTGCCTTGATGCTCGAGGGAGAAGAAAATTGGAACGCTATAGCAGGCATGCTATCAAATATACTAAGAGATAAGGAAGAGGCATGGTAACCCTAGTGAAGCAAAATGCTCAGGATCCCCCCTCCCTCTTAAGTAATGAGCGAGCGATTCCAGAGAGAGAGCGTGTAGAAGATTGAAAAGAAAATATTTATATGCAATAACTATTGTGCAAGTAACTGTTTTATATTAAAACGATTATCTCGAATTCAGTACGAAATTAATTTTTGGAGATAGTCATACATATGCGAGCAGAGTATTTGTATTACTTAAAAAGAGTCCATGTAAAATAAATTAATAAGATGTATTTTTGTAATTTCGTTGTAATTTTTTTGTAATTTTCGAGAAGGGGAAATCCATACGAGCTGCACATCCCAACTTGGAATGGGTCTGAGCGTCAGCCTCTAACTGACTAAAACCCCTCCTCCTAGGGGTCGTCTGTAAAGAATACTCCGACGGCACTGCAGCCTCCTGGGCTTATTGTGCTCTCCCTGTCTTGCTGTTTTAGTTTGCACTGTCAATTTTAATACTCCTGTATCACTGACAAGGTGATATAGGTCTGAAAATGGGCGAGTTATGATGGTTTCCGAGACTGGTTGTGATTGCCCGTAGATATTATAACTCACTCTACCCATTTTTCCTGTGCCGTTGGCAGCAGGTCTGAGAAAATTGGCAGAGTGGTAGTTGCCAGGTCCATTATCTTTCACCGTTGACATTATATCCTGCAGTCGTATAATATGCTTTGTCAGCAACAGCTTCGCTACGCGGCCTTCCTCGCTGGACACCACCTCAATCAAGTCCTCGTCGCGCGCGACGTCGCTCTACTTCGGTGCTCTGTTCGGCGACAGCCTCGCCACGCGGTGTCCCTTGATGGCTCATAACCCCGTCAAGTCCACACCGCTAGCGACGTTGCTTCACTTCGCACCCCTGCATCACTTTAGTGAGGACCGCTGTAGCTTCCTCGTTGTGATGCAGTTTTATCTGGAATGGACCTATTTTCCCATTATTTCAACCTTTTGAAGGTTGCTCCTCCAGGCTATGCTCCCTGTCAGCAACGGCCTTGCTATGCGCCATTACTTGATGGTCCGTCACCCCAGTCAAGTCCTCGCCGCTTGAGACGTTGCTTCACTTCGCACCCCTGCATCACTTTAGTAAGGATGTAGGTTTATCTGCACCTTCAGCTGGAATGGGCCTATTTTTTTCCCTATCCTTCCTGAGGGTTACCTTCCCCTGGCTCGGGAAGCCAGACGAGAGACTCGGGCGCTTTGGAAGATCCTTGGTGTTGACCGAAGTCACGGACACCCCCTCCCTCAGCTCCTTCACCTCCCGCACTACGCTCGTGGGCCTTGTGATATGGGGGTCTGATCAGGACATGCTGAGGAAACCCCTTCCTCTCCACGAGTAAGGAGAAAGGATGGTCGCCACGCACGCCAGCTACATACGTGGAAGGCATTTATACAACGGGGTGCGTCTGTGCCCCGAGGTTTGTCGCTAGTGGCCGAGCTCCCCTCCGACCATGCGTCTCATCGGCGCGCACAATACCTTGGGATTGGGGAAGTTTTTATGGTGGTACTTCATCCACGCGGTCAGGGCAGTGAAGCCAAGACCTCCGTGCCCCCCGAAGAGACGTACCCCTGACCTGGGTCAGGGGGTCATTGCCACTCCAAGCGGTTTACAGTGTGTGAGCTGGTCCGCGACGTGGTTTTAGCCGAGGTGGACTGGGTTATTAGCCCTACCCCCCAACAGTATGACCACGTTAACTCCTGGCGGAGTCTGGCCGTTCTCCTATCCGCTACCTGTAGACGCGCCTGGCAGGTGCTCAACCCCCACCCTCGTGAAAGGATGGTACCAGGAATTTTTGGGGATAGTCATACATCTGCGAGCAGAGTATTTGTATTACTTAAAAAGAGTCCATGTATAATAAATTAAGTGCAAATATGAAAAATTCTATAAATTAAAAAAAAATTGATCAACTCTAAAAATATTCCTTGTGCTAAAATACATTTTACTCTATGAAAGATTTTACTTAGTATCTGGTTTCGGTGGTATTTGTTAATGTAATAATAATGACATTACTTACTATTAACTATTTGCTATTAATTAATAAATGTAAATATTGTATTCTAAACTTTAGACGGATGACAGTCTTTGTTTTAATTTTGATTGAGCTAGGCGGAGAAATATGAATTTCCTGAGATTTCCTCCAGATTCATTCAGATTTTCTCAGATTTACTCGGATTTACTTAGGATTTCCTCGGATTTCCTTCTGAGTGTACACCAGATTTCCCTCTCGGTTTGCCCTCGAATATTAGAGAGATGCTCGGCTTTTAAATGGGTCACTCTGTATATATTTTGGATAATTTAGCAGAACAAAAAATATTTAATGTTATTTTTTATATTATTGTAAACTGTATTGTTGTATTGTTACTATTGTTGTATGTTGTAAATTATTGTTCTATTTTATAACCTTGGACAAAGCAGGGTTTCATTCATTCATACATTTATTTATATTTTCGTTAAAAACAGGTATATTTATAAACACAAAATATTGCATTTCAAGTTATTTTCGACCAATTTGTTCCATAACTTAAAAAATAATGAGATTAAAAATTTAACATTAGAATAAACAGAATATTGACGAAAATATTTGAACATTTTTGTTAATAACTTTTGCATACTTTCTAAACTCAGTGTATAGCCAGCAGTAGTAACTCGACATTGGTATAAAATATAAAATATATTAGTTCAATTTTGGGAAAAATTGCCTATAGATCAAATAAAACCAGGGCGACGACATATTTCCGAGATAAAAAGCGAAGACTTTATTGCTCCTCTTACAGTATTTTCTTTCAATCTAATAAAAAGAAAGAATAAAGGGAATTGATGTATTAAACTGCTTTTTAAAAGAAGTACCGTTAAACGAGATTTAAATTGAATTACATTTCGTCGATATATCTTCCAGTCTACGCAATTTATTAAAGTTACTATTTGTATTTCTGCAGTAATATAATAGTAGCTGTTACCTAAAGAAATCAGAAATATAATTTGCCACGAACAAAAAATATCAGGTTACTAACTGCTTCTTTGCGCAAAGTTATTTTAATGACGGTGCGGTAATCACAAATACGCGGGATAAATAATAATTTAAAAGCCTGCGTATGCAGGCACATACACACATACACGCAGGCAGACATACATTTTTATTCGATATTTGAATTCTGTCTGGATTTCTGAGCAAAATATTTTTTCTACGATGATGATTAAAAATTTTCATTCTGTTATAATACACCTAATTGATTAAATCAAATAGGCATAATAATATCTTTTAAATTATTGCAATGGTGTGTATGATGCCTCACAATGGGGAACTTGCCCATTTTTTTAAATTTCATTAAAGTGTGTATTTATGTATAAAAACACGCCACACCGAATATCACCTCTTAAATCGCAGTACTTACTTTGCAATAAATAATTAAAGTTGAAATCCTCGCCACTCCTCACGAAAAGCACTGTGACGTCACCGGGTGAAAACGTCTCCCGTGGTGTCCAAGAGATGGCGTACTTTAGCCTTCATTCTAATTAATAGACTGGGCGGCGGTTGGCTTTGAGACGTCCGCATATTCGGTTATAAGTCTTTATATAAGCTGTCTACACATTTTTCGAAAAAAAAACGATACTTACCGAGATATTCGAGGAAATGTAGGAAATTACACGTTTTCCTATAGAGGGTATGTAAATCTTAAAAAATAATTTTTCTCAGAAACCTTTGTTTAGAAGGGCCGAGATTAACGGAACGTCAAAGTAGTACATGATATTAAGTGAACATTGTATATGAGATCGGTTTCAGTTAATTACCGACTAATTACGGTGACAAAATGGAGAAATTTTACAAAAAAAAAGTCCCAAATCCCGCCCCCTACAATTCCTCCATTTTTATCGGAATTCGAAAAATAAAAAAAAACGTTTTTAGCAAATTTAATTCTATTTAAATTAGCTAGAGTAGTCTTTTGGCGTAGGAGTCAAAATTAAAAAGTTGCCAACTGTAAAAAGAAATCAAAATTCTGATGGTAGCAAAAGATTCGTAGTGGAAAATACTCGTTTAACTTTATTTTTTATTTCGAGCTAACTCCCACCGTTTCGGAGATATCTGCGAAAAAGAGCAAAAAAACGGCTTACATTTCGGTGCCGAAAAAATTGCAAAAACATGCAATCTTGACACGTTCATATTTTTCGAAAAACACCATTGGGAGGACCGGCCGATGTCGCGACGTAAAGAGGAAGTCTTCCAGATAAACCTGATCGTAAATTGCACGGCGAAATTCGAAAATTCGGCTCGGCACGAACGAATCAAAAGTAGCATTTTATGACATTTCAGAATATTGAAGATGTTTTACACGGAGTATTTAAATTTTCGGTTTGGTTGTGTTCACTGCTAGTTGTCTCTGACAAATGCGCATGCGCATGTGGAATTGTCTATGGAGTTTTTAATGATGTTAGTTTATGATTTTGAGTATTTTAATTCAATTTTATTTATTGGGCAAGTTCCCTACTTTCACATGTTCCTTTAGGTGCTGAAGTAATATGAAAAAATGTGTCCATAAATATTCCCAAGGGACAACAACCCTCTGAAAATGTTAATTGATATATATTTTTACTGACTGTCTCGTAAATACTTTGAGGCAACTAATAATAAATAAGGGAATTTCTTGTACTCAGGTGTCATTTACATTAACACATGACATAAGCCTACTTCCAAAAAGTATAACGTGCATTACCGAACAAAGCATCAAGATTTCGATTAAATCGATTTTACTTGAAAACGATTTAGTTAACACTACATAAAAAAACCGCTTTCCAGGGAATCACTACTTCAACATCCAGATTTTATCCAAGCCTCTCACAACGAAAAAATGTTGATATATATTTGTACTCCACTATGAGAAAATAACTGTTTATGGAACATTAATAACATAATATTTGAAATCACCTATCCCAAAAACCTATAAAACGATATGCCACATCGGCAGTGGGGGTCGGTATGGTGGTGGGGGGGGGGGGGCGATAGTGGAGGTAGATGAAGTAAAGAAAATTGAGGTCTTTGATTCTTTTCTCGGTTCTTGTACATACATTAAATCACAATTTTATTTTCTTCGCACCCTTTAATAATGGGGTGGAGGTGGCTGATGCCAAAAATGCTTTTGACATCTTAACTTCTTTTATATATATTAAATAGTATTTTTCATGGACTCTTACTTGCCTGATTTACCCATTTACCCCAATTTACCCCCCAATCATTCAACGAAATAAGATTAAAATATAATCTAGTTCCAGATTTCGTTAAAATACATGCATGTACCAAATTTCAGCCAATATCTTAAACAGTTCCTGAGTAAACGTACGTACAAAAAAAAGTTATAGACGGACAGACCGACAGATAGAATTTTTTTTTGCTCAAACTTAAAATCTCGACATTTCATGATATTCTAAGCTTTTTTGTTCTTATTTGTTGGGTATTTTGCCACTGTAAAAATATTTAAAAATTTTGACGAAAATTTTATACCAATCATTATTAACCAATCGGACACGTTTATTTTATCATTGTTTCTATGACAACCATCAAATGTTTTGGAAATCTTACTTACCCTTGAGCACCTACCTATGTGATTAATAAGTGGAAAATTCCCTGGTTTGACAGCAATGATTAGACAATGGCGTTTATATTATGAAAAATATTTTTATATTTATTTTAAATTAAATTAGTACAATTCTGGCTTACTATGTTTCCTTATATCATTAACTAATTCAAATGCTTTAACAATTCCACTTGTACATCTTCTTTCCTCAGAAAATAAAGCACAGAGCCGTTTTACATATTCCAAGACACTTGTGATTCCATGGCTAACTATTAGCGATTTCTTTAGGGGATATTATTTGTCACCACTTTAAATCACAGCAAATATCGATTCAACTTGGTTTCCCTTTACTGTAGTATAAAGATTGCATACGAAATAAATTATTATGACTAATATTAATTCGCTATATTATTTTTAGGCGACTAGAGCGTAGGAAATATAATAAATAACTATACTAAACTTGTTTTAATTTTACTTCATTATTCCATATTTTATCTACTATTAAATATTTCTTTTTACTAAGATATGAGGAAACCACATAAAAAATAAGAACCAAAAAAAAAAAATTAATCTAACACCGGCACCAGCCTACAAGATTTTGCAAACATTTCTAAAATTTTTTTTTGTCAAGTAATTTGGGTCTAAAATTTTCTTACCGAATCTCCCTCGCTCTTGAATTAAAAATCCGCTCTCGCTCACGAATTTTTAAAGAAAATTTTCCTCGGCTAACGCCTCGGGAAGATTTTAAAAAATTCGGACCTCAAAAAAATTTCCGGAAATAATTCAAGCACTAGGGAGATTACAAGTGAAAAAACCCTGCGCTTAAAGGATCAGACATAGGAAATCATAATATGCCACAAATAATGAATTATAAAAAATATTCCAAGCCCATTTGAACAATAAAAATTTTATATTTTTTTGCGTTACTAAACTTCCAATGGATGTGGAAGTAATAAGCTTAACAATGCAAAATCATGAACCAAGTGCCATAAAGTTGTCTTGTCCTAAGTTTCTCATTTAACTTTTCTGAGGTATTTTGACGCGCTGATACCAATTTTGGACAAAAAAAATTCTAGCGTGTCAGTCTTTCTCTTTAATCCCTTTAATCCCCTGAATTTGACCTGCTCCCATCAAGTATAATTTTACCTTCATTAGCTCCTTGGTACCTTAAGATAACTGATTATAGGCTCATTTGTCTTAATGGTAAGTAAATCTGCGCAGTGCTTTAATGTACCTGTACAATCTGTAAGTACGATACCATTAAATAAATTCGTTATTGATCCATCAAAGTCAGCGTTGAGAATGTTAACTTTCTAGTATTTTACTAGAATATGGTAGCCGTTGTCTACATGTTTCCAGAATACCTTTTTAGTGCAAAGTGACGTATTGCATAAAATTACCTTTCCTTTCGAGTTGAAACAATACTTCGAACATAAGTTGTGATTTTTTCGGTCTTATGATGAAAGCACCGTGTCCGCGAGTGCATTTTTCGAATTGCTTATTTATGTATCTCTAGTTTGTTTTTTAGTCTAAGTACTTTTTTTTGGGAAAGTTTATCTTATGTATGTTGAACGCATGGAAATATAAAATAACATATTACTCTGTAAATTTTATTTAAGCATATTTCATCTGTTCTTTTTAGTGTAATTAAATTGCTTGTAAATTCTCTCTGTTTACGTAAAGTCCACGTAAAGTAATTTTAGTAATAATTTCGTTTATACAGTACCTATTCATTACGCCGTCGGTCAGCTGATCGTTGTTTTTTAGTTATATATTGTATTTTATTGTGCATGTACGTATATTTTAAATTCCTTGTTTTTAACTGACGAAAGTGTTAATGTTTGCCCCTGAAGATTATCTTATGCTCTACTTCTCATTTTGTATATTGATAAATAATTCGGATCAGTAGGGTGAAACGGCCCCCGGCCCTATCTTCATTGAGAGAAGGAATATAGTTAGCAATAAGTGAAGGGAACAATTTTTCAAAATATTAACGCAAAAGTGTGGTGCGTTTCACAGGGTGACGAGGGGGATGAAATCCAAAGGAACAATTTTTTGTGCCAAAACGCAGCAACCGAAAATTTTGGAAAACATATATGTTGGACAAGTATTGGAGAGGATTCTCAGAAAAAATTGTCGGTCAATTTGGGAAAGAACTAAGGGCGAGAGGACATCGGTATACTTTTCAAATATTTTTAAGGGTAACTTCCCCTCGTTGCACCACATTCAAAATTAACATATCTTTTTCGCAGCGTGGTCGGAATATTACGTCATAGTGAAAAAAATCACGTCCGTGGTCTTTCGCTACTAGTAGTCTATGTAATGAAAGCAGAGAGAGTGTAAATATTTCGTGCAAAGACAAGATCACCTTTCCCTCCCGTTTTCGAGGGTGCTAAACACGATGGAAGTGGTGGGAAAAGTTTTTGACCGCCACAACCCCCTGAAACGCCCAAAAACCACCCCCTTTATGGATCCCTTTATGTTTTCATATATAAACGGGGGAGTGATTTATCGACGGGTTATACTTGAAATAAAATGGAAGGGGGTTATAGAGTAAATGGAATCTAGACAGGCTTAGGGGGTTGATTAAACCCTCCCGAGACGAGGGGTGGAAAATAATTTTTTTCAAATGATTCGGTTCAAATGCATATCCCCGCTTTCGGGGTCGCTGATCATGGGAAAAATATTCATTTTTAGCTCCTCGTCATCCTTCAAAGGGCAGAAACCACCAGAAAGCATTGTATCCAGGATTTACGGTTTTTTTCGGCACATGATCGTTATTCCTGTGATATCCCTTCATTTTTCACGGAAGAGAAGGTGGTTGCTTCAACCCTTCCAAGGGGTGCAAAATTCATTAATTATATTTTTATCGTGATCAGAGCCTGCGAAAACGGGGGAGGGCGTATGGACGATCCAAAGTGTAATTAATGAATTTTACACCCCTTGGAATGGTTGAAGCAACCCCCGAGGTCGCTACCATCTTCTCTTCCGTGAAAGATAAAGAAAGATATGCAGAGGAATAACGATCATGTGCCGAAAAACTTGTATATCCTGTATAGCATGCTTTCTGGTGTATGTGGGGTGGTTTCTGCCCGTTTGAGGAGGGGTTGAAGCTAGAAAATGAATATTTTTCCCGTGATCGGCGTCCCCGAAAACGGGGGGATACGCGTTTGAACCGAATCATTAAAAAAAAATGATTCCACCTCTCGGGAGGGTTTAATCAACCCCCTCGGTCTGCTGTCTGGATTCCACTTACTCTATAACCCCCTTCAATTTTACTTCAAGTATAACCCGTCGATAAGTCACTCCCCAGTCCCGTTTATATATGAAAACATAAAAGGATTCTGGATTGGCTGTTTCAGGGGGTTGCGGTGGTCAAAAACTTCTCCCACCACGTCCATCATGTTGATCACCCTCGAAAACGGGAGGGAAAGGTAATTTCGTCTTTGCACGAAATGTTTACTCTTTCTGCCTTCATTACGCATAGACTACTAGTCTCGAAAGACCACGGACGTGAATATTTTTCACTATGACGTAATTTTTCGACCACGTTGCGAAAAAAATATGTTATATGGGGGTGAAAGTAGACGCTGCAAAAAAATTTTGAATGTGGTGCAACGAGGGGATGTTACTCTTAAAAATATTTGAAAAGTGTACCGATGTCTTCTCGCCCTTAGTTCTTTCCCAAATTGACCGACAATTTTTTTTGAAAATCCTCTCCAATACTTGTCCAACATATTTTTTCCAAAATTTTCGATTGCTGCGTTTTGGCACAAAAAATTGGTCCTTTGGATTTCATCCCCCTCGTCACCCCGTGAAACGCGTCACCCTTTTGCATTAATATTTTGAAAAATGGTTCCCTTCACTTATTGCTAACTATATTCCTTCTCTCAATGAAGATAGGGCCGGGGGCCATTTCACCCTACTTATCCGGCTATGCCCTTTGTAATAAACATCTTCATATCCACGTACCTATCTATCTGCCTCCCTAACAGTTCATATCTCAGAAGCGAAAAAAAGAAGGAGAAAAGTAACTAAAGTTATGTTAAAATTATCCTTTTACAAGTATTCTTTGAAAATTCAATTGTTACTGTCTCCTTCAGGTAAACCATTGATAATATAATTATTGCAAGATATTTTTCTTATAAGCTTAAAATAAGACATACTGACGAGACACAGACGTCGAAACACGTGTCTGTGAATGTTTTAAAGTTTAATAATGCTGAGTGCTTTTGTTTTATTTTATTCTAATATTATTATTTATTTATTTAATTCAGCCAACTTCTTATTCCTTTTGAGCACGAAAATGTTCCAACAATGCAGATCCCTTAAATAAAGATGAGAAATATTATCTGTTATTAATTACCTGCGTAAATTCAAATATTTATTTCGAGCAATTTATTATTAATTAATATTTTTGGTGTGGAATAATTAAAGTTACATAATACGATTATTACACCCCGAAATATTGAACATAGCCCATCATCTAAATTAATGCCCCTAAGATATGTACTCGGAGCGACTTCACATTGTCATTAACAACAGCATGATGTAAACTTGGGAAAACTTTCTTTATAATTAAGTTATACAATAGTTTACATAACTTTATTTCATAAATTTGTAAACATGCAAATTAGCTAATGAATTTAAATTAGATCAACTTTGCTAATTATTTACAATATCGCTTGCTGAACGCGCCGAACTACGACCATCGATCTAAACAACTAAGCCCCGAGCATTTTAAGTGATCAGGTACACTTAAAAAACGACAGAGCAGAGATATTTGTTGATGTTTTAGTTTAGTTTTAGTGGTAGATTATTTTGGAAAGCTTTCACGACTTATAGACCTAGAATCCACGTTGGAAGTTTTACTAATGATTAATTACAGATAATAAGATTATAACGCATTCGACACTATTGATCATGCTCTCTTATGTGCGAAATTAGTCTTTTTCTGAAATCGATCGGCAATGTCTACATTTTGTATATTTTAGACAGTAAATAAATACACGCAGACGAACCAACTCACATTAAAATTGCATTTATTAGTAAGCAGTTAGATTGTAATGAAGAAATGTTATGCATTAATACAAATTTATAAATCATTATTGATTGTGATTTCAGAAAAAATAGTTTGTGTACTTCGGTGTGAAAGCACATTCCCGGACTTCGATGCTTGTTGGCATCGTTGTCCGGGAATGTATTGCTTTCACACCTAAATACACAATATACTATTTATGAGTTTGATGCAAATCCTGTTTCGTCTTTCAAATCTTGATTATGCAACCGTCGTCAGTCAGTAACTGTCAATAATTCTGTGTCCCCTGATCAACAAATTTTATCAGGTGTTTCGCAAGGATCCATTCTGGGACCACTGTTGTTTGTAATTTATAAAGCCGATATATTTAACTAAATTAATAATTCTCACTTGCAGTCATATGCTGACGACACTTAGCTTCTATTTGTGTTTAATTCGTCGCTTAGCGAGATTGCCAATATCTTGTTGAACGATGATATAAATTCTATTTGCAGTTATTCTAAGAAACATAATTTAAAAATTAATCTAACCGAACGATTGTCCTTTTGCTCAGTTCGAAATATAAAACAGAATTTCTAAAAACGCGGGTCAACCCAGTTATAGATCGGGTAAATATTTCATATTAAGCAAAAAATCTTGGTGTTTTCTCAGATTGAAATTTACGGTTTAAAGATCATATAAAGTTATTAGTGCAAGAAACTTATGCCAGAATGAAATTTTTATATTCAAATATACACATTCTAAATTTTAAAATACGAAAAAAAAATTTTATGAGTCACTTGTATTGGATATTTTTAACTACTGTAATATATTGCACTACCTGTGTTTAGACCAAATTGCAATAAATCGCATAAAAGTTGTCCAAGTTTCATTTTCAACCTGCGAAAATATGATTCTGTATAGGTGAAATGTATTGAATTGAGGTGTTTAAAAATGGACAACACAGTGAAACTTCGTTCGTTATCTTATATTTTTGCATCGCTTATTCTGTTCTTCCACCCCTGTATCTTCGTAAAAAAAACTCGTCTTTAGAAATGCCGCTGATAACCATCAGAATACACTTACCGGTGTTTCACTTATTCTGCGACAACATGTATAATTTTGCAAAACCTGTGTTTAAGCCTGTATGCCTTTCATCGTTGAATGAAGCAAATGCTAATTGCCTGCCAATTAGAACTTTCTAAAGTAACAATGTCATGTATGTCATTATCTTTGTGTGTACGAAGCGGATTCTTCCGGGTGTTTAGAAGGATTCTAAAGACAGAAGTTATTGTGTACTGCTCCTCATTTTACTTAATTTTAGTCTCCTTAACTATTAGGTCTTTTTTTATACCATCGATATGTGTCCTGCGTTATATACCTTTTTGCACACCGATAGGTATGTACTCAATTCTCGGTCAGCCCGCTAACAGTCAGTTTCGCTGGTAATAGTATATTATTCAACGAGCGGTAATGTAGGTAATAACTCACGCAGATGAAGTGAGTTATTACCATTACCGCAAGTTGAATACTATACTTTATCTACGATTATAATAATAAATATTAAATTGAGAAAATTTTCTTTAAATTACTCAGTTTGTTATTAATAAAATTAACTGTAAAATTTAATTTTTGTTCACCCTTTTATATCTGTTGTTTTCAAAGATTTAGCCACCTTTAAGCGGAAGTAGAATGTGACTTTTAAACGAAATAGTGCATAGATTGCTTGTAGACAAAAAAATCAGCTTTGTAGATTAATATCACGCGGCGGAAAATGCAAAAATTCTCCGCGAACTGCAATAGCTCGTAGCGCATATTCGGTCAAAAGTCTTGTTTTTTATGTTAGAGAAAAAAATTAAAAAGCATCGGAAAGCTCAATCAACTCTCTTTACATAAGCTGTCTACAAATTTTTCGAAAGAAACGATATTTGTCGATATTCGAGGAAATGTAAGAAATTACACGTTTTCCTATAGAGTCTATGTAAAAAAAAACAATTTTTCTCAGATACTTTTGTTTCGAAGGGCCAAGATTAACGGAGCGTCAAAGTAGTACATGATATTAAGTGAACATCGTATATGAGATCGATTTCAGTTAATTATCGATTAATTACAGCGACAAAATGGAAAAATTTTACCGAAAAAAAAAAAGTTCCGAATCCTGCCCCCTCTAATTCCTTCATTTTTATCGGAATTCAAAAAATAAAAAAACAGTTTTATCAAATTTAATTCTATTTAACTATTTAAGTTAACTAGAGTAGTCTTTTGGCGTAGGAGCCAAGATTAAAAAGGTGCCAACTGTAGAAGCTCAAAATTTGCGATTTTTTGCCGTATATGGCCAACATTTCAGTAGTTATCTCCGAAAGGAAAAAAAAAATCAAAATTCTGAGAGTAGCGAAAGATTCGTAATGGAAAATACCTTTTGATCTTGTTTTTTATTTCGAGCTAACTCCCACCGTTTCGGAGATATCTGCGAAACATAACAAAACACAGCTTACATTTTGGAGTCGAAAAAATTGCAAAAACATGCAATCTTGACACGTCCATATTTTTAGAAAAACACCATTGGGACAGCCGTACGATGTCGCGACGTAAAGAGGTAGTCTTCCAGACAAACCTGGTCGTAAATTGCAGGGCGAAATTCGAAAATTCGGCTCGGCACGAACGAATCAAAAGTAGCATTTTGTGACATTTCATAAAATCTTTATAGATATTAACGCGAATAATCTGACCTGGCTCCACCTTCTTGCGTTGCGCGTTATGTCGATTGGACAGGCTAGGCATGAAGATAAAGGCGATTGGCTCTGTACCTAGTGATTTATAATAACTCACTCATTATAACTCACGCTATCTGTTTATGGATACTATTAATTGTTCAAAAGCAGTTCATTAATTAGTATATAACCTAATAAGAGTAGATAAAAGTATTACTTCCACATCCAGTGGAAGTATAGTAACGACAAAAAAATTTTTAAAAATTTTTATTGTTCAAATAGGCTTAAAATGTTATGAAACGTCGAGATTTTATGTTTAAGCGAAAAAAATTCTGTCTGTCTGTCGATCTGTCTGTCGGTCTGTCTGTAACTTTTTTTGTGCGCACGTTTACTCTGGAACCGTTTAAGATATTGACTTGAAATTTGGTATACATATGTACTTTAACGAGATCTGGAACTATATTATATTTTCATCTTGTCCCGTCGAAGGGTTGGGGGTAAATTGGGGTAAATTTGGGGTAAATGGATAAATCAAGCAGGTAAGAGTCTATAAAATTGGTATTTAGTATAAGAGAAGCTAAGGTCTCAAAAAAGTTTTTGGCATTAGTCACCCCCACCCCATTATTAAAGGGGATGAAAAAAAATGTGATTTAGTGCATGTACAAGAACTAGAAATCTCAAAATATTTTTTTACTTCATCCACCCCCACTACCACACTACCACCCCCACTACCACACGACCATCCCACTACCGATGTGGGGTATCGTTTTATGGGTTTTTGGGGTAGAGGATTTCAAATATAATATTATTAAAGTTACATAAACAATTATTTACACAAACAAAGTTTTTTCGTTGTGAGTGACTTGGATAGAGAATCTGGATGTGGAAGTAGTGATTCCTTGGACAGCGGTTTTTTTTACTTGTTTATGCAAGAAATCGATTTTAATTATAGTTTTTTGAAAAAGGAAGATGCTATTCTAAAAAATGGTAACATTTTTAGATTGATTTGAACTTCTGTTAAGTTCTAAAATTGCTACTAAAAATTGTCATAGGCCTCCGTTAGTTGGTTTGTACGTACGTATGTTCGTACGTACGGAAACACTGTACAAGTCGCAATTCTTAACGGATCCACTTGAATCTGTTTTTAATCGATTCGTCTATTATCAGAATAGAACCATATTGAATTTCATAATCATCCGTCAACTAGTTTAATTATTATAACTAGTTGTTTAACACCATCACGAGTTTTCTCTGCCCATTTCTCTAGTTTTGGGTGTCTATTGGATAAATAAATTATTTTTCCATTTAACTTCTAATTCAGAAACAGCACAATGCATAACTCTTGTCGAAAGTGTAGAGTGTAGAAAATATAATTTTTTTCTAAGGCGAAAATTTGCATCCTCAAATGCAACATGCGGGAATTTTTTTTATCTTTCGAAATAGATACCGAAATATGGACGTAATTTTTTTATTTGAAACTTTCTTTTCTAGCATTAGCAGTTTTCGAGAAAATTGCAAATGAATGTGGCTGTTGGCGCGGTACTGCAATTAATTGCTATTAAATTTCCACGTCCTTCATCATTAAATACGTTTTGCATATATTTCCTCTTTAATCTCCAAAAGTGCTACTCCTTCACGGCTGGTAAATTACAAACTAAAAAAATCATGCTCATCGCCGATTTGTTTAACTTTTTACTTCCCTTGCTTACCGAAGGGAAGTATTGTAATCGTAAAAACATGATTACAATACTTTCTTGGGTGATTTTTATCACCCTTCGAGATTTCTCAGAATTTTTACGTTTCAGAGTACATAGATTACGAAAATTAAAGCCATTTAATTCCGTTTGTCTGTCTGTCACTTGGCGCTATATCTACAAAACCACTTGACGAAGAAGGATAATATTTGGTAGATAGTTGACGCTACTGCCAACAAAAAACTGGGATACAGTTCCACTGAAAAATATACAGGGTAAATTCCATAAAATAAGCAACTAAGGAAAAAACATTGACAGAAAATAGTAATATTTGGCATGTAGTTAACACAACTGTCAGGGAAATACGAAAATACGAAAGAAGAATATACAGGAATTTTTTTTTTAAATGTGGAGACCACGATAACATCTCATAAGTAGTGCAGACAACTATCAATGAAGAAAATTATGAAGAAAAAATATACCGGGTGGTCACCCAAAAAAAAAATTGAAAAAATATGACGGGGGACGATAATGTTTCCCATGCAGTTAACACTACTGTTAAAGAAGAAAAATATGAAAAAATAATATACCAGGTGGTCACCAAAAAAAATGTGGTAGAGGACGTTAATATTTCGCATGCAGTTAACACAACTGGCAAAGATGAAAACTTTGAAAAAAAAATATAGTGGTCATCCAAAAAAAGAAAAAAAAAATGTGACAGAGGACTATTATATTTCGCACGCGGTTAATATAACTATCACTTAAGAAAAATATGGAAAAAATATATATATATATATATATATATATATATATATACACACAGGGTTATCATTAAAAAAAAAATAATTAAAAAAAAATGTGGCGGAGGACGATATTTCGCATGGAGTTAACACCAGGGACCGTAACCGAACCGAAACATAGGGCGGATCCAGGGGGGGCAATAGGGGCAATAGGGGCAATTGCCCCCCCCCCCCGAGAAAAGTATTTGTAAGGTTTTCAAGGCGATAATTTTTTTTTTCCGTATGAGGTGGGGGAAAAATTTTTTTTTGGATTTCTAATAGTATTCGTGTGTATGAGGCGAAAAAGTTTTGTCTGGATTTTACTTTGTACCCCCCCCCCCCATTACCTACGCCCAGGCCAAATCCTTCCGACCTATTAGTCTAACATCATTTCTCCTGAAAACCCTGGAGAAGCTGGTTGATAGGCATATCAGGGACGATAAACTGAGTACAAAACCTCTACATCGAAACCAGTATGCCTACCAAACAGGAAAATCTTGTGAGTTAGCAATACATGAGCTTACTCAAAAAATAGAAAGGGCCCTAGACAGCAAAGAAACTGCCTTAGGAACCTTCTTAGACATAGAGGGTGCTTTTGATAATACCTCATTCGACTCACTAAGTGATGCAGTGAAGAGGAGAGAGGAGGAGGAGGTGTCCCTGACCAGAGGGTGCCCGCAGGGAGGGGGGGTCTTATCTCCTCTCCTGTGGTGCCTGATCGCGGACGAGCTTCTATCTCAACTGGAACAGTGGGGAATATATGCCCAAGGCTACGCAGACGATATCGCCATCTTGGTAACAGGAAAACACGAGGGCGCTGCATAAGAAAAGATGCAGCGAGCTCTCGCTATGGTAGACAGATGGTGTACCCAGGGAGGTCTTTCCGTGAATCCAAGGAAGACCACTGTGGTCGCCTTCACAAGAAAGAGAAAACTCAACCTGGGAAGATTATATCTCCGGGGAAACGAATTGCAGGTGAGCAATGAAGTGAAATATTTGGGACTCATTCTAGACACCAAATTAAACTTCAATGCACATCTAGATAGAGTGACTACCAAAGCTACGCGGGCCTTATGGGCCAGCAGAAGAATGGTAGGTAAAAACTGGGGACTACAACCAAGAATGGTGCACTGGCTGTACCAAAGGGTTGTAGTACCAATAATAACCTATGCCTCCCTGATTTGGTGGCATAAAGCCGGAAAAGGGGAGGCAATGAGAAAACTACGGAAAGTACAAAGACTGGCATGTCTAGGCATAACGGGAGCAATGTCAACAACGCCTACCGCAGCCATGGAAGCGCTACTCTGCCTGCCTCCACTACAGTTAGTGGTGGAGAGTGAGGCACTGTTGGCGGCGTACAGGCTGAAAACAAACGGACATGGGACCATTCCAAGAATAGGATATCACACCGAAATATTCCAACAAATAGGAAAAAATCGACTACTAGATATGCAGTCAGATAGAATCAGCATAAGCCACAACTTCACAAAGACCTTCAGGGTATACATACCCGATAGGGAAGAGGAAGGAACAAGGCAACTGCGAAGACATCCAAATGATACCATATGGTATACTGACGGATCGAAAACGTCAAGTAGTACTGGGGCAGGTGTTACGGGGGATCAACCAGGGACAGACATCAGTCTGAATCTGGGCAGTACCGCAACGGTGTTCCAAGCAGAGGTCACAGCCATAGAAATCTGTACACAAGAAATGATACGGAAGTCATATACTGACAAAAGAATCCGCATCATCACTGACAGTCAAGCAGCTCTCAAAGCTCTGAATGCAGTAGAGATACGTTCCAAAACGGTAAAAGACTGCCTTGAATCCCTGGCGAAACTGGCGGAACACAATAGTATACAACTGGAGTGGACGCGAGGTCACCAGGGCAATGAAGGCAACGAAAAAGCAGATAAGCTGGCCAAAGAAGGCGCAAAAACAGCCTTGATGGGACCTGAGCCATCCTGCGGGATATCATACAATACCGCAAGAGGAATGGTAAAGGAACTATTGAGTCAGAAACATATCTTGTATTGGACTGGCGCGCCGGGGATGAGGCAGTCACGCATGTTCATCACCGGCGGGCCATCCATGACAAAGACCAACGAATTGCTAAAGCTGAGCATAAAACAGCTGAGATGTGCAGTGGGAATCCTAACAGGACACTGCACACTGAATAGACACCTAACTAATATAGGTGTGAAAGATAATCCAGAATGCAGGATGTGTGGTGAGGATGAAGAAACTCCTCACCACATACTATGTGAATGCCCAGCCTTAGCAGCTGGGAGATTCTCACACTTCGGGGGACTAACCGTAACCCCGGAAGAAATAGCCAGAGCTCCCATTGACCGTATACTCTCCTTCTGGAGAGGAACGGGATTAATGGGATAACGAGACTATGGGGTACAATAAGCTCAAGCTTCAGTACAGCGGGGCTTCGGCACCACAACCCATAAGGAAAAAAAAAAAAAAACCCCATAAGCCGAAATTTTCGAAAAATTTTTTTTTTACATTTTTAATAGCATTCTCTGGATGAGGTGAAAAATTTTTTTTTAGATTTTCATTTGCAACCCCCCCATGAGGCGATAAAATTTTTTTAGAATTTTTTTAAGATTCTGGAAAACTGAAACCGTAACCGAAAACCGAATTGGCGCTGCTTTGAAAACCGAAACCATAATCGAAAATGGTGTACGTTAGGTAACTGTAACTAAAACCGAGCCGAAATAAATTTCGTTTTCGGTCCATGCAAGCATTAATTTAATTTTAACCGAAACCTTAACCGAAACCGAAAACCGAAATGAGAGATTCTGGAAAACCGAAACCGCAACCGAAGACCGATTTGACGCTGCTTTGAAAACCGAAACCAAAAACCGAATTAACGCAGCTCTGAAAACCGAAACCGCAACCGAAAAAAATGGTGTACGTCAGTTAACCGTAACCGAAACCGAACCGAAATAAATTTTGGTTTCGGTCCCTGGTTAACACAACTGTCAAAGAAGAAAGATATGGAAGAAAATATACATTAAAAAAAATGTGACGGAGGATGATAATATCTTGCTTGCAATTAACACAACTGTCAAAGATATAAACTTTGAAAAAAATATACAGGGTGGTCACCCAAAAAAAAAAAAAATAAATAAAAATTGACGGAGTCCCATTTTGAATGCAGTTTATACAACTGTCAAAGAAGCAAAATATGGAAGACGCCTTTATGGACACATTTTTATTTACTGATTGAAATTGTTAAAAACCAATAAGATTCCTCCTCTAGAAAACACTAACTTGTTAAAATTTCAATACAATCAGACTGTTCTTTCTTAAATTATCGTGCTTACAATAAACGTGGTGGACGGACAGACAGGCGGGCATTTCGAAAGTTGTTCAGAACTCGTTCACTAAAACAGTGATAAAAATATGAGCGACATTTATGGTTTTAGAAATGTGTCAATCAAATACAATAAATGACACATACTTTTCGTTTTCGTATTTGCGAGGAGTATAATAATAAATTGACCAATCAAGTATAACGTTATTCGCTGGCATTTATTGGATAACGACTTATGGGTTGTGCACTGTTGGTTTTACCAATTTATTATATACCTTTTTTAGTTTATGTTACTGTATAATATGTTTTTACTTAATATTGACTTACATTTTTCTTTTCATATGTTTTCCAATCCAATAATTGAAAATTTGTCTATTGGATAGTGTAATAAATAAATAAATAAATGAATAAATAAATAAAGAAAGAAAGAAAGAAAGAAAGAAAGAAATAAGTAAAATAAGTAAAATACGTAAAATAAGTAAAATAAGTAAAATAAGTAAAATAAGTAAAACAAGTAAAACAAGTAAAACAAGTAAAACAAGTAAAACAAGTAAAACAAGTAAAACAAGTAAAACAAGTAAAACAAGTAAAACAAGTAAAACAAGTAAAACAAGTAAAACAAGTAAAACAAGTAAAACAAGTAAAACAAATAAAACAAATAAAATAAATAAAATAAATAAAATAAATAAAATAAATAAAATAAATAAAATAAATAAAATAAATAAAATAAATAAAATAAATAAAATAAATAAAATAAATAAAATAAATAAAATAAATAAAATAAATAAAATAAATAAAATAAATAAAATAAATAAAATAAATAAAATAAATAAAATAAATAAAATAAATAAAATGAATAAAATAAATAAAATAAATAAAATAAATGAAATATATAAAATATATAAAATATATAAAATAAATAAAATAAATAAAATAAATAAAATAAATAAAATAAATAAAATAAATAAAATAAATAAAATAAATAAAATAAATAAAATAAGTAAAATAAGTAAAATAAGTAAAATAAATAAATAAAATAAGTAAAATAAATAAATAAAATAAATAAAATAAATAAAATAAATAAAATAAATAAAATAAATAAAATAAATAAAATAAATGAAATAAATGAAATAAATGAAATAAATGAAATAAATGAAATAAATGAAATAAATGAAATAAATGAAATAAATGAAATAAATGAAATAAATGAAATAAATGAAATAAATGAAATAAATGAAATAAATGAAATAAATGAAATAAATGAAATAAATGAAATAAATGAAATAAATGAAATAAATGAAATAAATGAAATAAATGAAATAAATGAAATAAATGAAATAAATGAAATAAATGAAATAAATGAAATAAATGAAATAAATGAAATAAATGAAATAAATGAAATAAATGAAATAAATGAAATAAATGAAATAAATAAAATAAATAAAATAAATAAAATAAATACATAAATACATAAATACACAAATACATAAATACATAAATACATAAATAAATGAATAAATGAATAAATGAATAAATTAATAAATAAATAAATGAATAAATAAATTATTTATTCTGTTGAATTACCATCATTTATCTTTTTTCAACAAAAGTATGTTAGGTTTACTGACTGGCAATTTCTTCTTGTATTTTTCTAATTGGTCTCCCTTTGCTGTATGGCGCGTCTGATAGTATCGCGTCATCTGTCGTGGCTGCCTCTTAGGCGCAGCGCCTCACTAAACCGCTTTCCCATCAGATCCTTAATGATATCAGCCCAACGTTTTCCAATGTGAGAGTGCTCTGCATTTCTGCATCCCGAATTTTATTGACGACAATATTTTAGTGCATATCAGTTAACGCGATTACACAGAAATTGTTCTTACTTGAAAACAAGCTTCTTGAACATTATTTTAAAAATCAAATTATTGTCGATATTCTTAAAAAGTGGCACGAAAATAATTTTTTTTGATATATGCATATTTTATTTTTCTTTAGTAAAGTAAACGTGAACATTCTCTAGGTAACATTTATTTGTATTCGGTGTAGGTTTAGACGGCAAGAGTTTTTCTTTTCGTGTATCTTCTTTCTATATTGTTCAATACCAAATTACTATAATAGAATGTAATACCCAAGACATGAATAACGTCAGGGTGAAATGACATTTGGATATTTTATCTTATTTACTTGAAGTCTGCAGTAAAAGAAGAGATGAACTTTGTGAAGCGAACAGTGCTGTGTTGAGCGGTGTATATAGACTTCTCGCCAAGAATGTCAGTAATTTAAGGAAAACGCGATTTAAAGGAAGATGCGGGTTTTTTATATTTGTACAGAATTTTAAAGCACGTATGCGGTCTCTTTCTTTAATTTTTCTCTCTTTCTTTAACTTCAGTATTCTGATTCACATACAATGTTGATAAATTATATGTGCGTGCAGAAATTATTTTATTATCATGATAAATGACTGGAAAATAATATTATATTCTGATATGAAAAGCATAGTTTTTACAGCGGCTAATGACGCGCTGTTCTGTACAGATCTTACTTATTATATGACAAAAAAATTCGAAATATGAAATTTGACACACCACAAGCGCAAAAAAAAGACATTTTATATATTTATTCTATTATTAAGTATTTTAAATTGAACACATATTAAGACTGAAATTTTTTTTTTGTTGTCAAACTGGGAAACGTCGAAGGAATATCACTACTACCACAACCAGATTTTCTATCCCTGTTCCCCCACTATCGCGCCCCCACCCCGTTATTGGTGGGGGCGCTTCCCCTCTCGTTCCCAGCTTTTTTGGCATAAGCTACCTTAAAGGAGGTAGCTTATGCCAAAAAAAAATTGAGTCCTTTGGTCCTTCAACACAATCCAAATTGGGGGTGGTAAAATATTTTCTAACCTTGGGTTCTCGTACATGGAACAAATCCCAATTTTATGGACTCTCACTTGGTTCCATTACTAATTTATCGCCATTTACCTCTCAACCCTTCAACTTAATAAGATCAAAATATAATATAGTTCGTGATTTTGTTATAATACAGGTGTACCAAATAAGCAAATATCATAAATCGTTCCAGAGTAATCGTACGCACGAGAAAAGTTACAGACAGGTAGAGATTTATAAGACGAACCACTGCAATGTGGCATTGGGTGATAATAAATTTCATAATTTTTATTGACTTTTTTATAGTACTCCCACATCAACGTAGTGGAATGATAAAAACAGTTTTGAAATTTTGGATTGCTCAAATAGGCTTAGAATGTCATGGAACCTCGAGATTTTAAGTTCGAGCAAAAAAATTTTTTCTGGAGACAACTGGGCATCTGGACAAAATTGGGTTGAATATAAAATTCAAGAAGAGTCTGATAATGGTGAGAGATCCGTCAATAAAAGAGAACCTGGTCAGCGGATAATATAATAGGTGACTACCCCCTAGGAACAAGGAACAAATTGAAATATTTATTAACATATCTGAAAAACCAACCAAAAAGAAAAGAATATGTAAAGGACATAATTAAAATGCCATTTAGAGCCACCAAGGCGATCATACCTTTAACCTTTCATCTAGAAGAATAAACTACATGGAGCTTGGTCGAGAAGATATACTATTATGTTATAAAGATTGTTTTATTTGTTTATGAAAAGAAATTTTGTAAAAAGAAAATAACTTTTTATCGCTAAATTTCGAAATTATAATATGCCACGTTGAATTCTTAATCTTCCATTAACTCTTACTATGATACAACTCAATCCCCCGTAGCAGGTTCTCAATCTGACTTGTATTTTTATTTACTTATTTATATAAGAATAGTATATATTTCTAATAATAAAGTGTGTAAGTTGTGATTTGCATAATACTAAATAATATTCTCTAATCATGATAGAAGCAAATAAATAAAAAATAATTAATTGTAAAAATTTGAAACATTTATTAAATAATATAATCGAATAACAAAAGCTTAAAACTACTAATACAAATTTCAATGTTTCATTTTATTCAAGACTTAAAATTAATTCTGACTCCGAATTCGTTTTCAGCACACCAAAAAACATACGGTATGGTATAGTTGATTTAAAAAAAAACTGGTAAAACTCTTGTAATCGAAAATCTTAATAGTTTAGTTGTGTGCATATGTCTGTAAATAGGGCTGGCCAGGCATGTCGAGAGGGGGGTGGAGAAGAGGTGATTTACCCCGGACCTGGGTTTTTTGTAGGAGACCGGTTTTCTTAGTGTTTTTAAACTTATTAAACCTTTCTTTTTTATTTTATTCAAATGGAATTTTTAAAAATAATTAGAAAATAACCTTTTCAAAACATTTTCAAGCCTGCCATATTATTGTTTAAAAAAATAATATTTGTTACGGATAATTTTACTAATGGTTGTAATTAAAATACTAACTGAATAATGATAATTCTATTTTTAAAATAAGAACACAAAAATACCACTTGAGATTAAAAAAATGTAAACAATGCAAACTGAACATAAAAATACAATAAAAAAAGTAAAATAAATGAACTTCAACTACGTAATACAGAATTAACTAATATTTTGTCATTGCTCCATTAGCGCTTAAAACTGCCTGAAGTCTTGCAGGCATGGACAAAATCAGATTTCTTGCAAGGTCCACTTCTTGCAACAAGTTCTCCCAAGTGTCTTCAATTATCCCTTCCAATTCTTGGGCATTATTTGGATGGTTATTTAATTTTCTTATATGTTTCACCATTAGTCCCCAAACATTTTCAATTGGATCTAAGTTCGGACTTTTAGATGGCCACGGTAACAACTCTATGTTTTTATTAAGAAACCATTGCCTGACACGATGGGCCGTATGTATGGAGCAGTTGTCTTGTTGGAAAATAAAATTATTTTCCGCAAACACCTCTATTACTGACGGCAACATAATATTGTCTAATATTTCAATATATTTAATGGAATTGAGATGACCACCACTGTTCCAACATACACCCATTTAGGCTCATCCAAGCCCAGACATTGACTGAAAACCTTCCTGATATTTGTGGATCGAAAGTATATTTTTCGTCGTATCTGGTGGAAGGCGGCCTATATACGCGAACATGTCCATCGTTACAGGATTTAAAAACCTTTTCGTAAGAAAAGACAACTTGTCCCCAGAAGTTTTCATCATTGATTATATAGTTGAGTGCAAAAATAATCCTACCCTGCTTCTTTTCTTCTGAAAGTTTGTATTTTTTAGCCGCTGAACAATTCTTCAAGTCGCTTTGTAGTTTTATTCTTCTGCAATCAGTAGACACAGAAGCAGGGAAATTTGTCTCTGAAATTGCATTTACTGCAGTCTAAAAAGGGTTTTCTCTTAGGTAATTTATAAGATTTTCATCTTCTTGATTATTGCTCTTTCTGGGCCTACCGGAACTAACTTTACGGGATACCGTTTGGTTGGTTTCCCATTGTTTTTTAACACTCATTATCGTGGTTTTACTCACATTGTATTCAGCAGCAAGTCTTCTTATGGACCAACTATCTTCAATTTTAGAAACAATTCGAAATTTTTGAATATCTGTTAGATGTCGAACCATTTTTAATAATGACGCCACTGATTAACGTCAAAGTGACATTTGTAAGATTATTATTATTATTTTTTTTTAACTGTTTAACGTCGGCCTATTTCCGCTACCAGGGCCTATCACCGACGCCAGGAGACGAGCTACCCCCAACCTGGAAATTTTGCCGAACCTCTTCCCTTAAGAAGAGTAGGGGATCTTTTACTTGCCTAACATTTAATAGACAAGGGACCGCCTGCTTTACATCCCCTCCGAAGGATGGTATATCCACTACGTAATCCTCGTCTGAAATTACGTAACTTCCGAGTATACACTGATATACAGGCCTCTAGAAGGTGGGGCGAGAACGCTGTATTTCCCAAGATAGGTGGGTCACCCATCCAAGTACTAACCGCGCTCAACGTTGCTTCAACGGAATATCGACTGATATTCACATTGAAATCGCCTCTACGCTCGCCCCTGTAAGATTATTAATATCAATCAAAGAACGAATGATTTACATAGATAAAAGAAAGTGTACCAGTTTTTTTTGAAATCAACTGTACCTTGCCTTTCAACTACAAGACTTTTTTTATGGGCCTATGTATTAAAATAATATGCCAGTCTTTAGAGCTTTTGGGAGATACAGGTCAACAGCTTGTTCATTGAAAGCAAAAATATTAAAATATTATAAGGATGTAGATTTCATGACAATATATAGCTATCATACTGCCAACGATGACATACGGGTCAAGAATGCGGCAACACCAAAAGCCAATAGATGAAATCTGAGAAGAGTTGCAAGAAACACCGCCCAACTACTTGTAAAATCGTTAGGATTAATAGAACGAGAGTTGGGTGGCTTTTTCGGCACGTCGCCGTTTTATGAAATTTGAGATATTTTTATGGTTTAATGGATGTTAACGATTCATAAAATCGACTTCTGGCGCGGCACCTCCTGTCAGGTACGTCACGAACACTGTCTAAAAAATCTGTTAAATTATGTCATCGTTAGAAGGCTCATTTCTTTTGTGTGCACACATTTTATGTTTAAGATGAATAAAATAAGATCGCCAGAAAGTGTGGGCCGTCAGGTGGTGCAGCCAGAAAGGTCAAAGTTATAAAAAACGGAGTTATACCACGTGACCGTTACAAGTATTTCTTTAGGCTGAGCATATGTATTTAAATGTTTTGAAAACAGAAAAAAATTTACAGAAAGAAACTCTTGTCAGCAAGGCTAACCAGAAAGAAAATGTTGCGAAAAAAATCAAATTTTCTTCAAAAATTCTAAACATTTCCTTTGTGGCTAGCCTTACTGACAGGAGTTTCTTTCTGAGATTTTTTTATGTGTTCAAAACATTTAAATAAATATGCTTAGTCTAAAAAAAAGCTTGTAATGAAAACGTGACATAACTCTGTTTTTTTACAACTTTGACCTTTCTGGCTGCCCCTTCTGACCGCCCACTCCTTCTGGCGATCTCATTTTATTGATTTTTAACATTAAATGTGTACTCACAAAAAAAAAATTAGCCTTGTAACGATGACATAATTTCACTGATTTTTATATCACGGGCTGACATATGCCAGAAGTATATTTTGTGGTTATTTAAATTCGATAGAGTTATTCAACGCATAAGAAATACTTGTAACGATAAGTTTCCGAAAAAGCCACGTATAGTACGTCGGATGGCTGGCTCTAGCGTTCACTAACCCAATACCGAGGTATAACCAAATAAAACCTATTTCATTTTATTCAGCAGGTTTTTTTACATAGGAAATCACGTTTGACGACACTCTCCATTGGTCGAGACTGAAGTTACAAGAAAAACACAAAAAAACAGAAAATAACAAAATTCAAATTCAACCACGAATAACTTCCAAACGAAAAAAGATAAAATTATATATTTTTTTAGTTTTATAGTACAAACGATTCTCTTTAATTTGATGTACAATTTATTAGAAAAATAATAACTTTAACATTAGAAAATTGACGTTAATTTAGATGGTACACAAATTGTAAATTTTTTTGAAAGCTCTAACTCGTTGTAACTCGCTTATGTATTGAGCTATTCGAATGTTTTTTTCACCGAAAACTGCCAAATTTCATAGACTTCATTTTGTCTCAATTAATTCTGGGTCTAGCTCTTTAAATAAAAGCGGTACAGCCTTTTAAACGCAACGAAGTGCACTACGGCGCGGCGGCGGAGTCATGAGGCTTCCCCTCTCGTTCCCGGTACATCCAGCTTTCGCCATAAATCGCGCAATGCTTCCATCAGTGGCCGTAACAAAAGCTTTAGAATAATTTTCCTTTATTGTAAGATGATAAAATTAACAAATCAAAGTGAATAATATGATATTAGTTGTAATAATTCATTATATATGATGTCGTACAACGCGGGTGGTGCGTTAATAAATGGAAAATAATAGGTATCAGACAGAGATTAACTGATTTTCAGATACGTCATTGTTAAACTTATGCCAGCTAGTAAAGTTTTTACTTTGCCTCGTATATTTTAATATTTTCCATTAAGTGTCAGAGGTAACCATATAATCAAAACAATTATTTGCCATGCTTTCACTAACTCGTAGAGGCTCTGAACGATTAGTTGGATTTTTGTACATAACTATATTTTTGTTTTCATGTAAACTGGAAGAGTTAAAATCGGTTAAAATTGGATAGACGATCTAAATATGCTTGTGTAAATAGACTGTTCTCTTTTTTAAATAATACTAATGCAAGTGGGATTTTTTCCATCTAGCATGTCTTCATTTTGATCAAAATTATCGATGCTATGAATGTAACTGTTTTCTTCAGAACTTACTGGAGGAACTCCAGGTGGTATAGAAATGTCGTCACTAGTTTTTACTAATACGTGACTAGCTAAAGACGTTAAAAATTTCCGTATTTCATCGTAGGAATAACCATAGCCAAAAGAATAAAGCGTATCATTAAGTTTTTTTTCTTCTGACGGTACAATACACATATAGTAATATGCACAGGATTAAAAAAAATGGCCTAAGCTGATTGTTTTTTTTTTTATACCAATTATTAATGTAAATTGCATAACTATAGGAATAACGTTTAAATCAAATTTGTCTGTCGTGACATATTTAGTATCCACGACATAAATGTTTATAACAAATCTGAAACTTCTTATTTACATTTATGTTCATTGAGATTAGTAGCCGCGTTTTTTTTAACGACTTCAAAAGAGGTATAAGTTTGACGCATATGTTTGTATGTTTGTTTGTCTGTCTGCCTGTCTGTCTGTCTGTGGCTTCATATCTCTTCAACGGGTGATCCGATTTTGTTTTTTTGTAGTTTTTTTTTACTTGAAAGAGTATTTTGTCGAGGTGGTTATAGGTCATATTTGATTTTGATGTTTGGTCGCCATCTTGAATTCGCCATGTTGAACTTCTCTAGAAATTGTCCGACTGAAGCAAAATTGAAAATGTGCAGACAATTATGGTAGCCGAACATGATTTAGGCCTAATTTTGATTCGGTCATATGAAACTGGTACGATTAGATACATTGCACATTGATCGGGGGTTTTTAATTTCAATTTTACTTGTTATAGGTTTAAAATATCCAGCTGCAGCTTCACTTAAGATACCGGCAGTTTTAGCAAGATAATCCTCCCTAAATAAGATGTTTAACACTACTTTAAATTCATTTTTTTCTTCAGTTGTTTAGTTTGTATACATTTAATTTTTTTTGCTAATATATTTTGCATAACAAATTTTATAATAATTTCCATCAGCCCAAATAAATCTGAATAAATGTGTAACCTGCCTTGTATTTCTGTATCACAATGCGACACTGTAGCTTTCTAGTTTCCGCACCCGTTCCTGTACAAATTGCTACTTAAAAATGTTCTTAATTTGTTCTTAATTTTTCTAGATTTTCCACAAATCAGACAATGACATTTTATTTTAAACTAATTTTTTTCTTCTTTATTATAAATAACTACATGAAGGCTCACTTGCATTTTTTATCGCGTTACGAATATCACAGACAATACATATTGCCACTACTAATATTATTATTATTAAAAAAAGAATAATGAAATCGGTATCGAAGGGTGTGCAAATAAAAATAAATAAAAAAATGTTTTTAATGAAATAGCATATTTTCTTTCATTTGCACAATTTATAATAGACTTGATGCCAGTAACAGTTGGTTTTTTATTATTAGATTTTTTTTCGCTGTTTTCAGCAGTTTCGCAAAACAAACATGTAGTTTTTCCCCACTGATAAAAATGAATCTACCCTATATATAAACTGTAATAGCCTAAATATAAATAAAATAATATATACACTTATTAATACTTATCCAGACAATAATGAGAAGAGCAGCCGATACGTTTCTTGATCGGCCGAGAGAGTAGCGGGGGCGAGAGAGGAAGCCTCCCGTCTTCGTCGCCGTAGTGTGCTTCGTTGTGTTTAAAGGGCTGTAGCGCTTTTAGTTAAAAAATTAGATCTAGGATTAATCGAGACAAAATGAAGCCTATTAAATTTGGCAGTTTTTGGTGAAAGAAAAAATTGAATAGCTCATTATATAAGCGAGTTATGACGAGTTAAGAATTAGAAAAATGCTGCTGATTTGTGTATCCTTTTGAATTTTGCCAGTGTTTTTATGTTCATTTTTTTATTATTGCAATAAATTATACTTCAAATTGAAAAGCAAGGTTTATTTGTCAAAACCAAATAACAATTTTATTTTTATCTGCTTTAGTTTTAAAGTTATATCTGAAAATTAAATTTCTAAATTTCCTTTTTTTTTTAGTTTTTTTCTTATATCTTCGGTCTCGACCAATGGAGAGTGTCGTCAATTTTGATTTCCTATGTAAAATAACATGCTTTAATAAGTAGTGAAGGTCCCATCTGGTTATACTTCAGTATTGGGTGGGTCAAGAAAGAGAAGGCTTTTCGCGCTCTACCCAACGGGCTAGTAGCTCCCACACCATAAAGCAACGACATACAATATCAACCTAATAGGAGGCAAGGCAATTACGAAGTGCATAGAAACATGCACAATGAAGTACTGGGGACATTTACTGAAGGAAGCGCTAATATCAACTAAGAAACCAAAAAGGTTACATATGGATAACAATAGTTGAGGGGATTATGAACAGTCTAGGAAAGACGAAGAATACTGGGAAAGAACAGCTAGAAGCAAAGACACAAAAAAGGAGCTTAAAAGCTCCTTAACGACACAATGCGGCAAGGCATCTCACATATGCCTACATTTCCCATCCCACATTTCTGTACTATGCATCATGTGGCTCCCGCTGCTGGCAACAAGCATGACCCTAATCCAACCCAGCGTGAACTTAGCCGGCCCGGCGCACATAAGGCCAATTTAACAATTTACGACGACAAAAATATAAAATATGATTTTATTTGATATTTTGATCAGAAATGCTTATGAGGAGGCTACTTAATAATTATCTTTCAGAAAAATACCTAATTAGGGTTAGTTGAGGTAAGGTGGTCATAATATTTTAATTAAAAAAAAAAAAAATTTCATATTAAATTATTTTTATATTTTGAATTAGTACAATTTGTACATAATGTACCATTTTGATTAAAATTTTATTCTACATCTACATCCTCATCGCCCTTATCATCATCAGACTCCTGTTCACCTTCATCATCATCGCCACAGAAAGTAGGCGGTCTTAGCATGCTTAATACAACTTCACTGAATTGCATTTTATTTTTTTTTTAGTTTTTTTTCGCTTATTTGCGGGTCCGAGGATACTAGTATCCAGTTAAATATATCACTAAAAATAGTTCCTTTCTCTTAATCTTCACTTCCCTTAGAGAGGGATCGCCACGACTACCTGAAAAGAACACGCTCGATTTAACAAAAGGGGAAACAAGGGGACTTGCGTTTTACTTTTTTATATTAGTTATAAGGTATTTTTTCGAACTAGTAAAAAAAAGTCTGTGTACTTTTCGGAACTTTTTATATAACTCCATCTAAAGCAAGAATTTCAATTTTTTTTTTAAACAAAAATAGTATTTCATGAAACACATTATATCTATACTACGTACAACTGTTATACTTATAACAATTGCAGATTAAAGTACATACCCGGTGCTTCAATATCCATGTTGAAAAAATTGTGATTATAAATTTGGGAAAATAGGACGAGCGTAGTTAATCCGTAAACAATTCATACGCAACTAACCGGTATTGGCCGTACGAAAGATAACCGAACTTTGCGCACAGGCGTAGGCTATTGTGTAGCGTTAAAAAAATTAATTCTTACGGTTCATTGCGGACTGGTTTGTAGAGAACGTTTTGAAGGTAATTGTGACTAGTTTGAAAAAACTACTTTTATCTATTTTTGTCGTCGTAATTTAGCTATTTGGCCTTATGTGCGGCGGTATGTTTCCCAAGAGTGGCAGCACTGCCTACCGCACGCTGATAAATCAAATCAAATAAAATCAAGAGATTTGGAGAGGACACCTGGATGAGGAAGTAGTTATTCCTTAGGCAGTTATTTCTTCCATTCATTATTGAGCAACATAAAAAGGGTCACTAAGCGATTACCCTATTTTGAATGTAAATATCGCCATGCAATTATGATTTGATCTATCACACTGTACATTTTTTGTCTCTAAACGTGGTAAAATATAATTAAATTTAACTCACCTATTATTAGATTAGCAGTCTAAATGAGGTAAATTTGCAACAAATGTTGAATTAGTTAAAAAACCGCCATTTTAATAGCACTAATGAAGCCAAACTCATTTAATTACCGAACGTTTTGCAAGGATGTGCTTACATAGTGTACATTATATTCATTAATAGCGTAGCGGCAGTACTTTATAATCTTATTGCTTCATTAAAATATGGATTTTCGGTTATGAGCTGGAAAATTGTAGCTGGTGCCTTCGTAGCCGATATCTAGACAGGAAGGGGTGGACAGGAAGTCAGCTCATAACCACGAAACACTTCCGTTCTCCCTTAATCTCTTCGTTAGATATATCAGGGATTGATTGACGCAGTCGTTGTCGCAGAAACATGGGACACGACCCATGTTTGATTGGAATTATAATTTTTGTAAAAGAGGAGGTAGAAGGGATTAATCATCTCGTGGTGTAATCGGTTTTAATGTTAAAATCAATAACAGGCCAGCTCAGTTGCAGTCAGTCAGTGTTTGAAGTAGATACTGAAGGATTAACCTCAACACTTCATGTACAAAACAGTATTAAAGTGATACTTACTCATACAGGGTTTAACAAAACAAAAGGCCCAAATTTGCCAGGAACCAAAATAACACAAAAAAATTCTAAATATGCCCCAGAGTGCGCAGGTTTTTCGTACATATATAGTCAGGCAACTCAAGAATAGTGTATGAATATTATTGTTTATAATTCTTACACGTACGTTGGCTGAACTTTTGTTCTTAGAATTTTTAGATAAGGTCATAAACAATATTAAGGATCCTGCTAATTACAGGCTCAGCTCAATTACATTCGCAATATTTTTTGAAATTGTGTTAAAATTACAGACAACAGCGTCACAGCATCATAATTTGTTTAATGGCAGTCAGTTTGGACAAAAATGCCTACCACATTAGATATCTTCCAAATACTTACACTTTCAAATTTAACTAAGAGAGCCTAACGTTCGATTTTTAGATCTCAACAAAGTCTTTGACTGTGTATCTCACAAAAGTTTACTACAAAACTTTTTCGTTAGTTAAAAGCTACTCAAAACATAACAGTTTTATTATTCTAAAAATATAATTGAGATCTTATTAACAAAATAAATTAATAATTTAAAAAACTAAAAAACATGTTTTTATAAATACTGCACTAAAAAGCAAAAAATCGAATCATCTAACATGTTCTCTCTGTCTACCTCGTAATGGTCTTAGTGTAAGCCGTGTTTGTAATTAAGTATAATATTTGAGGATAAAAGCGTGGGGTGCTTTTCGAATGCTATTTCAGGTTCGATAATTAAAACGCTGAAGACATCATTAGATTAAATGAAAAACGCCCCACGCTTTTATACTCAAATATTATACTTAATTAAAAACACGGCATACGCTAAGGTCCTTACGGGGTAGACAGAGAGAAGAGGTTCGATGATTATTTTTTGCTTTTTAGTGCAGTATTTACGAGGGGGCAACCGCTGAGGGGAAATAATGTACACATCGGAGGCATTAGGAGGAATTAGGAAGGTATTTCGGAAGGAATTATTAGGTATTAAGGGAATTACAGAGGAATTTGGAGGAAATAAATATTATTACGAGGTATTAGAAGGGAATTAAGAGGCAATGAAAGGTATTAGGAGGGAATTAGAAGTATTAAATGAGATTTGCGCATGCTCTCGTCTACATCAGAATTTAAATGAGGTTATTTTGTGTTAAAAACGTTATATTACGTTAGTTAAAAACAGGTGCGTTGTGTTGTCTTGTGCTTAGGTAAGTAATAAAAATAAATCATTTAGATTACAATTGTTAGTCGACTGCCGACAACTATCAAAATATGTAGTTATTTACCAAGAATCATAAGACTAAGAAGGATAGTTTATTACCATATGAGATCCTCCTATGTTGGCTTTTCGATCGGCGCGTATAAGCTATTATTATTTTATCTTAACTAAATTGTGTAAACGGTATTTTGTCGTGTGTACTGCAAAAGTTGTTTCATTTGCTTTTATTTGATGAATAGGTACATACTTGGGCGCGAAAAAATATTGAAATGGAATGTTTATCTTGAACAATTACATGCCAATTCTTATAGAAAGGACGTCAGTGTTGTAAAAACATTAGCGCCGAGATTAGCGCTAAGAATAGCAAGTACAGAAAAAATATTTAATAATTTAATTAAACTACCGATGAGACTGTGGACTTCAGTACTATAACGATTTATATTGGACAAAATTCATAAAGTTTTGAAAATTGGTAGAAATATTAAGGATAGTATAAGAATTACTAAACCGAAAAGTTCCCACCACTAAATAGTGTCTTTCATCCCCTAGGACGCCGTTTCCACCACCATTTTGAGGTTTTCTAGATTATCTCGGAAACTGTGCACTTTTTGATAAAAATAGTTATATACAAAATTATTCCTTACAAAATTCCCTATAAAAAACGTTTCTACACTTTTTTTCCTAAATATCTGTGGAAATAAGGCGTACACATAAGGGTTGGTTCCTGTCAATACAATAAATTGCAATCTTTACTATAATCTACTTTAAAATTTAATGCTTAACGCTAAAGCAGTAGCTACTAAACTCCACCTAAAATTATAATAAATGTTCCACTTCCACCCTCTCACCCCTATAAAATAAAGCGATTTTTAAAAAAGCGAGAATATTGTATACTGTACTTGTTTCCATGCCACCCTAGAGGTAAAGTACTTGGCGTGTGGTGTCCCCTGTAGGCCGAATCCACTAATTATCAAAAGTTTACCTATGTTAATTAATCTTCGTCGTCTTCCATAGATTCGACATTGATGCATGCTTGTTGTGCTAATGGTAACACATTGTGGAGCAACGTAAGGCAGAGCGCCCATCTGTCAGACAACAACAAGACACAGACGCGACAAATAAGCGACACAGACATGAAATAGACAAAGAGAAAACATTTGATAGCATATCAAAGCGACACGTAAAATTCACTAAAAAACATTTTACTATTTGTCAGTAGTAATCATGTCATCGTCGAAGGATGAAGATGCTCTTGCTTTGTTACAAGTCGTGAATATTAATAATATAACTAGGAAGTACTGGGTTCACCCTATGTGGAATCGAAGCCATAACAACGGAGATACTTTGTAAGTAATGAAGGAATTGGAAATGTACCCTCATTAGTTCCAGTCATCTTATCGAATGATAAAAAAAAAAACGTTTTTCTTTCACTTATAGATCAAATTAGGCCTTATATTCCATCCACAAAACGGTCCAAACTTATTTAAATGCAAAATTTGACTGATCTGTGTATGCTCCTTTTAACACCAGAGATTTTCAACAGACACAGTCATTTCTGATTCTGTCGTGTCGCACTAGTATGCGCGGCTTAACTTAAAAGCAATGTAGTCACTGAACATATTTGTTTTAAGTCTTTGTCGCGTCTATGTCTTGTTGTTGTCTGACAGATGTGCGCTCTGCCTAAGCCTGCTCTTCTGCAACTTTCGCACCCTAATTTGCATGAACAAGAAATTAGTGTTAAAACTGATTCGGGAGCCGGTTCTTCTGTTATCATAGTTCGGGTTAATTTACTGCCAACTTTTCCATCCCCAATCAGTAGCTTCTAGCGCAACGTTTTTCCATGTTTGAATTAGGTAAAAAACGCGATATGAGTGTTGCCGAGCAGCAGCAGAAGTTATTGATAGTTTTGATAATATTACAGTATTGTTCACTTTACCAACAAGTTTGTTAAAAGTCATGAATCTGTATACATCTAGACTTTTTCCACGGAGGTAGAGTTGTCTAAAGCTAGAACAAATCGCTCTCCTACGTCTACAATTTCTCCATGACTAGCTTTTTCATTATTAAAATTTCGCACGATGTCTTGTAATACTTCAGTAATATAACAGTTAAAATCGTAATATATAGGACAAAATTCATAAAGTTTCAAAAATTGTGTGCCTCATCCCCTAGGATGTCGTTTCCACTCCCATTTTGAGGTTTTCTGGATTATTTCTGGAACGGTGCATTTTTCCATAAAAAAACCTATATACAAAATTATTCCTTATAAAATTTTCTATGAAAAACTTCTCTAAACTTTTTTCCTAAAATTAATAATACTTTGGTAAATGAGGCGCAAATGTAATTAGCGCAGGTCATATAATTCGCTGAATATCCGTATGGCTATTTCCAAAGCTGTATTTACGGGAAAAAAGTATAAATATCTATACACCACCACAACGTAAAAAATTTCATTTTCTCCCACTACCCCATCTCAGACGACCCGCTGTAAACGCTGTTATTGTTCAGGGCTGCCAATGTGCGGTATTTTACCCAAAAAGCGGGTATTTTAAACCCAGTTTCGGGTAAAATCGAGGGAAATTTTTTTATAAATTTTTATAAACCTTGTTTAATTTTAGTATCTGAAAAGATAATATTCCAAAGGTGCTTGCAGACTGATTTTTAACAATTTTGGCAAAATCGCGACCTTCTATGATTAAAACTAAAAATTAAAAAATTTATATTTTTTGAAAATCAAAATGGTATTTGAGAGTCAAATCATACGTATTTTGGCCAGCAGGGTCCAAATATGCAAAAATATACAGGTAGTTCTATTTCAAAATTTGATTTCCATGTCAATTGCATCGAAACCGGAAGTCGGCCATTTTGGTTCTTTACATTATATAATTGGAAATTACATCCCATATCACTACAGTAAATTTAAAAAAACTCCATTCGCCCATTCAAAAGTTACAACAGTGTCCCTATCGGCTGAGCCACCCGGTATACAATATTCTCGCTTCATTAAAAATAGCATTATTTTATAGAGATGAGAGAGTGGAAGTGGTACATTTATTATAATTTTAGGCGGAGTTTAGTAGCTACTGCTTTAGCGTTAAGCATTGAACTTTATAGTAGCTTATAGTAAAAATTACAATTTATTGTGTTGACCGGAATCAACTTTTATGTGTGTGCCTTATTTCGCACGGTACTATTAATTTTAGGAAAAAAATTGTAGAGGCATTTTTTATAGATAATTTTATAGGGAACAATTTTGTATATAGGTATTTTTATCAAAAAGTGTACCGTTCCCGAGATAATCTAGAAAATATTAAGGTACTAGGAGGAAATAAAGGTATTTGAGGAATTAGGGGAATTAACAAGGAAATAAAGGGGAAATAAAGGGTATTTTACTAGAATAGGTATTAGGTGTACAAAATTTCGCCAGCGGTTGCCCCCTGCAGTATTTATAAAAGCATGTTTTTTAGTTTTTTAAACTATTAATTTATTTTTTTACTTTTTAGTGTCATATTTAAGGAGAGAATTTTGATACTTTTGAAAAAACAAACAATTTGTTAAATTTAGACCGGATAATAATTGTAATCTGCAACCTCGATAACCCACAGATACCGATTTTCAGTCGAATCCGACAATAATTGATAAAACCTATCCGCCATGTTGACGCCGCCATTTTCAATTTTTAAATTGTGATCACGTATTTGTATTCTGCTTATCAAGCCCTTTCTTTTCATACCCATATCAAGGAAATCCGACGATAATTGATAAAACCTATCCGCCATGTTTACGCCGCCATTTTGAATTTTTAAGTTTTGATCACATATTTGTTTTCTACTTAACAATCTCTTTCTTTCGATACCCATATCAAGGGGTTGTAAAAAAAATGACAATCTTGGGGCGGGGCCATTTTGATCATATTATAATATTGAGTATACTATATTATATTGTCATCAGAGCTACACACAATTGCCAAATTTCATGATGACACAACAATTAGAATTGGGTGAAATTCAGTTCCTTAGATTTGTTTACTTACATAGTTAGATACAGGTGAACCTCATAAAAGCCTGTTGTAAAAGATACAAGGTGTCAAAATGGTATTTTTTTTTCTTTTTTTGTAATACTTCAACTACCTCTTGACCGATCTTCTTCCAATTTGGTAAGGAAACATTTTTTAAGTTAAGAAGCAATAATTTTTGTATCACATCACGCTAGCCCATGGAAAGCACCTCATGAGCTATACCTGATGATGAATACTTTTCTCTCTTTTTTTACGAAACGTAGTGAGTGGCACTTTTCACTAGAAAATCTCGTGCAGGAGTCATTTCTACGTAAAAATGATACATTTGATACAACTTGTGATAGAAAATTGTGCTTTGATGACGTCTTAGTTGAACTAGGGCCTATTATTAATGGTCCACCCTGTATATAGAATCGAAGAAATAACATCAACCAATATCCGAATTTTTTAAGATCCTCTAAATCTTATAATGGAACAAACTATTATAAGGTTTTTAATTCTTTATCTACAATCTATATCGAAATAATTTGAGAATAATTCATTTAGGAATGCTATCAGAACTTTTTTAATGACATGACCACCACTTTTTATAAATTTTACAGGCTATTAGGTAATTCAAAATCATTTTTGTCGTTCAGAATCCGAATTCATCATATAAGACTATAAAAATTCACTTCTTACTAACACGTTGTTCCCAAATAATCACCTGGAGATTTATGGTTTTAAATGATCATTCTAAAAGTGCACTAAACGTGAAATTTTACAACTATCAAAGATGATTAAAGTTTTGACCACTGTGTTATGAGTTGAACAACTATGAACATATGGCCCAATATTAGGCCAAGTTTTTCGTTAAAGAAAAATCAAGTCACGTGGTTATATTATAAACTGGCATCTCACTAGGATGATATTTGATTTATTTGGTCCAGATATCGACCAGAAATTTATAATGCTTAAAAGTTTGGCTTCACAGAGTTCGTTGTACAATTACATGCTGGTAAAATTTTAATCAAACATTCCCTGTTTTCTTGGCAACATTTTTATTATTAAAATATTATTACCTTTTGCGAAGTTGCTTGAATAATTTAATGACCTTTGAGCGCCTGTACAATAAACAAGCCTCTAAAAACCATAATTTTTAACAAATATGACCCACTTGTTTGGTAAAGGTTTCTATAATTAGAATTACATGAGCTTCATCGGCTCTGAAATGCTTTAAAATTTTAAAATTTTAATAAGCAGCGTTATTGTTGAAATATGGTAGAGAATAATTTAAATACATCTAATGGAAAATATGTTGTACTTGCATAATTATAATTCTGCAAAGTATAATACTATGCACGAAATTTATATCAATTTGCTTGTTGGATCTATTAATAACACAGCCACACAAAGAAAAAAAATTGGTCTGGCCTGCAGACTAGACCAATGTATCCTTATGTATTTGGACCCGCTGAAACCGAATCAGAATTGTCATATTACTTCTTTTTTCACCCCTAATCCTAACAAACACCCCCAAATAAAAAAAAAGTGGTCTGGCCTGTGGACCAGATTAGTGTATCCTTATATATTTTGACCCGCTGAGAATCCGAAGTAAGAATTGTCAGATTCTGTCGTTTTTCACCCCCAACCTCAAAGAACACCCCCAAAACAAAAAAAATGGACCAGATCAGTGTATGCTTACCAAATACATAAAGATACACTGCCACTGGTATGGTCTTCTGGACAGACCATTTTTGGGGTAGGTGTTTTTTAGGGATTGGGGGTGAAAAACGAACCAATCTGACAATTCTGACTTCGGATTCGGTTTCAGCGGGTCCAAATACATAAGGATACACTGATCTGGTCCGCAGGCCAGACCACTTTTTTTATTTGAGAGGGGGTGATTTTTGGGGTTTGGGGTGAAAAAGCGAATATGACGATTCTGACTTCGGATTCGGTTTCAGTTTCATACATAAGGATACACTGGTATGGTCCGTAGGCCAGGCCACTTTTTTGGGGGGGCTGTTTTTTTGGGGTTAGAGGTGAAAAAAGAAGTAATCTGACAATTCTGACTTCGGATTCGGTTTTTAATACGATTGTAATTATAGATAGTGAATCATGTTGAAAATATTATCGTGATCATTTCTTTAACAGAAGATTGATGACGTGCATATGACTCCATCCATAAACCGGCAATTAAACCATAACTACATCAAGACGTTTGAATTAATTAAGTCGAAACAAAAACATAATAAACAATGGATTAAGTGTTAGTGGAATGGAATTTAATTTCTATCTTTCAGTCCGTTGGTACTTTTAGAGTAAAATGTATGATCTCTTCAGATATGTTGCTTATGACCTGTAGATTCCAAATCCACTTGGAAAAAAATCGTCCTGAATATAAGGGCACAAATCAAAATTTTCCAATTTACTGTACCACGTGATAGAGCCAATCATGAGCATATTTTCTCCAAAAATCATTAAATTTTCTATAAAATTTCTATTCTTATAATAAATAAATAAATAGATGATCTTTTGCACTGACTTATAGTAAAAAACAAAAATCCTCATTTTCTCCGTTCGGCTACAGAAGAAAATTAATTATTTTTCGTATACTTTTTCTTTCCCACGACGATCCCAAACCAAAAAAAAATATACATGCAATATTCGCCATATTTTCCTGATTATTATAATTCTTAAGTCAGGTTTTTTGAAAATCTAATAACCGAGATATTTAATAATGTGTAGTGTCAATTCTCGAAGCTTATCATCAGGCGGTATACAGCAGATACTCGCTCTCCCACTGCTTTAAGAAACCCGCACTACCTCCCGCAATGGTCAATTAGAGGAGCAAAAAAGAGATAAAATTTTGTCGTTTTTTTTTATCAGCTTTGAACAATATCAGACACAGTTGGTATTACCGACAACATCTTCTTCTTCTTTTAGCGGGGCGACTGAGAGTCGCCGCACTCAGCCCTTGTGGCCCATTGTGCTACCGCTAAGAATTTATTGAATTCCCCCATTCAGGCCGGATTCTAACCCAAAGGCCAAAACCCTTCCTATAGAGGTATTCCTTATTTCCTCCGGCACCGAAAAGCCAATGCCGAAGTGTTTGTGCCTCAAGACTAGGGCAGGAAGTAAGGACGTGGATGGAAGTCTCCTCCTCGTCTCCGCAGAACCTGCAGTCGGGGTTGTCAACCACCCCCATAGTGTGCAGGTGTTTTCTGAAAGAGCCGTGTCCAGTCAAAAGACCTACCACGGTTCTGATCTGTTTCCTGTTTAGTCGCAGGATTTGTTCCGCTCGCTTCGGCAAGGGCCCCGAGGTCAGGAGCCTCGCTTGCCGGAGTCCTGGGTGGGAGGCCCAGAAGTCAAAGAACTGAGACCGTGTCCAGTCTTCTACTGACTTCTTGGCATTTGATCTAGGGTAACCAAGAGCCGGATCCGGACCCAGTAGGGGCCTCTGAGAGCCCCCTCTGGCCAGAGCGTCTGCCCGCTCGTTACCCTTGATGTTGCTGTGTCCTGGCACCCAGAGAAGCTTGACCCAGTTGGATGAGCCAAGTTCACAGAGAGCCTGTCTACAATTTTGAACCAGGATTGACTTGGTCCGGACTGATGCAAGGGCCTTGAGGGCCGCTTGACTGTCGCTACATATATATATATATATATATATGTGCCTGTTGGAATATTTCCTTCGGATATTCTCCTGTGCACAGACCAAAATAGCAAAAATTTCGGTCTGGAATACCGTGGCGAATTTGCCCAAAGCATAAGAAGCTTCAGCCCTGGGCCTTTCACCATATATCCCCGCTCCAGCACTTTCCTCAAACCTCGATCCGTCTGTGAACCAGACGATATCGGCGGGCTTGAGTATGTCCTCGAGTGGGTTCCAGTCTTCCCTTTTGGGGATGACAACCTCAGAGGGTTCTGAGAAGGAGAAGGAAGGCACCATATCATCACTCCTGGCCTCCAGAAGTGAGTGAGTCCCTATCGCGTTGGAAAGGGCTCTAGTGTGTCCTAATTGTTCTCCTCCGGCCTTCCACTGACCACCGCACCTCAGCCTGTAGGCCGCTTTCCGAGCCTCGGCCTCAATCACCAAGTGAAGGGGCACGAGGTCCAGAAGGACCTCCAGAGCTGCTGTGGGGGTTGTGCGTATTGCTCCTGTGACTCCCAAACAGGCGAGTCTTTGGAGTTGTCTTAGCTTCTGTTGAATGTAAAGCCTGGTTACAGCAGGCCACCACACAACAGAAGCATAAGTGATCATTGGTCTTACTATCACAGTATAGTACCACATTGTTACCCTGGGGTTTAACAACCATGTTTTTCCAAAGGTCCTTCTACATACCCACAGGGTTGTAGTGGCCCTTTGTATTTGTCTCTCTATGTGATCTTTCCAGGTCAGCTTAGAGTCCAGGATAACACCCAGATACTTCACCGTCCTGGAGATCGTTAGAGTCGTGTCATAGAGTACTGGCTCGACGAAACCGTCTAGCCTGCGCCTCCTAGTGAAAATTACCAGTACTGCCTTAGAGGAGTTGACTCTAAGGCCCTGGTCGTTACACCATCTCTGTACGATCTGTACAGAGATGGTGTAACGAGCAAAAAGACCCTCGTTCTCGAGTTCCTGGAGTAGACCATCGAGAACAAGGTTCCATAGCAGAGGGGAAAGGACGCCTCCTTGTGGGCAGCCTCTCCTTACCGAAACTTTTACTGCCGTTTCCTCGTTGGCAGCTATAATTTGCCTTCCCGCCAACATGGCCCTCAACCATCTAATGATGGTGTCATCGATGCCATGATAGGCGGCCGCGGCGCAGATTGAGTCGAAGGAGGTATTATCAAATGCTCCCTCGATGTCCAAAAAAGCACCGGCCGCAAGTTCCTTGTGGTGCAGCGCCTTCTCGATCCTGGAAACGATCGGGTGAAGGGCTGTCTCCACTGACTTCCCGGCCTGGTAAGCGTGTTGCGACGGATGCAGAGGCGCTAAGGTCAGTGCCCCGTCTTTAACAAACTTTTCAACCAACCTCTCTAATGTTTTGAGCAGGAAGGATGTAAGGCTGATTGCTCTGTAGGATTTGGCAGTATCGTACGATGTACGTCCTGCTTTAGGTATGAAAACAACTTTGACGACCCTCCAGGGTATGGGAATATACCCGATGGCCAGACAGGTTCTCAGCAAGTGATAGACCGGACGTATGAGTGTCTCCAGCCCTTCCTGGAGAAGTGCCGGAAACACTCCGTCCGGTCCTGGGCTTTTGAATGGTTCAAAGGTGGAAATAGCCCACTTGACCCTTTCCACTGTTACCACCCTTGAGGCCGTCCTCCAATCCGCTGCCGTGACAGCAGCGCGGGGAGGCCGAGGGGCTAGCATTTCCTCCGTGTCCTCAACGGATTCAGGGAAATGAGTTTCTAGTAGATATTTGAGGCACTCCTCAGTGGTAGTGTTAGTCTACCAGAGGGAAGCCTCAAATTCTCTAGTCGTGATGGACTGTCTTTTTTGAGGGCTTTGCAGAGCCTTGCGGCTTCTGGAAGATCTTCTATGCTTTCGCAGAAGTCCTTCCAGGCTGCCCTCTTGCTGTTACGAATGTAACTTTTGTAGAGGCGCTGGGACTGTTTGTAGCTGTCCCAGTCCTCTGGATGCTGAGTACGCATTGCCCTATTGAAGAGCCTGCGTGTCTCTTTGCGTATGTTTTGGAGCTCCCTGTTCCACCAGGGAACGTTTTTCCTTTCCTTTCTTCTTTTAAGAGGACAACTGCTCTCATATGAGGCAGTGATCGCTCCATTAAGAAGCTTGGTGGAGGATTCTATATCCCCTATATTCCTGGGTATAATAACCCTCGTTAGTTTGCTCGAGAGGGCTCGCCTATAGGCGTCCCAGTCGGTCTCTCTGGGATTCCTGTACCAGCTCTCCTCTGAGGAGGGAGCTAAGTCCAGTTTGAATCTAATGTGACGGTGGTCCGATAAAGAAGGTTCCGCCGATACATTCCAATTTTTTATCAGTGGGATCGCAAGTCTGGATCCCAGCGTGATATCAATGACCTCCTGCCTTCGTTGAGTAACGAAGGTGGGCGCATTACCCCGATTTATTATTTCTAAATCGGTAGTGTACAATTACTGTAGTAGACTGCTGCCTCTAGGATTGACCCCTGTGCTGCCCCAGCAAATGTGGTGCGCATTGGCGTCATATCCTATAATGAGAGGCAACCGTCTGTCAGTATAAAATTGAACCAACTCCTCCAGTTCAGTTGAGGGTGGTGGTGTTGGCGAGTCATAAGGGAGGTAGACAGAGCCGAAAACGATCTCTACTCTCTCGGATCCCCTCTTAAGACTCACCTTAATTGCAGCGACATCTCTGGAACAGAGATCGGGGAGTGCTGTTGCTTGTATCTCTTTCGAGACATAAATACATGCCCTAGGTATGTTGTGTGTGGAGGAGTAAATAACCCCATTCCGTTTGTCTAAGCCCCTAATGGAGCCTTGGCGGACCCAAGGCTCCTGTATCAGGGCTATTTGTGTCTGTCCCACAGCGGCCTGCCGACTCACGATTGCGGAGGGCGGCTCACTGTGTTGCAGATTAATTTGGAGTATTTCTATTTTGCAATTCCGTCGCTTGGGTTGCCCATCTGAGAAGTTGAGCCCTCCGGCGACGGCTGAAGTTGAGGGAGCCTCAGAAGCGGAGTTCCCTTCATGGGTGGGGTTGGAATTGGGGAAGCCTCCTTGTGAGGAGCCTTCCCCGGTGCCAGGGGAATATAAGGGAGCCCCAGAAGTGGAGCTCCCTTCATGGGAGGGGTTGGAATTGGGGAAGGCTCCTTGTGAGGAGCCTTCCCCGGTGCCAGGGAAATATGAGGGAGCACCAGAATCGGAGCTCCCTTCTTGGGTGGGGTTGGTACAGAGGAGGTTGTGGAAGGCTCCTTGAGAGGAGCCTTCCCCGGTGAAAATGGGGTAGGAGGCTCCAACTTTGGAGCCTCTCTTGATAAGGATTGGGGAGGTCCCTGTGCAGGAACTCTCCCCGGATGAGGTGGGTGGTGAGGGGTTCATTATTTTTCCCACGAGTGAACAGGAAGTGTTGTCGACCCCCGCAGAGCCTGTTGCGGGGGCAAGGCTAGATACTATGGGAGATCGCCCGGTTTCCCATAGGCATCGTTTGAGATACCATGACCCTGGTACCATACAGCCCTCGGTACGATAGCTTACAAATTGGCTTGGAGAATGTTTATTGACCTCCCGGTCTAGATCCGCCGCCTTTTGTTTAAACAGTGCCACCTCGTGTAGGTTGTGATTCATCATCACGGGCGGACGATCTTGAATGGTGAGAGGCTAGGGCTGAACCCACATAACACAGTCCGCACCCAGCATGCACCCGCACACACTAAGCACAAACAGCTTGCACTCAGCATGCACACGCACACACCATGCACAGACCGTGTCACGCGGGAAACGCAGACATCGCATCAACCGAACCTGGCGCGTTTCGACCCACCCCGGTGAACTCAATTAAGAGGCCGAGTGGGACGCCACATGCCTTGGCACCTAGTATTACCGACAACATCATTCTACACATAAAAACACGAAATACGACATTTTTTAGTGGTCACAGATAGGTATTCTTATTTAAAAAAGTTTAAAATTTAATTTTATTGTAATATGTTGCAACCCCTTAAAATTTAAGGTTATGTTGGTTATTAAAAAGTAGTGTATTTGCACCTGCCCGAGAAACCTACCAGAAGTTAGTTCTGGTGACATCTGGAATGATCTAGAGAATGGTGGCATCATCACAGAAAAATCGAGATCTGTCATTTTTAGGTATAAAAGACCGACCGCATTCTCAGCGAGTAGTTCAGAAAGTTTAAAAAGTATAGAAAGTGAGGTTAAGACTTCAAGGATAAACAAAGTGATAAAACATTGTGATTTTAGTCAGTAAAGTGTATTTAAATTAATAATAGTATTGTGAAGTATCCAGTAAATATTTAATAAAGTGTGTTAGTGGACATCTCTTGTTATAATTTTTGGAACCCACGGAATTTGCGAGGGTGGTTTCCTAAGGGTGGAAACACGTTACAAATTGGTGTCAGAAGTGGGATAATTAATTCCTTTGAACTGAGAAGTGATAGAGACACTGAAAAAAAGACTCATTTAGTGCGTGAAAATTTCTAGAACTTTTCTATTTGGACATTAGTGGAGATTATTAAATTCTCTGGACTGGATAGTGACAAAAGACTCTGGATAAGACTTTTTCGTGCTGTTTCTAGATTTTTCTGGAAAGTTCCATTGCCGATATTAACGTGACAGTTAAATTTGTTTTATTTTGATTTCATTGTATGCCCGTAACAACAAGAAGTATGGCAGGAGAGAAACAAATGCAGGATCTACTTGCAGAGCTTACGAGGATGATGGCGCAGCAACGCCAGGAAGAAAAAGAAGAACAAGTAAAACTACGTCAAGAAGAAAGGAACGAATTAAAGAAAATGATGGAAGATCAGGAAATAAGACGTCAGAAAGAAAAAGACGATGAAGAAAAGCGACGTCAGAACGAAAAAGAGGATGAAGAGAGAAGACGTCAAGAAGAAAAAAACGAATTGAGAAAAATTATGGAAGACCTGAAGATACGACAGCAAGAGGAGAAAGAAGAGCAAGAAAGACGACGTCAAGAGGAGAAAGAGGAACAAGAAAGACGACGTCAAGAGGAGAAAGAGGAACAAGAAAGACGCCAAGAAGAATTAAGGAAAATTCTGAATGAACAAATGAAAATACAACAAGACACTATCATTTCTGCCAATGAAGTACTAAAATGTGAAGTTAAAGAAGAGATAAACAAGGTAGAAGAAAAAGTAGATAAGGTAGAAGACAAAGTAGATGTAGTTGAGACCGAAGTCAGTCAGATCAAAGGAAAGATGAGTGAGTTCGAAGGAGAAGTGGAGCGACTTAAACGACAGTTGAGAGATAGAGGAAGCCAGCAGGTGGTATCATCAGGTCACCGGTTAAAACCTCCCTCCTTTGACGGCCAAAGCTCATGGACAACGTACAAGAGGCAGTTTGAGGCAGCAGCATGTGCGAACAACTGGGATAACGAGGAAAAGGCCATGGCATTAGTTCTGGCGTTAAGGGGCCAGGCCTCAGAATTACTTCAGACTATCCCGGTGGAGAAACAAAGGGACTTTAAAGTCTTGGAAGCTGCATTAGACTTGAGGTATGGCGATCAACACCTTGCCCAATTATACCAGACTCAGCTGAAATCCCGGATGCAAAAAGCTGGGGAAAGTTTACAAGAATTTGAAGCTGCGATAGAGAGACTGGCACACCTGGCGTATCCGAGTGCACCTAAAGAATTCCAGGAACAATTAGCCGTGGGGGCCTTTTTAGATGGTATAAGGGACGAAGAGGTCAGGCGAGTTCTGAGGCTGACGAGACACCAAAGTAGTAGCGAAGCTTTGGTGCGTGCACTCGAAGTAGAAGCCGCTTACAGGGATACTCCAAGGAGAGTGCGAGCTGTGACTCTTGAAGAATCGCAACCAGAAATGAGCCAGAACCCCTTGCTGACTGAGATGCAGAAAATATTCACCAAATTATGCGATAAATTGGATGGCCTCGGAAATCAGGAAAAACAACAAAATAAAGGAAAGCCGAGCGGAGGTATTAAATGTTTCAACTGCGGCAAGATGGGACATATGAAACGAGACTGTCGACAGCAGAACTCGGAGAGTCGAGTAAATGCTGTGAATGTTGAAGAGAAGCAGGAAAACTAAAGATAGCCAGCACCAAGGGGGCTGTGCTGGCTAGGGAATGCGGTGCCCCCAGAGAAATAAAGATTTCCCAGCTCCAAAGAATTCCAAGCAGTCTGTTGTTGCAAGGATATGTGAATGGAAGGAAATGCGTGTTTACTATTGACACCGGTGCTACGTCATCAATAGTGCGGCCAGGGTTTATATCAGGCTTGCAGATTGACAAGAAGCAAAATGGAGTAATCATTCGGACAGCCACGGGGGACAGGGCTGCGGTCCATGGAGAAATCAACTTGGAACTGCAGGTTGGACGGTTGAGGTTTAATTACAAGGTCATTGTGGCTGACATTATGGATGATTTCATTTTGGGTCTGGACATCATGGGAGAGCAGGGATTTATTGTTGACGTAGGGGAGCGAGTCTTAAAAATTGGAAATGAGGAATTTATTCTGGCAACCGCAGACGACCAATTCCATAAAGCGAGATTGTTAACAACACAGACGATCAAGATTCCTGCTCATTCAGAACAAATGATCGATGCTGCCTTAGAAGGAAATCCTGGAGGGTACCGTGTTGGCCTAGTTGAAGATGACGAATCGATTAAGTCCCTACCCAATATTATTGTGGCGAGAACTTTAACCCGGACTAAAGACAAAATCCCAATTAGAGTCGTTAATTTAAATTCCCACTCAGTGACAATTAAGGAAGGCAAACCGATTGGCTCCTATGAACCGGTCTCATGGGTAGCAAGGTGCGAGGAACAAACAGAGGGAAGTTCATCTACGAAAATAGACCAGGAAGTTTTGACCTTGCTGAGTACCCAGTTGGAGCATTTATCTGAGGATGAACGAAGGGAGGCAATCAAGTTCCTGGAAAAGGAAAGTTCAGTATTTGCCAAGAATACAGAGGCCCTTACAAAAACAGACATAGTCCAGCATCGGATAAATACTGGCAACTCACCCGCTATTCGACAACCACCTAGGAGGCTTCCATTAGCGAAACAAGAGGATGCCTCGGCAATGATAGACAAGATGCTACAAGATGGAGTCATTGAGGAGTCAATAAGTCCCTGGTCATCGCCAGTAGTTTTGATTGCCAAGAAGGACGGAACATTAAGATTTTGTGTCGATTATCGAAAATTAAATGATGTCACGAAGAAAGACAGTTACCCATTACCACGAATTGACGACACGTTAAGCACGTTGGCAGTCTCACGATGGTTTTCTACGTTAGACCTTAGGAGTGGATACTGGCAAGTGGGGCTTCATCCGGATGATAAGGAAAAGACAGCGTTTTCAGCAGGCAGTGGTCTTTATCAATTTACCGTGATGCCTTTTGGACTTTGCAATGCGCCAGCTACCTTTGAAAGATTGATGGAATTCGTACTGCGAGGGCTAACCTGGAGGACGTGCCTGGTTTACCTTGACGACGTGCTTGTTATGGGACAGGACTTTACAGAACATTTGAAAAATCTTCAAGAAGTATTTGGGCGAGTCAGGAATGCCCATCTGAAGTTGAACCCGAAGAAGTGCCTGCTATTCCAGAAAGAAGTCAAATTTCTTGGTCACGTGGTGTCTTCGGATGGAATACAAACAGACCCCGAGAAAATTTCTGCTGTACGAGATTGGCCAAGACCATCTAACGTTCATGAAGTACGGAGCTTCCTTGGCCTCTGCACTTATTATAGGCGCTTTGTGGAAGGGTTTGCCGAAATTGCGAAGCCATTACACCGGCTGACAAAAGAGAAAGTACAGTACCAATGGACACCGGAATGTGAAACGGCATGGAGAAAATTGAAGGCAGCTCTATGTACTGGTCCTGTGCTAGCATACCCACAACGGGAAGGACTTTTTATTTTAGACACGGATGCCAGCAATTCTTCGGTCGGTTGTGTACTGTCCCAAATCCAGAATGGGCAGGAAAGAGTGATCGAGTACTTCAGCAAGGTGCTGTCCAAACCGGAAACAAATTATTGTGTAACCCGGAAAGAGTTACTGGCCATCGTTAAATCAGTGGACCATTTTCATAAATATCTTTATGGAAGACATTTTAAGATTCGCACCGACCATGCTGCATTAAAATGGCTGTTGCAGTTGAAAACCCCTGAAGGTCAACTGGCTCGTTGGATAGAACGGCTGCAACAGTATGATTTCAAAATCGAACATCGACCTGGAAGATCTCATAAGAACGCAGACGCTTTATCTAGAAGACCGTGCAAGGAAGATTGCAAGCACTGCCGCCACGTTGAGAAATTTCAGGGTACGGTGGCCGTCAACACTATTAAAATAGAGGTTCCTGATGATTGGACAAATGAAGCCCTGAGACAAGAACAACTGAATGACACAGAGATTGGGGCTATATTGAAAGCAAAGGAGAAAGGAATTCGACCAGCGTGGAAGGAAGTTTCGGACAAGGCAGTTGGATTGAAGGCTTTGTGGGCCCAATGGGATTCACTCAAAGTTATGAACGGGCTGCTAAAGAGAGCTTGGGAAAGCCCGGATGGCAAGGAAGTTGTTATGCGTCTAGTGATTCCCAGGTGTCGAGTACCGAAAGTACTTCAGGAAGTGCATAATGGAGCATCCGGTGGACACTTCGGCGTTAATAAGACCCTGAATAAAGTACGAGAACGATTTTATTGGGTAAATAGTCGTCAGGATGTGGAAGCTTGGTGTCGCAATTGCAAAATTTGTGCAGCAAGTAAAGGACCGCAGACTAGAAGTAGGGGTGCAATGAAACAATATAACGTCGGAGCTCCTTTCGAGAGGATTGCGATCGATATAGCCGGCCCATTCCCAGTAACCAAGGAAGGTAACAAGTACATACTGGTTGCCATGGGCTATTTTAGTAAGTGGCCAGAGGCCTATGCAATTCCAAACCAAGAAGCAGTCACTGTTGCCAAAGTCTTGGTAGATAATTTGATATGTCGGTTTGGTGTACCCCTGGAGCTGCACTCAGATCAAGGGAGGAACTTTGAGTCAGGGGTGTTTCAGCAAATCTGCAAGTTATTGGGGATACACAAAACACGGACAACAGCCCTCCACCCGCAATCAGATGGAATGGTGGAACGACATAACAAGACCATGAAAGAACATCTCTCTAAAGTGGTTCATAAGAATCAACGCGATTGGGATCTCCACATACCGTTCTTCCTCATGGCATACAGAGCTGCTATCCACGAGTCTACGAAACAAACACCAGCCCGTGTAGTATTTGGTCATGAGATCAGACTGCCGTGTGATTTGATTTTCGGAACACCAGGCGGAGAACAGCTTCCTGTGAACAGCTATGTGGATGAAATGAGTGAACGGCTAAGAAATGTTCATGAGCTGGTTAGAGACCAAATCACCATAGCCAGTGACCGAATGAGGGCTCGATACGACCGTAAGGGTAGTTCAGAAGGGTTCAAGGCAGGAGATCTGGTTTGGCTGTACAACCCACAGCGGAAGAAAGGGAAGTCACCGAAACTTCAACCTCCTTGGGAAGGACCTTATACTGTTATTACCCGAATTAATGATGTCGTCTATCGTATTCAACGAAACAAAAAGTCCAAGATGAAGATCGTACACTTGGATAGACTGGCGAAGTATGTGAAAGAGGCTGAATTGCCTGACCGGGACGTTCAGGCTTAAGGAGGGGGCAGTGTAATATGTTGCAACCCCTTAAAATTTAAGGTTATGTTGGTTACTAAAAAGTAGTGTATTTGCACCTACTCGAGAAACCTACCAGAAGTTAGTTCTGGTGACATCTGGAATGATCTAGAGAATGGTAGCGTCATCACAGAAAAATCGAGATCTGTCATTTTTAGGTATAAAAGACCGACCGCATTCTCAGCGAGTAGTTCAGAAAGTTTAAAAAGTATAGAAAGTGAGGTTAAGACTTCAAGGATAAACAAAGTGATAAACATTGTGATTTTAGTCAGTAAAGTGTATTTAAATTAATAATAGTATTGTGAAGTATCCAGTAAATATTTAATAAAGTGTGTTAGTGGACATCTCTTGTTATAATTTTTGAAACCCACGGAATTTGCGAGGGTGGTTTCCTAAGGGTGGAAACACGTTACATTATTTTAAATCATGTTTTTTTGTACATCTATTGCCATATCTCGAAAATTAATTGAGCTATCGATGTGAACCTTTTTTTTGTTATAAAACACACATTTAAGCGCTTCTTTCTATATATAGGATTGCTAATAAAAAAAATGTGAACATGCCAAAAAGGTAGATGACCCTGAAAGTTTAGAGAATACGCCATCAAATTTTCACTAAGCGAGGAACTTTTTTGTTTTTGAAAATTTTGTGTAACATGCCTTGAAGAAAATGAAGTCATTAGACTAAAAATGTTTTTAGAAAAAAAAATTTTTCATTATTAGCAATAGTTGGCTAGTTACGAATTTTTTAGTATGGAGAAATTGTCGAAGCGTACGCGCGCGGCACTTAAGAATAATAATGATTGTGTATTGTGTGTAACGGAAATTTTCATTATTATTTTTTTATGTTTAGGACTGTTTTATCACGTTTTAGGATCTGAAAAGATAACTTATTTTTCCCAGTGGCGCATTAAGGACTAAGGTTGAAGGCAAGAAGGAATCTTAAATAAAATATCTGGGATGAAAATGCATTGCATTGGGATCTCGGAAACGGTAAAAAATAATATTATAGTAAATGGAAAAAAAGTTGCGCAACTAGGGGGCTAATAAAATTCCATAAACAGAAGTTTAGGAAAAGTAATAATTTTGGAGTGTTTTGATAAAAAGTAAACTATCGAGTTTTCCTTTTTTTTGCATTACTATTGGAGCTAAATAGAAAAGACAGTTTCTTAAAGCACTTTTTTTTGAACGTGGCAATCTTAATATTTGTATCCGACATTTCCTGTGTCAGAGTACCTATCCGAAACTCCCATGCATTGCATTTTTACCATAGATCCACACAATAATTGAGTAAAAGTGTTATTTTCGCCTAAATTAGGTAACAAAAAAGAAAAAAATATCCTAAATTAAGTCTCTTTTAATTTCCGTAGCCCTAATTACAGAAACCCAGTTTCCATGGCTTGTGCACAAGTTTATCGTTCTCCTCTATTACTACGCCACATAAAATCCACTCCATTTTACAATGAAACTTAGATTGCTTTTTTATCTTATATATTTTTTCAGCAGATAATCCACGCACAATTCACACAATGGCCATACGTTCTACAATATAATACAAGTGGTAATAAGGGAAAGAATATCGTTACACATTTTACTTCCACATCTAGTGTACCTAAGTATAATATCGACAAAAATATTTTTGAAAATTTGTATTATCCAAATAGGCTTAGAATGTCGAGATTTTAAGTTTGAGAAAAAAAATTCTGTTTGTCGGTCTGTCTGTAACTTTTTTTGTGCGCACGATTACTCCGGAACCGCTTAAGATATTGATTTGAAATTTGGTACACGTATACCCATGTATTTTAACGAGATCTGGAACTAGATTATTCCGTTAAAGGTTGGAGGTAAATGGGGGTAAATAGGCAAATCAAGCAAGTAAGAGTCCATAAAATTGGTATTTAGTATATATAAGAGAAGCTAAGGTTTCAAAATTTTTTTGGCATTAACCACTCCCATTACCAACTCCCACCCCATTATTCAAGGGGGCGAAAAAAATAAAATTGTCATTTAGTGTGTGTAAAAGAACCAAAGGCCTCAATTTTTTTTTACTTTATCCACCACTACTACCACCACCCACAGCCCCACTACCGACATGGCATATCGTTTTATAGGTTTTTTGGGGTAGACGATTTCAAATATTTTATTATTAAATTTCCATAAACAATTATTTCCACATTCAAATGTTTTTCGTTGTGAGAGACTTCGATAGAAGATCTGGATGTGGAAGTAGTGATTCCTTGGGTAGCGTTTTTATAATTTGGCCTTCGACGAAAACGAATAACGTTGATCATACACCGCCCTGAGACTAGTTAGTTTTCGTGGACGCGGGCGTATTAATACTCAATTTCTGCAATTCGCGCGCTCCAAAAAAATCACTGTACCTAAACTATCAAAGACACAATAAGAATTATGCTATAAAATACTTTGTTGGTCTCTTGCCTTTATTTTCTTCGCAGCATGTTATACAAAATTTCCAAAAACAAAAAAGTTTGTAGCTTAGTAAAAATTTGACTGCGTATTTTCTGAACTTTCAAGGTTATCTAAGTTTTTAACATGCTTAAAAATGTTTTAATTAACAATACTATACACAGATAGAAGCGCTTAAGTGTGTGTTTTATAACAAAGAAAAGTTCATGTGGATATCTCCATTCGTTTTTGAGATATGGCATTAGATGTTCAAAAAAACATGATTAAAAGAAAAACAAAGTTTCACACCTTTTTAAAAATAACAATGTCCGTGACCACTAAAAAATGTCGTATTTTATGATTTCTAATGAACATCGACCTACTTAACGAAATGGTATATGTCTCAGTTTGTTCTAAGATTAAAAAAAAACTCGAGAAGGAAGCGACTTTTCCCTTGTTTTTTACTCCACTAAATCGTTAAACAGTTGAGCGCATTTTAAGTTTTGTGGTTTGTGATATTTTGTTTATATCCTTAAAAACAATTACTACATAATAAAAATAAATATATTTTTTTCCCCAAGGGAATGACTTTGGGGACGTAGCCCGTATAGCTACGATGAAGTGTTTGTATTGTGAAAATCATTATATCTATTCTAACCTAGTCGAAGAAGAATAAATATATTTGCTGAATATTCATTCAGTGTTAAAAGAATCTACATAAAATATTTATGTAATAGATTAGCAAGTTATAAGAAACTCCATAGTTTACTGTTTGCAAGATACTTTCAGTTGATTTATATTTTTTCACTAGAATTTTCTGCCATATAGGTAACTGGTATATATATGTGGTTTTTAGAACAAATTAATATGGGAAGTACGTACTACTTCCCTTCGGCACAAGGTCTGAAAGTTCGATTGAGACAAAAATCAAGTTTAACGTAAAAGAGATTCCTAAGAAATTATGCTTAATTTGTATGAAACCGGGCACTACTATATCCAAAGGTTCTGAGAATTGCTTCAATATTTATTGGTTGTTTAAAACTCCTAGAAAAAATAAACAACCAAAGAGAAGATGGCCTATATTCTAGAGCTATGTCACTTCAAAAAACAAACAATTTTGATAGTTTGGTTTAGTACCGAAATTGTTATTCTAGTTTTATTAGCAAACGAAATGTAGAACATTTAACAAGAAAAACAGAGAATAAAAGGAAAACCGAAAATAGTTCAGATGGATCGAATGCCTGTTCATCAACTCCTTCTGGTGTCTTTGGTAGAACTGATATTTTTACAGAGAAATGTATTTTTTATCAAAAATCGTCAACAATCAAAAAGCTTTCTAAGGTAATGGCCACCAGCACAGAATGAGAAAGACTAATAGCCCTCCAAAATCTCATAATTATCTAAAGAATTAGTGCTGACGATTTAATAGGTATGGAAACTAAATATCATATTTTAAGTCACAATAGATAGTGCAAAGGCCTATTTAACAATTAAAATAAAGGTGAAAAACTAACAAATCAGGATATCTGCCATTTACTAAAATATGTAAAATTCTTGAGAAAGATTTTTTAAAGTAAAAAAGGTATGGCTATGTTGTCTGCTTGTAAGAAGTATTTACAATTGGACGGATATAAATCTAAAAAGCAGCTAAGTAGACTACTTATAAATAAATTTACTGACAAAGTAGTCGAAATTGTTAAACCTACAAGAAAAAACGAATTCCACAGAAAACGAAACATGAAAGAGTTTAACCTCTAATTAAAGAAGCACCCGATCAAACTTTCTAGTCGATTATAAATACACCTCCAGGTATTTGATCCATTTGAATTGTTTTCAATTTCCTTCCTTTCTTTGCTTTTCTTCCTAAATAGTCTACATTTTGTTTGCTAGTAAAACTAGAATAGCAATTTCAATGCCAAACACCATACCAAAAAATTCTTGGTTTTTCGAAATCACAGCTCTAGAATACAGATCATCTCTTTGGTTTCTTATTTTTTCTAGGAGTTTTAAACAATTAATAAATGTTGCAATCAATTCTCAGAACCTGACTATTATTATATTGCCCAGTTTCATACTAATCACCTAAGCTTAATTTCTTACGAATCTCTTTCACGTTAAATATTATTTTTGTCTCATAATCTCACTTTCAGAGCTTGTGCCGTATGCAGTACTTCCCATATTAATGTCATCTAAAAAACACACAGAGAAAATTCTAGTAAAAATAATATAGTAGTTGAAAGTATCTTGCAAACAATAAACTAGGGAGTTTCTTATAATGCGTTATTCTATTAAGTACATAAATATTTTATGTAGGTCCATTTAACACTGAATTTAGTATTCAACAATTAAGTTTATTTTTATTCTGTGTTATTCATTTTCAATATATAAATTTCAAAATATCACGAATCACAAAAGTTAAAATGCGTCCAACTATTTAACTATTGACCATTGCGGGAGGTAGTACGGGTTGTTGAAACAGTTTTAAAGTAGTGGGAGAGCGGGTATTTGCAGGGATGCCGCTGATAAGCATTATTAAATATCTCGGACATTAGATTCTCAAAAAATCTGATTTAAAAACCATAGTAATCAGGAAAATATATATTTTTATAAAGATTTTTTTTAAGTCACATCGTCCTTGGAAGGGAAAAATATTCGAAAAACAATTAATTTTCTGCTGTAGTCGAGCGGATACAATGCGGATTTTTGTTTTTTACTTCCATATAGGCCAACGTAAAATACCACTTATTTATTTATTTTCAAAATAGAAAATTCTACAGAGAATTTAATGATTTTTGGATGAAATATGCTTCATGATTGGCTCCATCACGTGGTGCGGTCAGTTAGAAAATTTTGATTTATGTCCTTATATTCAGGACGGTTTCTTTTACAAGCAACATCTGACAAGGTCATACATTTTAGTCTAAAAGTACCAACGAGATCAAAAACTAAGCGACTGTTATCAACGCGAGCACTCCACTGTGCAGGAGATTTTGTCGCAATGAAAGATTTTAGTTTGAGTTTTGATTTATGATCAGGGTCATCTCTCGCTTAGGAAAATTAGAAAGAAATCTGATAATGAGCATGGAATTCCTTTATCTCCCATCATTCAAATAAAGAGATAATTTTAATGTGAATTATCCGCAAATTGTTCTACCGTCTTCTTCCAGTCGTAAAATAAAACATAATATATCTAGGCAACTTACGTTATCTCAGAGACTATTAAATTCCACTTATTTAAATATTAACCTTAATAAGTTTGTGATAATTAATTGAAGTCCATAAAATATGAACAGTGAGACCCAATGAAGTCAAAAACTTGCTAACACGTATGTAATAAGTAGATTATTAAATTGATATGTAAAATTAATTAAGGGATTTTCTATTTGTCGCAAAGAAAACTATATATTCGTTCTTATTGCATGAAGTTTTGTTGAAAATTTGCATTATTTTTCACCAAAGGAAACTTTACAATTTTAGATAATGGTTTTTTCCTCTTTATATATATTCTCTCTTTATATTGTTCAATTTCAACGTGCTACATAAAAATACATTACCCTAGAGATGGGTAACATCAGACTTGAATTACATTTAAATATCTTATTTATTGCAGCCCTAAAGTAAAAAAAAAATGCACTATGTGTAGTAAGTAGCCGTGATGTAAATACCAATCCATAGACGCAATAATCGAATACTCTGTTCGAGTTCTCTTTGAGTTAAAATTGGGGTAACGTTGTTTGGTCATATTTATTGTATACCAATTTTACCATTTTTGTGTGATATTGATCACGTGTGTTTTACAAAAATGAAAGCAAATTGTGATACTTTAGGTATTCCAAACAACTGAAAATGAGTAGAGAGATAATTGGTCTAATATAAGAACGGAATATGTCTGCAGTGTATTATCCACTATAGGGAAGTAAAAAAAAAACAACAAAAAATAAATACAGGAAATTATTTTAGTATGACTTTAAATATTATAGTTTCCACTTTATAAAAATCATTTAAAGTAACAAGATAATCGCACTAGTTTCTATTTTTATAAATTATTTGTAATTTGTTATGTATTATAGTTTATAAGCTTTATTTTTGATGTCTACCATTTTTTTGACTAAAATTAATATTTGTTGAGCTTTTGCAAAGAACCAAAAATTTGGAGCGGATCTGGCGAGAAAAAATGAGTGATTGTTGGCCAGGAACTGCAAACGTGTGGAAATCTAATAGCAATTAATTGCAGTACCTGGCCAACAATTATTTGCAGTTTTCTCGAAAACTGCTAATTCTAGAAAAAAAGTTTCAAATAAAAAAGTTACGTCCATCTTTTGTCTTCGTTACTTCTCGATACATTTGGTATCTATTTCGAAAGATAAAAAAGTTTCCCGCATGTTACATTTGAGAATGCAAATTTTCGACATAGCCTTAGAAAAAAAATAATGCTTTCTACACTTATTAAAATTTGACCTACATATTAAAACATTTTAATAACAAATATATAGTGATAACACGATAAAAATTTGAGAGTAATCCATTGTGCCGTTTTTGAGTTAGAGCGGGTTAAGCGGAAAAATAATTGTTATATATATCCAATACACGCCGAAAACTAGAGAAATGCACCGTGAAAACTCGTGACGGTGTTAAATAATTATTTATATTAAGTTTAATATTTGTTGGAGGGTAGACTGATAAAATATTAAGATGGAAAAAGATTTATATATCCGAATGTTAAGCTCCGAAGTCCCTATCTCTTTTCTTTAACTCTTTATTCCCGCAAACGCATTATGCCTCCTCCCTCCCTTCCTATTGCTTGTATTGCGATAATTTTTTTTTTAAATTAAAGATAAAAAAAATCTCACTTAGCTGTAAAAAATTTATGTTCTGAGCCATTTCTTTCGTACTCAAAAACGCATTTTAAAAAAATGCAAAAAGTTTTTCCCCTCCTACAAGTTTGTTTATTTGAAGAAAATTTAAAAAATTGTTCAGTCAAATATTAGACGTAATAACGAATAAATTCCATTTTGGTTTTTGAAAATCGCAAGACAGGGAAAAAAGTTCGAAGTGGTTGAATAATTTTCCGTTCCCTACCTCCCGCCCCTCCCCTAATTGGCCCACCACCCCAATCCTCCGGCTCCATCAATTCTTATCTATTTCACCTACCTCAAAAAAATCTCATCCCCCTAACTTCTTTTTTTCGTTTCAGTCAACTAGCGTATAGCCCCTTATATATTATATGCTCTACTACTTGTGCGGACGCGCACATGACACAAGTACTCTAGGTAGTAGGTAAATAAATTCACTAAATAATCTGTTATCAGATTCTTAATAAGTATTTCTATGAAAATTCTTTTAGGTAATAGCTAGGTAGTTAACAACCTTAATTATTGCTTTATAGTAATTAAAATATATACAAGCTCTTATATTAAAATCATTTACACACCAGCAAATAGGGTATTAAACAACTATAATTATTGGTTTATAATTAAAATAGTTATCAACCTAACCTAACCTAATTTTGAGAAATTGTGAGGTATACCCGCGAGTGTTAGAAAACAGCTGTTTGACGTACCGCTGGTAAGTAGCAAGCGGTTGAATTTGCGCATGCGCGCGCCAGGCACAAGTAGTGATACATCAGAGGCTAGACGCTAGTTTTCAGCTGAAAAAATATGAAAGCCAAAAAAAAATAATAATAAAAAAAACAAAATGCAAAAAATAGCAAAAACAAAAATCACAAAAAAAAATAAAAAAATCTAAATAAAAGAGCCATCCAAAAATTAAAAAAAAACAAACAAATCAAAAACATCAAAAGAGCCAAACACTGTGCACAGCACAACCAAATCTATGTAATAACAATCAATTAACATAATATTAATAACTGACATAAACCAAAAAACATACAAGCTAGCCTCAGAGCACGTCATTCTGTCAATTACAAAGCCAGACCGTGAAAAGCATCAGAAGATGGAAGTCTCAAGCATCGAAAGAGCACACACTACGAATGTCAGTTTTCAGTGATTACCAGGCCTAACTTGCATTAACGAGAGCCAATAGCTCGAAACTGCGGTCTGCCAGTGGTGTGGAGTGGCTGGCACGAGAGCTCCTTTGAGCAGGAATAAGTCTTCCGACTAGTGTTTGTTGCAATCGAAACTTTAACGTTTTGTGGTAATATAAAGTTAACGTGGCCATTCTTGCAATTCGTAATCCAGCAATCGACGGAGCATTAGTCCGAAGAATAGCTGTTGGTCGCAGGCTGGTTTTTAATCCTTGCATATTGATGGAAATGTATAGATTAGTTCGATAAAACATTACACTAGTGAACTGTATTATTACTTGCTAAAATTGAACGTTATTTGACTTGCTCGGCCTTCAAGTGCTCTTTGAAACAATTCTGTGGCTAATTATCCATGTTGATATAATTTGAATTAATGTTTACAATGAATTAATTCGGGTGTGTGTACAAATTTATGAAATAAAGTTATGTAAACTATTCTAACTTAATTATGACGAAAGTTATCCAGTCCCCACATCATAGTTGATGTTGATGAGAATATGTAGTCGCTATGAGTATTATCTTAAAGGCCCTCATTTGGTTGATGAGGTAAGTTAAATGTTCCATCAAACATGGATTTAATAATCTTATTATGTAACTTTAATTATTCTCACACCTAAAATTTTAATTAATGTTAAATTGTTCGAATGAAACTCTCTCTCTATAATTGTCTTGAGAGTTTCTAAAATACATGGCGTCCATTAAAAGGTCAGATATTTCTATTGTGTGCATTTTAAAACAGACAACATCTCTATTTTACATTTTAGAGGAAGAAAAAGGATCATTGGTACAATTCTACTCGTTTTTCTATGTATTATGTTGAAAAAAATAATTTTCTCGTAAAATTTTATAAAATACTATCAAAATGCCCATACTTCACTACTAGTACTACAGTACCTAAAGATACAATTATGTAAAATTTAGGAATAATTTCATATGTAATGGTAGTTAACAATTTTTATTTTCTTTAAAGGTATCATCTTCAGTTTATATATAACTGTAGAAAATAATATAAGTGTAGATTTAAGTAAAATAAATATAAGCAATTTTGCAAATGTTGAGAGTAACAAGAACTCTTTTACAAATATTGACAAATGGTGCCTACTGCACATAAATACACAGAGTAGGTATGTGTAATACAATTGCAATGATAGAATTTGTAATAATAACAATAATAATAATAATAATAATAATAATAATAATAATAATAATAATAATAATAATAATAATAATAATAATAATAATAATAATAATAATAATAATAATAATAATAATAATAATAATAATAATAATAATAATAATAATAATAATAATAATAATAATAATAATAATAATAATAATAATAATAATAATAATAATAATAATAATAATAATAATAATAATAATAATAACAAAGCAGGAGGGGCTGACTTTCATCTATCAAGCCTTTGGTGAGTAGCGCCACCACTTACTCCAGCTGGGGGTGCAAAACCGAACCGGCAGCCCTAGTGCACCCGGGAGGGGAAAGCTCATTCCCCTCTGGTGTCGGTCGTGGGCTTGTTGGGCTAACCACCCACAAGCCCTGACTTCTGGTTCCTGTAAACCGAAGAGAGGGCCCCCACAATCGACCTCGTCCGGATAGGGGTCAAGGGCAAGGTGGTGGGGCCCAACCGGATGGAGCGCCCGTTGACGACGAACGTTTCAATTCATGGCTAAATGGGGAGCAGCAAATTCCTTCTTGGGTTGTCGAGGGGCGGACAGTGCTGATCCCGAAGAACGGAGATTTGTCTGACCCAAAGAACTACCGGCCGATAACCTGTTTAAACGCATGCTACAAGGTGTTTACACGCATTTTGTACATGCGGGTGCTCCATGCAGTTGAACCGGTTTACGAGCGGATATATGAGCAACGAGGGTCAAAGAGAGGTGTCGCTGGCTGCAAGGAGAACCTGCTGATTGACAGGTGTGTCACGCAGGACTCCGTGCAGTATAAGCGTAACCTCTCCATGGCCTGGATCGATTACCGCAAGGCATTTGACATGACATCACACGAGCTCATTGTACACTTGCTCCAATGTCTTGCGGTGCCCGGTCCCGTAGTGAGATGTATCGAAGAACTGATGCCGCTCTGGAGGACTCGCTTTACCATAACATCGGGTAACGATAGAGTCCAGACGGAGCCGGTATATTTCAGAAGGGGAGTATTTCAGGGAGACTCCCTCAGCCCCCTTCTGTTTTGCATCTCACTACTGCCATTATCCGTTTCGCTCCGGAAAACCCGTGGCTACAACTGCGGTACCCCCGGCGACAGGAGGCATAAGGTCACCCATCTGTTTTATATGGATGACCTTAAACTTTATGCCTCCGGAGAGAGGGACCTACACCAGTCCCTCAGGGTGGTACAGGAGTACACGCAGGCTGTCGGTATGGAGTTCGGGTTAGACAAATGTGCACTGGTCCATCTCAAGAGAGGACGATGCGGGGACTACGGAGAGGACGCGCAGCTCGTGGACGGAAGCATCTTACATCATCTAGATGCCGGAGAGTCGTACACTTACTTGGGTGTCGAGCAACGCTCCACCCAAGAAGTGAGTGTAGTGAAAAACGCTCTCCGCGGCAAGTATCAGCACCGACTCCGACAGATCTGGTCTTCAGAACTGTCGGGGAAGAACAAGGTGTCTGCTACCAATATGCTTGCCGTTCCGATCCTTCTCTACTCCTTTGGGGTAGTGAAGTGGAGTCGAGAAGAGTTGCGTCAACTCGACGTAGGAACCCGCAAGAAGATGCATCTCAATAGGAGTTTGCATCCTAAATCGTCCGTTCCACGGTTATACCTCCCACGACATCGGGGAGGCCGTGGACTCTTGAGTTTGGAGAGTCTCCATAATAGGATGGTTCTGGATGGAGCCTGTAAGGTTATCAGGAGTTCGGATCCCCTCCTCTGCATGGTCCGGGACCATGAAAGTGCAGGAATAGGAGCATTTTTGTTTAAGGCAGCACAGAGAGCAGCCGATGAACTTGGTCTCTCCTTCGACGTCGAGCGGGTAAATCCCGACTCTGTCACCGAGTTGGAACCTGCTCGACGAAAAGCCCAAATTAAAGCTGCGGAACACAACATCTTTCTGCAGCTTCACACGGATAAGCCAATGCACGGAGTTTTCTATAAAAATATAGAGAACCTTGGCTTATCCGAAAGGCTGACCTTTGCCTTCTTAAGGTCAGCCGGGCTGAAGTCTGAGACCGAGGGATTCATAATGGCTTGCCAGGATGGTGTATTTAACACCCTCGTCTATCGTAGTCGTGTCATGGGTATAGAGGTCCCTGATGTCAGCTGCAGGGCCTGCCGCAGGGCACCAGAGACTCTTATGCACTTGCTGTCGGCTTGCCCGACATATGCAGTCTCGGCCTATATCCAAAGGCACGACGGAGCATTACGAGTGCTTTATTACCATTTAAGGCACTCGTATGGGATAGACGAAACACCAGTGCTGCCTTACGCTCCGGGGGATATTGAGTCCGTTGTGGGAAATGAGAAGTGTCTAATTTATTGGAACTACTCTTTTCCCACCGTCAGGCAAATACAAGCCAACAAGCCTGACGTAGTACTCCTCGACCATCAACTCAAGACAATGTTTGTCGTGGAGTTCTCGGCTACCGCGGAGAACAACATTGTCTTGAAGGAGGAGGAAAAACGGACAAAATATCGAGATCTGCTCTTCGAACTCCACAGACTGTATCCAGACAATACTGTTAAGATAGTGGTACTGATTATAGGAGCCCTCGGTGGAACGAGACACACACTGCTTTCGGAACTTAAGATCATACCGGCATGCCGAAACTCGGCAGAGGTCTTAGCCGGCAGAATGCAGAAGGCCGTTATTCTCGGTTCATTACGTCTGCTCAGGGCACACGATTCACGGACCCAGTAGTCACTCACCCCACGGGCGTGGGGAGTGGCTACCGGTACTACCAGCTCCCCTCTGTGAGGGTCGGAGCCACAGAGAAGGGTGACTGGTTTTTAGCTAGCTAAAAAAAAAAAAAATAATAATAATAATAACAATAATAATAATAATAATAATAATAAATAAGCAGGAGGGGCTGACTTTCATCTATCAAGCCTTTGGTGAGTAGCGCCACCACTTACTCCAGCTGGGGGTGCAAAATCGAACCGGCAGCCCTAGTGCACCCGGGAGGGGAAAGCTCATTCCCCTCTGGTGTCGGTCGTGGGCTTGCTGGGCTAACCACCCACAAGCCCAAATCTCTGGTTCCAGTTGACCAAAGGCAGGGCCCCCACGATCGACCCCGAGCGGATGGGGGTCATGGGCAAGGTGGTGGGGCCCAACAGGACGGAATGCCCGATGACGACAACCGCGACGCATATGGACGCTTTGAGTGGACGGACGAGCTGAGGGACGACCTTCTGCAGTGCTATGAAAGCAGTGAGCCTGCACGGAGGGGATACATGGCGCGGATGCATGCTCTGTGGTGTGATATACACCCAGAGCATCGCGCTTTCACGAAACAAAATCTTCGTGACTATGTATCTCACCTCCGAAGCAGAGGCTACATCAGAACCGCTCTGAGACCTGTTGAAGAGGTAGTCGACAGACCGCCCGATCAACCGGTCGAGGAGGTGGTTTTAGATGTTCCACCCATACCAGAGGGCATCAGAACCAGAAGGGGGCTGCACCATCAAAAGCCCCCTCGGCCACAAGATCTGGTCAGAGTGGACGCAGAACTCAGTGAAGCTATTCCGGAAGAGGCTGATATCTGGCACATTAATTGTGCCGTCTACGACGCCGCGACGCGGCTCTCTCCGGTGGTGAGGCGGGATAATACTACTTCCCCTCAGGAGAGAGCTGACCGGCGTATAAGAAAGATGGAAGACAAGATCCAGTCGGCGAGACAATATGCCTCCCGTATTCAGTGTGTGATGGATTACATGGCGGAGAACAGGCCTTTCACGTCAAAAGTGCGGCGAATCGCCGCCAACTTAAGGCGAGTCCATCACACGCTTAACGCGGCAGTGCTGCTTACCACCAAGCAACATTGTCTCGATAGAATACGGATGCTAGTGGCTTGCAAAAAGTCGCTAGCAAGGCGGGCGAGGGCAGTAGCGGAAAATAACCTTTTCCGCAAGAAGCCATCTCGCCTGTTCCAACCGCCTGAGCGTATTGTTGAGAATCCGCCGACTGTAGATCAGGTGGAAGACTTCTGGAAGACGCTTTACGAACAAAAGCGTCCACTAAACCGAGATACTCCAGCCCTGGCACACTTTGAAGCTTTTTGCCAAGGGCTCCAGCAGCCTCAAGCAGTGTGCCAACCGATAACGACGGAAGAGGTTCGAAGAGCCCTAGAAGGCTCCAAGAACTTTGCTGCCCCTGGACCCGATGGGATTAACACCTTTTGGTGGAAAAAACTTCGAGCACCCACCGCCATTTAGCCAGAATCTTCACCTCGTGGCTAAATGGAGAGCAGCAAATCCCTTCCTGGATTATCGAGGGGCGAACCGTGCTACTCCCTAAGAACGGAGATCTGGCAGATCCAGCGAACTACAGACCGATAACCTGTTTAAACGCATGTTACAAGATATTCACACGTATCTTGTACATGCGGGTACTTCAAGCAAGTGGCCCGGTTTACGAACGGATATACGAGCAACGTGGGTCTAAGAAGGGTGTCTCTGGCTGCAAGGAGAACCTGCTTATTGACAGATGTGTCACGGAGAACTCCGTGCAGTATAAGCGGAACCTTTCTATGGCTTGGATCGATTACCGCAAGGCATTTGATATGACATCTCATGAGCTAATTGTTCACTTGCTCCAATGTCTTGCGGTGCCCGGTCCCGTAGTGAGATGCATAGAACAACTCATGCCGCTCTGGAGGACTCGCTTTACTATAACATCTGGTAATGTCAGAGTCCAAAAAGAGCCGGTTATGTTTAAGAGGGGTGTGTTTCAGGGAGACTCTCTCAGCCCCCTTCTATTTTGCATCTCGCTACTGCCGTTATCCGTTGAACTTCGCAGAACCCGTGGTTACAATTGCGGTACCCCCGGAGATAGGAGGCATAAGGTCACCCATCTGTTTTACATGGATGACCTTAAACTTTATGCCTCCAGCGAGAGAGATTTACGCCAATCTCTCAGGGTGGTACATGAGTACACTCAGGCCGTCGGTATGGAGTTCGGCTTGGACAAATGTGCACTGGTTCACCTCAGGAGAGGACGAGGCGGTGACTACGGAGAGGACGCGCAGCTTGTGGATGGAAGCATCTTGCACCACCTAGATGCCGGAGAGACGTATAAATACTTGGGTGTTGAGCAACGCTCCACTCAAGAAGTGTCAACAGTTAAAAACGCTCTCCGCGGCAAGTACCAGCACCTCCTCCGGCAGATTTGGTCTTCTGAACTGTCGGGGAAAAATAAGGTGTCTGCAACTAACATGCTTGCCGTTCCGATCCTTCTACACTCCTTTGGGGTAGTGAAATGGACACAAGGCGAGTTGCGCCAACTCGATGTAGGAACCCGAAAGATTATGCATCTCAACAGAAGTTTGCATCCAAAATCGTCCGTTCCGCGGTTATATCTCTCACGACAGCAGGGAGGCCGTGGACTCTTGAGTTTGGAGTATCTACATAGCAGGTCGGCTCTGGATGGAGCTTGCAAGATCATCAAGAGTTCGGATCCCCTTCTCTGCATGGTTCGCGACCATGAAAACGCAGGGACGGGAGCGTTCTTATTCAAGGCAGCACAACGAGCAGCCGATGAACTTGGTCTCGACTTCGACACTGGGCGGGTAAACCCGAGTTCTGTCACCGAGCTGGAACCCGCTCAGCTAAAAGCCCATACAAAAGCAGCAGAGCAACGTAAATTTCTGCAGCTGCATAAAGATAAGCCCTTGCATGGAGTCTTCTACAAGAACATCGAAGACAGGGGCTTATCTGAGAAGCTGACCTTTGCTTTCCTAAGGTCAGCTGGGCTGAAGTCTGAGACCGAAGGGTTCATTATGGCTTGCCAGGATGGTGTCTTTAACACACTCGTCTATCGAAGTCATGTCCTGGGTATAGAGGTCCTTGATGTAAACTGTAGGGCCTGCCGAAGGGCGCCGGAGACACTTATGCACCTGTTGTCGGCTTGTCCGACATACGCTGTCTCGGCCTATATCCACAGACATGATGGAGCATTACGTGTGCTGTACTATCACCTGCGGCATACGTATGAGATAGACGAGACACCAGTGCTGCCTTACGCTCCGGGGGATATTGAGTCCGTAGTGGGGAATGAGCGGTGCCTAATTTATTGGAACTACTCGTTTCCCACCCTCAGGCAAATACAGGCCAATAAACCTGATTTAGTCCTCCTCGACCACCAACTTAGGACAATGTTTGTCATTGAATTCTCCGCCCCAGGGGAAACAAACATTGTTCTGAAAGAGGAGGAAAAACGGACTAAATATCGAGATCTTCTCTTCGAACTCCGTAGACTCTATCCGGACCACACTGTTAAACTAGTGGTTCTTATTATAGGATGCCTAGGTGGGGTGAGGCGCACACTGCTTTCGGAATTGAAGACGATACCGGCATGCCGAAACTCGGCAGAAATCTTAGCCGGAAGAATGCAGAAGGCCGTTATCCTTGGCTCGTTACGCCTGCTCAGAGCACACGATTCGCGGACCCAGTGACCACTGACCCTACGGCGTAGGGAGTGGTCTCTGGTAGTACCAGCGTACCCTCTCTGGCATCGGAGACAGAGAGAAGGGCGACTGGCTTCACAAAAAAAAAAAAATAATAATAATAATAATAATAATAATAATAATAGAGACCGAGGGCTTCATGATAGCTATGGCCGCTTCCGACTACCTTAAGCGCCATAACCAGGTGGCACAGATTCTACATCAATCGTTGGCAAAAAAATACGGATTAGTACAGAATACAGTGCCCTACTACCAATACACGCCGAATCCAGTTGAGGAGAGTGAATCTTATAAACTGTACTGGGACCGGTCAGTTATTACGGATAGGCCTATCCCCAATAATAGACCAGACCTTATCATTGTTGATAAAGTGAACCGGACGACCTTTCTACTGGACATAGGTATCCCCAACACTCACAACCTCGACCAGTACCACAACGAAAAGATCAGCAAATACCTCCCATTGGCTGCTGAAATTAAGGACTTATGGAGACAAGAAAAAGTAGTAATCTTACCAATCATCATCTCTACTACAGGAGTCGTAACAAAAACGCTGACAAAGAACCTCCAAGAACTAGGAATCTCAGCTGGTATAAGAAACCAAATGCAGAAAGCAGTAATTCTTGGCACTACATCTACAGTTAGATCCTTCCTTAGTATTCCCGATTGAATGTATCATCTTGCTATAAAAGCCGATGATATATATTTTTTAAAACACTGAAAGTGGTGAAAAGAATGATAATAATAATAATAATAATAATAATAATTCGGCAGAATGGTTGGCAGGCCAGATGCAGAAGGCGGTTATCTTGGGGTCCCTTCGTCTACTTAGGGCACACGATTTAGGTATTTGCAGTCACTAACTCCACAGGTCGTGGAGAGTGGCTGCAAGGAATTCGCCGGCGCGGCTACCGTGAGGTGTCGGAGGCCACGGAAGTCCTGTCCGGCAGCGGGCAAACCGAAAAAAAAAAAATAAAAAAAAAAATAATAATAATAATAATAATAACTATCTGCATGTCCGATTTACGCGACTTCGGCCTACATCCATAGACATAACGCGGCCCTACGAGTGCTGTACTACTACCTACGGCACTCGTACCAAGTAGACCAAACACCAGTGCTACCTTACGTCCCCGGAGAGATCGAGTCCGTTGTCGAGAACGAGAAGTGCCGTATATACTGGAACTACTCGTTTCCGATGGTCAGGCAGATTCAAGCAAACAAGCCTGACATAGTCCTCCTCGACCACCAAACCAAGATGATGTATGTCATCGAGTTCTCGGCACCTGCAGAGACAAACATCATCTTGAAGGAGGGAGAAAAACGGACTAAATACCGAGATCTCCGGTATGAGCTCCGAGTGCTATTCCCAGACTATTCGGTCAAGATGGTCGTCCTGATAATCGGTGTACTTGGTGGAATGAGGCCTACGCTGCTCTCGGAATTAAAGGCCATACCAGCCTGCCAAAAGTCAGCCGAGTGGTTGGCAGGCCAAATGCAGAAGGCAGTTATCCTGGGGTCCCCTCGTCTTCTTAGGGCACACGAACCTGGCATCTACAGTCACTAACCCTGCGGGATGCGGGGAGTGGCTGTGGATAATTCGCTGGCGCTTCTCCCGTGAGAATGTCGGAGACACGGGAGAACTGTCCAGCATCACGAAAAAAAAAAAATAATAATAATAATAATAATAACCTGTTGTCGGCTTGTCCGACATACGCTGTCTCGGCCTATATCCATAGACAAGACACCAGTGCTGCCTTACGCTCCGGAGGATATTGAGTCCGTAGTGGGGAATGAGCGGTGCCTAATTTATTGGAACTACTCGTTTCCCACCCTCAGGCAAATACAGCCCAATAAACCTGATTTAGTCCTCCTCGACCACCAACTTAGGACAATGTTCGTCATTGAATTCTCCGCCCCAGGGGAAACAAACATTGTTCTGACTGAGGAGGAAAAACGGTCTAAATATCGAGATCTTCTCTTCGAACTCCGTAGACTCTATCCGGACCACACTGTTAAACTAGTGGTTCTTATCATAGGATGCCTAGGTGGGGTGAGGCGCACACTGCTTTCGGAATTGAAGACGATACCGGCATGCCGAAACTTGGCAGAAATCTTAGCCGGAGGAATGCAGAAGGCCGTTATCCTTGGCTCGCTACGCCTGCTCAGAGCACACGATTCGCGGACCCAGTGACCACTGACCCTACGGCGTAAGGAGTGGTCTCTGGTATTACCAGCGTACCCTCTCTGGCATCGGAGACAGAGAGAAGGGCGACTGGCTTCACAAAAAAAAAAAAATAATAATAATAATAATAATAATAACTCTACTCCTTTGGGGTAGTAAAATGGACAGTAGATGAGCTGCGCCAATTAGACAGAGACACCCGCAAGATGATGAACATCCATAGGAGTATTCATCCTAGATCGTCCGTTCCTCGTGTTTACCTCCCACGTCACCGGGGGGGCCGAGGACTCTTGGGTCTGGAGTGTATACACGGCAGAGTAGTACTGAGTATGGCATGTAACATTCTCAGGAGCTCGGATCCGCTCCTGCTATTAGTGAGAGATCACGAAATCGCAGGGGTGGGCGCAGGATTGTTTAAGGCAGCAAAAAGAGCCGCAGATGAACTCGCTCTCGTATTCGACGTCAGACGAGGCGGCCGGTGCGGTGCTGACCCAGAGTCAGTCACTGAGCTTCAGCCAACTCGTCTGAAAGCCCAAATAAAAGCTGCCGAACAGGAGAGCCTGTTTAGGCAGCATGTCGATAAACCCATGCACGGTGTATTCTACAAAAACATGGAAACACTGAGTTTATCGACTAGGCTGACATTCGCCTTTTTAAGGTCAGCTGGGTTTAAGTCGGAGACCGAGTGATTCATTGTGGCCTGTCAGGATGGTGTAATAAACACCTTGGTCTACCGGAGCCGCGTAATGGGTGTAGAGGTCCCTGATACTAACTGCAGGACCTGCCGTCAGGCGCCGGAATCGCTTATGCATTTGCTTTCAGCATACCCGGTATACGCGATTTCGGCCTACATCCACCGCCATAACGCGGCTTTACCATCTACGGCACTCGTATGGGGTAGACCAAACACCAGTGCTGCCTTACATCCCCGGAGATATTGAGTCCGTTGTCGAGAACGAGAGGTGCCGAATTTATTGGAACTACTCGTTCCCGACCGTCAGGCTAATTCAAGCCAACAAGCCTGACATAGTCCTCCTCGACCATCAGAACAAAGTGATGTTTATAATCGAATTCTCAGCACCTGCTGAGACAAACATCGCTTTGAAGGAGGGGGAAAAACGGACCAAATATCGTGATCTCCGGTATGAGCTCCAAGTGCTGTACCCAGACTACTCTGTCAAGATGGTCGTCCTAATAATCGGCGTACTCGGAGGGATGAAGCCTTCGCTGCTCTCAGAATTGAAGATCATACCGGCCTGTCAGAATTCGGCAGAATGGTTGGCAGGCCAGATGCAGAAGGCGGTTATCTTGGGGTCCCTTCGTCTACTTAGAGCACACGATTTAGGTATTTGCAGTCACTAACTCCACAGGTCGTGGAGAGTGGCTGCAAGGAATTCGCCGGCGCGGCTACCGTGAGGTGTCGGAGGCTACGGAAGTCCTGTCCGGCAGCTGGCAAACCGAAAATAATAATAATAATAATAATAATAAAAATATCGAGATCTGCTCTTCGAACTCCGCAGACTCTATCCAGACCATACTGTTAAGATAGTGGTACTGATTATAGGAGCCCTCGGTGGAACAAGACACACACTGCTTTCGGAACTCAAGATCATACCGGCATGTCGAAATTCGGCAGAGATCTTAGCCGGCAGAATGCAGAAGGCCGTCATTCTCGGTTCATTACGTCTGCTCAGGGCACACGATTCCCGGACCCAGTAGTCACTTACCCCACGGGCGTGGGGAGTGGCTACCGGGGTACTACCAGCTTCCCTCTGTGAGGGTCGGAGCCACAGAGAAGGGTGACTGGTTTTTAGCTCGCTAAAAAAAAAAATAATAAAAAAAATAATAATAATAAAGAGACTTTATTTTGTAGTATCGTAATATACAATACTTATTATGAAGATGAGGGCGAAGTCTAGCCGAAGCTACTCAACTTAACCCAACTACAGGAAAAATACGTAGTCAAATAAAATTAAAAATATGAATATTAAAATATAAAATACAAGGTAAACATCTAATGTAAACAAAACAGATACAGAACATATATGAGAGATAAATATAACAAGAACATAAAGGTATAAAAAAGAAAGGAAAAAAAATTTTTTTTTACTCAATATAATTATATTTACGTTAATAATTTGACAATATTTAAAATGAAAAGAACTGATCAACTGTGAAGGAAATATACATTAATTTAATTAATCCTGGGTAAGAAATTTTTGCTTAATTTTAACACGAAAGGTGTTCAGGGAAAACGTTTTTAATTCTTCATCGATACTATTGTATATTTTAACTGCATTAAATAATGTAAAAGACCTGGTGAAAAGGGTTAAATGAAATCGAGGCGTTGATAACTCACTAGAATTTCGAATAATAACATCATGAATATCGCGTCTAAAGACCAACTTTTCACGTAAGTAAGGGGGTAGTGAAGTAGAAATAATACGAAACACAAAGACAGCCAAGTGGTATTTATACAAGTTTTCTATTTTATGCCATCTTACTTGATTAATTTTTGGCGTCACTCTATCGAATTTTTTAAGTTCAAAAATAAAACGGCAACAACAATTTTGCACCTTTTGAAATAAAGTATAAAATGATGCCATAATTTAAGTTTAGCCAAAACCAACGTTTCGGTTAATTTCTTGCGTAATTTAAAATTTAAGATACTAGCGTTACAATAGAGCAGTTTTAGAGCAATATATGATTTTTTACCAGGAGGGAGACATATTTTTAAAATATTAATTTGAAATCGAATATAAACCAAGATTTTTTCCGCTTTTGACCACGTTTAGAGTGTGATTATTAATAACTAATTTCATATTATTATTTAGCAATTGCTCTGCCGATTTTTGACAAGAGATAAGAGCGTTGCATTTGGTAGCATTAAGTTTTAAGTTATGTCTAACAGAATATTCATGAATTGAATTTAGATCCTTATTTATAAACTCACAGACTGAATTTACCTGGTTTGGGTCAAAGGATTGATATATCTGTGTATCAAAACCTTGAATATTTGAGTACTTAACTTCATTAAAAAGGTCTAATGTATATATAAGCAATAATAAGGGCCCCAATATCGATCCCTGCGGCACGCCTGATGTTACATAAGCTGGCTCCGAAGATAGTTCATCAATGGCATCTATTACTAAGATAAGAACTGAACCAAATTTCTTGATGAAATAAATCCACTAGTAATAGGTGTACGTGAAATATGGATGTAGGCTGAAAATATATACTTTATATCTTTGCAAAATTATGAAATTGTAAGCTCGTTTAGTAGGCAAACTCATATACATGGAGGTACTGCAATATTTGTAAGATGTGATAAGGTTAACGATTGTAAACCATTAAAAAGTTTGAATAACTTATCTGTCGAAATATCTTTTGAATGTTCTCCAATTTGTCTAAATAAAAAAAAGCAGTATACTAACATTATGTCGATCACCAGTGGGCATATTTGATATCTTTATTACATAATTCACAAAATTGCTGCAAATTGCAACAAAAAATATGAACATATCTACATATGTGGGGATTTAAATATAGACTAAAAAACAGTATTGAAAATCATATCCTACATGATCTTATATCTATCTATGGTCTAAATTCTCTAATATCAGAGCCCACAAGAGTGGCACGTCGTGTAAATGGAATTTTCCAAACGACAATCCACTACCTTACAACAAATGTAGAAAATGTAAGCTACGAAATAAATGACCCAGGAACATCAGACCACTCAGCGTAAATCCTGTATTGTCTAAGTGGAAAATAAACGCTGAATTAACGGTAGGAAATTCAAAGTACACTTACAGAGCAATAAACGAGTACACAACATAAAACGTTAAATTCTTCTTTAGAAAGGTAGCAGACATTCTGAAAAAATCAAATATAAATGACATTGATGTGTATTTTGAATTGTTCTGGTCTGAGTTTCTAGATGCCTTTGAGAGGGCATTTCCAAATAAGCAAAAAACATTCAGAAACAAATGCGAACCAAAAATCAATTTAAATCTCCAGAGCTTCATAAGGAAATAATAAAATAATAGATAACAGCAAGGAGATAGCCGATCTATTTGGTGCTCATTTTTGAAATATGGTGAAAGATAATCTAACAAATCATTTTACAGAAATCTCAAAGGAGTGCACGAGCCCAGAGTTGAATGACACTAAAATGCTTTTCAGTTCAGTAAAAATAGAAGCTATTTTGCAATTATCTGATAAAGAATCAGATGAGATTCCTGTCAAATTAGTAAAAGACTGGAAATCACAACTTACACACTTTTTATTCATTATGAAAATACCTACTTTCTGTATATTGTTGCCCTAATCTGGGCACGCTAATATACTAGTTAGGTAAATACTTTAAAACACTCATTATTGGAGAATCAATCAAAACAACTACTCTTCTAGCTAATACTGACGAAGTATTGAATTACATGATAGAATTCTTAGCATTTTAAAGAAAAAAAAATATATATTGAAAATACTTAAATCATTTATTCAAATTTAGTCATTCACACTTTTTTATTTAATATGAAATTATCTACTTTATGTATATTGGTGCCTTAATCGGGTCACGCTAATATACTACTTAGGAAAACACTTTAAAACACTCATTATTGGAAAACCAATCAAAACAACTACTCTTCTAGCTAATACTGACGAAGTATTGAATTACTTGATAGGATTCCTGGTATCTTAAGGCAAAAAAATATATTGAAAATACTTAAATTATTTATTGAAATTCAGTCATTCACAACAATTATTGAACCGTACATTCTATTTCAACTCTAGAAAAGTTGTACAAGTTTTTTCGAACTTGTTAGTTCTCATCAGTAGAGTCTAGAAACATTCATTCATTATTTACAAGCCTATTCTTGATTTATTTTTACAATTAATTATCTTTTATTTATTTGCTTTTATCATGATTAGAGAATATTATTTAGGTATTATGCAAATCACAACTTACACACTTTTTATTCATTATGAAAATACCTACTTTCTGTATATTGTTGCCCTAATCTGGGCACGCTAATATACTAGTTAGGTAAATACTTTAAAACACTCATTATTGGAGAATCAATCAAAACAACTACTCTTCTAGCTAATACTGACGAAGTATTGAATTACATGATAGAATTCTTAGCATTTTAAAGAGAAAAAAAATATATATTGAAAATACTTAAATCATTTATTCAAATTTAGTCATTCACACTTTTTTATTTAATATGAAATTATCTACTTTATGTATATTGGTGCCTTAATCGGGTCACGCTAATATACTACTTAGGAAAACACTTTAAAACACTCATTATTGGAAAACCAATCAAAACAACTACTCTTCTAGCTAATACTGACGAAGTATTGAATTACATGATAGGATTCCTGGTATCTTAAGGCAAAAAAATATATTGAAAATACTTAAATTATTTATTGAAATTCAGTCATTCACAACAATTATTGAACCGTACATTCTATTTCAACTCTAGAAAAGTTGTACAAGTTTTTTCGAACTTGTTAGTTCTCATCAGTAGAGTATAGAAACATTCATTCATTATTTACAAGCCTATTCTTGATTTATTTTTACAATTAATTATCTTTTATTTATTTGCTTTTATCATGATTAGAGAATATTATTTAGGTATTATGCAAATCACAACTTACACACTTTTTATTCATTATGAAAATACCTACTTTCTGTATATTGTTGCCCTAATCTGGGCACGCTAATATACTAGTTAGGTAAATACTTTAAAATACTCATTATTGGAGAATCAATCAAAACAACTACTCTTCTAGCTAATACTGACGAAGTATTGAATTACATGATAGAATTCTTAGCATTTTAAAGAGAAAAAAAATATATATTGAAAATACTTAAATCATTTATTCACACTTTTTTATTTAATATGAAATTATCTACTTTATGTATATTGGTGCCTTAATCGGGTCACGCTAATATACTACTTAGGAAAACACTTTAAAACACTCATTATTGGAAAACCAATCAAAACAACTACTCTTCTAGCTAATACTGACGAAGTTGCCTTAAGATACCAGGAATCCTATCATGTAATTCAATACTTCGTCAGTATTAGCTAGAAGAGTAGTTGTTTTGATTGGTTTTCCAATAATGAGTGTTTTAAAGTGTTTTCCTAAGTAGTATATTAGCGTGACCCGATTAAGGCACCAATATACATAAAGTAGATAATTTCATATTAAATAAAAAAGTGTGAATGACTAAATTTGAATAAATGATTTAAGTATTTTCAATATATATTTTTTTTTCTTTAAAATGCTAAGAATTCTATCATGTAATTCAATACTTCGTCAGTATTAGCTAGAAGAGTAGTTGTTTTGATTGATTCTCCAATAATGAGTGTTTTAAAGTATTTACCTAACTAGTATATTAGCGTGCCCAGATTAGGGCAACAATATACAGAAAGTAGGTATTTTCATAATGAATAAAAAGTGTGTAAGTTGTGATTTGCATAATACCTAAATAATATTCTCTAATCATGATAAAAGCAAATAAATAAAAGATAATTAATTGTAAAAATAAATCAAGAATAGGCTTGTAAATAATGAATGAATGTTTCTATACTCTACTGATGAGAACTAACAAGTTCGAAAAAACTTGTACAACTTTTCTAGAGTTGAAATAGAATGTACGGTTCAATAATTGTTGTGAATGACTGAATTTCAATAAATAATTTAAGTATTTTCAATATATTTTTTTGCCTTAAGATACCAGGAATCCTATCATGTAATTCAATACTTCGTCAGTATTAGCTAGAAGAGTAGTTGTTTTGATTGGTTTTCCAATAATGAGTGTTTTAAAGTGTTTTCCTAAGTAGTATATTAGCGTGACCCGATTAAGGCACCAATATACATAAAGTAGATAATTTCATATTAAATAAAAAAGTGTGAATGACTAAATTTGAATAAATGATTTAAGTATTTTCAATATATATTTTTTTTTCTCTTTAAAATGCTAAGAATTCTATCATGTAATTCAATACTTCGTCAGTATTAGCTAGAAGAGTAGTTGTTTTGATTGATTCTCCAATAATGAGTGTTTTAAAGTATTTACCTAACTAGTATATTAGCGTGCCCAGATTAGGGCAACAATATACAGAAAGTAGGTATTTTCATAATGAATAAAAAGTGTGTAAGTTGTGATTTGCATAATACCTAAATAATATTCTCTAATCATGATAAAAGCAAATAAATAAAAGATAATTAATTGTAAAAATAAATCAAGAATAGGCTTGTAAATAATGAATGAATGTTTCTATACTCTACTGATGAGAACTAACAAGTTCGAAAAAACTTGTACAACTTTTCTAGAGTTGAAATAGAATGTACGGTTCAATAATTGTTGTGAATGACTGAATTTCAATAAATAATTTAAGTATTTTCAATATATTTTTTTGCCTTAAGATACCAGGAATCCTATCATGTAATTCAATACTTCGTCAGTATTAGCTAGAAGAGTAGTTGTTTTGATTGGTTTTCCAATAATGAGTGTTTTAAAGTGTTTTCCTAAGTAGTATATTAGCGTGACCCGATTAAGGCACCAATATACATAAAGTAGATAATTTCATATTAAATAAAAAAGTGTGAATGACTAAATTTGAATAAATGATTTAAGTATTTTCAATATATATATATTTTTTTTTTTTTCTCTTTAAAATGCTAAGAATTCTATCATGTAATTCAATACTTCGTCAGTATTAGCTAGAAGAGTAGTTGTTTTGATTGATTCTCCAATAATGAGTGTTTTAAAGTATTTACCTAACTAGTATATTAGCGTGCCCAGATTAGGGCAACAATATACAGAAAGTAGGTATTTTCATAATGAATAAAAAGTGTGTAAGTTGTGATTTGCATAATACCTAAATAATATTCTCTAATCATGATAAAAGCAAATAAATAAAAGATAATTAATTGTAAAAATAGTAAAAGACTGTGTACACAAATTTGCACTACGTTTTGCCTACATTATTACCAAGTCAATTTTGACGGATAAATTGCCAAATGGGCTAAAATTGTACCTGTGTTTAAAAAGGGAAATGAAGACGAAATTAACAATTATAGGCTCATGTCACTTTTAAGTTTTTTTTCTAAAGTAATCGCAAATAGAATTATTTCATTCCTAAACGAAAAAAATGTACTTCTATCGTCTCAACATGGCTTTAGAAGTAAATTTTCTACAGAAAATGCTACAAATGAATTAATTCAAATGTATATGAAGAACTAGATGCCAAAAATTATGTAATGGGAGTTTTCTTTGACCTCTCAAATGCTTTTGACACTTTAGGTTTGTCTTTTGTTTCACACAAATTGAATATGCTAGGTATTAGAGACAACCTAAATAAATGGATTGTATCATACCTCACTGATATATCAGAAGCAAAATAGAAAACTCTCTTTCATATCAACATGAGCTAAACATTGGAACATCCTAGGGTAGTGTGCTGGGTCCTCTGATATTCGTACTATATGTAAATGATCTACCACACTATATAAACTCTGCAAATGTTTACATGTATGCGGATAACACATCTTTGTATATTTGTACTAAAGGTATAGCAAATTTCTCCTCTGGTAATTGTGTTGTCTACAGGGCAATTTCATTATTTCCTGGTACATATGTGCCACTCCAAGTCATACTATTGCGGAATATCTGTAATAAAGGAAAAATAGGCTGCGGGGTTGAAAATGCAATGTTTTATAAAACTAAGAAAACCTACAGAATTACAGACAAAATATAGATGAATAATTTGGTACCCTTGTTGCACAGCAACTAGAAGTTTTAACTTCGGAATAATATATCATATGAAAAGGATTTTTTTTTGCAACTTACTAGTAAATGCATCAAAGAAAAGTTTCAATATTATGCGGCGGCTTGATAATTTATGATGCCACCCCCTTTTCAGGGGGTGGCAACTAAGAAAAAATTAAAAACATTGGAGATAAAAAAAAGTAACATTTTAAGAAGAAAAGACTATGCAATTTTTCATAAAAATTGATAGTCTTTAAGTTATAAGAACTTGAAAATTGAAATTTTAGCTTAAGAAAAAGGTATTTCAAAACAATATTCATCAACTAACTCGAAAAGTTTTACATATTGGGCGAGAACATGCTAAAAACAAATAAGCGAGCTACTAAATTGAGGATGTATATTGTTTCTTTTCTAATTAATGGTTTCGGACATCTGGAAGTAGAGAGGTGGCGTCCGAACTTCTATAAGATGAAGTATTTAGTTTAAATGTTAATTATCTCAGAAACTATGGCACTTACATCAAAAGCGCCAACAACCAAAATGAAAGACTGTTAATTAGGCTTTCAAATTATTATTCTTTTCTATTTCTATCGCATGAAAATCAAAGGAGTTATGACAGAAACAATGTACTTTCTCAACTTTTTTTAATAATAACGTCACCATTTTGTTAATGTAAGTAGTCAGCAATTAAGAAAATATATATTCCCATATACTGTTTTTCGTTAATATTTTCATATGACTTAGACGCTCAAATTTTTTCGTCCGCTTACAGAGAATGCTTTAGAAAAAAAGTGCATTTTAAACTGTAAACAAATTTTAGAAAAAATGTAACATTTTTGTTTCTCTATAAATATGTCAAAAAATATTGGTTTTAGAGAAAATATAGTGGACGTCAAAAATGAAACTTATGAATGAAATTCTTTTATATATTTGTGAAGGGGTGATAGTTTCGGAGATATTTAGTTTTATAAATGGTATCCGACCATTTTTGGAATGAAGTACTTAGTTTAAAATGTTGAATATCTTAGAAACTGTGACACTTTCTAAGGAACAAAATTAAAGAAAATTAGTCAATCTTTAAAATGATTTTTTTGACTTTTTCTACATCAAAAAAGTTATGGCCGATTCAGTGTGCGTTTCCACATTTTTTTAAATAAAATATCGCCGTGTTGTTATTGTAATTTTTTTTTTCAAAAATGTTGTTTTTTGTTCAGATTCGTAATCAGCGATTTCAAAAGTAAAAACGTAACTATCCTACGTTTCAAGAATAAATTATTATCACTTTTTCAAATATTCAATATTCAAATTTAGGGGTGGTTTTCACCCCTTGAGAGTAAGAGCAAGTAACCGCACCATATATAAACTGAAGACGATACCTTTCACTACAATAATAACTTATAAAGAAAAATTATCATCACGTATGAAATTAATCCGAAGTTTTACATCACTTTTACCTCTAGGTACTGTACTTTGATTAATTTAGGCATATTGACAACAATTATAAAATGAATAGGAATGACTACGGGAGCAAACCTGATTCAAATATTCGTAAGGGGAGCATAAATTTAAAATATATATCTGAAAATGATATCATCGACGACAGTAAACATTTTTTAGCACTAGAGTTTCGTTCTAAAAACGACAATGCACTTTCACATATGACACGATCCGCTCAAAATTCACTTCAAAGTATTGCAACTGAATATTTATCACGTTCCCCATGCTATGCGCATGATTTTCGCAACGAGAGGCTGCCATTGTGGGATACTATTCAAACCATTTACCTGAAACAGGATTCATCCATTTCCAACTGAAACACAACGGTCAGTCACAGAAACAGAGTAACTGAGGAAGCTCGTATCCAAGTGGTATTTCAACGAATGATAGGGATGAGCCATCTATCACTTTAAACCGAAGGATCAAAACCGCAGGGTAGTTAGTCGTGAGAGTTCGCTCACATCCGACATTACTCAAAGGAGTTTCCTATCGCTGTCTAGGCAACACCGCGTGTTTAAACAATTTTGATTGATATACACTTTTATTTTAAACACATCTTTTATTCTTGTTATCACTTAATACTCTTAAAAAATCTTTAATCTTACCAATAATACACAAGAGAAATGATAAATCTGTAATCTCAAACTATAGAGGTATTGCTCTTCTGTCTGTTTTTTCTAAAACTACTACTATGTTAGATTAAATGACTTTGTAATTAAACTAAATTTGTTATCAAAATATCAGTTTTGTTTTCGGAAAGGCTTGTCAACAAAAGTTGATGTATTATCACTTTATTCTAAACAATTTTGGAAGCAAAACAAAAACTGCTTGTTTATTTTTTGACTTAACACGTGTGTTTGACACGGTTGACCACAAGTTGCTATTAGATAAACTTGAAAATTATGGAATTCGTGGTCCAGCCTTAACTTGGATAGAATCGTATTTAAGGGAGAGAACACAATCCGTCGTTTTAAGAGATTTCGGAAAAACGTTACGTCACTTTCCACATGTGTTCCGCAAGGGGATATTCAGGGGCCCTTACTATTTATTCTGTTTATTGACAATATCGCGCTTCACGTAGAAAATGTCTTCATACCACTTTTTGCCAATGATTCCACCATTGCGGTTAATTCGAACGACATAAATGAGCTCAGTTTTAAAGCCAGTAACGCCATTACATCAATGCAAAGTTTCTGTAAGAGTACCGGTCTTGCACTTAGTAATATAAAAACAGATTTATTTATTACTTTTTATTAGCAAGAAAAAGGATTACAGCATATTAGTTAAAACTGATAACCGCACTGTGGAACAAAATAATAGAGTTAAATTCCTTGAAGTTTATAAGATTTTGTGAATAATAAGTTATCTATGCACTGTTCGGTCATTTAGCAACTGCACTCTTTTGTTAACATACATATTTTAAAAATGTACTATTTTGCTCACGTTCAATCTTATTTGAATTATTGTATCATCTGCTGGGGCAACTGTTCTCGATTCCACGAAGTGTTTACGCTTCAAAAAGAAAATTGTGCGTACCATGTTCTTCAAACCTCCTCGTCACTCGTGCAGACTCCTGTTCAGAGAATTATTAATTTTAACCGCTCCATCTCTATACGTCTTAAGCTGTGTAACCCATATGAAAGAAAATTTTAATCATTTCAATAGCAGCTGCGACATAATTATAATTTGAACATACCAGCAGCTCACACCTTATTCATCGTTGCAAAAGATCCTAAATTAATGTCTATAAACTTATTCACCAAAGTTACCCATCCATATTCAAAAAAAATGTTATTCATCTTTTCAAAAGAAAAGTAAAATCACTGTTGCTCAAATATTCGTTGTTTTTAGTTAATGGGTACTTAGGCACTGATCTTATTGATTGAACGAAAAATATTGTTTATTCTAGTTTTTGTTTCCTTGTTTGGAATGTTTATATCCTGATAAATCATGTTTTGTTAGTCTTATCTACATTGTTTGCCTTTTATGTAATTTTTGTAATTGTTTTATATATATTTTGTTTTTGTATTTACATTGATATGTGTGCTCTTTAAACAGATTGACTATATTCCGATGCTTGTCAAGTCTATGGAAATAAAGTATATTATTATTATTTATATTTTAGAAATAAATTTTTCTCAATTACTTGAACATCCACGTGGCGGAGTGGAAGCATAGTAAAGGTAAGAAGAATGTTGCAATTTTTGTGTGTTCAGATAGGTTTAGAATGCTTTAAACGTCGAGATTTTATCTTTGAATAAAAAAAAATTATGTCTGTCGGTTTATCTGTAACTTTTCTTGTGCGCACGATTAATCTGGAACGGTTTATGATATTGACTGGAGATTTGGTACACTTATGTATTATAAAGAGATCTGGAACCGGATTATATCTGGATCTTATTCCGTTGAAGAGTTGGGGTATAAATAGGTAAAAAAAAATGTATTTCAAATTGTTAATAACAGATTGAGGCTACAAAAAGGCAAAATGAGAACTGGTATGAAAGTAAATGATGAAATAATGAATGACAAAAAAAAGTGAAATATTTGCCAACTATTTTTCCACATGTTAAAAATAAACTGGATAATCATTTCGCAAACAACTTCAATTAATTGCACAATATCCAGAAATATGGTTAATTCAACAATTTTCTTTGAACTCGTGACAGGAGACGATATCATTAGTATAATTGATAATATGAAAAACGAAAATTAAACAGGCGTTGGTAAATACTTGTTCGAATATTAATGTCTCGTTAAACGTTTTAGCAGTTTCTCTCTCTCAAGGTGTGCGAGATAATCTGCTTAAATTATCAGTATATCTTGGACAATTTTCGGATATTTTAAAATTATTTAAAGAAGAAAATCCACACTTGGTAGAAAATTTTAGGTCCATAAGTTTACTAAGCTGTGTATCTAAAATTCCTGAGAAAGAAGTTGCCATTAGAATACATCTATATTTATTCAAATCAAATCATTTATTTATTGATAGTAAGTTTAGTTATAGAGATAAATAAATCCACAGAACTAGCGATACTAGAATTCAAAAAAAAATCTATCACTACCTTGATAAAGGTAAAGTAGCTAGTCTCTTCTTTGATCTAACTGCGCTCTTGATTCAGTTAATCTGAAATTTCTGGAGGTGAAATTACAAACAATAGGAATAAATGGATGTATTCTGAAATGGTTAACTTATCTTGAAAAATTGGAAAATTTTATTTTCAATAAATTCAGAAATATCTAATATGGAAATCGGAGTAGCTCAGGGTTCTGTTATAGGTCCACTTTTATTTCTTATTTTAGTCAATGATTTATTAGATTATATAGCATAAGACGAGGTATTTATGTAGGCGGATGACATCTCTGTCATAATCCACAGTGAATTGAACACTTAGTGAATTTTGCCATAGCAATTAAACAATTCGAAGACTGGTGTTTTAAAAATTCTTTAGTTATTGACAAGAAAAAAACTTAATTTTTGTATTTTACGAATATTGTATCTAAAAAATAGAATAAGTTGAGACCAACACGAAAATAACATTCTTAGACACTGTTATAGACTCAGCAAATAAGTCATTTTCTTTATTTATCAAATTTGCTTTGTTCGTTTTAACATTTTATTTTGATGTAAGGAAATAAGGTGTGCTTACCCTATTGACTGATGCCGAGGCATCAGTCAATAGCGTAATCCTTCCCAATTTTCGATGAACGAGAAAGAAGCATTAAATAGCGGTACATTTAAAATGTAATGAAATATCTAGTCTAATAGAAGATTCATGAAATACTGAACAGTTTGTTCATATAAGGAATAGCATTAATGAATATAGAAATTCCGTGATATAATAAAAGTTTATAGTTCTGCTGTGTACATACTTTAAATGGCAGTTTTTACCGAGTCATGATGAGCAAATGAGCAATATATCAAATTAGTTACATAAGGCCAATTAAGATCGACATTTTTAAGAATGTATGTATAGAAGTATCAATAATTTCTCGAAATCATAAGATTTATATGATCCATGTCGAGATCAAAATCTACTAATATCAATTTTAAAAAGTATTCTGAGATTCATATAAAAGAATTATATGCATCAAGATAGATTAGCAGATATTACCTCTGTAAGTTGGTTATTTATTTTCGAAATTGAAGCATTTTTGAATGTAAATAGTTTGCTCACAATTGCTTGTGAGTTGCTTTTGTTTGCTCGTTACCGCTTACAAAGGGGTTCAATCACGAGTAAATGATTTTCATTAAAAAATGTCTCAATATCGAAAATAGGGGGTCAATTTCACAGGTATCAATATTGTTCATTAACTGATGTGCAATAAATAAAACAATCAGGCTTAGTTTACAGAAAAAAAAACTATATTTATATATTCATTATAAAATATCATTTCCCATTATTATATTACATATTTAATATTTATGTTAAATAATTGTTACGTTAGTCTTATACAATAACCTATAAACGTATAAACACGCCACTTTGAGGTGCAAACTGCGAAGGAGATCTAGTGTGCGTTCAGAAGAAAATCTGGAGAAAATCTCAGGAAATCTTTTTTTTTTTCGGATTTCTCAGTCGACGCTCATCAAAATATTTTTTTATCAAAGAGGAAATCTGTGTAATCTTCATCAAAGAGGAAATCGGATGTACAAAATTTTGAGTACCACATATAGTAGACAACTCCCGACCCAAATCCAAGGCTGTCCGGAAGAGGGTTACACATTTAGAAAAACGTAGACAAACATACATACCCACCGGTATTGCCAGTACCGGGGCTGGGGCTCGAACCCAGAATGCGCTAAACAGTCGGTCAGCATATTCGCCACCCAATACGCCTTAATCGACTGAGCTACTATGCTACCATGATCTTATCCATTCATTTTTATTTCTTAAATATCTGTAACTCTGTGGAGACACGCTCCGTAGTGTTTTGCAGAAGTAATGTCTTCAGACGACTATTATACACATTTCTGATTAGGCCGTTGAATGATTTTAATTTATCGAATTGTGAATATAGGTTCCAAAGTTTCGCCATTTCTTCATTTGCTTTTCTCAATTGAGATTTTAATTTAACATTTCCATCCTTCAGTTTCACATCTTCACGCTTCCGTTCTGAAATTTCACCATTCATTTGAAGATTTTCAGATCGTAATTTCTTATTCTCAATTTCTATTTCGTTGATGCAAAAACTATCTTGCCTGAAAAATATTTACAAATTATTTTCTAGTTCCATTTTAATTTACCACTGTTGAGGTTAACTACATCGCGATCACGAAAACCAATCCACCTTTTTGCTATATTTTTATTCCTTGGAAATCGAAATTACACTCAAAGAAAATGATAGGTAAATTCAACCAAAAAGAGCATATGAAATCGCGCCTATCTAGTTTCATAGTTAAATCAATCAGAAAAGAATAGTCATACAACTTTATTTGTTTTCGTAAACAAATAGTAGTTTAATAATCATATCTTCTTGTAACAAATTAAATAGTACAATGACATTTTTTTATGTTCACTAACCATTTTCAATTTGGTCTACAATTAAATAGTACAACGACTTTGTTTTTGTTCACCAACTAATTTTTAGGTTGATCTACACTTTATTGTATGATGAAGTTTTTTTTTGGTTAGCCAAAATATCAGTATTGAGACATCAGACCACCCAAACCAAAGATTAGAGATCGTTTATAAGATCCATCCAAATATATCGATGATCCCTGAGAGAATTTGCACATTGCAATCATGTTATTAATTTTCTATAAATTCATAAGAGTATAAGATAATGCATGATTGATTATTGTCAGTGATTTGTATGTGGCGTCATCTGGGAATAATTTCTGTAATAGACTACGTGGTAAGCAAGCAAATTTTATGGTAATTCTTTTAGAACTTCTAGAAGACGACAATAATATTGGTTTGTCTACCAAGTACAATAATACAGCGAACTAATATTGGGTTAGAATTACAATTCGATAATAGTTAAAAATAAAATATACTATTATCTAGTTTAATTTGACAGAATTCAACAAAATAATAGTCAGACGAAAAAATAATAGTCTCATCCATCTATTTTTTAAGTTAATGTTTGTTTTGTTGTACAACTTTTTATTAATTAAAATAACAATCACGTCTTGTTTAAAAATACCATCAATATAATTTAGTTTAACAAAATTAACGATATTGTTTGTTAGTTAACCATTTTTTTTGTTGAATTTACCAACAATATAATTAGTGTTCTCTTTCCAGTTTTTCCAAATTTCTATTAAACAACCTGTCATTTTCAACTACTTTGTCAACACAAACAAATGATATAAATATGGTGGCGTTTAGAAAAGCGCACTAGATGGCAAAAATTATACTTTCATTTCCTTTACATCATGTAAAAATTAGGAAAAAAGTAGAAAAAAGTTTGATCAGCAGTTTCTCTGCATGGGAAGTAAGTATTCAATTTACAGAACAATGTTTTGCTTATGCGCAGCAAAAAAAAGACATGCTTATATACGTTTTTCGTATTTTTGGCGTAAAATCTCGAAAACTACCCGTTTTAACGGATAAACGAACACTTGTTTACAATGTGATTTCCTACAGAAAAGTTTTTATGCATTTTTCCGATTATCCTATTGGTTTGTCCGAGAAAGCGGCTTGAATAATATATGCATATAGGCTCTTCTCATTTTTTTTTATTTGGAATGCAAATATATGGAAAACTAGGCGTTCTTGAGGTTAAACATAAGTAAACTAGGTCAGAATGCGATTTCCTGCAAAAAAGATTGTATACATTTTATTATTATTATTTTATTTTTATTTAATGTATAGAAAATTTTCTGCGGGAAGTCCATTCTGTACAAGTTTACTTATGTTCCTTTAGCCTTAAAAACGCGTACTTTTCGAGATGTATATCTAAATGAAAAAAAGCGCGAAAAAACGTATCATATATACGTTTTTTCGCGCTTTTTTTCATGTATGCAGGGCGTCCCACTTAAAACTTCCTGTGCCATTTTCATGATAAATAAAAGAGATATTTGAATTCTGCAAAAGGTGTTCACTAGAATATATAAATGATATCAGTTTTGAGTAAAAACGTCATTTTACAAATTGAAATATAGATGGCGTTGCGACCTAAAGAAATTATTTGATCCTGAATGTTGAAATGAGGTAAAAGTGATGGGGCATTGGGTTCTCGAGATATTTGAACTTAAATATAAAAATCGTCATAACTTTTTAAAATATATTTTAGACGATAAGTCCTTTGGGACATTTTTCATAGTGAATCAGGCTGATGTAGATGGTAATGAAACATATTTATTTTAAAACACAAAATAATTTTTTTTTGTAGTAAAACAAAGGTGAGGCTGCAACTGCTATTTGGAAATTAAAGATTTTGACACTTTATTGTGTATTGTCTAATTTTTGCGTAATGTTTATGTTATATGTTCGACTAAATTTTAGACTGTAAATTGTAGACTTACGAAAAAAAAAATGCGATTTTGGTTACTTGAAAAATTACATTGAATTTCACATATCTCGAAAACTAGTGATTTTTAGAAAATCGTCCATGTTAAAAAAGTTGCTTAAAATATAATTCTCCATCTCAATGTTCCGAGGATCAAACAATTTCTCTGCATCGCAACGCCATCTATACTTCAATGTGTAAAATATCCATTTTTACTCAAAACTGAAGTCATTTATATATTCTAGTAGATACCTTCTACAGAATTCAAATATCACTTTTGGTTATCGAGAAAATGGCGCCGGAAGTTTTAAGTGGAACACCCTGTATATCTCAAAATGCATGTATTCTTTTTCTACGCATAATCAAAACATTGTTCTAAAAATTGAACACTTACTTTCTATACAAAGAAACTTGTTCAAAATTTTTCCCTAAAATGGCGCTTTTTTTCCTAATTTGAATGGACTAATGGCTTTAAGTTAGAATTAGTGCATTCTGAAAAACTAAAAGTGGTAATTCCTCACGAATTTCATAAGGTGATAAAATACATTCTGTACGATGAAAACTTAAACTAGAAAAAACTAACCGCCTGGTTTTTAATAGTTTTAATAAAGAAACTGTGTAAGTTATTTAATGAAGAGAAATAATAATAAAGCACATTATTCTCCTTTGGTATAATAAATTAGGATGCTCGAGCAAATGCTAAAAAATATATAATTATAATCTTCATTAAAAGTAATGGCGTTACTGCTAAGAAATATAGTGATTATAACGAACCATAAAAGTTGTAAGAAACAAAGTTATTATGTAATTTAACCGCCTCTAGCAACGCAAGCCCGTATTTAGTAATTTAGTAAATCTAATACAAGTATAACGTGTACGTAATAGAAGAGAAATATTAAATAAAGTAGGAAACTTTAATGCAAACTATCAACTTGTAATCTTCTTATCTAATGTGTAACTTTGTACATAAATTGACCTATATTAATGTAATGCTCAAAGGTAATTTCAACTAAATTCGAGATAAATCAAAACTAGGTAAACATCTATTATTATTATTTTAATTGACTTCTTTATATTAACATCCTGGCGAAGTTTAGCTAATGCTACTCCACCACTTAACCAGGACGGCGAGATGAGATACGGTCACCCAAACAAATACCGGACTCAACCGGCGTGCCTTCACTTCGCCGATCGATGTCTCGCCATTAACCACTGCCATTAAAATAATTTTTGTAATTATACAGGGTGTTATTAAAAAGTATGTCAATCTTTAACTACAGACTCAGCGCCTCAAAAGAAGTTGATTGAACCTAATTTACCTCTATCGAAAATCGCAGCCCTATGGAGTTGGAAATAAAAAAAACATTCTTTAAATATTTTACAAATGGCAAGAGATATTTTTTTCAATACTGGTACGATGTAATATATGTCAAAGGGTAATAGTTTAAAGTAAACATTTTTTAGAATAAAGTTTTATAAATGGATTTAGGGTGGTACGCCTATAACTTTTTTGGTATATTGTAGTTTATAGAAAATTTAATTCTACAACTTTTTTGCATCTTGTGTTTTTTTCATTTCAGTGATCATTTTTAAATGAGACAAAATATTAAAAACATTGCCATGTGGTTTAAAGGGTAGAATGTTGAAAACTATAGAAAATTAATTAATTTTTTATTTTATTTTTTTTTTTAGTTTTTTTGTTTAATTTTTCAATTTTATTTTGTTTTTTTTTACTCATACTAGGTACATGTAAAATTGAAATTAAGAGGCGACTGACAAAATAAATGATTTTTCTAGAATTTTCAACATTTCACCTTTTAAAACAGGTCATAATATTTTTAGTATTCTAAGTTTCATTTAGAAATGATCACTTAAACGAAAAAAACAAAAAATGCAAAAAAGTTGTAAAATTAAATTTTCTATAAAAATAAAATATACCAAGAAAGTCATAGGCGTACCACTAGAAAGGGGGTAGGAGAGAAGGATTGTTTAACTCTAAATCAGCCATTTATAAAACTTAATTTTAAAATATTTTTATTTTTAAACTATTATCCTTTGACATATGTTACAGCTTACCAGTATTCAAAAAAATATTGCTAGCCATTTGTAAAATATTTAAAGAATATGTTTTTTTTATTTCCAACTTCATAGAGGTGCGATTTTGGATAGAGGTAAATTAGGTTCAATCAACTTCTTTTGAGGCGCTTAGTGATTAACATACTTTTTAAAAACACCCTGTATATCAAGGTTGTTATATTATATTTATCTCATTTAATAGTGTAAAATATATTAAGTGTGCAACTTAACATACGCGATACGGCGTGATACGCCCATACACAGTTGATGCCGTGCCAGGCAAGATTTCAGCATATCTTAAATTAATGTTAATTAGAATTATTCCAAAAAATGTCAAAATGCATTTCTTTACATGTGCACAAGGCAAATAATGAAATAATATAAAATTTGAGGAAGATTGAATGTTCTGGGTATCACGTAGGAAAATAAATAACAAAAACCTGCTCAAGACAATAGTCAATATAGAAAAACGTAGATGTTTTACAAGTATAAATAGAATGCCAAAGAATTAAGGATAAAAGAAGGAATAAATTTGTAATTAATTTGTATTTCCGTGATCCTAATACAGGATTCCTCAAGGGAGTTGGGATTTATATAAAAGGAGGATCTAGAGGGTGGATGTTGTCTGTAGGAAGGTTCGTTATTGTCTTCTAGTATGATAAATGTCAAGTTTTTGATGTAAAAGTTTGTGAGTGTGTGGAATATAGTCTTGTCTACGTATATGAGAGAAAAACGAAGAAAAGAGAAAAAAAAGAGAAACATTTTTGGGCAGTCTCTCTGACAAGATCCGTAGCTCGAGAAGTACCGATGATCCTATGGAGCTCATCAATGGTAATATAATTGGGTGACTTATTTAACAGGCGAAGTATTTTATTCTGAGTAATTTGCACCCTATTGTGTTGGCTGTCAGGAGCACCATTCCAGACTACACCGTCGTAAAGCAAGAGAGCCCGGAATATTACCTTGTGTTCAGTATTCTCCGATTTTTCTTTTTAATTTTAAGTTTAATTTAGTAAATTATTTAAATTTCATTCTTCAGGTGCATTACTTCATTGTTTGATATAATTTAAAAATAAATTCCTTTTTTTCCTTTGCCATAAAATGGATTTAAATTAAATTTTTTGTTTACTTGCCCGCGTGATATACTCGGTTTCACAAAAACCTGCTGCTCGGCTATGGAAGAAGGATACCGAAGTGGTACAAGAACAGTAGTTCGATTTTGATTGCGAACGCGCATCTATATAATTGTACTCACCTCTATTGTGTGTGATTTAACTCAAACGATAAACAATTGTTCTACTTGTGCAATAAAGTCTACAGTCCGCTGCGCTGCCGAATCCTGCCCGATAGACGACAAAACCAGGCTCCTGACATCCAGCCAATAAAGGTAGGAAACGTGCAACCGAGTACGAACAATTTAAGTTATTTAACTCTCATCTAATTCTCATAATTTTCTCTTACTCAAAATATTACACCTTGTATAGACAATTTATTATTCACAGTGAGTTTACTCCGCCTGTTAACTAATGGGTAAAGTTGACTGAGAGCTCCATACGTCTTACTAATTGCTTGGGTTATGTGTGGACCAAAACAGAGTATCTTTTCAAGAGAGATATTTTGCAGTATTTTTCACTTGCACGTCACTTCCGTCTATGTTAAGTTTCGTAATTGTCTTTATATTTGTAAATTTCCTAGATAAATAATTATTATTATTATTTTAATTGCTTTATTTATATTAACGTCCTGGCGAAGTTTAGCTAATGCTACTCTACCACTTAACCAGGACGGCGAGATGAGATAAGGTCACTCAAGTGACGGACTCGCGTGCCCCCTTATTAACTTAATGTTACCAGAAAGCCTTGAATGCTACTGATGCCTATTTATAAGAATCAGACAAACAAAATTATGAAGCATGAATGAAAAAACAACTATCTATCTCGATACTCCAGTGAAGCAACGTGCAGCGCGGTTAGTACTTGGAAACACAGTGATCTCGTTCCACCTTCGAGCGGCTTGTATATCAGCGTATACGCGGAAACTATGTAATTTCAAGACGAGGGTTACGTAGTGAATATACCGTCCTTCGGATGGGATGTAAATCAGGCGGTCCCTTGTCTATTAAATGTTAGGCAAGTAAAAGATCCCTACTCTTCTTACGAGAAGAGGTTCGGCAAAATTTCTAAGTTGGGGTGGCTCGTCTCCTGGCGTCGGTAATAGGCTTTGGTAGCGGAAATAGGCCGACGTTAAATAAATAGACAAAAGAAACTATCTATTGGTAAAAGATAGGTAAATAGGCATAGAACAACATAGTCAGTCACCATTTTTAATGGAGTTAATTACCAAAATGAAGTTATTAAATACTCACAAATCTAATTAAAGGTAAATAGGAACTTAAAATGAATAGATTAAACTTAACAAGGCAAAGTCAATCACAGTTCTAATAATTTTTTTTTTTAGTAAATATACATATCGAATCTAAAGAAAGATAAAACTTAAAGTAAACTTCGCTTATATGTACAGCGTACACAGAAACATAAAAAGAGTTATATAAAGTTCAAACAGAGTCAAGCCATTTTTTTTCTATTTATTTCTATTGGCGGTAATTAATAAAAATAGTTTCACAAATGTCGACTTTGTTTATAGGTATTAAAAGAACTTAAAATCAACACATATACAGGGTGTTTTAAAATATCGGAACCACGCTTAGTCGTAGATTCTTAATATCAAAACAAATATATTTAAACCAAAAAGTACCGGTCTAACTCTTTTCGTTTTCAAGATACAGGGTGATAAATTATAAAAAATGTGTTCGTATTTTGTATCTTTTTTGCAAACTATTACACCTTTCTAATGTTTGACAAGCACTGTTGACGATTTCAATACATCATACTTGACGTACACCTACTAGATAAAAACTGCTTTTAGGTACAACTGAATTTCTTCGAACTGGTGTGTGATAAAGTTGTAAATCGCGTATTTCTCTGAAAGGGTGAATTTTATCGCGTTCAAACAAGTGCACTTTTTCTTTAGGAAATTAAATTGCGAATAGAAGACAATGTCGGAACCCCAACCAAGAAGAAGTTATGGCTTAAAGTGTCACATAAAAGTACTGTAACTAGCTCCTTCTATAAAATGTGACATCGGCAATACCAAGATTGTAATTAGCGACATGAAAAACATATCGTTACAAACTTTGAAGTAGATACTGTACGTATATTTTAAAGCCGATCTAGTTGGCTTTTAATGTATACCGTGTTAAATGAAATGGTCTATTTCAACTACAAGGACCGTTATAATGGACATCATACTCAATCGTTTGGGAACTTAACAGAAGAATGAGGAGACAAGTTCCTATAAACATTAATCTCTATTATTATTCTGAGGTGATTTTGGACGATATTTCAATTTTTTTTGTATAATTACTTCTAAATTTTAGAGACAGTACAGACAGTAACCAGAGTAAACATTATCGTCTTCGCCAATTTGTTGAACTTTGTATATAATTGGTGCACATTTTATAAATTAGTTTTCGCAATTTTCTTGTAAATAATATCAATTTAATTTTTGTGACTTCTAAATGTTGTGATACCAACTTAGTCGGTAAAGCATTCGTTAGTATAAAAAAAAAGCCAAAACAAACAACTACTCCCAACCTGTCTGTGTTTCCACCTCACGAAACTTGGATTGCCAAAGAAAGAAAAGGCAGAGTAAATCTTTTGCAACCAGACTACCATTTGTTATTACGGAGATTGTTAATGTCTGTAATATATTATTATTTCAATGATTAAATATTATATTATTATTATTAAATGTATATCAGTAATACATGTAAACAAATAATAATGATAGAAAATAATATTTCGCAAGACTTTTCTGTTTAATTACAAGACATAATAATTAAGAAAACAATTTCTTAAATTTAAATGATTAATATTTTTTTTACTTGTGTCGATGCAGCCAGATAATGTCTAATATTCTTACTAAGTTATACCGTCGTGTATTCACTATTACCTAATAAAAACCCTACAACTAACCTACACCACGTGCCATGACTGGACGCTGGAATTAAAGAAACAGGGACACTCTCTTCTCGCCCATGGTGTTATCAGGGCATTATGTAAAGACCAGCATAAATAGGAAAGGAACATGTAACAATAGTACTAAAACAAAGAAAAGAATATATAACCTATTCTAAATATCGAATTTAATATCTGAGAAATTCTAGTATTACGTCGTAGATATATTTTTTATTTAGAGCTAATAAATGACAGATATAAGGATGGAAAATATTTAGATTATTTAATTTTCTATGGAATACATCGCTTTCTACTTTATACTTTAAGCACACAAAAAATATATGATCCAAATCTTCAGTGACATTACATTTATCGCACAAGTCTGTGTCCACAACTCCTATCTTCCTGAGATGCGCCGGGTAGCGGTGGCCAAATTTTAGTCTATTTATTGTCGTTATTTCTCTTCTGGAGTATTTTGAATCTTTATGCCAGTAACAGTTAGGAAATCTGGTTGAATAGTTGTGTAGCAAGTAAGCTTTGTTTTGCCATATTCTTTCCATAAGCCATATTCTTTTTACGCATTTTTACTTTTTCTTTCCAAAATACTTATACACTCTTGGACGTGCAATCCACTGTTCAAAATTTCTCCTTCGTTAATACTATTTTTTGCTATAATGTCTACCTCTTCATTATGTTCTAAGCCTGTATGAGCTTTAACCCAAACAAAGGGCATAGCAGGATAAGCATGTGTTAGGTGCCCCCGCACCAATCCGGTCGAAATTTTTAGCACAAGTTGATAGTAGTGTTAGATGAAATTTCCCAAAATATTATTTTTGGAAAACCATTTTTACGGGAGTTATGGGGGTAGAAAGAAAAATGGAAAAAATTTTTTTTCTCGAGAACGGATAAACCGATTTTCATGAAAAAAATATATGTTATGGATTTTGATGGTGCAAATGTGGGAAAAAATTATTGAGTCCATTTGTCGAAAAAAAGTGGTGAAAAATTTTTTTCAAAATAATTTTTTTTTTTTTTTTTAGGTGATGTTCTAGCGGCACACCCACCATTTTCTTCCAAATAAATGCTTATATGCCCCTTTAAAACATATCCAATTTTCATAGCGATCGGAAGGGTACAACATACTCAAAATTGATAATCATTGGCAGACTGCGGGCGGCGCGTAGTCTATGTAATGAAGCATTATAAGACGACTTTTTTGTAAATATTTCGTGCAAAGACGAGATTACCTTTTCCCCCTCGTTTTCGAGGGTGCTGAACATGATGCAAGTGCTGGGAGAAGTTTTTGACCGCCGCAACCCCCTGCAACTTTTTTGAAAAATTTTTTCAAAATAATTTTTTTCTTTATGGGATGTTCTCGAAGAATGAAGACTAAGAGAGGTCTCATCAATATAGAGTAACCTGATTCGTGAGAGGCAAGAGGACTCACGCAAAAAAGTCAGCTGAATTGTGAGAGGCAAGGGGACTCATAATAACCAAGCACCTCGACTAATGAGAGGCAAGGGAACTTAAAAAAAAACAAGCGCCTCGACTTGTTAGAGGCAAGGAGACTCACGATAAATAAACACCCCAACTCGTGAGAGGCAAGGGGACTCACAATAAATAGGCACCTTCACTAGTGAAAGGCACTGTAACCTCCTCGTAGTGGACTTTGAAACTAGTTCTTTCGTAGGCTGACTGCAGATGTCATCATTGCAAAATCTTCAGATTTTTAAACTAGATTTTGTTTGACCCCACAGTTGACGTCAGAGAATTTTTGCGCCACACTTCTTGAAGTTTGATACTGATTTAAATGCTAGGGTTGTAATGGCCGCCAGTGACCGTGGTAGTAAGATGTAGTAATGAACCGCTAGTCTATGTAATAAAGGCAGAAATAGTGTAAATATTTCTTGCAAAGACGAGAATACCTTCCTCCGTCTGTTTTGGATGGTGTTGAATTCGATGCAAGTGGAGGGAGAAGTTTTTGATCGCCGCAACCTCCTAAAACGGTCTCTTATGGATCTCTTTATGTTTTCTATACGAGTCTGGGGAGTGATTCATCAACGGGTTATACTTGAAATAACATGGAAGATGGTTATAGAGTAAGTTGAGTCCAGACAGCAGGCCAGGGGGTTAATTAAACCCTTCCGAGGAGTGGAAAATCATTTTTTATCAAATAATTCGGGTTCAAACGCGTTTCCCCCGTTTTTGGGGTCGCTGATCATGGAAAAAATATTCAATTTTAGCTCCAACCCCTCTTCATCTCTCAAACGGCGAGTGAGGGGTGATTTCTGCCCGTTTGAGGAGGTTGGAGCTAAAAATGAACATTTTTCTCGTGACCAGCGGCCCCGCATTTGAACCGAATCATTTGAAAAGAAAACTACACCCCTCGGGAGGGTTTAATCAACCTCCTAGGCCTACTGTCTGGACTCCACTTACTCTATAACCCCCTTCCATGTTATTTCAAGTATAACCCGTCGATAAATCACTTCCCAAACCCGTTTATATATGAAAACATAAAGGGATCCATAAGAGGGATGGAGGTTGCGGCGGTCAAAAACTTCACCCACCACCTGCATCGTGTTCGACACCCTCGAAAACGAGGGGGGGGGGAGGTAATCTCGTCTTTGCATGAAATATTTACAAAGAAGTCGTCTTATAATGCTTCATTACATAGACTACGCGCCGCCCGCAGTCTGCCAATGATTATCAATTTTGAGTATGTTGTACCCTTCCGATCGCTTCGAAAATTGGATATGTTTTAAAGGGGCTTATAAGCATTTATTTGGAAGAAAATGGTGGGTGTGCCTCTAGAACATCCCCTAAAAAAAAAATTTTTTTATTTTGAAAAAATTTTTCACCACTTTTTTTCGACAAATGAACTCAATAATTTTTTCCCACATTTGCACCATCAAAATCCATAACACATATTTTTTTCATGAAAATCGGTTTATCCGTTCTCGAGAAAAAATTTTTTTTCCATTTTTCTTTCTACCCCCATAACTCCCGTAAAAATGGTTTTCCAAAAATAATATTTTGGTAAATTTCATCTAACACTACTATCAACTTGTGCTAAAAATTTCGACCGGATTGGTGCGGGGGCACCTAACACATGCTTATCCTGCTATGCCCTTTGATTAACCTTCCTCTCTGTTTTAATTTGTTTACTAACATTTTAATTTCAGCAATACAAGGATTAATAATACAGTTAATCACTTGACTGTTAGCAATACTTTGAAGAACAGATAGTGAATCTTATAAAATAGCGTATTGTTCAAGTTCATGTTTGTCGACGTATTCTAAAGCTTTGAGGATCGCCATAGCCTCGGCACTATAAATGGAGGTATTTTTATTAAGCTTATATGATCTGCGAATGCTTAAGATCGGTATAACATATGCACAACCAACACCGTCAGGATATTTGGAAGCATCGGTATATATATCGAAGGAATTTTGAATTTTCATAAGAACACTTAGCAATATATTTTTATTTGCTTGATTTATTTCAGTATTGAAGTATGATGACTGATATTCTAGCTAAAAGAGCAAAAAATCCGTAGTTTTTACAATTTAAATTATTTTGGTCCATTTCCTGGAAAGATTTATATACTTCGCGGTACTCTATGCACAAAGGTGTAAGGTAATCCAGTATTTATTGGTAGGGTCAAATATATTTAATTTGTAAATATCGTCTATTAAAAGAGCTTCTTTGCTTTTGAATTTTAACATCATATTTTCAGCCAATTGTAACGGTCCATTTTTAATTCCATTTATTGTAGTTTATTATTGGTAATTATACTGATTTATACTTTACTGCTACTATTTTTAGCATTTATGATACCTTATAACCCTTTGAAGCCGGCCCTGTGGTAAACTTTAGTATTCTTGACTCTAATCGCTCTGGAGGCTAACGTCGTGCAACCACTCGCGTCATACTTCCATATAAGATAATAATATAAAACGAGACCAACGACTGGCCCAATTCAATCCGTACGTTATGTCAATGAGTGCTTTTAATTACCTTCAACGAAGTTCCCCTGCTGTAATTAGTCGTAAGGTGTTGTGTAAATTTAGTTGGGTGCCGAAATGTAAGTACATTTAAAACTTTTATTTCCACGGCTTTTATCATCCGCTACGTACATTTCTGGTAGCTGTTTACCTAGTGCAACGTAAATTAAAGTGTGTGCTCCGCATTTAGATTAATTTTCGATAAAGAGAATTGAGATCAAATGGACGTGTGCTTTCTAGCATTTAACTTTTATGATGATCAAAAAATAGGAAATGAATTACTCTAATCTTTACCTGGTCAGTCAGACCACTATATAAATTTTGTTAACATTATTGTATGGATGATAGGATTTATTGTTTATTACATTTTTCAGTGTTGTTTGTTGACAAGTTAAGTAAAGTTAAGTAAAATAATTTAGTTTGGGTCAGCCGATCGATTTCTTGCTTTGATAATTTTTTTAGTTATTTGGCAGCAACTTTCGTCAAGAAAAATGACATTTTCATGTGTTGTTAAAGTATTTAAATAACTTTCTTTGATAACTTTGGGCTAATGCTATAAGTTACATTATTCAGAAATTATGAACTTTTTATGTGTTCTGTATTTGTTTAAGTGAAAACGATATTTTTCCCTAACCTGTAGAATTTTTCTTGCTCTACCAAATTAATTGTTTTTAATGTAATATACGGTTTATCATTATTATAGAGATTTATTTATAATCTTCATAAGTAATAGTTCTGGGCCTTACAGGTTATTTTACATATTGAGCTAGCTAGGTAACAGTGAAGTAAAGGGATTTTTTTTGTCTTGGAATTATTGGAATCATCGTTTAAAATATATATAATATAATAATCAGTATAATTTATTAAACAACAAATTCTAAAAAAGTGAACGTCACATGATACCTGACGTCTCAAATGTAATGGCGGTTCTAAGGCTTTCACTTTCAAAGCTTCTGTCGGGGTTGGTTTAATTCCACCTAAGCATAATCTGGGTGCACTATTTTGTAAAACGTCTAATTTATTTAGAAGTGATTTGTTAGCAGAACCGTATACTACTTACCATGATCTATTATTGATCTGCTGTACGATCTGTAAAATATAACGGTTGTGAATGGATCTGCCCCCCCACCAACGCCATTTTAAATTTCATTTTAAATAGACTTGGTACTCCGGACAGTAAATATATGATTGCAATACACTGAAATTTTTACTAGTGTATAAAATCAAAGCGATGAAAAGTCCAGAGTTAATAAATTTATCGTTTGAGTCAACTCCATGTACATACGTGTTCGCTGTTGTTGAGTGGTGTATACATCTCTCTAGGATGATGCTCACGCTTTTATTGCCCACAGTATTTTATACTTAAATTGAAGAAAATATTGCCTCATAAAGCCAGCCAGCGCATTTATGACCAATGGGCACCAGCGGAAAAACCAATTTATTTATTTTTATATAAAACTAACTGTCATTTAAAACTGCCGGAATCTGTATTTACTGCAGGATTGCACATGTATTATTGCTGTCGCGGTTCCTCCAGTTCCAGTTCCTCCAATTTTAGCTAGGGAGCTGGTGACAATATCTGTATATGAGGAAATTGATTTGCCTAACAACCTATCCAGATAAATAATCATTTTGTTAATTTCATACCACAAATTACGCTTGATGAATGCCTAATTTAATTACTTCCACATTCAGTGGAAGTATAGTAATACAAAAAACAATTTTGAAATTTTTTTTTTTTTAAATAGGCTTAGAATGTCATAAAACGTCGAAATTTTAAGTTTGAGAAAAAAAAAACAACTTTTTTGTGAACTCGTTTACTCTGGAACCGCTTAAAATATAATAATAAATAATATAATAATAAACTTTATTTACACACTAGATACAGTGAATATAAAATGGTACATAAAAAATACTTGCATGTAAATAAATAAAGATCTGGAGATGTAAAATCTCCGAAAAACGCCCAAATAGGTCCATTTAAGAACGTGCCCATGGGCTGGAGACACTTGTATACATACAATATTTATAAAAATTAAAATTATAGACTTGAAATTTGGTACACGTATGTACTTTACCGAGATCTGAAACGAGATTGGAGGTGGAGTAAATTGAGGTATACGGTGGTAAAGAGGTAATTCAAACAAGTAAGAGTCCATAAAATTGGTATTTAGTATATATAAGAGAGGTTAAGGTTTCAAAAAATGTTGTGGCATTAGCCATCCGCATTCCCCCCCCCCCCCTCCCCAAGCTATAAAAAGGAGTGAAAAAATAAAATTGTGATTTAGTGTATGTACAACATCCAAAGGCCTCAATTTTTTTTTAATTCATTGACCTCCACTACCACCCCCTTCCATCCCCCTCCACTCTCACTACCGATGGGGCATATCGTTTTATGGGTTTCTGGAGTAGGCGATTTCAAATATTATATTATTAAAGTCCATAAAAAATTATATCCACATACAAATTTTTTCTTCGTTATGAGAGACCTGGATAGAAAATCTGGATGTGGAAGTAGTGATTCCTTGGGCAGCGGTTTTTTATAATAATAATGTAAATTAATTTTTTAAAGAATTTTTCAAATTAGATATTTTTGCACCGACTTCAAATTGATATTAGGTGCGGCTCCTTGTTACTTTCCACTAATAGATAGGCTGGTATTTGTAAAACTGAGTGAAATTTTATTTCTAACTTTTTAGAGATTTTTTTGTACGCTGTTAGATTTAAAAAAAATACATTTTTTCAACCATTTTAGTAGCTGCTTTTATTTACTTAACTTTTACGTCATGAAGGAAACTATTGTGAGAAAATCTGTACACTCGTTTTGGTGTGAAATGGAAAACCTCTGCCTAAGGAATACTAATTCCACATCCAAATTTTGGTCAATGTGGTGGCTGATGCCGACATAAAGTTATTAGGACCTTTGGCTCTTGTAGACACACTAAATCGCAATTCTATTTTTGTTCCCTCTACATCGGTGTATCAAATTTTAAGTTAACATCATAAACCGTTCCAGAGTAATCGTGCGCACAGAAAAAGTTACAGGCAGACATAGCGACCGAAATATCGATGCCTCATGATATTCTAAGCCTATTGGAGCAAAAAAAAATATTTTTTTTACGATAATTATACTTCTATGATTAGGCCAGTCATATAATACATTAAAATCACAAACTAACGACTAGTTCTGATTTTTAGTATGTTGTTAGGACCACTACCAGTAGTGTATATTCAAGTTTGCAGCTTCGAAAGACCTGTGCTAACTTCGTAGCACTCGAAAAACCGCGAAATTTTCGCACTTGTTTCGGTTTTTTCACTATACTACTAAAACATGTTATTTACGTTTTTAAAGTAGAGATGAAATTTGCTACAATTTGAGACCAGAACCAGCTCTGTAAGTCCAATAATTACAAAGATACAGCCCTCCAAAAATTGGCAATTTTTTTCATAAAAGAGAAACCCATATACATCCACAAGAAATACATATTTAGCCTATTAATAATATATTTACAATGTAATTAATTCAACATTTTTATTTATTGATATATATGTACATGCATATTTACAAGAGGTATTGTTGGGTTGGAATAGTTCATTTTGCCCGCTTCGTGGGTGGTTAGAAATCGTCCGATTTAGCTTGAAAAATAGGTAGTAGATCGTCGACGTCATCGTGGTCTTCTTCTCCTCCTTCGGCAATCTGAATTACGGCGACGTTTTGGCAAGAGACGCCGGAGCAAAATTTGCAAAGTGCCGAGCACTTGAGGCCTGCTTTTAGGCAGGTACAGCCGCCTCCGCTACAGCCTTTCTTGCACCCGCATGATAGTAATTTCATAAGGTAGGGGGGTGCCACTTCACTCATCATTGTTGTTGGAATGAGCCCCTGATCTGCCTTCTTCCATCCCCATTGAGTGGCATCTTTTTGCACCCCCAACCACTTCTGAACTTGGTGGTAAGTTCGGTAGGCGTGGAATGTTGCATCAGCTTCCATTGGAGGCAAACGGGCGAGGTTAACAAGGCAAGCGGAGGCGGTTGTTTTAAACAAAAATTTGTAGCGCAGGCTCTGAAGGGTATCCTCATTGTAGTCGCCTCCATACAGAGCTACTAGACACTTCGCTCCGGCATCTGCGATGGCTTGAAGTAGGTTGGAGGAACACTTCAGCTGTGGTGATGAGTTGAGGGATGGTGCTCCACAGTTTGTTCTTCCCAAACCAGAAAAGTGCAGAGGTGGTGGTGGTCCAAATCTCCACGATTGAATGAGGTTGACGAATATTGTAAGGGGCTAGCGTCACTGCCACTTTTCTGGAAAAAAACGTTCTTCGCAGCCGATCCCAAACCATTGAGAAAGACGAGGAGGTCTCCAGTGATTAGCACTGATTCACCTTGACGATGTCGCAGTCAGCATCTTCGACTGCCTGCGTCTCAATTCCCTGGCTTTGGAAGGCGGAGCATATCAGAGCAATCAGTCGTCGTATGTTGCTGTCGTTGGCCAACAACTGGGCCATTTTTAGGATAGTTGACTCTTCAAAGATGACTTCGTTGCACCTCAGAGAACCATAGCGCCTTACGCGTTCGGCAGTTTTTGTGTTCTTCTCTGCCCCATCCTCAGGATATCCGTCGAAGACCACAGCAACGTTCCGTCCGAACTGATTTAAGGTGTAGCTGACGTACCTTGCGACAATACCCCTCACAGAGTCGTTACGATGCCATATCACCTTGTGCAGTAAGTAACCACCATCTACCACAACAAATTAAGCAGATATGAAATAATAAAGTAAATTTGCAGTGCGTGGAGAAATTAAAATAACTTGTTATTTGTGTGACTGCACCATCTTGCAGGTTATATGAATAATCTGTATATGTTTCGCATTATAGTAAAATTTGTCTAAGTAAACAGATATGAAATAAAGTAAATTTGCAGTGCGTGAAGAAAATAAAATGTAAGAACGTTATACTTGGACATTTTGTGGATTTTTAAGCATTGTGAGGAAACTATCGGACCTACGGACATCGTTCTGTGCTTAAATTAAAGCTAATTATATTCGCTACAACATCTCCCTCTATGACTTTACCCGGAAAATGAGTATTTTCTCCGAATTCGGGGACGAAAGTAGACCAAAATCTGAAAATTTCACTTTTATGGAAAAAATTGTCAATTTTTGGAGGGCTGTATCTTGGTAACTATTGGACCTAAAAAGCTTGTTCGGACCTCAAGTAGTAAATTTAATCTACTTTAAAAACGTAAATAACATGTTTTATGAAAAAACGCATAGTTTGGGAGATATAGTGAAAAAACCGAAACAAGTGCGAACATTTCGCGGTTTCTCGAGTGCTACGAAGTTAGCACAGGTCTTTCGAAGCTGCAAACTTGAATATACTCTACTGATAGTGGTCCTAACAACATATTAAAAAATCAGAACTAGCCGTTACTTTGCGATTTTAGCGATTTCTAGTGTACTATTTGACTGGCCTAGATGTGGAAGTAAGAGACAAACCATTCGGTCACACTCTATGATTATTTATAAAGTGTTGTCAAATTTATATTTTCTTTATACATCTTATCGACTACGTATTAAACAGTATTTTCTCGATAAAAAAAAATAAAATCACCTTCCAAAATAACAGGGTATTGGGAGATATTAAATAGCACACACTGTATATGCTAGGAAATTATAATAATGTCCTGTTGTTTGTGAAAAATTATCATCATTATTACAAATCGAGAACAGTTTTTAATTGCAATCACCGGCGACTCCGCCAAATCTTCGAATATGCTCATAATATAAAAAAATTGTTTACAATTTTTGTTCACCTTGCACTAGATGTAGCTTGATAAATATAATGTAGAACCACCGCCAGACCACAGCCGTAGGCTGCAGAAATTGATGTTCTAAAGATAATTTTGGGCGAGCGTAGAGGCGACTTCAATGTGAATATCAGTCGATATTCCGTTGAAGCAACGTCGAGCGCGGTTAGTACTTGGATGGGCTCCCATCTTGGGAAATACAGCGTTCTCGTCCCACCTTCTAGACGCTTGTATATCAGTGTATACTCGGAAGTTACGTAATTTCAGACGAGGATTACGTAGTGGATATACCATCCTTCGGAGGGGATGTAAAGCAGGCGGTCCCTTGTCTATTAAATGTTAGGCAAGTAAAAGATCCTTACTCTTCTTAAGGGAAGAGGTTCGGCAAAATTTCCAGGTTGGGGGTAGCTCATCTCCTGGCGTCGGTGATAGGCCCTGGTAGCGGAAATAGGCCGACGTTAAACAGTTAAAAAAAACAAAAAAGATAATTTCGAGTATAATGAATAAATGTTGTGTATACTAGCTATTTATGTAACCAGTTACGAAAGACGTTATTTTGTGTAACGAGTGGAATTTGCGGGACGAGCGAAGCGAGATCCCGCAAAATAACACGAGTTACACAAGATTGTCTTTCGAAACGTGTTACATACATGATTTTTTCTAATTTTAAGAGTCTAAAAATCCTTTAAACATAAATGTAATTGTTATTTAAAGATCTTAAAAATTAAGTAATCTTTTTCATAGTTACCTTTGCTGCTACCACACATTATAATTTTAATGTCAAATTTGACAGACGTTATTTAGCCAAGTAACAATATTATTTGAAATCCTAATTTGATAACGTAATGTAAATTATATTAATGAAAACGTTTTGTTAGCATATCTTGAAGGAAAGAGGAATTCAGAAGCTTCCATTTTATGGACTCAGTATTCCATTTTGTGTTCAATAAACATAGTTTCTTTTTCTTTTTGAGAGTTGTTTATCTTTCCTAATTGATGACATAACGAAGTTTTCGTCACCAGTTACGTAAAATTTTACTTTTCATGACTGGTTACATAAAGTAGGACGTTTTGACACTTAAGTTTTGAAAAGTGTCACTTTATGTGTCAAAATTAGAAAAATATTTTAACTATCCAGCCTTGTTAGATCAAATATCAGATATTATCATCACATCAATCTGGATTTAGGCAAGGCCACAACTGCAGTACGTTAAAACAAGCGTGCCGCAGGGGTTTATTTTGGGCCCTCTATTTTTTATAATCTACTCGTCCAATTTTTCATTCGTATTTCTATCATGTAAAAAGCACTATTATACCAATGGCACGCAGTTGTACTTCTTTTGATGTGAGTAAAAGTAAGCACGTAATCTCTGCTATAAAATATGACCTTAGCTGTTTTCTCGACTTCTCAGATAAGATGTGTCTTCAACTAAATTCCAGCAAATCAGCTGTGATTGTATTTTGTGGGAAAGTGGAGAGAATAAAATTCATTTTAAACTTTACGAACAGTATAACACTAAGAGATGAGCCTATTTTGTTCCAAAGTGTCTCAAAAAATTTAATATCATTATGGACTAAGAATCGAGATTTACACCACATGTTAATAAATGTTTCCAAAAAGCTTTACTACCCAAAGAACAATGTTAAAAAAGTATCTTTTTTGGCCCATTCGTGGTAAAGTGTAAGTTTTTACAAAATTTCCGTCGAATCCGTCATCCGTTTTAGCGAAAAATCTCGGGAACACATTAAAAAACAACTCTTATTTGGGGGGTGACATTGGAATTGATATTAGTCTAAATGCTAAGTTTCGATAACTAAGTAGAAAAAGAAGTAAAAAAAAACAAATTCACTCCTTCAACTCTCGCCATTCCCTCACCACCCCCAAGAAGGTTGTAAGCTACTATAACTGCTATATAGTTATATACATATTTAAAAAAAAACAGAACACCTCATTGAGTGGTTGCTATCAGAATATAATAACCTGATTACTTCTGAATACACTCATACCTCCTCCTCAACCCTAAAAAAGGTGAGTCTTACCTTCTCAGGGATATTGATAGGTTTTAATTACAAAAAAAAAACTTAATACTCAGTTGAATGTTTTTTATCATATTAAGGTGACTTGGCCAATTCATATCACTTCTGAGTATTTCTTACCCCTCTAAGGAGGGGGGTATAGGGTGTCAATATCCCCTTTAAAAAATGTTGCTTAATATTTATAGTAAAAAATTATTTAGTTATTTAAATAATTTTTGTTTGTTAGAATGGGAATCTTTTTTCATTTTATGGCCCCCTCAAATTCCAAATCTATTCACGAAAGTAACTATTTTGGGATTTTCAATTAATTTTTATTACAACAGAAATTCTTACATGGATTTTTATCATAATAGAGTAACTTAGTGATTTCAAAAAGAATCCTTAATTACTTATTGAAAATATATATATTAACGTATCATTTACCCGAGGAGGTGAGGATGTGACATCTATCTCAGAAATATCTCAGAGGTTTTGCCCCCGATTAAGGTACTTTTTGATGGGTGTACTCAGGAGTAATCAGATTTATTATATTCTGATAGCAACCATTCTGGTTTTTTTAATAATATGTAAATAACTATATAGTAGTTATAGTAGCTTGCAACCTTCTTGTGTGATGAGGAAATGGTGAGGAGGTGAATTTGTTTTTTTTTACTTCTTTGTCTACTTAATTATCGAAATTTAGTATTTAGACTAATATCAATTCCAATGTCACCCCCAAATAAGGGTTGTCTTTTAATGTGTTCCCGAGATTTTTCGCCAAAACGAGTGACGGATTCATTTTCAGCAACCCAAAAATAGTAAAAAAAAAGATCGCTTCCACACTTTACCACGGATGAGCCAAAAAGCCCTTTTTTAACATTGTTCTTTAAATAAAAACTGATTTATCAAATTAGATTTATATTGATTGATTGATTGATTGATTTACCAGCGTGCGGTAGGCATTGCTGCCACTTCCACGTTATAGAGCTGGGCCTGCTACGTCCACGCTGGGTTGGACTAAGGTCATGCAGCGAGAGCCACATGGTGCATGGTAAAGGAATGTGGGATGAGAGGTGTAGGTATTTGTGAGATGCGTTACCGCATTTTGTCGTGAGTGATCGTTTAAGCCCCCTTTTTTTGTATTTTTGGTTATGGGCTTCTGCCTATTCTGGGCCTTCTTGTGAGATATGTTGCCGCGTTGTGTCACTGCTGTTTGTGCTCCTATTTTTGTACTTCTGTTTCTACAAGTCTTCTTCTTCTTCTGAGGCTTCTGGTTCTGCTTCTCCGTTTCTGATTCTGGTAGAGTATATATCGCTCCGATTTCTTTGTGGAATTCATTTTTCCCCTCGCTTTTCTTTCCCAGTATGTTTGGTCCTTTCCCAGTTTGTTCATGATCCTCTCGGTTGTTGTTTTCCACGTCTCCCAATTTTTAGTTTGCTGCTGTTCAGTGTTAGGGCTTTCTTCAGTAGGTGTGTTGGTTCCCTTCTTTGGACGTGTCCCCAGTACTTCATTGCGTACATTTCTATCCTTTTTGTGATTGTCTTCCCTTCTAGCTTCTAGTAGTGTTGATGTTTTATTTTTATGTCGTTGTTTTTGCCCTGTTGTTTTTCTGAGTAATTGGATGATGCCTCTTTCAGCTCTTCTCAAACTTCTTCTGTTGGCTTTTGTTGTTGCCGCGTTTTTAACTCCATATGTCATTGTTGGGAGTAGGATGGCTATTTGGCCCATGTGTTTCCTATTGATAGGTCAAACATGTGTGCTATATTTTTCAGCACGTTTCCGTTTTCACTTGACCATGTGTGGAGTAATGTTTTTCCTATGATGCTTTTATCCTTCTCCGTCTGTTCGTCTTTTTCTATATGCGCGTTGAAGTCTCCTAATATTATGATGGGGATTTTTCTTTTTTCGTTTCTTCTGGTTTCTTGAGTTAGCTGCCTGAATACCATTCCTGCTCTCTTGTCTGAGGGTACGTGGACTCCTATCATGCAGATGTTGTCCTTTCCATTTTGTATGATTGCCGTTACTATGTTTTCGTTTATATTTTCCGTCCTTATTTCGATGGGCCTCTCCCGTCTAGTTTCCCATGCAACTCCCCTGCTGGTCTTTTCTTGCCCCCCCGCCTAGTTGCCATTTGTAATTTTGTGTGATTGCTATTCCGTCTATCATGTGTGTTTCTTGTATACATGCAACGTCGATGTTTTCTGCTTGCAAGGCCTCGTCGATTTTTTCCCTTTTAGCTCTTTGTATGCATCCTCTGACGTTCCATGTTGCCAGAGTTATCCAATCATCTGGTGCTTCCTGACTGTGTCCCTCTTCCGTTCTTTGCGATATTTGGTACCTGTTGATATTCGTCGTTTCCTCCCATTCTGGGTGGGGGTTATAGCTATGCTTGGGGGTTTTGTTTTTTCTAGTTCGTTTCTTTTCTGCTTAGTGATTACGCTGTCGTAATGATTTCTGTTGTTTCCCTGCTTCCTGTACACAATCTCAATTGGCATGTTGTCGTCTTCTTGTTGGTTGTTGAGGTGAAAAGTTATGATTTCGCCCTTCTCTCGCTGTATTATTATTGTCCTCCTCTTCAAGTCTGCTGTTGCTGCTATCGTCTCCTGCCCACCCCAGAAACCATTTTTTCTCAGGTCTCCGATGAACGCCTCTATCTTTTCTTTGTTGGTGCTGTGTTGATTTTAACGGGGTTCCAGTTCGTTGATGGATGCTAACATGAACGGGGTGAAATAATCTGTGTTGTTTTGTATATAGTCCGCTACTTGTTTCCGTAGATTTTTCATGGCGTTGGTGTGTGCCGGATTGTTATGTTTTCTCCTTCTAACTGATGGCTTATTGCTCCATATAGACAGATTCCGTCGCCGTCGATTTTGTGTACCAGTAATTGATGTGTCTTCGTTCTTACGTTCTGTAGTGGATACATTGTTTTTGTGTTTTCTGGAGAGTTGTCATTTCTTGCTTACTTTTGCTTATTCTTGACCTAAACTTTTTAATAAAATAAAATTCCTTAGCCTTACCAGAGCCGTAGCAGACGTGGAGTGTAAACAGTCAGAAGGGTGCCCTTCCTCCTCCTGCTCACCATATATAATTATTTAAATACAACATTACCAAGTGTCTTTATGAATTACCCCAGAAACTAAAAACTAAAAGTATAGCTGGTTTTAAGAAATATTTGTTTCAATTAATTATGAACAGGCAGCGATTTCACAAAATATGTATAAATAAAATGTGCATATCGTTTAACGAAAAATATTGCAGATATGTGAATAATCAAGGTTTTGCTTCTCACATTGCATGCCGCTTGCAGAGTAGTTAGGTTTCATTTTCTTTTGCAAGCATAGGATATCAATTGAATTTCCTAAAATTTTGTAACACCGACCTGTGCTTTCACAAATGACTGATTCAGTTGTAAATAAAGAAAAAAGAAATATGATGTTCTTGCATCGTATAAAAATAATTATAATTTTAATAAGAAAATAAAAATATTTAGTGTAATAATTATATCTTAATTATTATTAAAAAAACATATTTTACAAAAATTATTAATAATATTTATAAAGCTAACAAAAAAAAAAAAATAATTATTGAAAAATATATTAACATATTTCTCAACAAAACATTCACGTGATATTATTATTGTCAGTAATAAGTACTGAAATCATGCCGGCTTTGAAAAATCAGTGATGGTGACATCTAGCTTAGCAACATTCGCGGTTTTTAAATGTAACAGAACAATTCGACGCCGTGGCAGATGGTAACAAGTAATTTAGTGCTTCGTTTTTTTTTTTGCAATTTTGAAATATTGTCTTTCCTAATCGTAGTAGTACGAATGTGTGTTGACTTTTTTATTTTTATGACTTAATGAAACTGTTCATACAAAGGACCGTGCACATTTTCTTATGTAAAATTGCTCTCGGTGAAATTTTCTGGACTAGTATGTTATAGATTATGATCTCCTAATTAAAACTATAAAGGTCCCAACTCAATCCTATGACTAGTTTTTAATGTTAAAGTTAAAAAGTGGCTTTTTTCATAAAACATGTTTGTGACAATTTAAGCATTCGATTGCAATTTTCTTGCATGATTGTTATTTATTTAACTAAAAATAATATATTGTGACACAATATTTGTTCATATACGGAGCGAGTCACAAATAAAATAAGGTGAATTTCAATTAATTTTGATACAAAAAATAGTATGATGTAGTATTCGACCAACTGAACAAAATTTACAGGCCCGACAGAAAACTGGAATTTTTCGAGAATATCGTCGGCAAAACGTCCTTATGCTGGTTCACATTATCAAGGAAACTGAACATTTATTTATGTAATAAGCACTTTTAAGGAACATTTTCATCTCTATCCTGACAGCGCTACCATTCAGTTACGCGTTTTTATGAGTGCAAATAATGACGCTGCATATTTCCATCGTACGATAGTTAACAGTGCACGCTGCTATTAACTACTATATTTAGTAATAAGCAACAAATAATGTAACAAGCAAGAAATATGTGTTTAATGATAATAATAGTCATAAGCATATATCCAACAAGAAAAAGAGAAACATGAATAATAACATGTTTCATATAGGATTATGTTCCTGTGGCCTATTAGCAGCATCCAAAATGTTTTTCAAAAGCGCCGTACTTCTATATTTCACGTTGAGGATATGTCGAGCACATTCTAGAAATCATAAAACACTGGCCACATGTTCACATGTTCCCAGAGTTCTAGCGCCAGTCTTACAAGTGCAGTATGACTAGAAATCAACTCATTTCCCTCATCGTCTCCATCATTTTCTGTTATCTTGATAAGCTATCCATATTTGATATTTGGTAGCGTTGCAGAATATAGAAACCCAGGTTTTTCTAGAAGCTCATCTGACTTAATTAGATCGGTATCTTCTCTCTGCAGCTTATCTTGAAGGAGGGAGACAATTGTAATTGATATATTCCAAATGTTATGCGTTTCAAATAGCTAATGGAAAGTCCTGGAAAATCGGCAGAATGATTTGGTTCAATTGATTCCATCTACCATTTCGAGTTCGAAGATTTTCCACTTCTACTCCTTCCTGCATTACTTTAACCATATTCATTATTTCCTTCATTTCACGTGCTAACCCAACATTGGCTAAATCCATTTGAATCAACTCCCTGCAGCGATTTATGATGGTTCCATCAATTTGGTAAAAAGACTTAAAACAACATGCGACATAGGAATAATGTTTTGAAAAAACTTAAAAATTGATTTAATATTATGGCCGTTTCTTCCTTCCACTATCCATCTAGTTTTGATAATCAGCCTCGATTGATTTACATCCTCAGTATCTAGCTGAGATTGTCCTGGCGCAAGTAGTGGCGACATCCTACAATCTACTCCCAAGTCTTCAATTATTTGAATTACGTCCCGATAGTTCCAATCCAAGATAAAAATATCGCCTGGCTCGCACCAATTCTGCAAACCATGGGCGTTCCTTTCTATTTAATTTCTTAACATTTCTGCGTCATTATTATAGAAATTGGCAAAATATGGCCCATGGATATCTAAAATACATCTGACACAACCACCAATGTCGGTTTTACTAAATAGCGTCCCTTGTGGTTTGAATATGTTTGTCGCAATGTTCTAAAGTTGCTGCTTTTGGGAATATCGTTTGATCGACAAACAAATTTTTTATATAAGAAAAATTAAAAATGAATTAACTACTCATTAATGCAGAAACATACACGTCTGGCAATTGGATTTATGTTAATGTTGTGTTAGAGAACGTATATTAAAACATGAGCCGGACGCGAACAAATTTATCACCCATTTTTTTTAATTTTTAATGTCCTGTTAATCGATGGCGCAACTATAACGTAATTCCAGACGTGGTCGTTATTGTTTTTTGTTATTACATCTTCACTATTTTTAACTTCTGGTACACGAACAAGTCATATAAAAATTCCTACTTCCAGCTCTCTAGCTATTTGTTGTGCACGAACACAAAAATTTATTACGAAATATGTAGACAATTATACACATGCAGTATCATTTTTCATTGATGTTAAAGTCATTTGTCTTTTTTTCTCAAATTTATTAACTGCTGTTTGGTGGAAACGTTCACGGGAAATTTTATACAGCGATCCAATATGCATGTTTGGAATGTAGGTAATAATGGAGAACCAAATAGTTCCCGTTTCTAAAGGTCTACTTCATTCGAAACAAAATTGCTATTAGAAAATAATAGAAAATATTTTCATGTTAAAAAACTGACAGGAAAACATTTATTTCCATGCAGATATAGCAAAAATAAAGAGGGATCACCCTTTTAGAGCCCCCTGCTCGTCTAGTATTTAAAAATTAATGTCTTGTATTTCTGTTTATATCGTTACTAAAAAACAAGAGAATGAAAACAGTTGATCAATTTTTGAAGTTAGCCCAGACGACAGAGAACATTTGTATAGTGAAACCCACAAAAAGTTGCAAACCGAATAATTTTTTTTTTAACGAGCTCGTTAAAATGTATATAGTCCAGTCAAAACAATGTTTAACCTCCTGAAAAATCCGAAAGTTTCGAAACTTCGCATACTTATTTAAAGGTACCTAAAAATGAATATTCCGAAAGTCCTTGTGAATATGAGGCGAGCTCTAGCGGCAATTAGCGAAAATGGGGCACTTTCTTTGGTTTTTCGTTAATATCTCGAGAACCGTTGGTCGGAGGCAAAAGTTGACTATATACATAATTAAGGCTTATCAAATTTGCTACAAAAATGATTATGTACATTTTTCTCGTATTCCCAATGGTTCCCGTGTTATAGGCGCTAAAAGAGAGCGTTTTGTGAAAAACCACGCTATGGAGGTACAATATGGCATTTCTAATAATATTTGACAATAATAAGTTACTAAATATATATTGCTGACATATTTAACAGCCCAAGTTCATCCCATGAGGCTGTAGCTGCTGCTGGAAACAAAATATTCCTTGCATTGTACAATGCGCCCAGAAAGCAAACCTCTCTTAACATGTACCGTTACAATGCTTTCACCAAATCTGTATCCAATGCTAAACCCGACCTTTCTGCTCTGCCGCCCACAGAAGGAGCAGCAAGACAGCATGCTTTTCGAGTGTACCACCAAATTCAATTTTGGCTTGGGAATGAACTTCCTCCTGTACAGTGGGGTTGGGAGGTGGAAAGCGATCGGCTAATCCCTGTGACAACAGAGGATCCAGCAGCACCTGAAGCTGTCCTTAACCTCATTTGTTGCACATGTACAACTGGATGTGGGAACAGATGTGGCTGTCGAAAGGCAGGAATAATGTGTACAAGCATTTGTCACAACTGCCATGGCCAATGCTTGAATGGTGTTACTTCCAACCTCGAAGAAGACTTTGATGACCCTTATGATCCCGATGTCATAAACCTTGAAGAAGACTTTGATGACCCTGATGATCCCGATGTCATAAACCTTGAAGAAGCAGATCATTCAGTGCAAATAACAAACACTGAACATTTGGTACATAAAGGTCAAAGCAATGTGCTTGCTGGAACCAGAAGTCAGGTGAGATTGTACATTTGTATTTTTTTTATTATTCATTTACCTTGCAATAGTATACATAAATCGGTTGTCATGTTCATATGTTGTTTTACTGGTCGCTTACTACTTTCTTATATTTACTTCTTCTGTTTTATTTATTTCTTATATACTTTATTTTACTTACATGTTTTTATTTGTATAATGGTTCTCTCACACCTTCATCTCATGCATACTTACCTATTGTTTCAGGCAGCAAGTGTAGAAGCTGGCCAAGATAATCAAATTGCAGGGCCTTCTACCAAGAAGCGATTCGGAGCTGATTGATTTTTCTGTACAAAATTTTCCTTGGAATAACTTCAAGATTTTGTTTGCTCATATATCTCATTGTTTAATATACATACATCATGTGCCTCATCAATATACATCATAAGTAACATACATCATGTGCTTTTTATACAAAGTTGTGAAGTTTATCTCCTCAATTATCCTTAGTATACAAAAATGTAGGTAAACCATATGTCAAATATTATTAGAAATGCCACTTTGTACCGCCCTAGCGTGGTTTTTCACAAAACGCCCTCTTTTAGCGCCTATAATTCGGGAACCATTGGGAATACGAGAAAAATTTATATAATCATTTTTGTAGCAAATTTGATAAGCTTTAATTATGTATATAATCAACTTTTGCCTCCGACCAACGGTTCTCGAGATATTAACGAAAAACCAAAGAAAGTGCCCTATTTTCTCTAATTGCCGCTAGAGCTCGCCTCATATTCATGAGGACTTTCGGTATATTCATTCTTAGGTACCTCTAAATAAGTGTGCGAAGTTTCAAAACTTTCGGATTTTTCAGGAGGTTGGGTCATTTTTTGAGGTTTTTTGACTGGACTAATAGAATAATATCCTGAAAAGTTTACATTTCGCTCGGATGCAGAACATAGAAAAAAGTGAAGAAAATTTTTTTTTTACCAATTTTTTTCAAAATTTTAAATTAAGTCAGGGCAGGAAAAAATAAAAAATACAGGTGGATAGACCACGTGTTTCTGAACAAAAAATATCCTAATAGAATTTTTCGCTAAAGCCACGGTATTCCTGGAAAAAAATAGTGAAATAACCTTATCACTTTGTGCGGCTATCGCACGGTTAAATGCATACTATGGAACCTCTAAAAATTCTTAGCTGTTCTATCGAGTAAAATTAAGCTTTTTTCTCTTTCTGATTATACGTTTTAAACATTTTTCTTAGTGAATAGGAGGATAAATAGTGAGTATCGAGAGAAAATATCTAATTATCAATGCATATACAGACACAACACATCCCCGCTGAATCGCTCGCATGAATTTTTACGTGCCTTTACTGTATTGTATTTATTACAGGTACACCTATCCACATTTCAGCTGTATCCAATGAATTCCATATACATTTGTTAATGTATTGGAAAAGTTCCAGAATTTGTCTTCAAAACAGTCAAAGATATTTTCATTGTTATGAGGATAAGATCGTGAAAATCGCAATTTCTTATCATGATCTGATTGATCATATTTTCGAAAGAATGCATACAAGTAAACGATTTTACGTTTGAACATTCGAAAAACATACATTTTTCCCGAAATAGTGACATTTTATTTTTTCCAGTGGGTCAATTTCTCGACAAGTTACAGCCTTCAATAAATATTTTTATAAAAAAAAATCATCAAGCAAGGAAATTAAAATGATTTGAGATATACTTTTTTTTTTAATCCTCGTTACTACAACGTAATAAACCATAATAATCATGAAGTGTACATTCTTTTCAACAGTTCTCAATGAAGAAATAATTTTTTTGAAGCGCTTTTATTTTTTTCTATGTTGTTTATTGCGACGATTGAGTTCGGGCATGATAATATATATAAGTATATTTTTCCCATCCATCCTTTGCTTGTATTGTTTAAAACAAAAAAGCATCAGAAAGCTACAATTTCCTTCTTTTAAATGAACCAACACTTATATAGATTGAACAGATTCTGATTTAGTAATTCAGTGCGTCGGTGTCACAGTCATGCGTATTCAAGCGCGTGTACGCATGGATCTCACTCGAGTTATAACGTTACACTTGAATATTTTTTTCCGGTAAAACCGTGGCTTTAACGATAAATTTTGTTACGACATTTTTTGTTCATAAATACGTGATCTATCCATCTGTATTTTTTATTTTTTTCTAGCTTGATTTAATTTCAAAATTTTGAAAAAATTGATGAAAAAAAATTGTTCTGCACCCGAGCGAAATGTAAAATTTTCGGGACATTATTCTACAGACTTATCTCATTAAAAAAAAGTTTACACAGTTTGCAATTTTTTGTGGGTAAATATCTACGTCGACTGGGCTAAGTGGCATAATCAGTCGAAAGTAGGAGGAAATATTTTATTTATTAGGACATGCATGCGATGGGTGAAATTATATACTCATTTTTTTGTGCATTTTAGAGTTGTTGACTTTGAAATATAAGAAATATTTGTTTATGACGAAGTATCCTCTAGGTAAGGCTAGAGATACTAGAAAGGATGTCTCGTAAGGGAGGCTTCTTGTAATATGCTGATCGGACTTAGATCATCAGTATATACAGAGTGTGCCCAATAAGATCGCAGCGCCCCACTAATTTTGCCATGTTACAGAGAATAATGACGATTTCTTGGCAAATGGTAGGTTGACTGGGTGTCACTTCTTTTGAGCAGTAACAACTTTTTGGTGAATTTCCAAGGCCTACCATGATTCGTTATGTAATACCAAAAGTGAAGAAGTCATATTAGGCATTTTTTTATCGAAAAATTTTATAAGAAAAAGTTATCCAGAATCGCTTAAAACCTCCAAATCCCAACTTTGATCAAAATCTGAGAAAATTTAAATTTCCATGCAAATTGCCAAAAATTGGTTTTACAAGTTGTGTCAAGTCGCCTATGGATACTTGTTTATTTGCCAATCAAGAAAAGTCACAGGTGATATTTTCCACATTTTTAACTTTGGTCTTTTGAAAATATCATCCAGTGTTATTCATTATTAGTGACAATGAATGAAAATCTTCTTACGATTGCAGAAAAAGTAGAAATAGTGAGATTAGTAGGTGACAATGTGAAGCAGCCGAAGAATTTAATAGAAAGCATCCTGATCGTCTCTCAGTATCTAACAAGACAGTACTTAGAATAAATCGAATGTTTAATTCCACAGGAGGAGTGAATACAAAAGTAACAAACCGAAACTGAAATCATGTTGGAGGAGGATGGAGATCTGATGTAGAGTTTGGAATTTTGTTTATTGCTTCAAGGAGGACATAAACATAAAGATAAACACACCGCATATATTAAATCCAAAGCCAAGGCTGTCCGGAAAGGGGTTACACATTTGGAAAAACGCAGACATACATCCATACCCACCGGTATTGCCAGTACCGGAGCTGGGGCTCGAACCCAGAACGTGATATAGTCGGTCAGCATATTCGCCACTCAATACCATTACAATTACAAATCTCTTTATTTGTTTTAAATATGTACATGTCAGTTGAGTATTTTATTTATTTCATGTGTAGTATACAATAAATATATAAACACAAACGTAACAGATGCGCGGGGGGACGTGATGCGTCCGTGTTTGACCTGGTGGTGAGCCTGGAGAACTCAAACAACTTTAATACTTATTATGTAGGCGTTTTTGCTATTGATTAAACGCGTTTAATTCAATATTGCCGAGGCTTAAAGCGGGAGAATATAAATTGGAGGAGGTAGGATGTTCAAGCTATATGCAGGAAAAATTAAGTACAAAAACCTGCTTTAAATAATTCGTAGTCAACTGATAAAACCGTGATGTTCTGTGAGTAATAAGGAATTGTACAGAATATCAATTTATGAGGAAATTAATTACCTATATACTTCTGTGATCCTACCACAGGTAGGAATATTTTTGTGTAGGATGGTGTGGGGAATGGAAGTTTTCTGGAATTTGCATTATTTATCTACGAATTTCATAGATAGGCAATTTTTGGTGTATTAATTTGTGGATATGTGGGACATTATCATGAATTCGTAAATAGGAGGTTAATGCCGAGACGTCAGTTTTAAAAGTGGAAAACATCTGGGCCGTGTCCCGGACAAGGTCCTTCACCATGTTGGTGATTCTATGGAGTTCCTCGATTGTTATATAACGGTGTGAGTTGGTGAGCAGACGGAGAAACTTATTTTGCGTCACTTGTACTCTATACTCGATACACTCAATACGCCTTAACCGCCTGAGCTACCGTACCGGTTTATTTTAAATCGTAGATTTAAAAAAAAAAAATATATGGCTCAAAATAGAAGATATTGGTTATTTGACAATTCTCAGTGGGTAATTAATTGCAAAAGACAGTATTTTGAAAATGTGAACGTGTTTTGTGGGATTATTGGTGATAATTTGATCGGTCCATTTTTTTTTTATGGAAAATTTGACGGCAGCTAGACTGTTGCATTTCTTTAGGACCACTTTTACAGAGGCGGTAGAAGAGCTTGTTCCCCTCGATTTATAGTTCGACATGTTTCTTCAATTAGATGGAGCTTTAATTCATAACGCTCTTATTGTACGAGAGTGGATTAACGATCATTTTTACAATAGATGGATAGGTCGCTATAACCCCCTCATTGAGTGGGGTTCCAGTTCTCCGGACATCATAATTTTTTTTTGTGGGTAACATTTAAAGAAAAAGTTTACAAGATAAGACCAACAAACAGGAAGAGTTGTGCGAGATAATAAGAGAGGCCTGTGAAGAGGTGACTCCACAACAAGTGAGAAAGGTAAGACTGAATTTAAGGAGACGGATTGGAAAATGCATATTTTGTGAGGGTGATTTGATCGAAAAAGACAAATGAAATATGACTTAAGTTGAATGTTATATTAATTGATTTTCCAATTTTCAATTTTTTATTATCTGTATTTGAATGGCAATTTAAATTTTCTCAGATTTTGATGAAACTTGGGATTTGGGGATTTTAAGCGATTGTCAATAACTTTCTATTATCAAATTTTTCGATATAAAAATGCCTAATATGACTTCTTCACTTTTGGTATTACATATCGAATCATGGTAGGCCTTGGAAATTGACCAGGAAGTTGTGACTGCTCAAAATAAGTGGCACCCAGTCAACCTATCATTTGCCAAACAATCGTCTATATTCTCTGCAATGTTGCAAAATTAGTGGGGCCCTACGATCTTATTAAATGTTAGATAGTAGGTGTATGTGTATGTTTCGTAGGGAGAATTACTTGTTGATATACTAACATGATCAGACTTAGATCGTCAGAATATAGAAAGAAATATTGGGTAGCGAACTGTAATGAAACCTTAAAAGCTAATTGCCCCTGGTCTATGTATATGTGCGCCTCTAAATGGGCGCAGTGAATTAAATACAGGCCAAAATTAGTAAGCACAAAAAAGCGAGCTCTGTTTTTCTTTCCTGTTCTTCTAGCTGTTGAATTTTGAGTACTTCTAAACTGGCTTGTAGTGCTTTCCTTCTATTTTTGAGTAAATCTTAACTTATGTGGCGCGTCGCGAGAGAATATCAAAAAATTGTCAAAAAATATTAATTTTGCGCTTTTAGAGTCGGCTGTTCCTCTTTAACGAGAAACACAACAAATAAGCAAAAATAAGCCATAATGAGAGGAACTTTAGAGCGAATCGAGACTAAAATATAATTGGATAAAAAAACTGAGAGAAAAAATATAAAAGCCATTACTGAACAAAAAGATTGGTATAATGGTTTCAGTGCGTTAATGTCTTTAAAGTCATGAAAACAACGTATTATAAATCCCTGTGTTCTGAGACTTTCATTGGTGATTGTCTTTATGCGACAGGTTTACTGTCAAATATTACACTTAGATCACAGAACGTTTATGGACCTGTAAGCAATGAATTTTCTAAATGTAATTAAATTCGACAAATTGCTGTTTATTTGCAAAAGTCAGAATATTACGCTTCCTTATATTGAATGGTGGAAATTGTTTAAATTACACCATTCATTGATTTAATCAAGGGTAGGTTGCAATACCACAACATCATTATTTACTTTATTGTATAACTTCAAATAATCTGCGTATAAGAGACAGTTGACACTCAATCCTACTGTAACACCATTAATGAAAATATTGAAAACCAAAGAACCTAACACAGAACCTTGGGGTATACCCAAAGTAGATACAAATTCTACAGACCGTTAACCACAGTATTCAATACGGTAGTGTCTATTTTCAAGGTATAATTTGAAAAATAACTTTCTTAATAATCCAAATTGTTGAAATTTTTTATGTACTCTAATCAATCTGTCGAATGCTTTAGTGAAGTCTATGTAAATTACGTCGACATGTGAGTTAGTGTCGAAAACTTTGAAAATATTGTTAATAAATCGTAATAGGTCTGTAATTCCCAATATTACTTTTTCACGTTTTTTATATACAGTGTGGCTACAATTTCGTGGACACAAGCCTGTATCTATGTTATTACTTGACGGATCGTTTTCTAATTTGGGCAGGCCACATATATCATGGTAGTACATATTTAGAACCTAATAGAATACATTTTAATCATAGGCGTGCGTTGCAGGAAATAAATAAAGGGGCTAATTTTTACGATTTTTTATTAGCGAATCGGATAGAAAAAAATCGATGTCATATTCTTATTTATCACCCTCGAAAACATACCTGAAACAAGTTTCATCCAAATCCTATGCAGGGTTGCTCAGAAAATAAAGAAATATGTTTTCTCCCGTATGTAATTTCATGTTAACATTGTGTCCCATTTACTTCTTCTTTATGGCATGCGTACTACATAAAAAAATAACACACAGAAACATCACATAAATGTATTAACAGAAAAACAATTGACATTAAGAATACATTTGTGGTAATGATAAATTGTTGAAGGAATTATATGAAATAATGGAATTTTTATTCTTTTCATTTGTCATCATAACTTAATTAATTAATTATACTAATGAATTCTTTTAACTTCAACATAACCGCCATCCAATGTGATGCATGCTTCTACCCTTTTTCTAACATGACGAATCACTTTTATCTGTTCGTGCCTTGTGATACTTTGACATGCCTCTGTAATTCGTTGCCGCAATTCTTCCACAGTACGAGGCCGATTAACGTATACTTTATTTTTCATGTTACCCCAAAAATAGAAATCCATTGAGGTGAGATCCGGGGATCTTGGAACAAACTCATGTAATGGGCTACGGGGACCAATTCACTTCATAGGAAAATTGGTGTCAAGCCAATTTCTAACCATACGAGAACTATGTGCTGGGGCACCGTCTAACAAAAAGTAAAGGTTTTCGCTCACGTTTAACGGTAAATTATCAAGAAAATCCATAATTTCTGTTTCTAGAAATTCAGAAAATTTTGAGCAGTCAAATTCTGAATAAAAAAAAGGTCCAATAATTTGTTGATTTAAAATAGCACACCAAACATTCACTTTGAATAAGTATTGATTTTTACTGTTAATTATCCAATGTGGGTTTTCTGACGCCCAGTATCTCATATTTTGGGTGGATCTTACACCATTTGATGTAAAAGTAGATTCGTCACAATAGATTATATTTTTCAAAAAATCTCTGTTGTTCAAAAATTCACCCTGCATCCAAAGTACATAATCCAATCTTTTTTCAAAATCCCCTTCTAAGAGTGTGTGTAATATTTTAGGCTTAAATGGTTTTATGTTATTTTTTTTAGACATCTTATTATTTCTTTGTTTAGATTTAAGTTCAAAGAAGCTTTTCTTATACTTAATTTTGGATTATTACGGAATGCTTGCAAAATTCTGTTTTCATTTAAATTATTCCGATTATAATTTGTTGGTCTTAATATTGTAACGTTTCCAGTTTGATTAAAAATTCGTTTAATCTTAGCTATTGTGCTAAAACAGGAGGCCGGTTAGGATGTCGGTCATTAAAAGTTCTTGCTGCTTCTCTTACTGTTATATTTTCTCCTACAATTCTAATAATCTCAACTTTTTCAGCAAATGATAAATGATTTTCTGGCATTGTATTAGAAATCACACTTATTTGAAGTCTAAATTCAACACTAAAATGTAAACTACTTAGCTTATGTCACAATATGACATTTCGACAAATAAAGCCATTCCATGGCACCATTGGATTTTGCATTATAATTGCAAGCAGTAAAGATTGATAAATTATTGTTTTATTATTTTTAGAATTCCCTTTTAATTTGCTCTTACATTGTGTACTAAGTAAATTAGTTGCTTAAAAATCTCATGACAATTCTTATGATTAGAGTAAAAAAGCAGCGAGAGTTCTTAATCACCGATATGCTTAACCGTCCTTCTAGTTAGTTTTAACAGATTAACTAAAAAGTTAATAACGAAAGAAAATTGAAATATTTCTTTATTTTCTGAGCAACCCTGCATAGGATTTGGATGAAACTTGTTTCAGGTATGTTTTCGAGGGTGATAAATAAGAATATGATATCGATTTTTTTCTATCCGATTCGCTAATAAAAAATCGTAAAAATTTGCCCCTTTATTTATTTGCAACGCACGCCTATGATTAAAATGTATTCTATTAGGTTCTAAATATGCACTACCATGGTATATGTGGCCTGCCCAAATTAGAAAACGATCCGTGAAGTAATAATATAGATACAGGCTTGTGTCCACGAAATTGTAGCCACACTGTATATCGGGTGTCAAAGGAAGCATTATACAAGCCATAGTTTCCAGAGTTTTCAAAATATATCTTAAACTCGGCAGGGATAATATATATCAAAAACTGCAAATTTTTCATAATTTGACACTTTTCCATTGCATCCGATTTCCCCGGAAATGACCCCAGCTTTGATATTTTAAACGGAACACCCTGTATATTTTTATATTTTTGGATTCCGGAAACAATTTTCTACTGCGTAGTTTTAGACTAGGAGCCCGCCGACCTCTAATTGTGTGTCACAGATTTACTCCCAAAATCTGTGAATTATTGTTAATTTGGGGTAGTAGAGAACAGAAATGCCAGCCCTTTTTTGTTGCAGGGGCGTACGGCAGGCCCCCAAATGTGTAAGAAATATGATTTGTAAAAGTAAAACAAACAGCCACAAATAAGTCATAGATTTACGCATGGGGGTTCGAGGGATTTCTTAATTTACCCCAAAAATCATGAATCCAGACTCCCATTCCTTTTAGGGTGTTACAAGGAGGCGCTACACTCACCCAATTTTGAAAAAAAAAACAGGTAAAAAAAAGTTTACGAATAGCAATCAGGAACTTGGTATGTATGAATCTCCTGAGTGCGAAAATACCTTCGCACCACTTTTCAATGCGAATGTATTTTCGTACTCAGGAGGTTGATGCTTACCAAGTATCTGATTACCAGTCGTAAATTTATGATATTTATCAAATTACAAGTGTAACTAGTGCATGCGCCGTTCATAAACTTATCATTTTTTTTTCAAAATTGAGCCTCTTTGTAACACCCGAAAAGGAATGGGAGTCTGGATTCATTATTTTTGGGGGTATATTAAGAAATCCCTCCAGCCCCCATGCCTAAGCCTATGACTTATTTGTGGTTGTATGTTTTACTTTTACAAGTCATATTTCTTACACATTTGGGGGCCTGCCGTATGCCCCTGTACAAAAAAAGGGGCTGGCATGGACATTTCTGTGCTCTACTACCCCAAATTAACAACAATTCACACATTTTGAAAGTGGTCGACGGGCCCCTGGTCTATTTGTTTGTTAATTTTTGAAACTACTATTTTTAATTTTGCATCTAGAGTAAAGTAAATGCACTCAAATCAATCAAATGGACCAAAACAATAAGAGAAAAATGTGAACGGGACATTTATCGCGTTGGTTTAGTAGCTACGACAAACCAAAATTTCCGAAATCTCTAATCTGTCAACTTTTTCAAATAGCAATATCTTTTAGACACCCAGTAGTTAAGTAATAATTTTTACGAGAAATCCACAAATCGAAAATTGGTTTGATGTTAACCCAACTACACAAGTTCTTTGGTGAATAATAATTAAAATATCGAGAAAATACGCTTATCAAGTAAGTATGGCGTGGAAAATGACTAAAACTAGATTAAAAATTATGTCAACAAAACAACGCTGCAAATAAAATAAGTGTGCTGTGGAAACAAAAAGAAGTTTGACTTATAGAAATACGTGTGTATTGTTAACTCAAAAAGCTTTCTCTTTATCCTCAAATTTGATGTTTGTTAATTATTATTATTATTATTGTTTAACATGTATACAAGGGATGAAAAAGTGGACATGTTATTAATTTTTGGAGAATGCCACAAAAATTACAGAAACGCCACAAATTTGAATGCCCAAAGTTATCCGAATAGACATCATCCATGTTTTCAATATTTTCAAATGATAAGAGGAATTAATAACAACCCTGCAGCTTTTATCGTTGATGAAGTGACAGAAATTAGCATGTTGGCTTTTGTAGAAGTGAATCCTACTGCTTCTACTAGAGAAATTGGCCATGAGGTGCAACTCAATCATGAATCAGCAAGAAAGATTCTCAAAAAATATGTTAACTGCTCGTTTAAATATCAAGTGGACCAGCATTTGTACGAAGATTAGTTTATTGTGACTGGTTACTTCAGAACAATACCCGAATTTGTTTCTTTGATATTGTTTTCTGATGAGTCAAGATTCACCAACAATGGAATGTTTAATAAAAAAGCAATAGATATTGGAGGCAGGAATATCAACATTTAATGAGGCAAGATAATTTTTAAGGAAAGATTTGTAGTAAATGTGTGGGCTGGGGTTGTGACGTAATAATCAGGAGAGAATATGCTCTCTGACTAGCGGGTCGTGGATTCCTTCGATGAAACAAATTATTATCAAATAGTAACTCAAGAAGTGTAGTTGTTATTACGTAAGCTTGGAGCGCCAGTTGATTACTCAACAGGAGGGGAATGGAGTACAGAATAAAAAAATATATCAAATACGCTTAATTTAATGAAATGTATAAAAAATACGTTAACAGTTTGTATAAACCAACAATGACAAAATCTTAAAATGAATGTATAATACCCAGTAACACGATTAATAACGTAGAAAAAAACAAGGGTGTAACGTAAGTATAATAAAAGGTGAACGTGAGCAACTTTCACGAGTAACCTAGCTATAAGCAAAATTAACCTGTACTAAAAAGTCAATATCAGTACCAAGCAAGTACTTCTCAAATCTTGTTCTTTTCTTTTTATTCCTTAACAATACAGAATGGAGAATACAAAATGAAATTAAAAAAACCAGCTGTTTAGTTGACAATGAAATGGTTTTACAATTGACTATGTTTCTCTTAAGCAAATGTAATCATTAAATACGTTTGAAAAATTAAATTCGTTACTCAGTAACGTGTTAGCAAGAACATATTAAAAAATTTTAAATTCAATCATGAGAGGTAAGAACCGACGATCTTCTCCTGCAGTTTCTCCAGGACTGTGGTAGATTAATTGAACTGTTCAGTACTTACAGTAGGACTTCTCCGTAGTTGGTGTTACCTCTTATGATGTACGAGTTAGTTGATATGGCTCAGCATCAGTTCAAAAAAAGAAGGAATGGAAACTACTTTCAGCAACGAAATTAGTATCAAGCAACTCCCTTTACAGGTCCCCACAAGAATTTATCATCTGGGACTAGTGTTCAAACAGACGGTTCCCAAACTTGGGTACAGTTTTCCCGTCTCTTCAATATCAGCGAGCAAACAGTGACATCAAATTCTGCAAGTGATTTATGAGGGTAGGCGAAGCCCTATCTAAAGAACCTATAAAGATGATTAGCTTCAAAACTTGGTACTATGCTTGCAAATTGAGCGCTACCTTATTACAAAAAATTAAATCATGCACCTAACGTAACATGTTTGAAAAACTACTATTTAAATTTAATGATTTACCTTAGATGTTTTTTAGGTTAAATATCTAAATTAAATGGGTGGTGTGGTGTCTGGCCCTGAGGTCACAGCAAAAATGCCTTTTTTAAAAAATGGCTGCCTCTTTTTTCTCACCTCACAAAAAAATTGCAAAAAAACTCTCCAATTTCCCTCGATTCCGGGATTACCAATCTCAACATAAAAATTACTAACTGCAGAGCGCCAAGTTTTGAAGTGTGCCCAAAATTCACCATAATTTTGATAACTTAGAATACCCCTTGGCTAATTTGTTTGTCACTCTGCCTCCCTGCTATTTTGTTAAACCACAGTAACATATTATTTTACATATTCTTATCCTTCACCCACTTGCTTATTTGGTCTGTTAAATATCTCAAACCAGTAGTCTTACTACATTAATTCAAAATTCGTAAGTATCACGAAGGCATTTGTAGGTTAGCTGTTGGGAGATTATAGTTTTCCTTCTTTTTTCTTAAATTAATAGTTGTTCCTCTGGAGTAATCACCTGTTATGATACGTAATTATTCTCTAGATTCCCGTTCAATTCCGGTATTTAAATATCTTTAAATACTTAATAATAAACAAGTAACCTGTGTCAGTTGTTATTTGACAATTAATATTTTAACCCATTTTATAGGCCAGTGGAATTAGCAAATATGCATATTGTAATTCGTTTCAGGATGCCACGTGGGTTAAACGATAGTTTTATTGATTACAAACATGACCCTGAATTTGGTCCACTTTTTGACCGCCGGAACATTGTTTATTTAACGATTTATTGTTGAAAAATTCCAAGAAATCGACTTTTTTAAAGATAACTCAAAAACCTTTGACGATAGGTTTTTCAATTTATAGATACTGTTAGAACTTTAAAAAACGGTTAATTTGAGAGATATTTCGTCTAAAATGCTTGAAAATTTGTTTAAATAATTGCAAAAAACCGCGAAAATTTTCGGAGTTTGCAAATATTTTTTATTCTTTAACAAAAGCACTTTAGTGCTTTAAACTTTGACAAAATATGTCCCCTATTACCTCAAAGTTACCCCCAAAACTTCATCAAAAATATTAATTAGTTTAAGAGATATTCAATTTGTTTATTAAAAACATAAATAATGTAAAATGCAAATTCACTCAGTTCCCGTTGTCGTAGAGGGTTGATTCGTACATAATTTTTTTTGTTGAGACTTAAACTTTATGTTTTCATTAATGGTATATCAAATTTGCATTATTTTCAACTTCAAAATGGCGTTTGAAAAAGTGTCACATTTTGAGGTTAGGTTTTTGCTAATAACTTTTGAACAAATAAAGATTTTGCAATATCGTTCTGATATCTTTGTTGCTGGGGTTTTTTCACACATTTTCAAAAAAAAAAATGACTGTAGCCTTACTAAAAGCCGAGACGATTTTTTTTTAATAAATTCGTAATTTGTTTATTAATAAACATTAACAGCTGAAACTTGGCGAACAACTAGTTTAATAGTCTATCTTTGTAATAGAGCTGAGTTTGGGGGAAAAAATTCAATTTGCAAGGATAACAATAATTAATTTTAAATCAGCGTCAGAATAGGAGAGAAAAGCATGAGTCATATCTGTAACACGTTCATAAAATGATCGAGACGAGTTCAAATCCGTGCGCCAACCAAAAATTTACCGTTTCTCCGATTTTGACTTTTCTTTTTTTAATCTGGGGTAGCGTGATGAAATAATAATATCTGTCATGTCGATTTTTTCCTAATTAAACAATAATTTGTTATAAACAATTATTTTTGTTAAAAATTTTTTTACGAATTTATTAAAAAAAAATCATCTCGGCTTCTAGTAAGGCTACAGTCATTTTTTTTTGAAAATGTGTGAAAGAACCTCAGAAACAAAGATATGAGAACGATATTCTTCAAAATCTTCATTTGTTTAAAAGTTATTAGCAAAAAACCTAACCTCAAAATGTGACACTTTTTCAGACGCCATTTTGAAATTGAAAATAATGCAAATTTGATTCACCATTAATGAAAACATAAAGTTTAAGTCTCAACAAAAAGAATGATGTCCGGATCAAACCTCTACGACAACGGGAACTGGGTGAATTTGCATTTTACATTATTTATGTTTTTAATATACAAATTGAATATCTCTTAAACTAATTAAAATTTTTTAATGAAATTTTAGGGATAACTTTGGGGTAATACAAGACATATTTTGTCAAAGTTTCAAGCACTAAAGTGCTTTTGTTAAAGAATGAAAAATATTTGCAAACTGCTAAAATTTTCGCGTTTTTTTGCAATTATTTAAACAAATTTTCAAGCGTTTTAAACGAAACACCTCAAATTAACCATTTTTCAAATCAGTATCTACAAATTGAAAAACCTATCATCAAAGGTCTTTGACTTATCTTTAAAAAAAGTCGATTTTTTGGAATTTTTCAACAATAAATCGTTAAATAAACAATGTTCCAGCGATCAAAAAGTGGAGGGTCATGTTCGTAATCAATAAAACTATCGTTTAATCCACGTGGCATCCTGAAACGAATTACAATAAATTTCAGTCTTTTTTTTACTAATTTTACTGGCTCCTTCTGGGACGTGAACTTCCTGTGACAGCGTTTCTTTCAGACCCTATATTTCGCGTTGCCTATACCCAAGGTTTGCCGATGATTAAAATAGATTGATTCTTTAAGGCGCTGCCGCATACCTTTACCTAGGTAAGAAAATGATGTTGCAGGGTGTTTGGAACAAGAACTATTGGACCTATTTTCTTTCAAGGACCTTTGGGGAGAGATATTTAGAATTCCTACAAAATAATATTGAAGAAATGTTGATGGACTTACCACTTGCAGTTTCTGAAGAAATGTATTTTTAACAAGATGGGACTCCGCCTTATAATGCCGCTCGAGTTATGGCCTATTTGGTGAACCGGTATAATGGGCGAGTAATTGCAACATATGGACCTGTATATTGGTCTGCCCGCTCACCAGATCTAAGCATTTTAGATTTTTTTGTGTAGGGTTATGTGAAAGAAAGAGTTTTTTAAACACCCCTCAAACACTTCAAAATCGTATCCGCGAAGTTTTTGCAAAGGCAACTCCTGCTACGATGCGAAATGTTATGCGAAACACCATTGACCGAGCCAAAAAATGCCAAGAAGAAGGGGGATGCACTTTGAACATTTGCTACCATTTAACTAATCTTTTAATGTCTTTTATTGTTAAAATAAATCATTTCGGACAGCACACTTCTTTTATTTGCAGATCTGTTTCGTTGACAAAATGAATGTTTTGAATCTAGTTTTATTCAATTTCTACGGCATACTTACTTGATCAGCGTATTTTTTCGATATTTTAATTATTATCCACCAGAGAACTTGTTTATTGGGGTAATATCAAACTGATTTTCGATTTCACAATGGATCTGTCGTAAAAATGAGTACCTGCAGGTTTTCTAAAAGATATCATTTGAAAAAGTTGACATAATTACAAGTTAGTAATTTCGGAAATTTTGTGTGATTCACTGTACCCAATATGCAAAAATGAAAATAGCCCTAAAAAAATCAACTAGTCAAGTTTTAAAACCACGCAGTCGTACTTAAAATCATCTCCGGAATCCAGAAATGTAAAAATATACAGAAGTTCCATTTAAAATTAAGACTTATATCTTGAAAACTCTGGAAACTATTTCTTGTCTAATGATTCCGTTGACACCCAGTATAGGAATTATTTTAGAATATTTTGAGAAATAAATCAGATTTAATGGCCAAATTAAATAAAAATGGTAAGAGGAATGGGTCTTTCCCGCTATTTTTTTTTATTGTGTTATTTGAAAGATCCTAGCAAAATATTACTAAAAATGATTTTTAATTAAAATACTACAGAAAATATTCAAATATTACCTAAATCAACAGCAGATTTAAACGATAGCATTCGGTCGGCAATGTGACGTCATCAGAACCACACCAATCAAATATGATCTTAAACCGCTGCCAGAATTAGCTATAAAGGTGCATTCTCAAACCAAGTTCCCAAACAATCTCACTTGCGTTATGTTTTCCATATCTTGCAATTCTATTGGTGCCTGAAGTACATTTATGAGGAACCACCAATAGAATCTCGTAAAGTAAAGTGCTAATTGAGAACGTCCGTTTATAATCCCGATTGACATTGCGTAAACGTAAATGTTGTGATTTCAATCTAAAGAGACAAATAAAGTATAAAATCAAGCCCACTAAAAGCATGATACAATTTGTATCATGCACTAAAAGGAAGTTAGTAACAATATACACATACGTTAAAATGATCTTCACAACAGAAAAATCCAGGAGCAGTATAAACAACACCAGGAACTTTTGCAACTTTCCACCACAATTTTCGAATTTTCAAATTTGTTGGGACGCGCAAAAATAACTTGGTAGTATTTTCACTAGTGATTGAACACACTGGTACAAAACAAACCCTTGTAAGCGGCATTTTCTAATTATACAATAAAATTACGTAAATATCGTATCAAACATAAACAATAGAAAGTGAGGTTATCGAATATGATTTGAGCATTTCAGTACATCGTTGCCAGATGATACTGATATTATACCATATGTGAACCAAAACGATCAAAAATAGAGAATATAAACATGATATATTGGATTTTAGACTCAGACAGTGAAAGGTTGACAGAATGTTTGCTTTTATTTAGCATCAGGTTAACGAAGAGTAATGAAAAAAAATGTACTATTCAAAGTAGACGTGATATCGGAAATACGATGTTCACATAAAAAGACATACACCTGGCAATAGACAACTCACTTTAAAAATACGTCTTTTTATTGATCTAATCAGACTGACGTTGCAAGCTCGCGCCTTAGAACTCACGTTTCAAATTAAGTGAAATAAAACTGATTTTGTAAAGTAAATATTTGGTAGAACATTGCAAGAAACTAAATTAATATAAAATTATATTTCAGTTTATTATATGGATTGGTCTTGGTGAAATAGTAAAATTCAGTCATGCGGGAAAGGCCCATTGTGAATACACTAGCACAATCTTGTAGTAGAAGGCCAGATTTTTTTCAGGGCCCATCATACATTTCAGCTTGATTTTTTTTAATATTTAAAACTTCTTGCTCTGTAAACTGTTTAATTGTGTAAAAAATCAGTATCTACACCATAATCGTCCTCAATTGTATCAGTTGAGGTGGTATATATGCCACAAAACCATTTACCATTTGTTGCCAACACGGTTAATTTATAATAAAAGATTAAAAATACCATTCTATTCCGTTTTTAATAGTATATAAAGTGGTTTATGAAGTGTTTTAATTTCTAAAAATGTATTAAAAATTTACATCCACAGAAAGAAGGTTTATTTTTGTTTCACATTTCCATGTAAATGCAAATAAACAGCTTTATGTGTGTACCTATACCGGCTTGGGGTATAATAAAATGTTATACATACTGATGAGGTTGGATTTGTGTTCAATTTTTATTTCGTTATTTGCTTAGGATTTTCCCGTATAGAGCTAAGGTTAACCAACCGCGCGCGTGTATTCGTATATAAATTATTTAATGAGTTTATTAAATGTAAGTGGAGCTCTTAGATGTGTTCGAATATTTGTATTTATCTAGTATATTTCATAGAATTCTCATTAACGTATTGAATAGGATTGAAATTTATCTGATGCCATACAAAATAATTATTAAATTACATAAGCTCTGCGGTATTGATGTATGGGTATTCGTTATTTGTGGAAAATTTAATTTCATAAAGTATTTATAGTCATTTTTAAATTAATTTTTTTTTATTTGATTATAATTTTTTGTTGTACATAGCAAACAGCCGAAATGAAACATATTTGGAAAACTAATAAGAATATGGCGCATGCAAGGTTTACAAAGTCAGGCATTAGACGAGTTTTGTAATCACATAAATGAAATAATCACCCATTTTCCTTACGTGTTTCACACGATATTTTTTCCAAGACCATTCAAATAATTAAAAATGGTGCATTTATACTCATTCACGTCCATATTGAATGAGCTGTATATGTTAAACTACTGGAAGCATTATACTCTTCGCCGATTTACTGAGCTTTTATATAATTGTTACACATTCTATAGGATACTCTTCGCAGTTTTCTTGTAAATAATGTTAGGTTTTGGACATTATAAATTTTGTGATACCAACTTTGTTGTGAGAAAAAAAATATAAAAAAATGAAAAAAAAAACACGCTGTCGGGGATTCGAACACAAGACCTTTGGATTGCCAGACAAAACTTTAGGGACTGGATCTTGACACGTCACTACTAAAATTGAACGCCTATAATATATATCATTCGAGTATTATATTTCAACGAAATAGATATGTTATTATGAAATATATATATAACAAACGACAAAAATTAAGAAAACATATTTTTTTAATTTAAATGATTAATAACTTTTTTATTTACTAATTGATTTTTTTTTTCAGCTAACGCTAATTTACTCTCCAAACAATACAATCGGACTTTTCTTTCTTAAGTTATCGTGCTTACAAGAAACGTGACGGACGGACATTTTGAAAGTTGTTCAGAGTTCGTTCACTAACATAATGATATGAAATTTTTTTCTCTACGAGCGATATTTACTGTTTTAGAAATGTGCTGATCAAATGCAATATACTCTTCGTTTTTGCGAAGAGTATAATAATGTATTAATGAGTAACGTGTGAACTTACTTTCATGGGTCAATTTGGTCCGCCAGAAAAAAACACCAAGTTATGACTTGGACGACCAATGAGAAAAAAAAATTAAAGGTTTTGTCTCTAATTTCGCGAAAATTTCATTCTTTAAACCGATGGGTAGGTAAAAAGTACCCTTTAGAAACTACCACCCTTTTCGGTTGGCCCGCGTCACCCACCAAGATATAATGCAGCCGACCATTTTTACTCCGTTACACTTACTACTTAAGAACAATTAGATAAACATAAATTTATTCTTTAATTACATGAGTATTTAGTGTAGTCTCAGAGAGGGGCAGAATTAACCTCTTACACAAATCCCACCAGAATGGGGATTGGACGACAAAGATTTCTCGTATTTGCTAATAATAAACTATTACAACAAAAATGAAATTTACTTTAAATCGAAGGCTTTCATACAGCCGCCGCCCGGCCCATCTTTTCTGGTATTTACCAACAGAAAATATACAATTTAAACAGTCTTGAGCGACGACTTCTAAGTTTTGTCTCTATATATTTGAGTTAAAACAATTAAATTAATAATACTAACATTTACTCTTAAGTTTAGCGAAGTATTTCCATTCCCAGTTGTTTTAGTTAAATTCAGTTAATGATATTTTACCTAAAATTTCCAGGATTGTCAAGTAGTACTTGGCTCTCCTCAAATTAAATTAGATTCATTTCTTCTCCGAGTTTACTGCGTTTGTATTAGGTTCTAATTACTTCAGAACTTAGAATTCAATAAATATTATCTATTATTACACAGCCACGTAAAAAAAGTATATTGGCGCGATGAATCCGAATCTGATGTCCAAATTATTAACTTTTGTCATATCTTTTTTTGTATATATTTTTTTTGGTCTCCTAGAAATACATAATAATAAGGACAGTTTTGACATTAGTTCGAACTTTCACGATTATAATACAAGAGCTTCTAATTCACTCAAGCTACAGCATTTCAGGCTCACAAGTAGAATTAAAAATTCACTTAATGTAAATTTATTTAACATTATGCCCCCTTATGTGAGGTAACTTAATGCGGAGCGGATCTGGTTTTGAAATGAAATCAACTTTTTTTAAATTTCTTTTTTGACAATTCGGTTTCACGCTTTCCCTTATCATGTTATCAACTTAGTTTAGCTTAATCACACGGGTGGTGGAGGAATTCGCATTTAAAATTCGCAAAAACAAGTTTTTCCACGATAACTTTGTTATTATTGACCTGACGGAAAAAAAGTAAAATCAAAAATTGAAGATCTCGCGGAAGCGTATAATCTGGTTTTTTTTCAAATCGGACAGTAACTTTTCGTGAAAATTTTCTTTGAAAATACTCGTTTTTTGCCCTAGCACTAATACACAAAACAGTAATTCCTTAATTTTTTTACGAAAAAAAGAAGTTAGGGGGATATAAAAAAGATAAAAAAGTTTCCCCCATGTTACATTTGAGAATGCAAATTTTTGACATAGCCTTAGAAAAAAAAATAATGCTTTCTACACTTATTAAAATTTGACCTACATATTAACACACTATGTTAACAAATACATAGTGATAACACGATAAAAATTTGAGAGTAATCCATTGTGCCGTTTTTGAGTTAGAGCGAGATAAGCGGAAAAATAATTGTTTTACATATCCAATACACACCTAAAACTAGAGAAATGCGCCGCGAAAACTTGTGACGGTATTAAATAATTATTTATAATAAGTTTAATATTTGATGGATGGTAGACTAATAAAATATTAAGATGGAAAAAAGATTTATATATCCGAATATTAAGTTCTGAAGTCCCTTAACCCTTTATTCCCGCAAACGCATTATGCCCCCTCCCTCCCTTCCTATTGCTTGGGTGGCGATATATTTTTTTTAATTAAAGATAAAAAAATCTCACTTACCTGTAAAAAATTTTCTCTTCTGAACCCTTTCCTTCGTACTCAAAAACGCATTTTAAAAAAAAATGCAAAAGGTTTTTCCCTCCCACAAGTTTGTTTATTTGAAAAAAAAAAAAATATGTATTCAGTCAAATATTAGACCTAATAACGAACAAATTCCATTTAGGTTTTTGAAAATCGCACGACAGGGAAAAAAGTTCGAGGGAGTTGAATAATTTTCCTTTCCCTACCTCCCTCCCCTCCCCTAATGGGCTCATTTAGCACTTTTTTTATTTGATTATCTGGAAGATCTTATCATTTTAAGACCCTGTGCAAAAAACTAGAATTTTGTGAGACCTATAAATCGTCTAAAAAAAATCATCGAGTATCGGCCGTGACGTCACTTGATAGAAATCCGCTAGTAGAAGCAAATTAGCAAATTAGCAAATTACAATTCTTTTTATTTTGTTTAGCTGTGGTGCACATGTCAATTTATATATCATTTTATTTATTTATTTTATTATTGCATTACAAATAAATAATTCACTACGTAACAGATACGCGTCTGAGCGCACGAGTGACGTAGCGGCCGGCTGTTCCGGCTAATGACTTTCTGACTCTGTGTTTTTATTTTGGGAGAACGGTCTCTAATAAGTTAAACCGTAAGCTATTGATATGCATATCAGGCGATTTCAAAATTAAATTGAGTTAAATTAAGTGTTATTTTAGAATTGGAGTAATAATTAGTATACACAGGGAAAAGATGAGAAAAAACCCTGTTTCAGCTGTCAAGCGATAAAATCAGTTATTTGCTTTGTGGTAAGCAAATTATTTGATGGTATTATAGAGTTCAGCGAGGGGTCAGGGGGGTTTCAAGGAAGGGTTATAGGTTATTTGGTTTTTAAGGAATATGGTTGTTCTCAGGGGTAGTGAGTTTTAAGGGTTAAAGTTATGTCAGTCAGCTAGTGGAATGTCGTAAATTGGTAGTCTTTCATGTATGTATTTGTGCGTATGTTGTATGTTGTGTCTTCGTCTTATGTTTGTTATATTCTGTGTGAGTGGTGAATTAAATATTTTATACATGAAGAATCGTTGTGCTGTTTCGTCGATGTATTCTCTCATCATTTGCACCCCCGTAAGCCTATGCAGATCTGCTATGGTTATGTACCTGGGTGAATTAGTTAACAGACGCAGCAATTTATTTTGCGTTCTTTGCAAGCGTAAGCACTGCGCATCTGAAATTATATTCCAAGATGCGCAGGCATATGTAAGAATAGGTCTGAAAATAACTTTGTATAAGCAGACTTTGTTGTCAATAGATAATTTGCTACGTCTGTTAACTAGCGGGTACAATTTACTGAGTGCCGCATAGACTTTGTTAATGACTTTAGTTACATGGGGTGCAAATGTTAGTCTCGTGTCTAGCGTAAGTCCAAGTAGGTTAACTGTTTTTCGTTCCGTGATGTCGTGGTTGTCAAGTTTGAGTTTTGTTATTGTCTTTGTGTTAGTAAATTTTCTGTGAAAGGTCACAATTTCCGATTTGGAATGGTTGATTGCGACCTTCCACAGTTTGTAATATTTTAATAAATTTATAGTGTGATATCTTATTTTTTGTGTTGCAGTCTGTCCATAGAAACTATTGGCGTACAGTGTAGTATCGTCAGCGTAAAGTAACAAGTTGGTGTTAGGATAGGTTGGGATATCTGAAATAAATAAGTTAAAGAGGATGGGGGATAGTATGGAACCTTGAGGTACCCCCGCTGAAAGTCTATACGACTCTGAATAGGTATTGTTCACCCGGACCATTATTCTCCTGTCCCAAAGGTAATTTTTAATGAGGGAAACCAAATACCCGGGTAGTCCACAAACGTACTGGAGCTTGTAGACCAGCCCGTTATGCCACACAGTATCGAAGGCGCGTTCAATATCCAAGAGCAACATAACAGTACACTGCTTCTTGTTGTATGAGTCTATTACGTCCTGCACCACTTTAACCAGGGACAGCGTTGTGCTGTGCCCCTCCCTGAAGCCAAACTGTTGCACCGGTATCAAGCGGTGTTTCGCTAATTTTTTGCGTAGAAGTCTCAATAACTAGCGGCTAGCTGCAGCGCGTTATTATAGTTTCACAATATTACAAATCGTTAACTTAAGCAGTGTGTTTTGAAACTTATGCGTGTTTGTGAAGAATTTCAGTTTATCAACTATTTGCACCGATTTATATTACTATCCTCTGACGTCACGATGTTGGTCGCACCATGCTCTTTAAAAGTCATATATTTCGAAAACCACATATCGGATTCATGTGAAATTTTCAATATCGTCTAATTTTAAGCAATACTTTATCCACAAGAAGTAACAACTACTAAATGAAATTCATTAAATGAGCCCATTGGCCAACCACCCCAATCCTCCGGCTCTATCAATTCTTATCCATTTCACCTACCTCAAAAAAATATCATCCCCCTAACTTCTTTTTTTCGTAAAAAAATTAAGGAATTACTTTTTTGTGTATTAGTGATTTTGAAAAAGATACCAGATTATGCGCTTCCGCGAGATCTTCAATTTCTAATTTTACTTTTTTTTCTTCAGATCAATAATAGTGTTATCGTGGAAAAACGTGTTTTTGCGAATTTTAAATGCGAATTTCTCCGCCACCCCGTGTGATTAAGCTGAACTAAGTTGATAACATGATAAAAGAGAACGCGTGTAACCGAATTGTCAAAAAAAAAAAATTAAAAAAAGTTGGTTTCAAAATTCCTCTTTTTCTCGCCAGATCCGCTCCAGTATAATTATTACTTCCACATCCAGTGGAAGTATAGTAACGACAAAAAAATTTTGAAAATTTTTGTTGTTCAAATAGGCTTAGAACGTCATGAAACGTCGACATTTTAAATTTGAGGGGAAAATATCTGTTTGTCTGTTGGTCTGTCGGTCTGCCTGTCGGTTTGCCCGTCGGTCTGTAACTTTTTTGTGCGCACGTTTACTCTGCTCTGGAACCGTTTAAGATATTGACTTGAAATTTGGTACACGTATGTACTTTAACGGGATCTGGAACTAGATTATATTTTCATCTCATTCCGTCGAAGGGTTGGGGGGTAAAATGATGTAAATGGGGGGTAAATAGGTAAATCAAGCAGGGTCCATAAAATTGGCATTTAGTGTATATCAGAGAAGCTAAGGTTTCAAAAATTTTTTTGGCATTAACCACCCCCATTACCACCCAAGGACTTAAAATATTTTTTTACTTCATCCACCCCCACTATCGCGTGGGATATCGTTTTATGAGTTTTTGGGGTAGACGATTTCAAATATTATATTATTAGACTTTTATAAACAATTATTTCCACATACAAAATTTTTTAGTTATGAGAGGCTTGGACAGAAAATCTTTATGTGGAAGTAGTGATTCCTTCGGCAGCGGATTATTAAATTTCGAATTACCGTTAAACAATTTATTTTACGTTTTACTATTATTCTGTGGACGAATAGATAAATATTTTTACTTTTTTCTTTCTCATTTTTTGATTTATTATTATACCTACCGTACGATCCTGTTGTAGTAGTTATACTCTGCGTTTGCTTGTATTTATCTCAATTTTATCTCGGTTTATATATATTGATGTGTTTATAACATTTTTAGAGTGTATTTTTTTGCATTATATTTTCTGTAGTTTATTTTTAGCAACTTTTTTAACGCAATAACAATTATTGCGTTAAAAAAGTTGCTAAAAATAAACTACAGAAAATATAATGTTTATATAGGTATTTTACTTAAATATATTTTTAAGATTTATATTATTAGTGCAGTAACCTGGTGATCTCACTTCGGACTAATTCTATAACAGTTTTAAATTCAAATATTATTTATTGAATAGTTTGATTCAAAATGGGTCAAATATGAAATACTGGAAAGGATTTAGGGGTTGAGGGTAAGTTTCACCCCAACTCAGGAATTTCGAAAAAAAAGTCACTATTGGAATGTGTAGATCGTCGAATTCTAATCCAGAAGAAACCTATAAAATTATTTTTGCTTTAATACCCACAAAACGTTGATTTTTAAGCAAAAAACACTGATTCTACAAAGGTTTCAAGCAAATTACCCAAAGAGGTTAACATTTGTCATAACAAAAAAGTTAGCTTATGAAATAACGAAAATAGTCCATGAAATAATAATTTGTTTAGGCTCATCGTTACCGACATACAGTTAATATGAAGGTGCATATGAACTTGGCCCTGAAAAGATAACGCTCTTCATACAGTCATAACTCTGGCTTAAAAAAAACCTTTTAACATGTACCTTGAACCAAATTAGAACTTATTACAGTAGCTTAAAATTTTATATTGGCAAGTTTTGATATCTGCAAAATCAAAAATGATACAAGGAAAATAAAGGCAGAATTTTGTTTTTTTATACAAAAAAGTACCCATTTTTTGGTTTCAGTAAATTCCAAATTGAAAAATAAATTCTAAATCGTATTTTATGTTAGTCCTAACTATTATGTATACGCTCAAATTTTTCACAAATAATGTATTTTGAACATTTTTTAAAAAATGATTTTTTTTAAGGTTAAATAACTTAGCAGGGAAGCATCTCACCTGAATGTTACTAGAGGTCAAAATTATGGCAATAAACTAAGGAAAACGATGCATTTAAGATAAATATAGAAAAACTGCAACCTCTGTACCTGAACTTAAGGAGAATTAAAAGACCTTCAAAATGCTTTTTTTGGTGATTTTTAGTGTTACCGAAATTTTCTCGTTTTAGCAAATTATGATATTACTCGTTTGGCGGTAAAATCCCGCAATATTTTTAATTAAATATAAAGGAATAATCATATTAAAGGGTTCAATCTCTATATAGTTAATAAAATTGGAAAATATTACTTATTGTTTTATTAATTTGCTACACCTTAACACAAAAACCCTATCCAAATTCGTAATCAGCAACCCCAAAATCATAAATAATGTTAGTTTCATTAATACATTCCCTTTATATCTATCTTTTAACTTTACGGGTGGTATTCACCCTCTTAGTGGTAAGAGCAATTACTTTTCTTATTAGGGGATACATTTTATGTCTCAAAATGTATAAATCTGCTAAGAAAGTCCTAATTTCTCAAAATAAACAAAAAATAATTAATTTATTCATTTTACGCCTTTTATATCAGCCATATTGAGAGTGCAACATAAAGGCTTTAATTTCTGACTTCACATTCGTAATCAGCGACTTCAAAAACATAAATGTTATAAGTTTAATTCACTTATTCTCAGTACTTCCTTAATTATTATTGGTTTTTTGAATTTGGGGGTGATTTTCACCATCTAAGAGCAATCATTTTTCTAATTAGAATATAAGTTTTATATCCTAAAATATAAGAACTTGCAAAAAAAGTTCTACCTACTTGTTCAAAACAAACAAAATATAGCTAATTTTTCCATTGTACCCCTATTATAGGTGCAGTTGCGAATTTTAAAATTCTGACTTCAGATTCGTAATCAGCGACCTTAAGAACATATACATGAATTTTTTCAATAACTAAGTCTTAATACTTGAGTCAGTATAAAATTTTGAAATTCAGGAGTCGTTTTCACCCCCTTAGGAGTAAAAGCGCATCTATTCCTTTTTCATATTTGAAGCTGATACTCTAATGTTTAAGAATCCGCGAAAAATATCCAAGCCGCTATAGAATTAGTCCGAAGGTTGGGTGCTTTTTGACACAAAGTGACTGTACTAGATATTTATAGTTGCTATAAAAAAATTTGTATTATATTTTATTTGCATACTATAAATATTTTACTGTATTGTTGCAGTTTTCTTTCTGACATGCTATAACACATATAACATCAAATAAATGTCTGTCTATCTATCTATAATACATTATTGAACTGATTAAAGGATTGATGGCACCAGTGACAATCGATAGGTAATACGGTTCTAAATGGTTGGAAAAAATGCGAGTATATCTGTTGTGGAATAAACACAAGGTAATAGTGGTAAAAATGACCACAAAACATGAGTTTCACTATATTTCAGTAAAATACCCGGAAAATTATGCGACATACGACAAAAGGTTATAAAAGCAATTTTGTAGAGTACATTTGTTACAAAGTTTCCCTCATAGTCATTATAATAGAATCCATTGGTTTTCAGGCTATACTCCATCAGAATTACAGTTCAAAATTGCAGATTATTTGCATTTTTTGCATAATTTTGATGCTAATTGCAAACTAACAATTGAGGTGAAAAAAATGATTTGCATACTCATTTTCTATTAGCATAATGTAACAATAAATCTTCTGGCTTTAGTGTTAGTATAGGAAAAATAATTTTCAATTGATAAAAATACACAGCTGTCTAAAACTTTTCCGTATAAATAATTTTAATAAAATTTATTTATTTATTTGTTTATTTAAGGTAAAACTGCCCAGGCAGATAAAAATTCAATTAAAGAACTGGAAGTTGCAAGTAATAGAAACACCAAATAGACATCACAATTAATTCTAATTAAACATTTAATCAATAGCAGGGTACGTAGTACAATATATCACTATAATTATCTCAAAAAAGAAAAAAAGTACTAATAAGTGGGGCCCACACGCTTAACCTAATATAAACAACATATCTTACAAACTAATAAATATACAAATGGTCATATATGAGGAGCGTGTCAACAAAATAACTGCATGTGACCCAAGGCACGATAACACCTAAATGGTTCAAACCAATTGAGATTTATTGGTACAATAAGGTCAAGCTATTTAATTAGCAACATTAGCAACAATTAACGTTACACAAAATATGTTAAATATTTACTGAAATTTACTAAAATAGTTATGAGCAGCACTTTACCAAAATTACTGAATTATTGAATTAGTTACGTGCAAAATAAGACCAAAATGTCACTAAAAATCATATACTAGTTATGACGAACGGTCCTGTCCGCTCTCTTGACTCGGGAAAACAACCCCTAATTATTATTACGGTACGGTGGACGTAATATTCATGTATCGGATCACACGTTAGAATAGGTAATGTGATTCCGCTTACCTTTAGTAGTGTCTAGATACCTTAGACAATCTATGTGGAGCCTGAGGTACGTGGCGAGATCCCCAGTACCATTCAAACACAAGATGGCAAGTAATAATCCATCAGCTGGGCACCATACTCCGGACTAGAAGTCGAATCCAGAGTCAGACTGGAAGTCCCTCGTAAAGTGTATAACGTGTCGTAGAAATTCCAAGTAAAATCGTAACGTATCAACTCCAAATAACCATAAACTATCAAACGGATATCAATGCTCGTACTTAACAAATAGCTTTAACAACCAGACAACAACCAAACGAGTAAACAAACCAACAAATAAGTAACCAACAAACAAACAAACAGCCCTGCAATAAAATAAATAACCTAAGTTACAAATCTATTTCAACTTTAAGTGGGTTTTCAGAGACGTACCTGAGTTGTGATGCGGGCTGAAAGAGGTCCTTTGCCGTCAAAATGGCACTCCAAAGTCTTGCATTTAGACGACGCCCCGTGCTTTATAAAATTGACTTAATCCGGACAAATCCGTAGCTGTATTTCCCAAAACGATACTCAAAACCAAATGAAAATACGACTAATCTTGACGTGATGAATACTAAATCCCATAAATGGAGCAAAACTTACAATATTGCTAAAACTCATATTCAGACTTCACAATCTTCTAGCACGCCATGACCAAGATAAAAATGTCCCCATATCAAAAATCAAGTTCTCACTTTCGACGGTACGCTCAGAATTTCCACTTTACGGTATATCCCACAACTTCGTTTATATCCACAAATATACTATATAATATAATATACTCCGAAGGCCATCCTCTCATAAATCTACCCACCAAATGAAGATTTACTCAACAATACTGGCCATTGTAGAAACTTTAAAAGGGCATTTTTGCAATGCACTCTCTTAATGAATATATGAACGCACTCACTTCCTGTATCAAAGCGCATTTAATGGCCGACGTGAAACGTCAGGTATTGCTATTATGCAACCAGTTATACTCTATTAATATCTATTTGGCGAGGGACGGTACCAATATGCTTAAATGCACAATAAAATATGTGAAAATAACGAAGGTAGTACCTAAAATTCTAGCAATTACTAAATGGGAAAATAGACTATAACAGTATTACCTTATAATAACGTAGACTTAAGGGGAAAAATATTCAAGTGAATCACGACCCACCTGACGGGTGTAGTTGAGGGAGAAATTAGGAGCAGCATGCTGCAGTTCGATTTAGCGCGCTTTTTACTATACAGGATGCATCACGGTTAGTGGTCTATTAGACGCTTCCAAAAAACCACAAATAATTTGAAGCTGAAAATTCAGGAAGAGGGATTTCAGGCGCTCTATTCAATGAAAATAACGCCACGTATGTGACACTTTCAGTTATATCGGAAGTTGACATCAACTTCCTTATTTTAAATGACGTACCTTATTTTTATTGCCGGATTACAATTCTATTCATTATTTTAAGGTAGGTAATAAAAAAACAATAGTAAATTTCGATAACCTTATGTCTATGAGAGATGGAGTTTATGTGGGCTCAAGCTACAAATACCCCACATTACACAGGGTGACATGAATATGAAGTCCAACTTCGACAATTTCGACCTCCATTAAATCCCGTATTTCAAATGGAACATACTGTATTTTATAATCATATTCTCTAGCCTCTTATATTATACTTGAACCTATGTGCATTTCTTACAACTGTACGGTTATTGGGTTATTTAAAGTTATTTAGAAAAAATATTAAATTAACATCAATATCGACAATAGTGTGGCATGGAGAACACAGTTACATATTTACAATAATTTTGTAAAAGAATCATAGTGGGTTGATTAAAGTTGCTTAAAGTTCTTCAGACATGGTAAAAAGTTCGGTTTATTCGTATTTTGTACACACTTGCCCATTTTTTAAAATTTCATTAAAGTGTGTGTTTATGTATAAAAACACGCCACACAGAATATCAGCTTTTAAATCGCAGTACTTACTTTGCAATAAATAATTAAAGTTGAAAATGTTGAGATCACCCTAATTAATAGACTGGGCTGCGGTTGGCTTTGAGACGTCCGCATATTCGGTCATAAGGCTTTTGTTTTTTATGTTAGAGAAAAAATAAAAAAAGTGTCGGAAAGTTCAACCAACCCTATTTACATAAGCTGTTTACGAATTTTTCGAAAAAAAAAAAACGATAATTATCGAGATATTTGAGGAAATGTTGGAAATCACACGTTTTCCTATAGAGTGTATGTAAATCTTAAAAAAATGATTTTTCTCAGAAACCTTTGTTTCGAAGGACTGAGATTAACGGAGTGTGAAAGTAGTACATGATATTAAGTGGACATCGTATATGAGATCGATTTTAGTTAATTACCGATTAATTACGGTGACAATATGGAGAAATCTTACCGAAGAAAAAAAGCCCCAAATCCCGCAAAATTCCTTCATTTTTGTCGGAATTCAAAAAATAAAAAAAACAGTTTTAGCAAAGGTAATTCTATTTATTAAAAATAAGCTAGAGTAGTCTTTTGGCGTAGGAGCCAAGATCAAAAAGTTGCCAACTGTAGAAGCTCAAAATTTGCGATTTTTTGCCATACATGGCCAACATTTCAGTAGTTATCTCCGAAACGAAAGAAAATTTCAAAATTCTGATGATAGCAAAAGATTCGTAGTGGAAAATACTCGTTTGGCCTTATTTTTTATTTCGAGTCAACCACCACCGTTTCGGAGATATCTGCGAAATATAGCAAAAAACAGCTTACATTTCGGAGTCAAAAAAATTGTAAAAACATGCAATTTTGGCACGTTCATATTTTTAGAAAAACACCATTGGGACGGCCGTGTGATGTCGCGACGTAAAGCGGAAGTCTTCCAGATAAACCTGATCGTAAATTGCACGGCGAAATTCAAAAATTCGGCTCGGCACGAACGAATCAAAAGTAGCATTTTATGACATTTCAAAATATTGAAGGTGTTTTTTCAACGAATACGTTTAAATTTTAGATTAGGTTATGTTCAGTGCTAATTGTTTCTGACAAATGCGCATGCGCATGCGCATGCGAAATTATCAAAGCCAAAGCAGAATCGGTGTCGCTTGACGCCATCATCCGACTTTCTCCATCTGACGTCAAGTTTCAGGAGTGGGTAAAATCCGGCAGATTTTAATCGCTTATATTTCTGGAAGAGATTTTTGTTTTAATTTCTTGTTGTCTATGTGGCTTTTAATGATGTTAGTTTACGATTATGAATATTTTAAATCAATTTTATTTTTTGGCCAAGTTCCCTATTAAATCAAGCAAGTTAGAGTCCATGAAATTGGGATTTACTGTACGAGAAGATTAGGTTTCTAAATATTTTGGTATTAGCCAACTCCACTATCACACCGATTACCAACCCACCACGATATTAAAGGGAGAGAAACAAATAAAATTGTGATTTAGTACGTGTACAAGAACCAAAGACCTCAAAAGTTGTTTTGACATCTAGCCGAGACGACAGAGAACATTTTATAGTGAAACCCACAAAAATTTGCAAACTGATTTTTTTTTTTAATGAGTTCGTGAAAGTGTATAGAATAATATCCTGAAAAGTTTACATTTTTCTCGGATGCCGAACATAAAAAAAAGTGAAAAAAAAAATTTTATCCATTTTTTCCTCGATTTTTTCAAAATTTTGAAATTAAGTCAAGGTAGGAAAAAATAAAAATACAGATGGATAGATTACGTCTTTCTGAACAAAAAATATGCTAATAAGATTTATCGCTAAAGCCGCGGTATTCCTGGAAAAAAATAGTGAAATAACTTTGTCACTCTGCGTGGCCAGCGCACGGTTAAATGCATACTATGGAACCTCTAAAAATTCTTAGCTGTTCTATCTAGTAAAATAAAGCTTTTTTTCTCTTTCTAATTACACGTTTTAAACATTTTTCTTAGTGAATAGAAGGATAAATAGTGAGTATGGAGGGAAAAAATATATTTATCAATGCATACACAGACACCACACATAGCCGCTGAATCGCTCGCATGAATTTTTACGTGCCTTTACTGAATTGTATTTATTACAATTCAGCTATATCCAATGGATTCCTTATACATTTGTTAATGTATTGGAAAAGTTCCAGAATTTATATTCAAAACAATCAAAGATATTTTCATGATTATAAGGATGAGATCGTGAAAATCGCAATTTCTTATCATGGTCTGATTGATCATATTTTCGAAAAAATTCATTCAAGTAAACGATTTTGTGTTTGAACATTCGAAAAATATACATTTTTTCCGAAATAGTGATATTTCATTTTTTCCAATGGGGTCAATTTCTCGACAAGTTATAGCCTCCAATATATATATTTATCAACAAAAAAATCATCAAACAAGGAAATTAAAATGATCTGAGATGTACTTTTTTTTTAATCCTCGTTGCTAAAACTTAATAAACCATAATAATCATGAAGTGTACATACTTTTCAACAGTTCTCAATGAAGAAAGAATTTTTTTGAAGGGATTTTATTTTTTTCTATATTGTTTATTGCGACGATTGAATTCGGCCATGATAACATATATATGTATATTTTTCCCATCCATCCCTTGCTTGTATTGTTTAAAACAAAAAAAGCATCAGAAAGCTACAATTTCCATCTTTTAAATGAACCAACACCCATATGCATTGAACAAATTCTGATTTAGTGACATGTAATTCAGTGTGTCGGTGTCCCAGTCATGCGTATTCAAGCGCGTGCACACATGGATCTCGCTCCGAGTTATAACGTTACACTTGACTATTTTTTTCCGGGAAAACCGTGACTTTAACGATAAATTCTGTTAGGACATTTTTTGTTCATAAATACGTGATCTATCCATTTGTATTTTTTATTTTTTTCAATTTCAAAATTTTGAAAAAATGGATGGAAAAAATTTGTTTCTCTTTTTTTTTGTGTTCTGCATCCGAGCGAAATGTAAACTTTTCGGGATATTGTTCTATACACTTTCACGAACTCATTAAAAAAAAGTTTACTTAGTTTGCAAAATTTTGTGGGTAAATACCTTGATCGACTGGGCTAATCAGTCACCCCACTATCACCCACACTCCATTATTAAAGTGAGTATAAAAATTAAATTGTGATTTAGTGTGTATACAACATCCAAAGGTTTCAAAAATTGTTTTGGAATAAGCCATATCCACTAGAAAGAATGTGAAACAAGTGATTCTTTAGGTGGCATTTTTTAAACTTATTATCCGTAATATAATATGTCTCTAAAAATTTGAAATTAGAATTTGTAGATGTAGATTGTAGATTGTTTAAGGGGTCGCTTGGCCCTGGGTTGGCCTTTCTTCACCTCGACCTAAAAGGTCTTTTGTGAGTTACCCTGCATCTAGTTGTTACCCAGGATTCCAAGACTTTTTGCAAAGCTTGCGATTTTCCTGGGGGCTAGTTTCCCTATGTCTTCAGGCGTTAATTCCGCCTGTTCTAGGTACTTTAGCCTAATGCGGATTAACACCTTGCATTCACAAAGTATATGTTCCGCAGTTTCAGTTGCAGCTTCACAGTATCTGCATTTGTCATCTTCTGCCATGCCCATGTTCTTGAGATGGTATCTCAAGGGGCAATGGCCAGTTAGAAGGCCTGTGATCAGCCTTAAATCGGACTTTTCCAGTTCGAGAAGCCTTGTGGCATTCTTTGTAGAATAGGTTATAAACCTTTTTGCTTGTCTTTGTCCTGGAGTGTTCCTCCAGTAGGACTCTTTTTGTTCCTTTTCCCATTTTAGGACCTCCTCCGTTATGTGTCCCCTGGATAGGCCACAGAACGGTTCGGGTCCAAAAAACGGGGCTTCAGCCCCTTTTCTTGCGAGGCTATCAGCTAATTCGTTGCCTTCTATCCCCTCATGCCCTGGCACCCACATCAAGGTAACCTTGTTGTTTTTTGCCAGTTGCTTCAGGGATTGTCTGCATTCCCAGGCAATTTTTGACTCAAAGATATATGACCTGAGAGCCTTTAATGCTGCCTGACTTACTTGGAAAAGAACATATCGGAGATGTTTACATTTGCTTAATTGGCATAAAAAGTTAAGCTGGCGCATGCGGTCAAAGTTACGCTTTTTTTGCTTTCGGTTGAAAAATTAGGAGACAACGGCAGGTACAAAAGTACCGCCGAAGGTTGATGTTTTTGTGTTATCGACGGGTTTAATTAAATACCTTTTATATCTACTTGTTGTTGTAGAGTTCACTGGCATTAGATCAATGTCTTTCTGACTTGTTTTGCTATTTTTGTAGTATGATTAAAACCAGAAAGTCACTTCTACTCTCTCCAGCTTTGCTGCTGATATGGTTGGACCGTGTTACGTCAGATTGGTTAAAGTTATAGGCAGCGCATTCCTATAAAAAATAAGGTAAGGTAATTCTTTTGGTCATATTTTTTTAGGTTTTCATTTTTTTAACTCCTTTCGGTGGAACAACCTACTGATAAATTTTTCGCATGCTGTGGTAAATCACCCTCTATAACTTCTAGTGTATATTGCATGGTTAATTAAAAAACGTAGATAACTCACGTTTTAGGGTAACTCACTCTTACGTGAATTATTTGCTCTGGACAACAAATATACCTGTATCTGTTGTCTAGAGCATTTTTTGTCATTTAAGACCGTATCGATTGTTATGGTTTTGTCAATTGTTATTAGGGATTGCAATTTACCCAAGTTTTAATAACCGGTAAATCGGTAAATAAAAAAGTAAATAACCGGTTAACCGGTATTTACTGGTAATTTTTATAATGAGGGATTAGGGTGGCGAAAATGGCAATTGTCTTTTTCGATGTACAAAATTATCTAAATTTAACAAAAAAACATTTGTATATGCGTATATTTATAGTTATTTATGTACCAAGGATCGTAAGTGCCTTTTTTTGGTCGAGAATACAGTTTGCAAGCCGAGGCCCGTAGGGTCGAGGTGTGCAAGTATTCAAGACCAAAAAATCGCACTGTACGACCCGCGGTGCATATTACATTTTTCGTCATATCATGAATCATTAAACTAGAAAAAAACTTGAGAAAAACTAGTGGAAAACTAATACTTAAGCATTTGAGTAAGATTTCATACTTGCTAATAGTAAAGGTAGCGATGCTTGGAATATCCATGGCAACCGTCAATAAAATAAATTTAGGACTCTGCTTCTATTCAAATGACAACTACAGTCAAGATGAATTAAATCATATTATTATAATTAATAGTTCTGAACATTTTTGAAAATTACGTCGGATATCGAATATAGAAAATTATGAAAAATAACGACCCGTTGTCAATGGCAACAAGTATTTGGTACACAAAGCGCCACTTACTGTTGACAAAACAATGGAATTAGAGTATACTTTCGAGGGAGGTATGACGAAAATATAATGAACAAACAAAAGGTTTTTATCAAAAGGAGAAAATTTAAATGAAATAAATTTAAATAAATAATTATTCTATAAATAACAAAAATATCAACTTAAATAACAAAAATTATAAACATAAACTCAAATAGGGCGTTTACTGAATACCTAATCTAAAAATACAATATTTTTTAAAAATAACTCGTTAAAAGTTTTGGTTTTTCAAAGCTATATCTGTTAGTTGTCTGATATTTGTGCATAGAATACCAACAGCTGAAGATGCCCTTCCTCAATCGATATTGGTGGATCGATAAGTTAATAAGAATTTGTAATAACATACTTCTAAATGTATTCCGCGGATATTTGCGGCAGTGAAATATTGCATTTCTTAGAGCTTGGTGTTTGGATTTTACTTTTTATAATATTATTTATTTATTATTAAAAGTGCTCAGCTTTGTGTTAGTCAGTCTCTATTTAGTGAATACTAGTCACTGACATAAATAGAAACGTTGAATACGTGACATATCGTAAGTTCAGAATTTACCCAAATAACCGGTAAAAAATTAAAATAACCGGTAATTATCGTCATGTGTTTTTTGTCCTGATAACCGGTTAACCGGTATTGCAATCCTTGATTGTTATTATTAATTAGCTTATTATATAGATCGTAAAAATTTCTAAACCTAAATCAAATTAATAGTCCACGCAAATTAGATATTTTAGAAGAAATAATTTATAAAGTAATTTTATATCACTTAGAACTTGATTTGCTTTTTAAAAACTTTTATTTTAACTTTTACAAATTATTTATATGATTTTATATGGTTGAAAATATGTAGATATAATTAGTACAGAGATTAAATGAATACTGAACGCAAATGCGTCTGTTGGTCATATTTATAAGGTTTGATATCAACGTAGGCACAGCATTCTGGGAATTGTTGCCGTGCCAGCGTTTCACATGAGAAGTCTAGGAAGTTGTTATCGCTTAGGTGATAAATGTATCAAATTATATCACGTACCATGATAAGAATATAAAGTTACTTATTTAGATAAGATACTTAGATATTTGAATACATTGATGTGGTTTGTTTAGCATATAACAACTCCCTTTCTTTTTGAAAAGTCGGTGTTATTCACCGACTTTTTGGGAAAAATCGGTCATTTCTTCCTCTTCTGTAGGTAGATGAGGTCTTCTTCTCAGGAGGGTGCCAATTCTTTTCAGCATCTCATTAGGGGTGGCGTCCTTGGATTCCTTACAACCACAGCATCTTTTCCTGCATTTCCAGGCGATGAAGGCGGCTAGGAGACAGATGGACAGACCAATAACTGTATACATGCTTAAAGAAAAATGTTTAGTTATAAATGGCTCGTTTATTAGTTTGTCTAAGTCTCTAGAGTATTGCTCAAGTTTGTGGTTGGCTATGTCTAGATTTTCGACATTTAGATGATCGAACTGGAGAGGTTCCAACTTGGGTAGCTGGAGTTTTTCGGGAATGTCACTACAACAGTCATAGGGTATAACCACTGGATGTGAATTGTCCGTAATGTTGATGGTATTGCGGCTTTCTGCTTGCACTTTTGTTATACCGACAAACGCGTAACAGTCCGGGTGGAGTTTTAATATAGAGTTCTTATTAACACTGGTGATTTTTGTGTCCATTTTATTACAGTTTATGGTGATGTGAATGGGTTCAGAGACAATTATTAACCACACATTGCCTTGTAGTTTCTGAACGTTATAACCTTGTCCATAGACGAGGGAACTTACACAGTTTTCTGGGATTTTTCTGAAGTTTTTCAGTAGCTGGGCTTCGCATGCTGCACTGCTGTCGATCGGGTAGGCGTAGAGGTCTGAGCATAGTTTCTTATGGGAATCTAGTTGTTTGCATGTACTCAGGTCCTTGACGGGGATGTACATTAGTGAATCATCGTTACGCGCAATGAATTTTTGTGAGAATGACAAGACATGGTGAAGGCCAGTTCTGTTGTCTAGTATAGGGATAGGATACAAATGATACAGGGTATAGAGTTGTTGTTCTACTAGTGGTATTCTTAGAACGAAAACAAGATCTGATTTTGATTGAAAGGCTTCTAGTTCGATAATTTCTAGGTATTGAGGAATTTCTGAATATTTTACCGGTAGGGGTAGATTATTTTTTACTAAGTTTTGAGAGATTTCCTGAAGTGCAGTAATCAAACTTTCTGGTGAAATAATTGAAGAGTGTATTATTTTCAGACGAGCAAATGTGATCGCGTTCAAAATGTCATCAAGGTTGCTCTGGAGGTACAAGTAACTTTCAGTCAATTTTTCACATGTTTCGATAAATTTTAGTTCGGCTTGAACCAGTGCAACTCTATCATTTACTTTATGCAATCCGATTTGAATCTTTTTCATATCCTCGTTAAACGTTACTATATTAATTTGCATGTTTTGAACCGTTTCGTTAAAGGTTTTTATGACGGTAGAGGTAACGGATATTTGATTTTTCAGGAGGTTTTCTATTTGATGTTGATCTTTGTTTAATTTATTGATACTGTCTGTGAAGAATTGTCCATCTTCAGCATCTAGATTGCCGGTAATTGCTTTAAATATACTACCCGCTCCATTTAATATACCACGCTTGAATCGTTTGGTGTTAACAAAGATTTCTTCAAATTTTACTTTGAGGGAATTTGACACTTGGTTTAAGAGTGTTACGTGTGTTTTGACTTTGACTAGGAATTCTTTTGTTTCGCGTGTATCGGGGGTGAATATATTGACAATTGATTCTAAGATTTTGTTGTTGTTGATAAAGGCTTCTTCGAGGCTTGATAGATTTTTATGGACTAGCAGAGTCCATTTATTATTGGAAATTATTATCCTCGTTTCGTCGTGGTAATAGACTCCGACGGTGTTATTGATGGGTGTTATTTGGTACTGGGACATGGCTGCTCCGATCAGCAAGGTGAACCTGTAAGGCAATTTAGGCTTCAATATATGGTTTTAACCTGTCAAAGTTAGCTTTAGTTTTTTGTTTTGTTTTTTTGTTAAGGAGGGTGGCTGAGTTTTTGTGAAGTTCCAAAATCTCAAATGGCCCGTTATATTTATTACGTAACTTATCGGTGATTTGGGATTCTTTTAAATACACCTTTTGACCAATCTGATATTCGGGGGTTTCCTTTGAAACGTGGGCGTCGAACCGAACTTTCGCTTTTTGTTTTTGTGTTTCAGTTCTGGCGCGCGCGACTTTATAATAATAAGACAGGCGATTATTTAAGTCTCTGACGTATTTCGTGACTAGTTCTTCCTGATTATATAGCGTCTCAGGTGGTCTACTGGACGTGTGTCCGAAAACTAACTCGTAGGGTGTAAATCCGTGAGTTTTATTAGTAGAGGTATTATAGCATATTATCGCGTAAGGTAATATGTTGAAGGGGCGTTCGTCAGGGTGTTCTGCCACGTGTGCTCGGATCATTTCCAACAAGGTAGCGTGGAACCTTTCTAAGGAACCATTAGATTGGGGGTGTCCGACACTAGACTGCGTTACTTTGATGTCATAGAGGAGACATAAATCTTTTAGGATGGCGTTATCGAATTCTCGGCCATAATCGCAATGAATTCGAAGGGGTGTTCCGAAGTGCTGGAAGTAAACGAGCAGAGTGTTTGCGATTGATTTTGCTGATTTATCTTTGATAGGATACGCTTGAGTGAATTTTGTAAGTTCGTCGCGTATAGTAAGTGCGTAATTTTTCGTTGGGACTTCTAGGACGTCTATGTTTATACGTTCAAAAGGGGATTTAGGCGTCTCCGTAATTACGAGAGGGTTATCTAAATTTTTGCGACAGATTTTTGTTTCTTGGCAGATTTTGCAGGTTTTTATGAAATTTTCGACGTCTTTTGTCAATCCTTTCCAATTGTATTTCTCTCGAATACGACGAATAGTCTCATTTATTCCGCGGTGGAGATGAGCTTTGCCAGTATGATGCTGGTCGATAATAATTGGGATTTCGTCGTCACTGGGTGTTTTAGTAACGTTTTGACATATTTTAAGTTTCACGTCTTTTTCCGATAAAAGAAATGACAAAATTTCGAGAATAGGAAGTTCGACATTGTTTTCGATACAATACGTTTTGGAGTCGTCGAACTCTTCACGACCTTTGTATAGCGAGATGAATAGATTTTGGATTACGGTTTCGGGGTCGTATGGTAGAGCCACGATAAAATAGTTTCTATGTCGCACCGACTTACTCGATAATTTATTTAATTCTAAATCTCGGAAGTCTGCGTTTTCTTCGAACAAGTCTTCAAGGATTTTATAATGAAAATCTTTGAGATTGTTTTGTTGGAAAAAGGTCACTATATTTTTGTTGGTTTTGTCCAAGAGTTGCCCGTTTGAAAATTCAATTTTAGAATAGTCGATAAGTGACTTGGTTTTATACAATTTTACGAAAGTTTCGAATTCGTTCAGGACATCTTCTTGTTCGTTTGTTTCCGTCGTGTCGCTTGTCGTGTCCTGACTATCAGGATCGGGTTCTATTGGAGTTGAGGGAGTTTGAATGGGGTACGTTACTAGTTTTGATTCTGCTTGAAAGTTAGAGGAATCTTGAATGTGATTTATCTTTATGCGGGAAAGAGCGTCAGAATTTTTATTAATGCGGCCTGGTTTATATTCGATTTCATATTCGTACTCTTCAAGCTTCAGTCGCCAGCGTCCTAGGCGGCTACCGGGGTCTTTTATCGAAAAGAGCCACGTTAGAGGCCTATGGTCGGTTATTAGTTTAAATTTCCGACCAAATATGTATGGACGGAAGTGTTTCACGGCCCATACTATAGCTAAAAGTTCACGCTCTATGGTTGAGTATTTGGTTTCGGCTTTACAGAGGGTCCTTGAGGCGAAAGCTATTGGTAAGTCTTTGCCAATGGGGCCTTGTGAGAGCACGGCGCCGATGGCGAACGCGCTTGCATCAGTGGTGAGTAGAAACGTTTCGTCGAAGTTTGGGTAGATAAGTACTGGGGTCGAAGTGAGGGCTTGTTTCAATTCCTCGAAGGATTTGTGACATTCTGAGTCGAAAGCAAAAGGGACATCCTTTTGTAACAATTTGGTGAGGGGCTTGGATAGTTTCGCGAAATTATTTATAAATCTGCGATAATAACCTGCCAACCCGAGGAAGGATTTGATTTCCTTCTGGTTAGTGGGTTGCGGAAAGTTTTGGATGCACTGTACCTTATCGGGGTTTGGTTTTACTCCTTCTTTAGTTATGAGGTGACCCAGGTATGCGACTTCTTTACGAAGGAACTCGCATTTATCAGGTTGGATTTTTAAGTTAGCATTTCGAAGGCGTTTGAACACTTCTGTGAGACGAGAAATGTGTTCGTGAACTGTCGGGGAATATATGATAATATCATCCATATATACCAGACATCTCTCGTTCTGAATGCCCATGAGGATGTTGTCCATAACCCTTTGGAAGGTGGAAGGGGCGTTTTTAAGGCCGAAGGGCATACGAACGAATTCATAGTGTCCGTTGTCTACGCTAAATGCACTTTTCGGGATGTCTTTCGGGTCTATCTCGATCTGGTGGAACCCAGAGGCCAAGTCCAATGTTGTGAAGTACTGGCACTTGCCTAATTGATCCAGGAGATCTGAGATGTTGGGTAGAGGGTATTTGTCTCCTACAGTTAACTCGTTGAGTTTTCTGTAGTCTACAACCACACGCCATTTCGGCTTACCCGAAGCATCAAGTTTCTTAGGGACAACCCACACTGGAGATGACCAGGGGGAGTTAGAGGGACGAATAATATTTTGTTCTAACATTTTGGATACCTGCGTTTTGACTTCTTCTTTGTGTATCTGAGGGTATCGGTACGATTTCGTGAATACTGCTTTCGCATCATTGGTATCTATCGCGTGTTTAATTTCATTGGTGAAAGTTAGTTGGTCACCTTCAAGATAAAAAATGTCCGCGTATTCTAGACAAAGTTGAGTTATTAGTTCATTTTCTTCCATGTTTAGGTGGTCTAGACGGAGTTGGTTTTTTATTTCATAATGTCTGTCTACGCACGTTTGGGAGGTTTCTTCGTCTATATTATTCAGTGAGAAATTTTGGATCGGCTCTAGTTTTAAATTTGAAAAATTAACGGTTTTGGGTACCGCATTTACATTTAATATAGAGGTAATAAATTCACCTTTATCGTCTATCTGAACTATCGCGTTAGGGAGTCTTACCTTGTCTACTTCGGTAGCTAGCAGTATAGCTTCCGTATTGAACAAGTGACATTTAAGTTTGGTAATTTGTTCTATACGTGGTTCAACTGAAATTATATTTGATATATTACGAGTGATATGATTATCTGGATTTGGGTAATTTTGTACCTTTGGCAGACCCTGGTCTGTGACTTTGTGGATCGGGATTGTTTTGAAATTTGTTACAAGTTTTTTGTTTTTTATATCCACTATACAATTGTAGTGTTCTAAGAAATCAGACCCTAGGAGTCCATCGAATTCTATGTCAAGATCACATACATAAATTTTGAATGGTTCATTGTTGTCAAACGGGATAAAGACGGCTTCGTTAATATTTATTTTTTGGTCAGTTATGCCTTGGATCGTAATGTTTTCTGGACATCTCCTACTATAATTTTCACAAATTTTAGGTTTGAATATGGATAGTCCTGCGCCCGTGTCAATTAATAATCTATGCGTGTTAGTAATGTCATAGATATAATACAAATTTTTGGATTTGACAGACAATAAGGGGCTTATAGGAACTGTTGTTCCGGGAAGTTGAGATTTGGGTTGAAATTGTCCAAGTTCATTTTGCCAAATTGGGTTTGCAATACTGTCATCTCGGGGTCTCCGGTTTTGTGATAAGGCGGGTCCGACTGGGCATGTGGGCCTGATCGAAAATCCCGATTATATACAGGTGTTGTATCGAAAGTCGATTCGTCCGTGTAATAATTTTCGGAGGGACTATTAGCAGTATAATAGTCTTCGTTGCTGTTGTCGTATTCCGAAGTATTAGCTGTATAATAGTTCGGACTTGTGTAGGGGTTATTATCAGTATAATATCCCTCGTTGATATTTTCGTAAGGGTTATCGAGAGCGTAATAACTTTGATTTTGTTGCTCTAGATTTTCGGGTTCAGTATTTTGATTGAGATGAAGCGTTTTCCTATTTGAATTTGGTCTATAATAATTAGGGTTAGGTTGAATCGCAGGTGGTCTTGCATTATTGAAATTTGGGTTTGGAGCAATGACCGGTGGTCTTTGTTGTTGAAAGTTTTGTGAGCTTCCGGGGTTTTGGTTATAGTAGTTAGGTCTTGGTTGTTGGAAATTTTGTGAATTTCCAGGATTTTGATTATAGAAGTTAGGTCTAGGATAAATTTGGGGAGTACCAAAATTTGGGGGTCGAGAACTTTGTTGTCTTTGACGGCATTCGTTAGCGACGTGCCCCGTACGTTTGCAAAATGAACAATGTCTTGCAGGTAAGGGGAAATTTTGGTTACGCGTGGGAGTGATTGAACTATTGTTGCGATTGGTTTTTTGAGTTTCAAAGTAGTTTAACTGGAGTTCTTTTCGAACTCTCGTTATTGCTTTTAGCATATTCTCGGGGTCGCTTGCCCTAACAACATGCGCGAGTTTGGGTTCTAGTCCCGTGAGTAGGGTGTTCAAAACCATACCCTCGGTTAATTGCGTTTGAGCTTGTTTTTGCGCCGCCGTTAACCGCTGTTTATGAACAGAAGCATGCATTTTTGCTTCGTGGGTTTGTAAGCGCGCAATAAACGTAAGTGGAGATTCACCGGGAAGCTGCCGCATTCTTTGTAAGTCCTGTATTAAGGAGGTTAGGTCTCTACTATCTCCGAAATGATTTTCTAAAAGAGTCTTAATTTCTTCCCAATGAGTGGGATTTCTAGAGTTCACTAGTTCAGCTGCACGACCTTTTAATTTGTTTTTTATGTGAACAGTTAAGAGTACCACCTGATTACCAATTGACATGCCAAAAGCAGTTCTGCATGAGTTTAGAAATGTATTTAAATTTATTTGATTACCGTCATATTCAGGAATAATTGAAAATATTTCGCTCAATTTATACGGTTCAACAGCGTCTGGTTGAGGTTGAGGTTGAGGTTGTGGCTCGTGCTGTTGTTGGTTTTGTTGTTGTTGGTGAGCCATATTTCGAGTAGTTACTGGCATAAACTAATTTGAATTTGAAAACTTAGATTTATTTTACTTATAGTAGCAATGGACAACAGACTGTTCTTTTCCACGGACAATACGCAAGAAATGATGCGATTATTATTTTAATTAAATTTGCACTTAAACGGGATGATTCAGTAAGTACTTACACGTAATAAATCTTCATTCGTAGGTTCTTTCTTGATTTAGGGATTGGAATCCGCCGCCCGTCGTCAAAGGTCTCCTTGTTCCGGCGATCCTTTCCTGAAGTTAGGCCCTTTTTGAGGTGTTCCTTGTTCTTCTGGGAGGTTTTCGTTGGTTAGGCTCTTCTTCCAGGCGTTATTACCAATCCTACCGACTGCGCCACTTTTATATCACTTAGAACTTGATTTGCTTTTTAAAAACTTTTATTTTAACTTTTACAAATTATTTATATGATTTTATATGGTTGAAAATATGTAGATATAATTAGTACAGAGATTAAATGAATACTGAACGCAAATGCGTCTGTTGGTCATATTTATAAGGTTTGATATCAACGTAGGCACAGCATTCTGGGAATTGTTGCCGTGCCAGCGTTTCACATGAGAAGTCTAGGAAGTTGTTATCGCTTAGGTGATAAATGTATCAAATTATATCACGTACCATGATAAGAATATAAAGTTACTTATTTAGATAAGATACTTAGATATTTGAATACATTGATGTGGTTTGTTTAGCATATAACAGTAATAATATTTGAGATTCGTACTCTAGATAGGGTTAAAAATAGGTACCCGAAAAGTTCTCCCCCCATTTAGGGGTGGAACGTCCCTTTTCCTGCAAAAAACACCACTAACGGGGACTTAAAGCTGGTTTTTCATTTTTATCTTGTAAACCGTTCGTCGGAAGAGAAGAAACTATAGAAAATAAAAAATTTGCCGTTAAATTCTGCATAAAAAAGTGTCGTGTTAACCTTGTAGCTTATCCTCACCCATTTCGCGCTAACAGCCTCTGAACAGAGGGGAAGTTTGGAGCGCACATGTAAAAATCGATCCTATTCGAAGTTTCACAGCGAATATTTTAAAACCGGTTACTTTGCTCAGGAATGAATTTATAGAGCGGAATTCTCTCTATAAGTTGCATGTATAGCGCGTTTTGACGCAAGTGATTTTTATTTATTTTCCCTTTTTTCCATAAAGCTGTATTTTTTAATTTGAGCTCGTTTCCACACCACCCTCGAGGCAGAGCTCTCTGTGCATTTTTTAAAGTCGTTTCCCCTGTAGGCCTATTCCACTAAAATTCTGTCCAATTTTACTCATTAACGGGTACTTCATTGATGAACTTCTTCAAATTCGGAATTTAAACATCGTTTCCTACGGCAATTAGAGCACATTGTTGAATAGCGCAATCCAACCTTAACACAGCTGCATCGTTTTCCGCAACCCTTTTTGCAACTGCAGGATATTAGCTGTAGTGTGGGAATTGGTGCTGGTAACTCGGTGGTATAAATGGGTGCTAAAATGTTGCCTACTTTCTTCTAATCACAATCCGTTGGTTCGAAGTTTTCTCATTGAATATAATTTCCGGTGGAATGCGTTTCAAAAGACGCTGCTGTCTTTCGATGCTCTTCATACTGCAGACATTTTCATCATACCCGTCAAACACTACAGTCACTTTTTTGCCATAATGATTACGAATAAAGCGAACGGCTGTATAAACGTTGTCAAAGATATCCTGTTTTAGCCATACTACTCGATTAATCAAATTGCCGCCATGAACAATGAACTGGCATCTCTCGTACAGCATTGAAAATATCATACAGAGGCGAATTCTTGGTTTTTCTCATTAAGCCTTTCTCATCGAAGAGAGGAAGGGGTATTGAAGTAAGCACAAAGTTGAAACATGACTCCAAAAATTATAAATACCTGACTTACTTATATTTAATTTTCGGAATATCAAGATCTGAGAGAGAAGTAAATAAAATGATACAGAAAATGCAATATAATTTTAAGTATACTATATAAACGTTTAAGGTAATTATTCATGTCTGAATTTTTTATTGCCGTAATCCTTCCGGGTATAGCCTGAGGCCGTCCTTATATCTACGTCGGTGCTATACATATTTTACATATAATTATAAACGCATCTGTGTGAAAAAAGGGGAAAACAAATAAAAATCACTTGCCTCCAAACCCGCTATACATGCATTTTATAGAGTAAATTCCACTCTATAAATTCATACCTGAGCATTTTTCTCGTTAAAGTAACCGGTTTTAAGATACTCGGTCGAATAGGTTCGATTTTTACCTGCGCGCTCCAAACTATTCAGAGGCTGCTAGCGTAAATTAGGTGAGCATAAGCTACAAAGTTAATAGGACATTTTTTATGCAGAATTTAACGACAAATTTTTTATTTCCCATACTTTTTTCTCTTCCGAAGAACGGTTTACAAGATAAAAATGAAAAACCAGCTTTAAGTCCCCGTTAGGGGTAGTTTTTTGGAAAAAAAAGAGACGTTCCACCCCTAAATGGGAGGAGAACTTTTCGAGTATTTATTTCAAACTCTATCTAGAGTACGCGTCTCAAATATTATTACTTTATAAATTATTTCTTATATTCACTGTTTTTTAATCTAATTTGCGTGTACTATAACAAGGGATTCCAAAGCAATAATAAGAAAAACAAAATTAAATCTGGCAAACCGATTAATACGAAATATTATCAACATGCCGCATTCACACAATGATATATAAATTTATTTGTTTTGAGGTTGGCAGCAAATGAAATTGTCCGTGACATATCTGTAAGCATAAAGTACATGATAAAGTGAGAAAAGCAACCGACTTAATGCACGTCCATTTTCAACGTATTTAGAGAAAAACGTCTGCATATCCCCGAAGCGTTCTTTTCACAAAATGTCATCCATTAATCCTTGTCCTTATTCACGAATATATAAACTGAATATACTCCTAAGTAGGGCATTTTTATGTAACCGGATATATTTATTTTTGCTTTCACTTATTCAGATAAATGCATAAATCTGTGTCACTCGTACGCATTAGGTGATCTCTAGGGAACTGTGAAATAATAAAAAGTGTGCGTAAAGTTTGATACAGGGTGTGCAAAATTGGGTGATTAAGACAGTATGAAAAACAAAAATTTTGTTAGCGAAGAGCACAAGTAATTTAATTCAAATTCAAATTTATTCAAAATCAAATTTATTTTGCATGATATATATACATTACATAAACATGACAATTTTGAGAACCTGGGAGCTGAGCTATGAACAACTTGTGTTTGCCAGGGAAATCTTAATACAAATTTGTTATATTGTACAACGGAAACTGATACAAATAATAAAACAAATATAAAGAATGAAATATACAAAACTAATTAAAAAAAAATAAAGCAAAACTTGAAAAATTGTATTAATTGAATGAAACAGTTGGAGAACTAAACTAATGCGAGCATCTGAACTTGTCTTGGTGTTCAAAAACATATATATATTTTTTAAAACCTTTTTTTATTAAGTGTTTTTATATTTTGTGGGATATTGTTATACAGTTTTGGTTCAATAAATGTGACACATTTTTGAGAAATATCATTACAACATTTTGGTGTTTTCAACTGTGTGTCCATATTGGATCTAGTAAGGTAATTATAATCAGAATATTTTCTAAAACATGGAAAATAACAATGGACTTCTTTAAAACAAGCAGTAACATATCTTATATTTAAAATTATATTTGATTGATATATTTCATTGGTTGGAAATCTAAAATTCAAGTTAAACATTATTTTTAAGATTCTGTTTTGACAAATTTGAAAAATTTTTAGGTGGCTAACATACGTCCCTCCCTAGACAATGATTCCATTTTGCAAAATCGATTCTGCTAAGACATTATAAAGAAGCGTAATGGTTTTTTTATTCATTATCTCTCTCAGGGTAAAAATCTTTGAAAAAGCTTTCTCACTCTCGAAGATATTGTATGTATTCCCTCAACTTAAGGTACGATCTATAATGATTCCTAGATATTTAATTTTAGTTGTTCTTTCTATATTTTTCTAGCATATGCTCTCGTCGACGCTTTTACAACTAGACTCATACATCTTTATAAAATTTTGATCGTTATATTAATAGAAGAACAGTGTCATTCGCATAGGATATTAACATACAGTTTAGGTCTAAAAGACTTATATCATTTATGTATATAAAAAAAGAGAATCGGACCCAACACTGTGCCTTGGGGTATTTTGTTATTTTTTTTTATCAGTGAGCACATCATTGACTTTTCATATTAGTGTCTGCTATTGAGGTAATTACTGAAGAATTCCAACATGCCTCCACAAATTCCTATTTGATCAAGTTTTTTAATTAATAGTTCATGAAAAACCGTATCGAACGCCTTAGCTATATCGAGAAATACGGCTATAATTGTTTTATTTGTATTTCAATTTTGGTTAATTTTATTTATTAGGTCAAATGTAGTATGTTCAGTAGATATATTTTCTCTGAAACCAAATTGCTTTGAGACATATTATCATATTTATTAATCTAACATTCAGTATTTTTTTCAAAAATGTTTGCAAAATTGTTAATGAGTGAAATGGCTCTGTAACAGTTTGGTTGTAATACGATGCGTTATCTGATTTACAAATTAATGCTACAAAGGATATTTTCCAAGGCTGCTTTATCGGTGTTAAGATATTGAGGTGAAGGTATTTATCAATGTAGCTGGTATAGTGTCCGGGCCAGGCACAGAATTATTTTTAAAGATGCTATAGCATTTATTATTTCACTGTCGTTCACAGGATATAAAAAAGATATCGTACTACAAATTCTTTTGTGGTGACAGCTAAAAGAACCAATTATCGTCACTAATCCGATGATCGTCATTTCTTACATGTTTTTGTTAAAAATAAGAAACTAGTAATTTGTTCATGTACAACGGAGATTAAAGAGACGTGTATGCAAAATTTCAGCTCAATCGGTTGGGGATAACTGTTTTAAAATTCAGTTGCGCCCGCCATATTGAATTTAATGTGACGTCATTTTATTTTCGTATTCTTCTCAGCATTTGATACCCATATCATGGAGGTGCATAAAAAATAACTGGTCCGCCATCTTTGGGAGTCCGCCATATTGGATTTGGAATGACGTCACTTAGCTAACCATGCATTGTCATCCAAACTAAACGTGTATGCAAAATTTCAGCTCAATCGGTTGTTATTTTAATTTGCTTTGTCTGATAAGAATAAATATATCGTTGCGGGATTTTAGGACCACTCTGTATGGTGATTTCCGAAAAATTGGAGCAAAATTGGCCATCGGGACTATGAAATTCGTTTTCAGGTGCCCCCATATTATCCGGAAATGATAGTCATATTTCTGGTAATTCACTTTTTTTTGTGTGTGCCTGTGTTATTATCGAATGTCGATTAAGACGTTCGACGGGTTGCTGGAAATTTTGAGACCACATATGACCAAAATGAATACAACATTTAGGAATGCAATATGTGTTGAAGAAAGACTAACAATTACAATAAGGTAAGCAAACATACACCAACCGATCCGCACAGTATGAACGCTCGCTCAGGAATGCAAGTTGTTTTCTATCAACTTCCCGGTAATGGAGCTCGGCACCTGCATGCGGACGTACGTATTTCCGGCAGCATACTGTGTGGTTGCGTATTCTACGGATATATGTGAACGTTCCAGATTAAAATAATGTGTTGTCACCTTGCCGAAAATACGCAGCCGAAATACGCATCAGCGGAATACGCACAGTGCGGACCCGGCCTTTATCTATGCTGTTAATGACAACGCACAGTCGTCTAAAAAGTCAAACTTTAATGTCATGTTTTTCTGATGTTTGAAGAAAAATAGTTTTTTTGATGAGCGGGGGGAAATAAAAAAAAAATACTTCAACATTTCAAAACGAGCCCGGGAGGAATCACCCCCGTACCCCCCCCCTCTCGACAGGCCTGACTGAGAGATAGTTAAGGTTACGTAGCATGATTTTAATGGAAGTGTCTCGTGGAACTCGTAAAATAACTCTCATGGGTCCGTTTTGCAATTTCTGTAACCTGTCTATTTCATTTAGAACAAGACCTTTTTTTGCACTTTTTTATGGAATGAAAAAGAGAGAAACTGACATAGAAATTTTTTTTGTGTCCAAAATCCGCTTCAGTGTGGGAAAAGATTTCAGAAAAGTTAGATGAGCATCTTAAGACAAAACCTTTGTTTTTTTTTGGTGAACCTGTGTAATCTGTATTTTTCATATACAAGGCAATGGGGAAATATCGGTTAGATATTTTGGAATGTGATAATCCTGGCATCAAGATTGCTATGGTATCCAGTAGAGTTTTTTCTTGGAAATCTAATGCTCATGTCAGATTTTGGGTCCGAAACTCTGTGTGGGCCTCAGGAGGCCTAATCTTTATTTTTTATGAGGATTTTTTTTTAATCGAACCGCCTTCTCTCCCTTCAAAAAGTAAAAAATAAAATTTCACTCAGTTTTACAAACACCTGTCTACCTATTAGTAGAAAGTAGCAAGGAACTGTACCATATTACCAAATATCAATTTGAAGTCGGTGAAAAAGGAATTGCTAATTTTAAAAATTTAGTTTTTAGTAGTTTCACATATTTCAAGGTCCCTGCCTGGAGGATAAATAAATAATACATTATAATCTCACTTTAGTTCCTCATAATAATATACTTTTAGTCCACAGTACATAATATCAAATAGTCGTTTACTTTTCGGTTTTCCCCATTGTACCAGATTTCACGAAAATATACAAAAAATTTGCCGGCATTATCGCATTTCAATTAAAAACAATCATGCATTATTAACAGAATTGAAAACTACGACAGAGCATGCTGTATAATTTCTTTTTAAAAGAAAATTTTTCAACGAGCACGTTTCTCAATAAAAGTGTCAGTTCATACTGTTGTCCTAGAATACATTGTTCGGCTGATTCCTCTCCGTGCAAGGCTCTCTTTTGTTACGAAATGGTATATGACATGATAGGAAATTATAATAATGTCCTGTTGTTTGTGAAAAATTATCATTATTATAAATGGAGAACTAAGTTTTTAAATTGATGTCACCGGCGACCCCGCCAAATCTTCGAATATGCTTGTAATAAAACAAATTGTTTCAAATTTTTGTTCACCTTACACTAGATGCAGCTTGATAAATTCAGTGTGAGACCACCGCCGAACTATAGCCTACAGTTTGGGTTTGACAGAAATCGCTTAAGCTACGCCAGGGTAATCACTGAACAAATATAAGAAAAAAACTACAACGGGTCGAATTGAAAACCTCCATTTTTAGATTTTATGAAGTCGGTTAATAAGCTTCATTGCGATTTCGTAGTCAGAAGTACATTTACTTGGGTAACATACGATAGTAATCTTGGTGCCATAATTATCATCTTCTAAAACACCTAACCGATCTTATTCCAATCCCTTGTATATGAAAAATACATTCAAGCATCCGTAACTCCAAAAGTAGGGCGTTTGGAGCAATGTACCCATGAAGACTTTTAATCAGGGGCCCAAGAGCTACAAAATCCTGCAATATGAACAAATTTGTCCGAAACGCAATTTCCATAAGATTAATGCGGGATCCTTTAAAATCTCATTTAAAATAAAACGCTACCTCATATCCTTTTATTTTCACTCTGTCCCCGAATATTTATATGCACTGGTCATGGCTTTTATTGATATGATGTCAGCTATCAGCCTTATTTAATGTTGATTATAGTCTCTAGATCATATTCGTGTAATAATATACAAAGTATCCCAAAAGTACGGATATGCCTGGAATGAGTTCTATAAAAGTTGTTAAGGTCATTGGGTTGGGCACACGTGGTGACCTTGGATTTGACCTTGAAGATATTTTTTTTCAAGGTCATTTAAAAATCAACTTTACTTTTTTAAATAGGAACCCCTGTTTTTGACCCCGGATTTTGAAAGACCAAAAATAATGACCCCAGAAATGGGCCAAAAATCTCCCTTTTTCTCGCCCTCAAATTTCGTTTTAAACTAAGTGCTAAATTGTTGCTAATAATGAGAACATCCTGAATACAACATTTCAAGATGAGCATATGTTTGGTTTTTGAGATATGAGACATTGAAGTTGTGATATGCGTGATGCATATCAAAAAATACGCAGCCCCACAAAAAATGAATACTCATCAGCTATGGCAGAGCAATCAAGATATTTTTTGACGCAGAATTCAAACCTAAAATAGCAAAATTCGTATATTCATTGATTTATTCAGAAGAGCCAAAAAAAAAACCTGTATAAGGATGAAAATAGGAAAAAGAATGCTATTGGGTTATAGAGCTCCCATGAACAGAAATGTAATATAAGTCTATTGGCTGAATACACGAACGAAGGTGTTGACCAGGGCCCACACAAAGAAATCGAGACATGCCTTTAAGGGGTGAAAACTACCCCAATACAATATCAAACTGCACAAAAGCTCCAATAACAGCTTGAACCCTCTAAGCTTTATTAACAGGAATGAACCATAAATCTGTTACGGCCTAGTGCACGAAAATAATCCATTATAGGGTAAAAAATTGGCCATGGACGCGGAACTGACAAGAGCGAGGAGGAAAATAAGCGCGGTTATCAGCCTAGATGTGAAGAATGCTTTTAACTCTGCATCATGGCAGGAAATTCTGGACCGGCTCAGGGAAATAGGCGTAGATGGCCATATCCAACGGCTATTAAGAAGCTATCTCGAAGACAGCAATATTCACTTAGGGGAGGGACAAAACCCCTCATCACTAGAGGTTAGCAGCGGTGTGCCCCAAGGCTCGGTGTTAGGACCCACAAAAGTCCTTGGAGCTGGCACCGCAAAAGACTGAGGCTATATTGCTATCAGGACGCAGGAAGCTAGCACATGTCTCCTTCACCGTCCAAGGAGTCCAAGTGACACCAAAGGACTACATTAAATACCTGGGAGTATGGCTGGACAAGCACTTAAACTTTTCGGTGCATGTCACGAAGACATCTATCAGGGCAGGCGAAAGGATCGCCCATATTGGAAGGCTCATGCCAAATGTCGGTGGTCCTAGAGCTAGTAAAAGAAAAATTTTGGGCTCAGTGGCGCTGAGCATTATGCTCTACGCCTCCCCGGTATGGGAAAAGACCCTGTCGATAGCCAGGACGAGGCGAAAACTTGAATGCATCCACAGGAAGACGGCCATTAGAATAGCCAGTGCATACAGGACAGTCTCAATGGATACTATCCAAGTGATAGCAGGCGTAGCTCCCATTGACCTTCTAGCCCGACAGAGGAAGGAAATCTACGAGGGCGCCGACAAAAGACAAACTGAAGACCGATTGTACAAACACTGGCAAGAAAGATGGGAAGATGGCACAAAGGGCCTTTGGACAAAGACTCTAATTCCGAACATAAGAAAGTGGGTGGACAGGAAGCATGGGGAAATAGGATATTACATCACCCAAGCAATATCCGGACACGGCTGTTTCCGCACCTATGTCAGAAACATCGGAAAGGTGGACGACGACGAGTGCGTCTACTGCGGGGAAACAGATTCCCCAGCTCATACCATTTTCTGGTGCCCCAGGTGGGCCGTTTATAGAGACGCCTGCCACGACAGAGTAGGCGAGATACTCCAGGAGGAACATTTAGTTGCCCTGATGCTGGAAGACGAAGAAAATTGGGATATTATAGCAGGTGCCCTTACCAGCATACTTAAAACCAAGGAAGAAGAGGAAAGAAACGGAGTTGGTAACCTACGGAGAAAAAAGAACAGGCCTACTCTCTGAAGTAGATGCGCGAGCGGTTCCAGAGGGATAGGCGGTAGAGGGGTGGTTTTAGTGGGTATGCCTAGAGGTGAGTCCCACACTACCGTTCAGGTGTCCATAAAGGATTTCCACCCCGGGAAGAAAAAAAAACGTATAAATTAGAACAGTTTATAACCTTATGAGATCTTCGTAAGAAATCGAAAATTTGCTTCTTGCGTGAAGATACAGGTCAATAACGGTGTTGTGAAACTGAGTAAGGGAAAAAATAGTAAATGTACCAGATATCGCATTCTGATTGCAGTAGGTATGAATATGAGAAGATAACTAGAATTTTTGTAACTAACGGTAAGTTTTCAACCAGTTTTCTCACCCCTTCATAGGTGTGTAAAAAAAACTATTGTGGGAATATTGGTTATCATTCCAGATCCGATCCAGACACACTGCAGTTAGAATGCAATATCTGGTACATTCACTATCTTTTCACTGACTCAAGTTCATAATTCAAGATAAGATTGCGCCCTGTGATGGGTTGATTTCGTGAGCTAGGTTATAGTAGTTATTAGTAAAGCTTAGAAGGTTCAAGCTTTTTCGCCAGTTATTGGAGCTTGTGAGATCCTGTTCATTTTCACTTTTTTTATTTTTATCCACTAGGTCGTTTTTAATAAATCCCGACGGAAATGCAAAGAGAATAACATTCACCACTTTTAGATAATCTTAAAACAAATTATCTACTAAAAGCAAAATAAAATATTATCCTCTTAAAACTAAAATATTTCCTTCCCCGTTTTTACCATTTTCCTTGTTAACATTCCGCATTTTTTTTTGTGTACGATTTTTCAAACACGAATATTAGCGAACTGTGCTATCTTTTTACAGTGGAGTTGTTTTTGTAGTAAAATATAGAGGTTTGTCTACTAGATGGCGGTGCCAGCTGACTCCACGGTATATTATAACATAACTCCTTTGTCTACTATCTGTGGTGAGTTTCCCCATGTGGTCTTCATTTGATAAACGAAATTTGACCTTCAAGTGATGTTAAAAAGTGACCTTCCAGGTCAAATTCAAGTGGTGCCACTCGATGACCTCAGAGCTCATTTTCTTCACGTCTCGCTATCCTTACGAGTTATTTAGACGTATCCATACTTTTGAGACACTCTGTATATACTTGCTACTTTATTTGCGATCTTGCATGAAATTGAAAATTTTTGTTTCTAACTGCTGGTAATATTTTAAATTTATTTATCTGCGTATTTCACTAAAATATTTTATCTCATGACTGTGATACAGATATGTATTTTTTTATATCTCTAATATTATTGACAAGGAATTACTTTCCTATTGATTTGCTTACTATAAACATTGCATATGAAACAGAGTCAAATAGATATCTATTTATCTATACTAATTGTTGTATCAACTAGCCAGCTAGCCAGCTCAGTCTCATGTAGCCAAACTAATCTGTTAATTTTTCAGTAATATGTCTTTGGAGGTTTTCTTGGTAAAGTTTAATGTTTCCGTGAAAGCTAATTAGTATATTTTCAAGGATATGCCCTGCTACGGTTTCAAATGACATTAAATACGCTTATTTTGACTTGATTTATACATTGTTATGCGGTAATACTTAGCAGCTAGTCTTACGCACAGTGAGCAATAAATTTAGTGAAATTCTAGAAATTCCTTGAACTTTCCTTATATTCGGCTTACTGGCATAAAATATCATGTGCCATATATATTACACAGTTAATCTTCATAAATAGCTGGTCTTACGACAACTTTTTAGACGTAAGATTCTTGGCAAATTGTTTTGCTTCCTTACTATATCTTGTTAACCAGAACTTCCTAAATATTTATTTTTCTTCCATGTTGTTAAATTATAACAAGAATAAAAATAAGACTTTTCATAAATTAAAAGTAACATATAAATACAAAAAAATTATATATCACTCATTTTTATCTGTAATGTGCTTAAAGCCAGGAAGATAGCGACTGTTTTCATGAAATCATTTATATAAAGCCAGATTTTTTCCAAGAAAGTTTAGATAGTATCTATGATGGAGGTGCAATTCTACCAATCTATAAGTGTTGGAAAAATGAGTAAAAAATTAAACATGTTGCAAAAAGTTGCATAAATGTATTATATCTACAAGATTGAGACTTTACATACTCACAGATGACATTAAAACATACCGGAAAATAATATTCTACCACGTCAGAAGCGTTGCCATGTTAGGTCTACCACCCATGCAAAGTGTGGAAAAAACGAATATTTTTGAATTATATCTATAAAGACTCATGTCAGCAAGCAGTTTATGCACTATTTCGATTAAAAATCACATCCTGCCTCCGCTGAAAGGTGGCTAAATCTTTGATAAACGTTGCCAAAATGACAATACATCAAATCATGAATTATATTCTTCATTAATATTAACGAACAGACAGTTTTCTTATAGATGTGTTAATAATCAGTTTTATTTACTCCATTATGTTTCAGTAAGAAAATTTATCATTTAATTTATATTTTTTTTATGTCAAAGAAAATATATTCAACATATTAATAAATAATAAATTCACGATCTTATGTAAATCTCATTGTAAGAAATAATTGTTTTTATAACTTATTCAAAAAATTCATTCTATAAAAGTTTATTATTATTTACCAGTGTTACTGTCAATTAAATACTAAAATTATTACTAGTCATAATTTGACAGTTCAATTAATATTTTGCAAGGAAATAATGACGTTTCGTACGAACGTGATTCCGAGGACGAAATCAGATACGAGAGTGAACATGGAGACTCATATATGAGTAGCGAAGAGTTAGACAGTTAATTTGATTATAAAAATACTATATGTGCTCTAAGTCAACTATGACAATTAAATTTTTTTTATTAAAATATTGTGTGTTATTGATTTATATAGAAAATATCACACGAAACTATAATAATATATCGACAATGGGTGCAAGTAAAAAAGTTACTTTCGATTCACTGAAAATAAGCTTGCTTTATCTCTCACATTTCTATCCACAACGTTTCGATACCATCTGAAATTTTTATACATACTTTTTACTGTTGAAAATTGAATTAAAAGAAGGAATTGAAATGATGAGAGCTGTAAAATTTGTATGTACTCGGGAAAGAAATTCAGGGTAGAAATCATTTAAATTTGTTTATGCCTTGTGATTTCAGCAACATCTACCAAAGATTTAGCCACCCATCACTGGAGGTAGAATGTGATTTTTAATAGAAATAGTGGATAAACTGCTTATATACAAGAAATGGATTAATATTCCGTAGCGGAAAATGCAAAACTTCTCCGCGAACTGCAATGGCCCGGAGCGCAGCGGCCGCAGGCACGCTCTTGTATTCTACTGCATCTACTGAGGCTTTAGCAACATGAGACGATCGGTAGACTGTATTTTTGGATGTCTTATTAAATAAACTATTCCAGAAAAAAATTTCAGCCTTGTAGAGTATGTAAAATTTCAATTTGGTAGATAATACATTTATGCAACTTTTTGTAACTTGCTGTTTAATTTTTTATTCAATTCAAATCTGTCGCTACTTCCCTGGCTACTATCTATGATCCAAGGTGTGCAAATAACTAATTTTTCATTAAAAAAATACCGAAGTAGTAATTCGTTACAGAAAGTTAACTATATTTTATATACTACCTACTCTATTTTATGTTTATGCGCTGCTTTATTTATTATGCTTGTTATCATTTTAAATGTGTCAAATGTACAGCATTATACTAATAAAAAGTAGTTAATACAATCAACATTTACTTGGTAAAAATCCATGTAATTACGGCTTGATAAGCAAATAAATTGTTGTCCATTTTTTATATTTTCGCAATTATATATTGCCTCATCAAGATAATTGGTTAGATGAAAACCGCTGCCTAAAGAATCCGTACATTCACATCAAGTTTTCATATCCAACTTTCTTACAACGAAAAAATTGTAATATTATATTTACGTTCCACTAAGTATGTAGAAATAATTGTTTATATAACTTTAATAATGTAATATTTGAAATCATCTACTCAAAAAATCCGTAAACCGATATACCCCATCGGTAGTCATGAGGCTAATGCCAAAAACAGTTTAGAGGCCTCTGGTTCATGTACACATACTAAATCTCAATTTTACTTTTTACCACCTCTAAGAATGTCGTGGGGGTGGCTGATGCAAAAAAAAAATTGTACCTTGGCTCGTTGTACATGCACTAAATTCCAATTTTATGGACAATTATTTGTTCACTTTACTTATTTACCCCCAATCCCTCAACGATATAAGATCGGTTAGTAGATAACTGTACCGAATATAAAATCAATATAATAAACCGTTCCTGAATAATCAAATCTACAAAGAAAGTTACAAACAGATCAATAGACATCCAGTTTTATACACGGTGTCCCAGAATTGAGTTCCCGGACGGAAACCTGTGATTCCTGGGTTCATATTGGGCCCATTTAACCCAACTTACCTTAGTCCAAAAATACATCCCTGAGAAAGTACATCCCCTTAAAGTGAGATAGAAAAAAAATTATTTCCAATAACTTCTATTATATAAAAGATAACACTTTTAAATTTTGATGGGAGCTGTATCTCTATAAGTACTCTATGCAAACTTGATAATAACCAAATATCTTTTGTTTCTCAATTTTTTTTCATAATAATTAATATTTGACTAGCTGTAATTTTTTAATCACCCTGTAAAATTATGGAATACTTGAACATCATTACAGAGCATTGAAAGTAGTGAAAAAGGATCCTCTTAAAATTTTTGTAATATCAACCAAAATACAAGAAATTGCCGTTTTTTTCCTCTATTTGTATTTAACATTTATCTACAATTCTATAATAAAATGTTATAATAACACAAAAGTACAGTTTATTTGAAACAAATTACATTGCTCCACGTGATGTCCACCTGTTTTAGTACACAAATTAATACTTTAAAAATTTTGTGTAATATCAACCAAAAATCAAGAAGTACGTTTCTTCTCTGTAGGTCATAGGTGCTTGTGTAACAAAAAACCTGTCGCGTTGTCATGACAATACAAAACATAATTTCTGTACTTATAGGAATACAGCTCCCATCAAAATTTTAAAATGTTATCTTCTATATAATGGAAGTTATTCGAAAAAAAAAATTTTTTTTTGCCTCACTTTAAGTGGATGTACTTCCTAAAGGATGCATATTTAGACTAAGGTGAGTTGGGTTATATGAGCCCAATATGAACTCAGGAATAACAGGTTTCTGTCTACGCGATTCGCTTACAGGACTGATATTTAAAATATTATGCCTCCTAGTCTTTTAATTTATCCTATAATTCAACTCTGATTGTTACTTTATGGTCAAATGATAATTATTATATGACAAGTATAGAATATTACTTTGCGTATTTTGAGATATCCGAAGAAACTGACTTTATGATATTTTACCCTATAGAGTCTTAATTTTTAGTTTTAGAAAAAAACTTGTAGGAACTTTCTTGTTCAAAATTGAATGCGGAACAATTTTTCCTACTAACTTTTTTTCATAAAATCACTTATCTTTTATTAACTATATTAATAACCTTAGACAGTGTATAACTCATCTTGTATGCTCTAGATATGCGGCTGGCTGTTTAATCAAATGAAAAAGTGGAGCATTTACATGAAAGTCGCCGGTATGGTGCAGCATCAAAGTTTTTCGCATAATTCACAGAACTTATGTAATTGAAACGATTTTGCCGTCAGAGCCAGTGCAATTAGTGGCTAAATTAACGCTTGTTTAACCTGACTCCGCCTGCTTTTTTAGCCAGCAAGTTTTAACACTGACAACCCTCCGACTAACCATACGAGAAGTATTTCAATGCTTCATTTGCCTGGCCTACTGAAGACCCGAATAAAATTTTAATTCAAATGTAGGTACATTTTGTAACGTAACTCATTTTCCAAGTAATAAGATGAACGTAAAGTGAAATCTTGTTTCGTGAAATGTTCAGGTGTAGATGTTTAACCAGAATTAGATTTAAGCCATTCAGGAAATGTGTAATATTCGTCTGTTTATTCTTTTAAAATTTTATAATTCTATTCACTGGTGGATGAATGGTTTATACATATTTTTTCAAAGTGCAAAGATGTACTTTTGGATTTTAACTTGCTAATACGTTCTAGAAAAAAAATTGCTCTGTTAATAAACTACAGGGTGTCTACACTTAAATTATCGATTTTCATTTAAGTTGCTTAGCACTATTTCAAATACATAAATCCCAAATTTACTAAAATCTGAAAGATATCACAGCCCCACAAAAAAAAGAATTAAGACCAGCGAACCAATTCAATTTCAATTCAAAAAGATTTATTAACATTTTGTTGGAACCCGGTTCAGAGCCGGCCACACCACCAGGGCGCGCAACCCCGTGGTAGATGGGTAGCCGGGTGGGGCAGGTCCAGCCTCGGCTAGAACGGTAAGTAAAATGGGTGGAGGTTAGGGCTCCTGTTTTAATAAGAAATAAAACTTAAACCTAACAATTTATTGAAACATAATCATGAACGATTTTAAAATACTTAGAACTACTTAGGAATAAATAGAAAATGGCGAATTTTTGTTTAAGCGCGCACACGCGCACTGTTTTAGGAGGTCGGGTTACTAGTACGGGAAAAACTCAATGAAAAAACCCGTTCGAATAAATGACAACCTTCATCCGATGGTCCACCTGCCTTCGGAAAGGGAAGTTATGATTTAAAAAATTTTGATTTGTAAGAAGTTATTGGTCGAGAGGGGATTTTAAAAAGAACAAAAAGAAACAAAAGACCAAAAAGAAACAAACGAACAAAAATAAGACTAATAGAGAGAATAGAGAGTAAAAGGTGGTGAAAGACATTTCGAGCTTTTTCAGAGTAATTGCTGTTTGGGATCATTTTTTTATATATGGGCGGTAGTTTCGCCCCTCCCTGGGGGTGTGTTTCATATCTATTGTAAGTACGCTGCTGTTTAACCTTAATTTGTATAATTCGCTTGATTAAGATGTAACAACTATTCTCCTAGCTTAAACTTCTTTTTACCCCATTCCAGGGGTGTTTTTTGGCTCCAGCTAATGATTTTGGGGGTGAACGATGTTTTTTGACCTCTGATTCGGATTCAATGATCGAAAATATATAGGGATACATGGGTCTGGTTCGCTGGTCTGAATTTTTTTTTTTGTGGGGCTGTGTGTTCTTTCTAGTTAAAAAATTCGCAAAAAGACTTAGGAATGGAATGCACTTAGACGAAAAAAATAAGTTATTCGGAAATCGATTAGACATGAACAGATTTACCTAAGACTTTTTTAGGGATTTTCCATAATCATAATTGAAGTTTTCTGCGGATAATTATTTCTTAGAACTTCAAAAATCTTGTTTTATATTGAAAAATTATTTTGAATATGTTATAATTCAAAAAATTTCGGTTATTTTGGCCTGAAAATATTCATCTAGAAGTTCTCGAGATCGCTGATTAGTTGATTACGAATCTGCTGCTTAAATTATTAATAAATAAAGTGGCTTCCAAACAGCCGATATTAAGAACAAAATCATGTAAAATTCTATAACTATAAATAACACAGATCTACAAAAAAAAAGTCTTGTCCTAAGGTTCTGATTTACCTTTTCTGAAGTATTTTGACGCACTGAAGCCAGTTTTGGACACATTCTTTTTCTATCTTGTCAGTTTCCCCCTACCACCACCTATCATCCTCTAAAATTTCAGCGCATCAAAGTACTTCAGAAAACTTAGGTCAGAACTTTAAGACAAGACCTTTTTTTGCCCTTGTGCGCATTCTCTAAAAATTAAGCTATCTTCAATTATCAGAAAGGTGCATTAATCTATATTATATTATATTTTAAAAGACATCTGGGTATAATTACACAGGTCAACATTTGATCTAAGAACAATCACCAGACTTTACCAAAGTATACACAAGTTTTTTGGGTCGCTGATTCCGAATCCGAGGTTGGTTAAGCTTCATCACGTCAGGTTCTTGGTCATTTGAAGGTCAAACTGAGAAAAAATATTGTAAAAAATTAAAAAAATTTATGTTTATGTTTCTGAGGTCGCTAAATTCAAATCCGTTGTTATTTTTACCCTTCAAGAACATCAGAACATCTAGAGGTCATTTCAAGGCATTTTGAGATCATTTTGAGGTCGAATTGAGAAAAAGCGACTACAAAAATCTAGGAAAATGTTTACATGGGTTTTTTAGGTCGCTGACCTCGAATCCGTGGTTGGCTGGGCTCTATCACATCAGATTCAAGGTCATTTGAAGGTCAAACTGAGAAAAAGTGGGGAAAAAATGTGCAAAAATTTATGTTTATGTTTCTGAGGTCAGTGAATTCAAATCCTGCGGGACTGCTTTCCCACCCTGACCAGCCGCCGATTCTGAGGATCCGAACCTCTGTCTCGTAACACTATTACGTGTGGTTGCCATGACGGTATGATCGTCGTGACCCAGGGACTTTGCCGGATAGTGAGACAACTCCGTTGCCCACCGTCACCACGTGGAGGTGCCCTCGGTGCAACCACACATATTATTTGCTATTGAACTGTGTTACAGATTACAAAATTTAAGGTGCAGGTGCAACATTTATAAATTTTTGTCTGTAAAAACCTACATTATACGACCTTGAAACAAAACAGATTGAGCTCTAAGCAATAGAAGCAATGCCAGCAAGTTTTGCCTCCTGGCAAGGACATCATTTTTTAATTTAACCTCATATGACCGCGAAATGAGTTTGAAATTACCTCTAGGGTATCCTTCAATGTCGAAATGACAACTGGTTCGAGCGACCCCAAAATCATCAAAAAACTTTTTCTCAGTTTGACCTTCAAATGACCTTGAATCCGATGTGATAGAGTCCAGCCAACCACGGATTCGAGGTCAGCGACCCAAAAAACCCATGTAAGCATTTTTCCAGATATTTTAGCCGCTTGTTCTCAATTTGACCTCAGAATGATCTCAAAATAAATTGAAATGGACCTCTAGATGTTCTTGAAGGGTAAAAATAACAGCGGATTTAAATTCAGCGACCTCAGAAACATAAACATAAATTTTTTCAAATTTTTTACACCACTTTTTCTCAGTTTGACCTTCAAATGACCTTGAATCCGATCTGATGAGTCCAGCCAACCACGGATTCGAGGTCAGCGACCCAAAAAACCTATGTATACTCTGGCAAAGTCTGGTGATTGTTCTTAGATCAAATGTTGACATGTGTTATTGGTCAGATCTGTTCAAACAGATACGAGCCTGAATCTGATTTTAGGTAGGTAGGTGCTTTTTTATGCTAGTATTGTTATGTCAATTTAATGTAAAATGTTTTTCTTTTTAACATGCTTTTATTAGGTTCACCTGTATCTATCTATGTAAGGAAAAAATCTAAGGAACTGAATTTCACCCACTTCTAATTGTTGTATCATCATGAAACTTGGCAATTGTGTGTAGCTCTGATGACAATACAATATAGTATACTCAATATTACAATATGTTCAAAATGGCTGCCGGCCCAAGATGGAGGATTGTCATTTTTTTTATATGGGTATCAAATGAAAGAGCTTGACAAGTTAACAACACATATGTGATCAAAACTTAAAAATTCAAAATGGCGGCGTCAACATGGCGGCGTCAACATAGCAGATAGGTTTTATCAATTATCGTCGGATTACCTTGATATTATTTGCTATTGAAGAAAGGGCTTGATAAGTAGAAAACAAATATGTGATCAAAACTGAAAAATTCAAAATGGCGGCGTCAAAATGGCGGCGTCAAAATGGCGGCGTCAAAACGGCGGATAAGTTTTATCAATTATCTTCGTATTCGACTGAAAATCGGTATCTGTGTGTTATCGAGGTTGCAGATTACAATTATCTGGTCTAAATTCAACAAATTGTTTGTTTTTTCGAAAGTAACAAAATTATCTCCTTAAATATGAGACTAAGAAGTAAAAAAATAAATTAACAGTTTAAAAAACTAAAAAAAAAACAAAAAATAATCATCGAACCTGTTCTCTCTGTCTACCCCGTAAGGGCCTTAGTGTAAACCGTGGTTTTAATTAAGTATAATATTTGAGTATAAAAGCGTGGAAAGCTATTTCGAACAGGTTCGATAATTTTAATTAAAAACACGGCTTACACTAAGGCCCTTACGGGGTAGACAGAGAGAACAGGTTCGATGATTATTTTTTGCTTTTTAGTGCAGTATTTATAAAAGCATGTTTTTTTGTTTTTTAAACTATTAATTTATTTTTTCACTTTTTACTCTCATATTTAAGGAGAGAATTTAAGGGTAATTTGAATATCGAAAATTGTATTAACATTATACGACAAGAAATAGAGCCCTTTGTAGACAATATTTCTAAGATAATTTCAAAGATTAATTAACCAACACGATGGCGCCCTAGGTCATATGTGAAATCAAACACGAAATTATTTAAATGTTTAATTTGGAGAGGATTAATTTATCAATGTCTAGTTAGCTAAGTTACCTAAATTGATAACTAAAAATTAATTTAGCTAACTGGATATTAATAAACAACAAAATGGTTTAGATATTGTTTAATTTTTAGGAAATAATGGTCCTATTTTGTGGCCAGCTAGATCTCCCGATAACCCCTGCCGACTTTTGGATTTGAGGCTATTTAAAAAATATTATATATATAGAGAACGTTGTAATAATATAGAAGAATTGGAAAACAAACATCAGCTGCGTTCCGGACAATAACTCCCGTCATGGTTGGAAATGCAACAAATGCTGTAAGGAGAAGGTGTCAAAAATGCATAGATCTCTAATGGAAGAAAATTCGAACATTTATTGTAGTTTAGTTTTTCCTATTTTTATCAAAATTATTTTATTTTATAAGAAGTGTTGTTGTTAAATTCTTCGAAAATTAACCACTTTTTCTAGAGTCGTTGGGTAGCTAATTTATGTTGTGATCGAATAATGAAATAATTTACAGGGTGTTCCACTAGAAAAACTCAAGTTATGTCTATATCTAGATAACTAAGGCATGCATAATTTCCTTCTTATCAACAACGGATTCTACTCAAAAAAGTGATGTGTTACTCGATTTTTGATTCGACACTTGATGATTGAGATATGGAGGTCAACCAAGAATGCGAATTTTCCAAAAACGCTTTGTAGCTCGGTAGTAAAAAAAGATCTACGATCGCGTTTTACGCCATTGTTTGTTTCTCGAAAATCGAGCTCAGGACACCTATATTCATTTTTGTATATCTGCCATTATTTTAGAAAAAACTTAAATCCCATCTAATTTGGTCCACCCTGTACAAATCGATTCTTATCAATCGAATTTCAAAATTACTCCTTACAAAAACTCATCAAGCATTTTGCTATAATTTAATTTGTAATTGCTCAAAAAATCCAACAAAGTTACAAGGAAAAGACAAAATAAGAAATCGCATTATTTAGCCATATCATCCAGTGATGTACAATCAAAAAAGGAGAAATATAAAATGTAATTTTCGTAGCTTATTTGATATAGGCCTGCATGCCGAGCACGTTTAATTAAATTGCAGTGCAGTTACTGTTACTTTCAAGAAATGGATTTCCATTTCTTTCTGAATAATATTCAAAGCTTTCAGCATTTCTTTGAAGTAATGAGAAAGAAATATTTACATTCGGAATGAAATTATTACTTACCTTTTTGTACACCGACGAATTCTGAAAAAAAAAAAAATGAAAACAATAAATAGAGTTGGTAAGGCAGAGAAAATATTAAATATTAATTCTACACAGACACAGCTTCCAAGCTGGAAAGCAGATATATCTGATAGCTAGGGAGCTGATGCGTGGTAAGAATTTTTAAATGATTTGATCATGTGCCAGAAGTTGAAAATAGTGCGATGATATAACAACAAAAAACACTAATGATAACCTGGCATTACGTTATCGTGGCGTTATCAATTAACAGCCCATTGAAAATGTTAAAAAAAGAGTTCAACTCTTTATTCGCGCCTGGACCTTGGAATGTTTCTATACTCTACTGATGAGAACTAATGAGGTCGAAAATACTTTTCTAGAGCTGAAATAGAATGTAAGTTCAATAATTGTTGTGAATGGCTGAATTTCAATAAATGATTTAAGTATTTTCAATATACTTATTTGCCTTAAAATGCTAGGAATCCTGTCATCTAAGTCAATACTTCGACAGTATTAGCTAGAAAAGTAGTTGTTTTGACTAGTTCTTCAATAATGAGTGTTTTAAAGTAATTACCTACTAGTATATCAGCGTGTCCAGATTAGGGCAACAATATATATAAAGAAGGTAATTTCATAATAAAAAAAGTGTTTAAGTTGTGATTTGCTTAATACCTAAATAATATTCTCTATCATGATAAAAGCAAATAAATAAAAAATAATTAATTGTAAAACTAAATCGGGAATAGGCTTATAAATAATGAATGAATGTTTCTATACTCTACTGATGAGAACTAACGAGTTCGAAAAACTTGTACAACTTTTCTAGAGTAACAATATAACTACTATAGACTGTCGAAATGCACGCGGCGCAAAGTGGTCAATTTTCAAATTCTAGGTGGACAAAATTCTACAAATTTGTAAATAAACAGAAAGTGTTCATTAGAAAAGCGGAAAAATATTGAAAAAATTTTAGGAACTAAGCGGATATTTTTTGAGGAGTTGAAAAAATAAATTTAGTTTTAAAATTCTGAAACTTTGTAGATACGATAATATTGTGCCCATGAATACAGCAAAAATAGTAAAAAAAAATTTAGGACCAAGGGGGTGGTTTTTGAGGGGGTTGAAAATTAAATATTAGAAAATTACAAAATTTTCTGAATAACTTTTTAACTTTCTAATAACTTTCTAATCTATAAAAAATATATAAAGTGAATGTAGTGAAATAAATGTAAGCTCTTAAGGAGTTGTTTTTGGACAACTTTATCATAAATCTTATTAAAAAAGTTTTATAATTTTCTAATAATTAATTTTCAACCTCCTCAAAAACCACTCCCTTAATCCTTTTTTTACTATTTTCTCAAAATTTTAAAACTAAATTTATTTTTTCAACCCCCTCAAAAACTACCCCCTTGACCCTTAGATTTTTTTATTATTTTTGGTGAATTCACGGGCACAATATTGTCGTATCTACAAAGTATCAGAATTTTAAAACTAAATTTATCTTTTTCCCTTAAAAACTACCCTCTTAGTGCCTAAAATTTTTTCAATATTTTTCCGCTTTTCTAATGAACAATTTTTGTTTATTTGCAAATTTGTAGAATTTTGTCCACCTAGAACTTGAAAATTGACCACTGTGCGGCGCTAAGTTGTAAGAGCGCGTGCAAGTACAGAGCATATTACCCTGTGCTAGCCACGGTGACTGGTCAGTCCAACGCCTGCAGCCGACCTGAGTGGATGTGTGGAAGCATCTCCAAATCGTGACGTCAGAAACCGTAAGTTGAATTATTCTTAGTTCGAAAATACGTTTCTTGAAATATTGCAAGCTCGTTTGACGTCACTTACTGTTCACACGCATCCTGTGTAAATCATTTCCCCCCCTTTAAAAAGCTCAGTGGGTTAGCGCGTCTAGCTTGCACTCTGAGTGTACCTAGCAAAGTGGGTTCGAGCCCCACATATCGAAAAAATTTTTCATTGGAAATTTTCCCCAAGAAGTGGTTCGGATTCCACCATAAACTGTAGGGCCCCGTCTCCTTTACTCAGACAAATCTAGATCTACTAGACTTAAGAGGGTTACTGAGGTGACATGGAAGGCGGTTAAAACACACTTCTCAACTTTATATAGACCGGGGATAGTTGGCAGTGGAACAGACGACAAAAGATCAGTTCCTCACAACACAGTAACCGCCAGCTTTCCGGAAGACTCGAAGTCAGTTCTAGCCGACCGCTCGCCTACAGCATACCAACCTAGGAGAAAGTAATAGTAAGAATAATAATAATAATAGCCGAGTCTGACACCTAGAGTAATCATTTTATAGTTGCATTATTTGTTATTTTTGCTTTCTCATTCCTGGTATCCTAGCCCCGTTTGTAACATAACTGATTTCACCGTTTTCCCCGCTAACACACCGCACCGCTTTATTCATCGTACCTCGAACCTTACGATTATCATTAATTTACGTAAGAATATCTACTCCTAAAGACTTTGGGACTTATTATCTGAGTTGGAAATAATTTTCGCGGTGAAGATATTGCCTACCAGTTCTACTGATATCGTTATCAATTTTTTTTTCCAATGAACAGTTTGCAATTCAAATGTTTTACTCGGGGATCTTCAGTGCTGCGTACCTCTACACATGAGACACTGGGACATTATTCTTCTACCAAGTACACGAAATCAAACAACTCTTGACAAACGAGTCTCAACATTATCTCAGATAATGAAAAAGAAAAATAAAAAGATCATAGATTCTTTTTCTCACAAAATTCACATGATTTCATTATTTCATTAATTCATTGTTTGTCAAAGTTCATTTTTGCGTACATAAGGTGGTTCCACAGGGTAACCACTAGTCCACAAAGGGTTAACGCGGCCAGGCTTGTAATTCGTAATTCAGCGCTCGGCGGGGCATTAGTCCGGAGAATAGCTGTTGGTTGCAGTCTGGTTTTTATTCCTTATATATTTAAGGAAACGTATAGAGGAGTTCGACAAAAATATTTCACTAGTAAACTGAACAGCATTCAAAAAAAGGTCACAAGAAATTATGAAATAAAACTTTACCGTCGCCCAGTTAATTGAACTTGATTATCTAATATCGATATTGAGGTTGGTGCAGAAATAAACAAATACAAATTCAAACTGACTGTAAAGCTATTTGGACTGACCGTTTTCCTTGGAAAACCTTGTATTGGTAAAATTCTTGTTGTTGAATTTAATGAGTGAGAATAAATTATTCGGCCGAACGAATAAACGTCTTTGTTGAAGTTTTAATTACCAAATGTCCCCAAACTAATGTTTTACGCTTTGTGGATGTTTACCTAACAAAAAAATTTTAATTAAAAATATCAATTAAGAATCCGCGGCAATTTTTTTGGAGTAGCTGAGGAGATTATTATAGAGCAAAGGGTGCTCCGTAATTCCTTTTGAAATAGGATTAATTATTTTTAAAGCAACTTAGCTCGAAGCTTTTATATGTAAAAAATATGTAAAAAGGCAATGTATTGTGCTTCGCAGTGAGACTTGACTATAAAAAAGGATCCCTGGGTATTGGCTAATAATCCGTCGTCTGTAAATATTTAGCTACACCTGCATAAACTGTACCAGGATGGCTGAAAAGGCAGTGAGGGTCTGGAATGTTTGGAGTGGAAATAAAGTTATTCTGCAACCAGGTTTACACTTGCAGAATGGCTTTTATCATTAATCAAGTGACTCACTGAATTAATACCTACCAGGCATCATACTTTTCTTAGAATCATAATGTTAAATTATATCGTGATTGCATTAGTGAAGTAATTAACAATCAAAAAATGACAAACTACCCGAAATTAGAGATATAGAAACACATATATATAATTTTGATATCTATATCTACATCATATTTAGATCTGGCGGCTTTGCACTGAATCAGAGAGCTTATCGCATACAGTACCTACTCTATAAGTTATTTTAATTTGTTTATGAGAACTTTTCATATAGCCTCCTATCATTCATTTTGTCACATTTTCTCCTCCCCTCTGAAAGCGAACGTGTTTTTTTTAATGGCCCCATAATATATCATGAACTTCAAGATTGAAAATGAAAGATATGTTACACGCGGCGCTTCCGGCAAAATCTCGAGTTATCAGTTCCTTAAATTTCTTTTATGCAATATTAAAAAATTAATTCAGAGCGCAAAATTGAGCAAAATCAAAATATCTTTTAAAGACTTAGAAACTGAATTAAAGCAAAAAGCTTATAAAGTTCTTTATACACCCACAGCATTAAAATCTATTTTGTGTTCCTGACATTATATTTTCCAGCTTGACTACGTCACCCATCGATAGAGTTTTGTGAAAAATATATGTTGTAGCTTATTGTATGGTGTATAATTATTTTAAAAAATCGTGGTTGTCTTTAACGTGTGAGCACGTATTTAAATTTTTCAAAAAATTCAAAAGCATCAAATTTTTTTTCTTCATGAAAAGATGTCCTAAAAATATCATTAATAAATTGTCGCGAGTAGATTTCCAATATATGTGAGATACAAACAAATTGGTTCACTTGATTAAGAAAAAATTTTTTTTCTAATTTTCGAAAAACAAAAATGAAGTTTTTGAGGTCAAAATTTTTTGTGGCAGTATCTTACGCAAAGATGCATCACTGGAAGGAACCACACGCAAAAAAGGTTGCAAAGGCACGGACACTTATCTTAACCTCCCATGGCATGGAACAAAAATGGTTCAAATGAAAGTTGTTCGATGCCGAGGGGATATAAATTGGTGATATTATTATTTGACCTTGACAGCGTTTCAATATCATTGCGGGATCAATCTTGGACATCAAAATATATATCACTGAGAATATCCGGGCAGTCCGTCTGATTTGCTAGAAGTTCATGTAAAAACAATAAAGACAAATAAAACTGCATAATTCTCAAGTCGCTCAAGTCAAATCTAGCTAATAAATTATATTATAGAGCGCCCCTGGGCGAAAAATATCTTCAGCTTTAAAATAAATTTAACATGCCTCCTCTGAAATTGTTTCAAATTAAGAACATGAGTAAAATATTCTGCCTTTCAAGCCATATCAGAATATTTCAATTTTGGCCTTACAAAAGCATTAAAAAGAAGAGAAAGTGTAAATCAGTATTTCAGGATCATAAATCATTCCTTTCACGTGGCCCGCTTCAACAGAACTTTCTGCCTTGATCATGAGTTTTCCTTTATCTTTAAAAAATTGAGCAATCGCACAAAAATGTAATACGTGTTTTTGGACCATTTTTCAATGCTGAAAATAGTATATAGATACTATAGATACCTATATATTTAAAAATTACTTTGTTATATTTTTAATCACAATAGTACATTGTAATACAAGTGTGGCAAGAGCTTCATTGCAAAACGATGTATGAAAGTAGGAACACGAGCGCAGCGAGTGTTCCTGTCATACGAGTTCTGCAATGAAGCTTGCCACATGTGTGTTACATACTATTTTTTCTACGGTTGTGAAGTTATTTCCCTTTTTTAAAGTCTTTCCAAAATTTTAAATTTGCTGCCTGTCAGATTTTATTTAAAGTGATATTTTCCGCAGTCATTCTGAAGTTAGAAAATTTGACTTTGTAATTGCAATTCATGTGTAATTAATATACATTTATAGAATTTAATTGTTATTACCAGTAAGTAATATAAAATTCTTTAAGGTAAACACACTATTTTATTCCGGTGTGTGAAGATATAATCAAGACGTGTGGAAAATTCTTTGCCGCACGGCGTTCGGCAAAGTGATATTTTTTGCAGTCATTTTGAAGTTAGAAAATTTGACTTTCAGCACAATCGAAGAAAAACGTATTTACGATACCGTTAATATATGTTATTGACTCCAGTACAAATTTGGAATACAAACACTTTAAATACTGTAAAATCCTTGAAAATTATAAAATAAATAATAGATTATACATAACCTTAAACTTCATCCAGGAAAACAAATAAAAATAAAAAGATGGAAATATACTCGACATACGTATTACGCGTGCGCAATAAAAAATTAATTTCTGAAAAATTTCAAGAGGACTTTAAAATTACAGTATTATTACAAGAAGGCGCAGGCTTTTAAAGTTAAAACATTAGGATTATAATTCAATAGTTAAATATTCACAAGTTTTCTGAAATTTCAAATTCAATTTTAACCATGGTCTTATGTACAATGGCAATACGGTCGATGTGAGATATGGGATGGAACAGTTAGAGTTGGAGTGAAACGTCATGCTATTTCGGTCCATTGCTAGAAATCCATAATACTATACGTTTAATGTTCTTTTAGCAATATATATCAAGATTCGGTAAGAAATAATATAGAATTTGGAAAAAGAAAGGTGACTCAACAATTACCTTAAAGACGTGCTCAAGATCAAAAATTAATATCACTATATTGTTTTTCCCTTAGCAGCAAACAATTTTTATTTGAACCATTTTATTCTAGAATGCATCGTTTTCGAGAATATGGCTCTCTCAAATTAAATGGGGCACCCAAAACTTAAGTCAATAAAAAATGTTTTAGGTAAAAGTTACTCTTTTTTTATTGACTAGGTGATGCTCGCGACTTCGTTCGCCTGAAATTTTAACCCCCTTTTTTACCTCTTGGGGGTCGTATTTCGAAAAATCCCTTCTTAGTGGTTGCCTACGCCATTCGAATTTGAAGTTTCTACACCCAGCGTTTTGAGCTGTGCGTTGATAGATCAGTGAGTCAGTCAGGGTATTCTTTTATATATATGTATATAGATTAGGACTCTGTAAAAAAAAACGTAGGTTTTCACTTTTAAAAACAAAGCTAACCCCACAATAACCTTGAAGACATAGTCAAGACTAAAAAATATCATTTTGTTTCTCCCTTGGCAGCAAACAACTTTTATTCGAAACATTTTGTTCTAAAATGCAATTTTTTCTAGATATATGGCTGTCTCCTGTTAAATGGCGCCCCCAAGTAAAATTGTGTGTTATCTCATTACCTCTCGGAGGCTTATCTGTCAGTTAACAAGTCGACCTTATATATGCATTATATTTTAGAAAACGAAAACTGGTGCTAATATGTTTCCAAGTAATTATCAAACAGGAAATCTGAAGCTAATTATTGTCAATTTCATGACGAACCTTTTGAGAACCTTCCTTTTAAATCAAATAAACAATATTTCAATAACACCTCCTAGAATGTCTCCGTTTATTACGAACCCGTTTAGTAGTTCAAGTTCCACTCATCAAGAGCTAAGTAATATCGATGGAAAAAGCTTATAAAAGACTGAAACCTATGTCAATCTCTCTTGGCAAACAAACTACTAGTGATATGCATCATTTATGTACCTTTATAAAATAGAGAGGAGTGCTCTGAGTCATTCGATTTTCCGCTATGATTTACATTTCCAGCGAATATCCCGTGATGTGTTTGTACAAAGGGGCACATTAAAAGGAATACCTGCACACTAATCATAGACTAGTTGATTGCTAATATCCTTTTTTATTATTATGTCGAAATATTTATTTGTACCACAATGTAAAATAAATTAGTTAGGAAAGTAATTGTTTCCAATTAATATGCTTATCTCTTATCTCTTATTTCTTTTTCTCCCTCTGAGTTGGCGAAACATGTGTCACATATAATAATAATAATAATATTTATTGGTCCAATTGATCATTACAGAATAATATAGGACAGGTGAAAAAATTGAGTATAAAATAAACAAGCTAAAAACGTAGGTACCCTTTGACAATTTACTGAGCTTTTTATATAATTGTTACACATTCTATAGGACACCCTTCGCAGTTTTCTTGCAAATAACTTACTTTCCTAATTTCAATATAATGGGACTTTTCTTTCTTAAGTTATGGCGCTTACAAGAAACGTGCTGGGCGGACAGACGGACATTTTGAAAATTGTTCAGAATTCGTTCACTAACACAATGATTTTTTTCTCTATAAGCGGTATTTCCTGTTTTAGAAATGTGCCGATCAAATGCTATATACTCTTCGTTTTTACGAAGAGTATAATAAGGAATACAAAATTTATTTAGTTATAAATAGGTACAGCTTACACTTTAAACATTAAAATAATGTACACTAAAATACAAAAATAATAAGAACATATATAATCTAAATATATATTTACATATTCACTCATCTGCTTAATATTTTCACACATTCATTTATATATTCAGACATAGTAGCCATATGTAATGAGAATGAGAAAGAAGTTCAGTGGCAAACTCATGCATAATTAAAAATGACTAGCTCGATGTCGTTAAATGTCGATTAATTTACTAATCTCAAACATTGCAAAAGTGTTTGAAAAGATATTAACAAAAACAATCATCTGCTACTTGTACAAAAACAAGACAATATCTGAAATAGTCCGGTGATATTAGGAAAATGTTTCGGAAAGTTTTGGTACTAGCCAAAAATTAGCCTACCCCTTACAAAATTTCCTCAGCAAGCCGAGAAAAATAGTGTTGACCACTCAAAACGGCGGCTTTAATTGTTATTTAACTTTTTGTAAACAAAATTAATTTTGCAACTTAGTGTTTTGCTTATATCTTCGCTTCTAAAAGTCGTAGAAAAACGTTCAACCCGTCAGTTTCTCCTCTGTAAGATAGGTATACGCAAAGAATGAATCTTTGGTTATTAACAAAATTTTATGGCAAAAAACTGAAAAAATTGAATGTTTCGATCCTCGAGTTTTGAAGTACCTACTGTAGAAACAAATATAAAATCTGTAAGTTAACAATAGTATGAGAAATAGTACATATTTTTACCCTTTACAAAATGCACTTTGTCCCGTTGCAAAATATTAATTATTTTTTTGAAATTAATTTATAAAAAAACTTATACGCAAAAAATCAATTTTGCAACTTAAACAAATGTATATATCTCAGTGGATTTTTCATAAAATTTATTGAAACCAACGGCATTGTAATTGTCATAAAATAACACGAATTAAAAAAAAAATTGTGCTCCGATGCTTTGGAGCCGAGATATGGAGAATTCACGTTTTTTTGCGATTACGGCGAAATTTGAAAATATTTTTACTTGAAAATTTAACTGAATATTTCTCAGAGTGTGTGTTATCACTTACAAAAATTGCCATGTCTATATATATAAATAGGCCATGGAAAAAAAATCGAGAAAATTGCATCTTTAGCGCACGCGCTGACGCTAGACGCCTGATCCTCGTGTAAGCCGTATTTGGAACTTGGCAATATGATTTAAAAATGCGGCTCTCTGTGCTTCAAATAACAAAAAACTGTATTCGATTATATTAAAAATAAAGACTATATGGGCTTATGCCCATCTTAAGTGAGACACACTGTATAAGGACGGATTACCAGGAAAAAACTGTTCCCACTATCAACCAGACACATTTTCTCGATTCGAAATCACGTGTTTGTTTGAAACATAATCTTTTTACATTTCTATTGTCTATAGAAAAGGACAAAGCGGGTACATTTAATTGTTTTAATCCACAGAAACCGGAAAATCAACTGTATTTAATAAAGAGTCCCCATTTCACATTTAATAAAGAGTTTCATCCCTATACTCGCATGTTTCGCGAAACAAAACACTTTTGTTGAGTTTAGTAATAATTTTCGAATGTTTTACATAATCCTATTATTATTCCAATCCCATTTGCAGTTTTTACTCCAACCACAACGCTGGCATTTAAGCTAACCGTTACATCTACATATTGTTTTAAATTAAATCTCAGAAGTAAGTGCTAGGATATGTTTCGTATGTATTCAATTTATAGGAATTTTCATCTATTTATTCTGTATAAGCATATAAAGTAGGAATAATATTTATAGTACACACGAACAAGATACAGTTTTATAATGGTGAATAGAATTTTTTAAATGACTACTATACGATTCAAAAGTATCGAACCCTGACTTTAACCGCAAAGATATCAAAAACGGAGGAGAGGAAAAAATTTAAAAGGTTATGTTTATACATATGTGAATAATATTTTATGTATCTATAAAATGCAGCTAGCTTATTCTATACGGTGAAATTTTTTCATAATTTTTTATTTTGAAATTTATTGTAAAAAATGAGATCTTATACTTATTCGGTATCAAAAAAAATATATTGATAATATGACTGACTATATCAAATTTAAATATTTTCAGAAAAAATTTCAGCTATATCAAATAATGTTTTTAAACACGGTAGATGATATTAATGCGAGAGAGAGATCGACTAAAGGTGGCAGAAGTCATTCAAGGTAAGTATGTCCAGGAGTGCACTCAGATCGGGTTGCGTTTCACTTTGATATTTATGAAATTTTAACTAAAATTTAATAAAACACACTTTATTTTGGTACACGCTGTACATTATATTTACGATCCATAAATTAGCAGTGCCCAGATTTATTTACTTGATAATAGCCTTGTTGTTTAGATGTAAGATATGCCTTTTTGTGTATTCATATTTAAACAGTCAATTTATATTTTTGTTACAGCTCTTTATCAATTTGTTTTTCATATAACGCAAAGGAACATCAATTTACGCGAAGTCGTGTTAGTAAATCAGTAGAATTTGTGGATAAATGTTCATATGACTTACTTTGCACATACTAGTATTTCGAGTTGCCTATATAGTAAATACTCAGTTTTCTTTCCCTTTTAATTTAATATGGTAATTTTGAGCAGTAACTAGAGCAGGGTTAGATGTTAGTTCCTGTCTGCCAACTCTACAGCAACCTTAATAACTTAAACTCAAGTCAAGACAATCGAAAGGTACGTGCTTTGTCAATTATGTAGGTATCTGATTTTACATAGTAAATACATCAAAAATAAGGTAATTAAATTTCTTTAATTCAATCTTAAACCCGATATTTTCAACTAAAATCCAAATTTTTCAATTATCTAAACTAATTTAATTTATTTCATATGATAACCTTTATCTTATATACAGGTGCTAATGAATATTTCTTCTTTTTTTCTTAACACAGAGTTTTGCTGTCGATTTAAGCTAATTTCTAACAAATTCATTCATTCATTCTTTTAAGTCATCTATGTCGATTTAATTTATCTAACATCGAGTAATTAGTTTATGTGAAATCCGTTCGATACCTTGGAAATTATAAATTATACCAACCCACATTTATTTCGGAGACAAGTGTTTATCGAATGCCAGTGTAGCTATTGTCATAAGATGCATCCAAATAAATTACTGTATTCAGAGTGCACTATTTCACAAAAATAAACGTGGAACTCGTAACTCCACCTGAACACAGCTTTCGGTCTAACAATTTAATCCAACAGAATGCCTGCGGGAAGGAGTAGGACATGAAGAGCCGCCAGGATATCAACCGAAAACCCTTAAATATTTGTCTGGTAGCAATGAAGCACAAAATTCCTCCCAAGAAGATAAAACGTGTCCCCACGACATTACGGTTCAAACGAGAAGAAACTTTCAGCAGTGATACCGATGTAAGACACTGTTCAAAAAAGTTCCTCGGCACTTTTGGCCAATGAAAACGTGTCACATTTGATCTTGAGAATTTAAAAGAATGGAATTCCACAGATAAGAAATATTTTAGCTTTACCAAATAAGTAAACAAACCTATTTCAGTTATAAACCTTTAAATAACACTACCAATTTCCCAAAATGAATATTTCATAGGTAGACAACACGTCATACTGCGTCAGAATGCGAGTGGGTTGTATACCTACTTCGTAAAAATAAATGTTAGTCTTATTTAACTCTCACCAAACCAATTTAAAAGCAAATTATTGAAAATTAATGCTGTGGCACTTGCTATATGCTACAAAAAAATGCTACAACATTTTCAGGAGGACACCCCCCCCCCCCCCTCTAAAAGAAAGAATATTTGTTGAATGCCCTCCAATAATGTAAGCTAATCCGGAGTATAATGAATTTAATCTCCATAACGGTCAAGATTACTACTCAAAATTTAAAAAAGTACCTGGTAAATCAATTCTACCATTCTTCTTCTGAGACATACAATACATCATTCTTCATGTCTTTAAACAATCCCGTTTGGCATGTGCGCATCTGAAGCCATAATGATTTTATATTACTTCCACATCCACGTACTGGAGTGGAAGTATAGTAACGGTAAAAATTGTAATTTTTTTTTTTTGTTCAAATAGACTTAGAATATCACGAAACGTGGAGATTTTAAGTTTGAACGACAAAAAGTCTGCCTGTAACTTTTTTCTGTGCGTGCGATTACTCTGGAATGGTTTATAACATTGTCTTCAATTGTGGTTCACCTATGTATGATAACGAGATTTGGAACTAGATTATATTTTGATCTTATTCTGTTGAAGGCTTGGGGCATAAATGGGGGTAAATAACAAGCAGATAATAGTCTATAAAATTAATGTATGTATGTGGAGCCAACGACTCAAAATTTCCCTGGTATCAGCTACCTCCACTATCACCACCATTACCAACCGCACGTCATTACACAGGCCGACAAAATTGGACGAAACTCCAGACCCTGAGACCAGAGTATACTTTCCCAAAGGCTTTTGGTGCGCTCAATCTGAATCCGACCTGAGAACTTCTCCATCGCATCAGGTTTTCGAGATATCCTAACCTAAAAATGTAAAAGATACGATTTATCGCTATATTCGGGATTATATTGCACCGCGGATTAACTTTTCTCCGCAAAACTCGTTGAGGCATATGAAAGTACTACTCTTCCCCATCAAAATGCATGTATTTTCATAGAGAAGCGTAGTACTTTCATATGCCGCAAAAGTTTTGTGGAGAAAAATTAATTCGCGGTGTAATATAATCCCGAATACAGCAAAAAACCAAGTTTTTTGCATTTTTAGGTTAGGATATCTCGAAAACATGATGTGATGGAGCAATTGTGAGGTTGAATTTGGATTCAGTGCACCAAAAACCTTCGAAAAAGTATAGTCTGGCCTCAGGGTTTGAAAAATATTGGCCTGTGTTATCATGGGAAGAATTTTCAGGTCTGTGAAAATAAGGGTAATAATTTTTTATTTCTGCAAATTTCGAACTGCCGCCAGACTCATTTGGCAATTTCAAGAATAAGGCAGACTTGTTTTTAACTCTATTTTATGATGATATCAATTTATATAATTTTTCAAACCTCTAGAAAGAGCTAAATAACTCATTTGTATTTTCTACCCGTGAACCTACCGGAGAATTTTTACCAGACTCAGAATTTGTTGATTAGTATCACTAACACAACAATCCTATCGATTTTCGCTGACTGGAAGAATAAATACAAAAAAAATTCACTGGCTCAGACTAATAGCTTTTCCCTCAACACCGGAATTTACTAATTTTAATGTTTTTTATTTTGAGGATTAATAACATTACTATAATCATACATAATTTCATTCAGTATATATATATTCCGTTATACCACTGTCACTGACTGTTGACCATTCTAGTCCCTAGAGAAGTACAGTTTAATAGCAAAAACAGGACCATAATAACAAATCCGTTTGCAATTCGATTTCAAATTAGTGTATACATTATGACATGTATTTGGAATTATGATGATATGATGTTTAGTTCAAATACAACAACAACCGATATGAAATGTACATTCCCCTCTGTAACGAATTCTATTAATTTTCAAATATTAGTTTGCTATTTAATGCGTCCGCTGTGATCGTATCCGAGATCGTCATTGTCAGTTTTGCTCGAAGCGAAATGATTGGTTTTAAGTGCTGAAAGTGGTAAACACAGTGATTAATTAAAATTAGCTGGAATTAGACCGCGCTTGAAAAATGCCGTCTTTTTTGCAACTTTATAACAATTTTTTGTTATTCTGAATGATAAAATAATGACCAAGATAAAATATTCTAACGAACTCTGTTCATCTACCAGTTTTCTAATAATTTAAAAAAACCGCTGCCTAAGATATCACTACATCCAAATCCAGATTTTATATCCAAGTTTCTTATACGAAAACAAAATTTATACTATATTTTTACACTCCACTATGTGGGAATAATTATTCATAGAACTTTAATTATATAATTTGAAATCGTCTAACCGAAAAACTCATAAAACGATATGCTACATCGGTAGTGGAGGTGACAGATGCCAAAAAAAAATTGAGGCCTTATGTTCTGGTACACACACTAAATCGAAATTTTATCTTTTATCCCTTTTAATAATTACAAAGGTCTACAAAAAAAAAATCTGCTCCAAGGGCTAAACCTATCATGCTTTAAGCATTTTTGTATGCTGAATCCGAATTTTCAATTAAAAAAATTTTCTACGGCGTAGATTTCGAGTAAATCCCGGTGTTTATTGTTAAAAAAACGTATTTTGACTATAAAAACCGGGATTTACTCAAAATCTACGCGGTAGAAAATTTTTTAAATTGAAAATTCGGATTCAGCACACAAAAATACATAAGGCAGGTTTAGTCCTTGAAGCAGATTACTTTTTTTTGTAGACCTGTGGAGGACAGGTCTGTGCAAAGGTAATGAAAAAAAAAAAATTCTGCTCCAAGGACTAAACCTATCATGCCCACAGTAGGCTAGAACCACCTTTAAATGAAATATGCATGCACTCTCTCAATTCCTATGGGAAATGGTAGCATTATCTGTACTGAAACAATTCCCGTAAAATCTGAAATCATTCCCTTGGCAGTTTTCTAAAAAATTGACTTTTAATTTTTTTTTTTTTTGAAAACTGATTTTTTGCATTGATAAGCTCGTTAATATGTCAATCAAGAAAGTAAATTAAACACTCCAATACAAATTTAAACTTAAGGCAAGTTTGGGGAAATAACATACAAGAAACCTTCATGGTCGACAACTCCAGACGTTTTGATAATAATCGGGTTATATAAACTTTTGGAAAGTTTATATAGTCAATTTAGACAAAATCATTAGATCTATTCTTATGTTATTTTGAATGACAGCAATTTTTGTCTACCAATATATCCGTAACCAATGAATAACATTACTATTTGCGTAACTGGATTTGCTAGGGAAATCCGAGCGCCTCTACTGGCCGTCTGAGTAAACTTTCAATTCGCTCAGTGAGATAACGGATGAATATGAGAACCATACCACCGCCGATGAAGACAACCCACAGAAGAGACATGACGATAACCCAACCACCCACCCACTACCCTGCAGGTACCGGACGAGACGCCGTCCAGTACCCGTAGTCACCTCGCTCCGTGCAGACCGAAAGTGCTACCAAAGCACTTAGGTCTGCACTTCCTCGAGCTACATAGCTCATCTCTACCTAACCGATGATCCGGATGGCAGGATGTCAATTGACATTCTGCGTACCGGCAGTCAATCCCAGCCAAAAATACCTCAAAGTTTCCGAACAGACAGATGACAAGCTGGCGAAGAAAGATCATCAAGACAGAAGAGTGCCCCGCACGAGGCCGGTCCAGGTCTACAGCGATGTACTAGGGTAAAGAGCAGTAGTCCTGCTCGACATTAGATATCTGAGACCGTCATCATTGCCAAAGAATATTGGCGTCGCTCGGTCAGTTACTCTTTAGAATTCACTAGGCAAACAATCCAAGACTCCAAGAGTGAAAATTTTTTGTGACCATGATTAAAATCAAAGCAGTCATGCAAAAAACTCACGATGAAAATAGATATTATCTTTGTCTATTGTATAAACGTAAGAATCACGGATTGAAGAAGATAACTGATACTTAACTGATTTTTGAAATATGTCCGGGTATTCAGAGACTTCAAAAATGTAGTAGATTCTTGTTTTTATCAATGCAAAAAATTAGTTTTCAAAAAAAAAAATTAAAAGTGAGTTTTCTAGAAAACGGCCAAGGGAATGATTTCAAATTTTACGGGAATTGTTTCGGGACAGATAAAGCTACCATTTCCCGTAAGAATTGAGACATGAATATTTCATTTAAAGGTGGTTCTAGCCTACTGTGTGCCTTATGTATTTTTGTGTGCTGAATCCGAATTTTCAATTTAAAAAATTTCTACCGCGTAGATTTTGAGTAAATCCCGGTTTTTATCGTCAAAATACGTTTTTTTTGGCAATTTTTGACATTTACTCGAAATCTACGCGGTAGAATTTTTTTTAAATTGAAAATTCGGATTCAGCACACAAAAATACGTAAGGTATGATAGGTTTAGTCTGTGGAGCAGAAAAAAAAATATTTTTTTGTAGACCTGTGTTATGGAAAGAGGTGAATTTGGATGTGAAATTGACAAATACAGTTTTGGAGATATTCGAGAATAATTTAGAGATATTATTTATATCAATCTATGCATCTCTTGATCATATTTTAAGCCATTCCTAATAATTCTGATACAGTTCCTTCAGAGATAATTAAAGAATTGTCATCAGCAAACATGATACACTGATCAAAAGTTTTAGGTAAATAATGGGACCAAAACAGAGCCTTGAGGCACCCCAATTTCAACATCGTTTCCTCAGATCTAATACCATTTACTTCGACCTTCTGTTTTCTCTTATAGAGATATGAAGTAACTCAGTTAAAAACTTTCTCTCTTAACAACTATTGGAGTTTTTCTGTGAGCAAGGAGTGATTTATTAAATCAAATGTCCTGCTCAGATCCATAAAAATACCTAAGCACTTATTGTTCTTTTCTAAGTTATTATATACTGTGTTAAGAAAGTTTGTAATTGCCGTCTCAGTTGGCCTTCCTCTGATAAAACCATGTTGTGCTTGAGAAAAAAGTTATTTTTGTGAAAAAACTTTTCATTTTTCCAATAATTTTAAAATAGATGAGGTCACAGATCAATAATTTTCAAATAACGTATTATCTCCTTTTCTAAGTGTGGAATAGTTTTGGTTGATTGTAAAACTGTTGGAAAATTTCCTGTTGATAATGAAAAATTTACTAGATATGTAATGGGGATGTTCACAAAAAAACTAACTCTTGTTTAAACACAATAAAAACATCCAAATTAGTCTTAAAATTGCATGTATAAAATTTAAGGAAATTCTAAAAAAGCGTTCTGTTGAAAAAATCCATGCTAATATACCGTAATTATTTAAATCCGCTGAACACTCTTTGACGTCACTTGCTCTATCGAGAGTACGGCGCCAGTGCTTGCGCTATGAAAACGTAGGACCTGGCATTTCTATGAGAGAGATGTATCATTTTACACTAATAGCGAAACCTACGGCCAAAAGCAAGCAGAGCAGTGAGGCTTACGTGCGCATCAGGTAGGTAAGTAGGTGGATTTTAATTTTTAAGAGTTCCTGTGTTGGTTATATCTTTACAGACCATTAAAGTTTTCGAATTTCATTATAATTGAAAATTAGTGAACATACCTATTGGAGCAACAATAAACTCAACAAACCTCTGTAATAAACTACTTGTTATTAATATAAGACTAAATAATCTAATCTACAGGAATTAGATTTTTTTACCTCTATAATTAATACTTTTGCTTCAGTAACGGACTCTAAAAATAAAGTATTTTCAACTTTAAAATCCACGTTAAAATCACCATTTGAGTTTAATTTTTTTTTGTTTAACTGTTTAGGTTTGTCAATGAATTCAAAATTATAATGTTGTACAATATTGAAAGAGTCGATTTCACTGCTATTTTCAATTTGTATTTCATCTATCATATTTTTTTTTATTGTAATTTATATTTTCGGTAATAAAAAGCCAAGCTGCTCCAAAGCCCATAAGTCCAAACTTTTTATGGAAATTTATGTACAGGGTGTAATTAGTTTCATGTCATTAAAAAAACTGGTAATAGGGACCGACTAAACAAACAAAAAAAATTTATGACTTTTTCCTCTAGGGGCACTTTGAAAAAAACTGACCTAGGTCAACAATTTGAATATTAGGGTGGGAACCATGTGAGAACCTTGCCTTTTTGGGTCAAAGATTACCGATCGACTCATTCTCTCCGGCGCGCGGCGGCCCGCGGTTTCAAAGCAAAGAAGGGCGGAAGACCTTTGATGACCCCCTCAACGGAACCAATTATAAAAATGTTATGCTAAATTCGTAATCTCTTTCTGCAGAACTGTAAGCAAATGATGGGCGTAGAAGTTTAAACACAACATTTATTTACATGTGTTTTTTTAATTTAGAACAAAATATAGGAGCTTTTATTGTTATTTATAATTTTTCAGATTTAAAAGTGATTTATTAACATTTGTAAGCTAAATGAGTGTTCTGGGTTAAAAGCTTAAAAAATGAGAAATTATTGCATGACATTGGGAAATAAAGAGTTAGACGTCTAAGATGCGATAACAGAAAACAATTATGTGTATTTTAAGTTAGGAAAAAATCTGATTTATTTAACAAATTGCCGATCAGGTACCGAAAACTAAAATAGTCGATAAATCTAGAACTTACCAATAAATTTGTTGATTTACATAAACTGTTCGAAATGGCTTCCATCTGCATCAATACACTTTTAGGCACGTGAAATTAAGGACTTACGCACTCCGTTCAACACATTTGGAAATTAGGATCATTTTTTATGGTTTCTATGCACATTAAAATAACACACTAAACTATCAACTAACGTTGTCAATAAAGAAAATAAAAATAAAAACTTGGTCCAAAATCCAAAAAGCAACACAAATAGAACGAACAAGTAGTGTCTGTACGTAATCAAGAATTTAACGACTTGAACGGTAAGTCAATAAAATAAACCTTAACTGTAAATACGTGGCCCAAAATTTAAAAAGAACAGAAGCAACACACAAAAACAACGAACGGGTTCGACGTGTGTACTTAACGAAGTGCCCACAGAAACTAAAATATTGCACAAGGGAGAGTATAGTTTTCTTCAGATCTACTAAGCACTCAGAAAACGCCGACGTCTTTCACCTTTACCGCACCGCTAAATACCTTACATTACCTATTTTTAAAAAGACATAAAAAAGTGTGATTATTAACTTGTCACAAACAAGTAGGCATTGTGCCTATTTTTGTGAATTTTCGTTGTTTATTTTTCAAATGTTATTAATTAACACATTAAATTTTTACTTTTCTAAAAAATATATATGTATATACAACTTTGTAATTAACTAGATTGTAAATATTTTGAAAAGAAACACTATTATTATTATTATTATTATTATATTATTATTGTGTCCTCGTCGACGCGCGGTCTCTTACAAAGGAGCGCGACACGCCGTATTAGCGTATTTGATGGTTAGAGGCGCCGACATACGCGAAGATAAAAGCCTATCCCAACATTCCAGCAATTCTCAAACAATATTAGTGAAAATTTCACACCACATTTTTTAACCAATCATAGGCTTGTTTTTTGTTAAGTTACCATGGCAACCCAAAAAATTTCCGGAAATTTTTTACATTCTGTCAAATTAATTAGTGGAAATTTTTCTGTCAATTAAAATGTCAAAGTAAAGACGCGGGAGTTGGAGTGCTTTTAGAATTAAATTTATTTGGCGACGCAAAAGAGGATATTCACGAGGATATTATAAGTACACAAATTAATATGTTTTATAACCTGGAGCCATTTTTGTGCTATATGCTCATGCACTTTATTCTTATGGCTGATAATCAAATTTTGTTATGATTAGAATGTAAAAATTAATCTAATTGACGTCTGTAAGTGCGGCAGCCATTACTATCTTGTTACCTTTCATTATTCCATGGCCGCCTAGAAGTTGTTAATTATTGTCTCTGCGACAAGAATGAATACATTCCCTGTGCTCGCATTTAAGTAATATCAGAAATAAATGATATTCCACCAATTTTAGTAGATCAAAGTAAATAAAAAACGGAAATATAATATGTTTTTAAGTTACTTATAAAAAGTTCATGTAACTAAACTTGGAGAATGGTATATTATTTCACTAAGAAATTTCGTATTTTATTAAACATATTAATCTTGAAGTAGGTGGGTACTTCAGAATAATTATCAAAAATAAATGATGTTCCACCAATTTTAGTAGACCAAAGTTAATAAAAAACAGAAATATAATATGTTTTTAAGTTATTTATAAAAAGTTCATGTAACTAAACTTGGAGAATGGTATGTTATTTCACTAAGAAATTTCGTATTTTATTAACCACCAGTTGTTATTCCATGGCTCACTATAATGAATGAATTTGTGTCATTCGTAATAAAAATGTTCAATTTTGGCATAATATTTATAAAATAATGGTGTGAAATTTTCTTACCGAATATCCCACGAGCTTAAATTAATATCCGGAAATTTTTCCTCGTTCATGAATATTTTAAGAAAATTATCCCTCGTCTGCGGCTCGGGATAATTTTCAAAATATTCATGACCTCGAAAAAATTTCCGGAAATAATTTAAGCTCTAGGGATATTATAAGTGAAAATTTTCGAAATTTTTGTTTATATTACTTCCACATCCAGTGGAAGTATAGTAACGACAAAAAAAATTTTTAAAAATTTTTATTGTTCAAATAGGCTTAAAATGTCATGAAAAGTCGAGATTTTAAGTTTGAGCGAAAAAAAAAAATTCCGTCTGTCTGTCGGTCTGTCTGTCGGTCTGTCTATCGGTCTGTCTGTCTGTAACTTTTTTTGTGCGCACGTTTACTCTGGAACCGTTAAAGATATTGACTTGAAATTTGGTACACATATGTACTTTAACGAGATCTGGAACTAGATTATATTTTCATCTTGTTCCGTCGAAGGGTTGGGGAGTAAATTGGGGTAAATTTGGGGTAAATGGGTAAATCAAGCAGGTAAGAGTCCATAAAATTGGTATTTAGTATACAAAAGAGAAGCTAAGGTCTCAAAACATTTTTTGGCATTAGCCACCCCCATTACCACCCTCACCCCCTTATTAAAGGGGATGAAAAAAAAAAATTGTGATTTAGTGTGTGTACAAGAACCAAAAGCTTCAAAATATTTTTTTACTTCATCCACCCCTACTACCAACCCTCTACCACCACCCCCACCCCCACTACCGATGTAGCATATCGTTTTATAGGTTTTTGGGGTAGACGATTTCAAATATTATGTTGTTAAAGTTACCTCGAGTAGTATGGATACGCAGTGGCTTTCCTCGACTACTATGGATGCGCAGTAGGTTTCCCCCGAGTATTATGGATGCACAGTGGCGTTCCTCGAATATTTTGGATACGCAGTGACTTTTTTCGAGTATTATAGATCGCAGTAGGTTACCTCAAGTAGTATGGTTGCGCAGTGGGTTACTTTAAGTAGTATGGATGCGCAGTGGCTTTCCTCGAGTACAATGGATGCGCAGTAGGTTACCACGAGTAGGATGGATGCGCAGTGGCTTTTCTCGACTACTATGGATGCGCAGTAGGTTTCCCCGAGTAATATGGATGCGCAGTGGCTTTCCTCGAATATTTTGGATGCGCAGTGACTTTTTTCGAGTATTATAGATCGCAGTAGGTTACCTCAAGTAGTATGGGTGCGCTGTGGGTTACTTTAAGTAGTATGGATGCGCAGTGGCTTTTCTCGACTACTATGGATGCACAGCAGGTTTCTCCGAGTATTATGGATGTGCAGTGGCTTTCCTCGAATATTTTGGATGCGCAGTGACTTTTTTCGAGTATTATAGATCGCAGTAGGTTACCTCAAGTAGTATGGATGCGCAGTGGGTTACTTTAAGTAGTATGGATGCGCAGTGACTTTCCTCGAGTACAATGGATGCGCAGTAGGTTACCACGAGTAGTATGGATGCGCAGTGGCTTTTCTCGATTGCTATAGATGCGCAGTAAGTTACCTCAAGTGATATAGATGCGCAGTGGGTTTCCTCGAGTAAAATGAATGCGAGTGGGTTACTTCAAGAAGTATGAATACGCAGTGGCTTTACTCGAGTAAATTGGATGCACAGTGGGTTACCTTGAGTAGTATGAATGCGTAGTAGGTTTCCTCAAAGAAAGTAGTAGAGGCTTTACTTCTGTCGTGTAGTTTACGGCACACAACGATTTTTTATATCTTTGTCTTGCCATTTTCTGCGTATTAGTTCGACATTCTGTTGAAGTATACTAACGCAAAAAAATTTTTGGAAATTTTCATTGTTTAAATAGGTTTAGAATATCAGGTAACTTCAATATTTTAAGTCTGAGCAAAATGAATTTGTCTGTTGCGTCAGTCTGTCTGTTAGTCTTGTATCATTTTGGTGCCCACGATTACTCTGGAACCGTTTAAGATATTCACTTAAAATATGGCACACGTATGTTTTTTAACGAGATCTGGAACTAGATTATATATATATATATCTTATTCCGTTGCAGAGTTGAAGGGTAAATTGGTAAATGGGGGTAAATAGGTAAATCAAGCAAGTAAGAGTCCATGAAATTGGTATTTAGTAAATATAAGAGGAGCTAAGTCCTCAAAAAAAAGGCATTAGCCATCCATATTACGACCCCCACCCTATTATTAAAGGTGCTGAAAAAATAGTGTGATTTAGTGTGTGTACAAGAGCCAAAGTCATCAAGAATTTTTTTCACTTCTTTCACCCCCACCTCTATTACAGATGTGGCATATAATTTTATGGGGTTTTTGGGGTACATGATTTCAAATATTATACCATTAAAGTTCCATAAACAATTATTTTCACATAGTGGAGTGCAAATATAGTATTTTTTTTTAAGAGACTTGGATGTGGAAGTAGTGATTCCTTGGGCAGCGGTTTTTTTTCTAAAACATAGGTTTTAGACCCTATGTTATATAAGGTTTTTTTGTTCATTTAGTCGTTCCCCACCACCAGTTTTTTATGGCATGAAACTGATTACATCCTGTATAAGAAATCTTAGAATAGAATTTGTTGTATTTTTTTATAAAACTCAATTGTTTCAGTTTCTTATATTCTCATTTCTTACTTTAAAGAATCGAAGTATCCTAAACTCGCCGAAGAAAATATAGTTTAACCTGAATTAAAGCTGCCTTCATGGACATAATTTTAATCGAATACTATATGAGTCGACAATACATGAACAAAAGTTCTAGAAATTGACTGGTGTGTTGGGAACTATCGTGTTATGTAATTTTGCTTGAGACTCCAGCTTATAACGAGGATTCAATTCCCATGTTGAAAATCCACAAAGGGAAGGAAATGTACCGGAAGCGCGAAAAGTTGCGCACGTGTAACGCCTTGCACTCCCTTTGATATTGATAAGTTTATCAAGGTTTTTCCGAGTTATTCCGCGTTTCTCTTTTCAATGCCCCCGAACTTGTCACATTTACTTTGCCGCTCCATCTGAGGTTGAGGACATATTTTAATTAAGTTACCTGCTGCGAATCTTCCTTCGAGTTAAATAAATTTTTAATATTCCGTTTGAAGACAGGCGTGAGTGTTATTAAAATCGATAGGCAGAATGGCTTCAATTGGCTGTTAAGTGATTCGTTCCTTTCTACTTAATGTTATGTTTTATAGATATATTTTATTAACTTCAATTATTTTTTCATTTATTGGTAGTAGTATAGTTACACACTATGCTGCTTAAATAAGAACTTTTTGCTTATGATGATTGTAGGCGCTAAATAACAGAAAAGGGTTATAATAATAATAAATAACTAATTAACTAATTGAACCTTCGTACTGAGCGGACGTGTTTAGGGTAGTTGGCCACACCAGGCAAAGATCATAAACCCAACGGGATTTCCAACCATCATTGGAAGTCCCGACAATAAAGACCAGTGTTTTTATTAGTTTTATACAAACTGTTAAGTACTTATTCGTTTCACGATAAATGATAAAATGTCTAGTGTGACCTGTGTTAAGTGTAAAAAAAAAGTTAATGAAAATGAAGACGGTCTAAAATGTTCAGGGATGTGTTCGAATACTTTTCACCCTAAATGTGTAAATATAACAAGCAAACAATTGGACGTTATTGTAAACTGCAACAGTCTAAAATGGTTTTGCGATGGCTGTATAATTTATTCTGATTTTATTTCTAAAGTTACAAATGAACTCGAAGATTTAAAAGCCCAATTTCGAAGCGAACTTAATGACCTAAAAAATGTTATTAAAGGTAGTGCGGACGAAAAAAAAGAAAGTCTTTTAAGTGTGCCCAAGCCTAAGTCTTTTGCCGAGGTTGCTGCCGAAGAAGTTGTAATTATAAAGCCAAAAAATAATCAAGAATGTAAGAAAACTAAAGAAGCGATTCAAAAAAACTTAAAACCAGCATCTCTAGAAGTTGGAATTACGGAGCTGAAAAACATCAAAGAGGGAGGTGTTGTCATTAAATGTAAGACTAAAGAAGAACAGGAAATTATCAAGAAAGCTGCTGAAAAGAAAGTAAATAAGAATTATGAAATTAAAGCCCCCAATTTAAAAAATCCATGTATAAAGGTTGTGGACATTGATGATAATTTTAGTGGAGATGAACTTTTAAATCTCATAAAAAAGCAAAATACTGCTGTTTTGCATGATGATAGTATACTCAGTGTAAAAGTTATAAAAAAAATGAAAACCAAGTATATGGCTATCGTCGAATGTGACCCAGATACTTTTAAGAAGATTATAGAACAAAATTATGTTTTCATTGACTGGTCCAAGTGTAGAGTGTTTGAATACGTAAGTGTATATAGATGTTTTAAATGTGGTGGCTTTGATCACCACATAGAAAATTGTAAAAATGAAACTAAATGTTTAAAATGTACTTCTTTAGAGCATACAACAGAAAATTGTGAAAGTCATACATCTAAATGTTACAACTGTATCGAGATTAAGCAAAAACTGGAAATTGACATCGATGTTAATCACTTTATTTTTGACACAAGCTGCCCTGTTTATTTTAAAAAAGTAGAAAATCAAAAGAAAAAAATCAATAATACCTCTTTTTTATGTCTAACACACTAAATTCTATTCAGTCTCATCAGAGTCAAGAACATGATATATCAAATTTAAAGTTGAATAAATTATGTCATTTTAATGCCAGATCTGTTGTAAATAAATTTAATGACATTAAAACATTTGTGAAACAAAACTCATATCTGGCAGTCGGAATTAGTGAAACGTGGTTCTCTCCTGACCTAATGGATGATATGTTCGAAATACCTGACTATAAATTAATACGAAGCGATCGTGCATCAAGAGGCGGTGGTGTTGCTCTTTATATGAAATCTTCTATTTCTAAATCTTGCTCAGTATTATCTGTACCAATGGAGGAGGTCTATGACATCGAATATATAATTGTCAAAGTTACCATACAAAATAAATTATGTGCAATTGGAGTTTTATATAAGCCTCCAAATTCTCATTTTACCAACCTCTGTATACTAACTGATATAATTAATTATCTATTAGAAAATAATATATATACTTTTATTTTAATGGGTGATCTAAATATTAATATGTTAATTAACAGTCCTGCAACTATTTATCTAAATAATTTGTTACTTGTTTTTGATTGTAAGCAAATAATTAGTGATCCCACCAGAATAACTGCTCAGAGCGAAACATTACTAGATTTAATTATAACCAACTCTGATCTGGAAGTTAGGAACGTAGAAGTTTTAGATCTATGTTTTTCTGACCACAACGTTACATCTTGTGATGTTGAATTAAGTGATTACGAATGCAAACCCATAGTAAAAGAATTCCGTAATTTCAAAGACTTCAATATTGACTTATTTATTAATATGGATGCCTCTGCTATTAATTGGAATACGATATATAATATTAACTCTCTAGAAGAAAAAGTTGATTTTCTCAACGAAAACTTATTAAATCTTTTTAATCACCATGCTCCTTTAAAGAGAGTTACTTTTAAATCTAACAAACGCCAAGAACCATGGTTCACAGACACTTTATATGAGTTAAAAAAAATTAAAAGGAAAGCTTGGTTAAGATATAAAAAAACTAGAAATGCTGTTCATAAACAATATTTTTGTGAAATTCGTAATTATTATAATAATGCCATAACTCAAGAAAGAATCGCATTCTACTCTTTTCATATTAACAACACTAAAGAAAATCCTAAACAAATGTGGACTAACTTAAAGTCATGGGGCGTAGTTAAAGATAACATTCCACCAAACCTTCCTGAAGGTTTCTGTAATGCTGACGAGATCAACAATTATTTCATGGACTCCATACCAAATTTAAAATCGAATGAACGGCATAACGATACATTTCTAGAAACTAAATTTATGGATGATATTCTTTTTACTTTTAAAGCGGTTACTGTTCAAAAAATTATAGATATAATAAATAATCAAAAATCTCACACCATAGGCCCTGATGGATTATCGGCTAAAATGTTACAACTTGCTTTACAGTGGATATCGGCTCCACTGACCCATATTATTAATGTGTCACTAGAACTAGGTGTTCTTCCTCCTCAATGGAAAATATCCTGTGTTAAGCCTATCCCTAAGAAAAAAAATCCTGAACAACTTGGAGATCTACGCCCCATTAGCCTGCTTTCGGTTCCTTTAAAAATTACAGAATCAGCTATATATGAACAACTTTCAGAATATGTCTTTCAAAACTCAATAATTCCTTCTAATCAGTCCGGATTCCGAAAAGGCTTCAGTACTTCAACAGTATTAAGTAACATAACTGACGAAATTTTGCAAGCCATTGACAACACGAAAGTCACATCTTTGACATTACTTGATATGACTAAAGCTTTTGACTCCTTAAATATTAATTGCTTAATTGCAAAATTAAGTTACTATGGTATATCTTTCTCCTGGTTTCAAAATTATCTCAATGGTAGACAACAATTTACTAGTGTGAATTCAGGAAACTCAATACTTATATCACAAAATAGATCAGTTGCATCAGGTGTTCCGCAAGGATCTATCCTTGGACCACTTCTTTTTAATATATTTATTGCAGATATCTCGAGACTTCCGCTATATTCAAAACTATACATGTACGCTGACGACATTCAATTAATACATAGTTTTTCTCGTTCAGAATTTCAAATGACAGAATTCTGCATCAATAATGATTTAAGTCTTATATACGAATGGACCATACAAAACACTCTTATACTAAATGCTAACAAAAGTCAAAATATTGTTTTTGGAACTCCTCAGCAGTTGCTCAACCTTGGAGAATTAAATATTCAAATAAATAATGAGGTCCTTACATCAACCAACAGCGTAAAAAATCTTGGTGTAAATTTTGATTCTCTGTTAAACTTTTCCGGCCATGTTAATACTATTTGCAAAAAAGCTTTTTACAGCTTAAAACAGTTATATGCCTTTAAAAAATATTTGGATACAAATACTAAAATATTGCTTTCGGAAACTATGGTTCTATCCCATTTAAATTACGCAGATGTTGTATACGGCCCCTGTCTTTCACAAGAAGACAAATACCGCTTACAAAAAATTGAAAACTGCTGTGTTCGATATTTTACAACTGTACCCCAATACGGTCACATTAGTTCACATTTACGTGCTTTCAACATGTTAAATATGTGTGAAAGAAGATTCATACACATTGTAGGATTCGTTCTAAATATTTTCAGAACGTCAGAACCTAACTATTTATTCAATAAGATACAAAGACGTACAGACATTCATAGCAGAGATTTGAGACATGTTGAAAATAAAGTTTGTATTCCCTCTCATAAAAATTCATCTTTTAGATCGTCCTTCTCCTTCATAGCAGCATATATCATTAATAATCTGCCAATTCAATATCACAATATGTCAGTGGCAACAGTAAAATGTAGACTAAAGGAAGACATAATCTCATCAAGATTAGAAAATTTTAATCTACAAATGTTTTAAATTAGGATTATGTATTTATTTGTATTAATTTCATACTTATTATTACATGTCCCTCCTTATTTTTATTTTTACTCTTATTTTTACTTTTATTTATATGTATGTGCTTATACTTTTATATTTTATGTTTGTACACGGGAAGTGTTGAAAAACAACAGTGTTGATACACTTCCTTTTGGAAAAGTATGTAGTTGTACTGCTCATTTTTTCAATAAACGGATTGTATTGTATTGTATTATTGTATTAACTAAATTAATAAGCCTGTCAATTTTGAGAACAGGTTCCCGACATTCTTCTCATTTTTACTTCCACGTCCAGTGGAAGTATAGTAACGACAAAAAAATTTTAAAAAATTTTTATCGTCCAAATGGGCTTAAAATGTCATGAAACGTCGAGATTTTAAGTTTGAGCGAAAAAAAAATTTCTGTCTGTCTGTCTGTCGGTCTGTCGGTCTGTCGGTCTGTCGGTCTGTCTGTAACTTTTTTTTGTGCGCACGTTTACTCTGGAACCGTTTAAGATATTGACTTGAAATTTGGTACACATATGTACTTTAACGAGTTCTAGAACTAGATTATATTTTCATCTTGTTCCGTCGAAGGGTTGGGGGGTAAATTGGGGTAAATTTGGGGTAAATGGGTAAATTAAGCAGGTAAGAGTCCATGAAATTGGTATATAGTATATACAAGAGAAGCTAAGGTCTCAAAAAAAAATTTAGCATTAGCCACCCCCATTACCACCCCCACCTCCTTATTAAAGGGGATGAAAAAAAAATGTGATTTAGTGTATGTACAGGAACCAGAAACCTCAAAATATTTTTTTACCTCATCCACCCCCCACTACCACCCCCCTATCACCACCCCCACCCCACTACCGATGTGGGGTATCGTTTTATGGGTTTTTGGGGTAGAGGATTTCAAATATTATATTATTAAAGTTCCATAAACAATTATTTTCACATACAAAGTTTTTTCGTTGTGAGTGACTTGGATAGAGAATCTGGATGTGGAAGTAGTGATTCCTTGGGCAGCGGTTTTTTAATTTACGATGCTTATTATTTGGTGAATGTATGTGATTCACTTTATACTGTAGTTCTACTTATATGCAAATTAGATTAAAAAACAGTGAATAAGAGAAATAATTATTAAAGAAATAATATTTGAGTTACGTACCTAGATAAACCTAGATACCCGAAAAGTTCTCCCCCACATTCATGGGAGGAACGTCCTTTTTTTTTTGTAAAAAGCCACCTCTAACTGAGACTTAACGCTAGTTTTCCATTTCTAACTTGTAAACCGTTCGTCGGAAGAGAAAAAAGTATAGGAAATAAAAAAAATTTTCGTTAATTTCTGCATAAAAAATGTCCTATTAACCTTGTAGTTTATCCTCACTTACTTTGCGCCAGCAGCGTCCGAACAGAGGGGTAAAAATCGATCCTATTCAAAGTCTCACAGCAAATATCTTAAAACCGGTTACTTTAATGAGAAAAATGCTCAGAAGTGAATTTATAGAGCGGAATTTTCTCTATAAGATGCATGTATAGCGGGTTTTGAAACAAGTGATTTTTATTTTTTTCCCTTTCTTCCACGCAGATGCGTTTTAGGCCAGTAGTGTAAAACCAAAAAATTAGACGAATCGGAAATAATTGCTACAAAAGGTTTTATTGTTTCAATGGCTTCATTTATTGAGTAATATAACAATCCTAGGTTTTCCCCTACGGCGGAGTTGTACTTAAGTGGTGGGGGGTATTTTTGCGGTTTTATGGTTATATCTCGTAAAGGACCCACAATATCGAAAACATAGTCCTATTGAAAGTTGTAGGGCATTAAATTCTGCATTGAATAAGACCAGACGCATATTTTAGGATCACCCGTTCCCATATTAGTGCTCATCAAAATTGGTCAAATTTTTCATATTTATGAAAAATGTGTTATATACATATATTAAACAGTACTATAGCACTCCATTGTACTAGTTATGTTCTTAGTAAATATATAAAAAGATAATATTAAAAAATGGTTTCGTATAGAATATTATGAGATCCATTCAACTGATATAAATATGGAGGCAGGATAAGATACACAATTCTTGAAACCACCACGACTCAGGAGCAATTCCTTTCTAATGACAGAACTAAAGCACGTCTTATTAGCTTGCTTACTAAGAGGCTTGAAGGTGATGGCTTCTCAGTAAAGCAAGCTAATGAAGATGCAGACCACCTGATTGTTGCCACGGCCCTTGAGGTATCACAGGCGCATGAGAAGGTAGTTTGTGAGTATACGGATCTCCTCATCATGCTGAATGCCCTAGCCACACCATCAGCAAATACATATTTTTCAAAACCTGGAAGAGGAACGACCCCATCAAATGTATTTGGTCCCAACAGCTTCAAACTGACAGACAACACCAAAAGGCCACTCATATTTCTCCACGCCGTAAGTGGATGAGACACAACTTCAGCACTCTTCAGGCAGGGTAAGAAGAAGGCGGTAAGGCTGTTCGTCGAACATAAATGTCTTCTCGAAGAAATCAAACTTTTCTTCGAGCATGACACTCAAGTTGAAGCTATTGCCGAAGCTGGCCTACGATTGTTAACTACAATTTTTATTATTATGAAATATAATCATCACTAATTGATTTCAAGAATTGTATATCTTATCCTGCCTCCATCTTTATATCAGTTGAATGGATCTCAAAATATTCTATATGAAACCATTTTTTAATATTATCATTTTATATATTCTACAATTTTAATATTTTATATATTTACTAAGTACAAGACTAGTACAATGGAGTGCTATAGTACTATGTTTAATATAGTGTAAATAACACATTTTTCATAAATATGTAAAATTTGTCCAACTTTGATGAACAGTAGTATGGGAACGGGTGGTCCAAAAAATATGCGTCAATTCAAAGCAGAATTTAATGCCCTACAACTTTTAATAGGACTATGTTTTCGATATTGTGGGTCCTTTACGAGATATAACCGTAAAATTGCAAAAATACTTCTTTTGGGGATACATTTTTACCCCCCACCACTTAAGCACAACTCCGCCAGGGGGGGGGGAAACCTAGGATAGTCATATTAGGCAAGAAATGAAGCCATTAAAACAATAAAACCTTTTGTAGCAACTATTTCCGATTTGGATTTTAAGCTTACTGGCCTATTTATAATTATATGTAAAATATTTATAGTACCGACGTATATATAAGGATGGCCTCAGGCTATACCCGGAAGGATTACGGCAATAAAAACTTCAGACATGCATAATTATCTTAAACGTATATACAGGAATATGTCGCATTTTCTGTATCGTTTTATTTACTTTTCTCTCAGATCCTGATACTCTGAAAATTAACTATAAGTAAATAAACAGGTGTTTATAATCTTTAATATGAGTACGATTATTAAATGGTTTATTTCGCTATTGGTGGGGAGATATAAAAACGAGGGAATCAAAACAATTACTGCTGTAGACGACGATGACGTACTCATAATTCAAACCGCCTTAAATGAATCTCATGAAAACGATACTGTAGTCATCGTCGGACAAGATATTGATCTTCTCGCATTGATTATCGCTCCGTACCTGAAGATAAAGATATCCGTTTCTTACGAGAGGCTCAGGGAAAAATAAAAAATAAAGCGTACAGTTCTCGCAACCCTCGGAAGTTTTAAAAAGCTGTAAGGAGACAGTGTTGTTTGTCGAGTTCAGTAGATGTGATACCACTTTAGCTTTCTTTGTTAAAGGAAAAGTGTATACGGTGAAATGCGTTAATAAAAGAAAAGATCTCGAGGAGGTTGTCCGTATATGCAACAACCGTAGCTCAATGAAACAAGAAATTACAAGTGCAGGAGAAGAATTCGTGCTTGCATTATACAAAGCCCCAGAAAAGAGACATCTTTGAATCATCACAGGTCCATTATCTCCAATAAGTTGGTCGGTCAATCTACTCTGCCGGGATTCTACCAAGACTGCCACCAACATCTGAGGCATTACGTCAACATTCTTACAGAGTATTTCTCCAAAGTCAATCTTGGCTAGGAGAAAACTTGGAACCAACGGAATGGGGTTGGAAGAAAGTAGCCAACATCTTAGCACCCATTTATACCACCTAGTTACCAGCACCAATTTCCACCCTACAGCTAATATTCTGCAGCAGCTAAAAGGGTTCCGGAAAACAATGCAGCAGTGTTCAAGTTGGATTACGCTGCTCAACAATGTGCTCTAATTGCCATGGGCAAGGATGTTTAAATTCTGAATTTGAAGAAGAGTTCGTCAATGAAAGATACCTTAATGAGTAAAATTGGACAGAATTCTAGTGACTACGTCCGAGAAATTTCACAAAAATTCTATCAATTCAAACTGGGCGATAGTCCGCTAACCCGCAACATAACACGAATCAGACAGCACAACGCAATACTTTTCGATATCAGACACCCTTTACCATACCAGGCGTTGCCTATTTTCCGGCAACTCCTTTAGCTAAACTTTCCCCTACCATAACTTATCTCTACCCTACTCTTTATCTTTCCTCAACGTTGCGACTTTACAATCCTCTCGTCTTTATTTATATTTGTTCAATTTTGTCCTTGTCCTTTTTGTTCTTTTGTCCTTTCTGTTTATAAATTCTGTCTAGGCCGAAAAATTCTCCAAAAATCCAAATATTTTAAACCACACCTTTTATTCACCACACTTTCCTGGCAGGAAGGCCACCAAGGTGGAATTGCTTCGAACGGGTTTTTTCGTTGAGTTCCGTTTTCCCGTGTCAGCAATCAAACTTCCAAAGTGTTCGTCTTAGCGCGAAACTGCTAGTTTTTTAAAGTGCTAATTTTAATTATTATACTCTTCGCAAATACGAAAACGAAGAGTATATTGCATTTGATTGGCACATTTCTAAAACCGTAAATATCGCTCGCAGACAAAATTTTCATATCATTGTGTTAGTGAACGAATTCTAAACAACTTTCAAAATGTCCGTCTGTCCGTCAGTCCGTCCGTCCGTCCTTCCATCTGTCCGTCCGTCCGTCTGTCCGTCTGTCCGTCCGTCACGTTTCTTGTAAGCAAGATAACTCGAGAAAGAAAAATCCGATTGTACTGAAATTTGGACAGTAAGTTAGTATTAGCCAGGGGAAGAACCCTATTTTTTTTTGATTTTTGCTCGGATTTTTGTTTTTGTAAAAATTTACATTTTTTAAATTTTTTACGTGTTAGGTAGTTCTTACGCTTTTGACTCGGAATCCAAGGGTCCCACATGGGGTATGGTATAGTTTTTTTTATTTTTATTTTATTTTACACTGAGTACACAAGAGTATCCTATAGAATATGTAGCAATTATACAAAAAGTTTAGTAAACCGGCGAAGAGTACGTTTTTAGCTTGTTTTTAAGTATTTTTGTGTACTATTATTGATCCAAATTGTTAATTTTAAGCTTTATCCTTAGGCAGGAGTTTTAACCTTTTATATCCAACCGGACCTGCCCCGCTCAGCCCAACACCCACCACGGCGCTGGGCGTCTTGGTTGTCTGGCTGGCTCCGGACCAGATTCCGGGGAGGCACATACACTAATTTTAATAAACTTGTTATTGCTTCCTTTTTGCTTTATCTGGCAATCCAAAGGTCTTGTGTTCCAATCCCTGGAAGTGTGTTTTTTTTTCATTTTTTTTCATATATTTCTTTTTTCACATACCAAAGTTGGTATCACAAAATTTAGAATGTCCAAAAACTAACATTATTTACAAGAAAACTGCGAAGTGTATCCTATAGAATGTGTAACAATTAACAGTAAATCTACGAAGAGTATAATGCTTCCTCTAGTTTTATATTGTTAGGGTAGTCGTATCTATCAGATGCGAAAACTGCGCACTTATCATTCTCTCTCTCTCTTTCTATCTCTTTCTTTCTCTCAACTAATCTTACTTCTATCCAAGGTAGTCACAGTAAGTACCTTTTTCGCTCTCATAATACTTAGATTACGTTGGGTTCATTTCATACAGCCAGCAAAAAAAGGAAGAGGTAAAAACATTTTTTTTTCAATTTTTTCAACTTTCTTGCTTTAATTTCAATTCTTTACACGATTTTTCAAGTTGTATACCAATACAATGTCTTTTTCATGGACACAGGTTGGTTTTATCAATTCGGATTTGTTTTTATTAGATTCAGCAGTCAAAAAAACCTAGATGACATCTCTTTTATGAAGTTTTGGTTTTCGATAATTCCTCTCCCTCCTCCCAACCGAGAGACATATTTTCATTCTTCCAATTTTTAGGGACTATTGAGATTCTTCAAACTTATGCTAAAAATAACTTATCTCCACAGTTTCATAAAGGAACCAATTTTTTCGTTCGTACTTTTTGAGGCTTACCTATATTACATTGAAACTTTGAGCACTAATAGAATTTGTTTTCAGTAAATACATTTATTTCACATAAAAAAACATCGAGTAAACGTGAATGGTGAATTGTATGCTGTTTTTCTATCACAAATTGCTCAATACAAAATGACCAAAATCCTATGAAAATAACATAATTTAAAATAGAATATTTGTTTGACGATTAAACAGCAACTACTCTTATATGCATTGAAATAATATTTTTTTCGAAACGTAGTTCATTTGGATTGGCACCAACGCGCAACGGCTGCTAATATGTTTATTAATAAATGAAATGAACACCACTGATTCATACACAATAGCTTTGATGAAACATAAAAATTGTCTGTACAAATTTAATAAATGTTGAAAGAATTTTCTATAAAAACACCATTGGAAACAAAAATAAAACACGATTAAATGACTAAATTCTCTAAAAATATTAAAATGCAAACAACCGATGATCAATAAGTCCAAGGCAATTTTATTGCCGTTGAGGTTTATAGCTGATTCATTTTATTTGTCCCTGGGAAAAAATCTTTATGCACTTAAAAATCATGTTCACGTAGGAGTTTATTGCTCCCCAACGGTCTTTTTACTAGCAACAACTTGTATCCATTAAGAAGTATTGCTTCGCGCAGATATATACGAGATAAGCTCCTGGAAAAGGGTATTAATGGTTTGTTGTATTAAAAATGTAGAGAAAATAGTGTTTAGTAGATACTCTTTGCAAGGGCGGTCCTACGCCTTGTTTCTGGGGGGGCATGCTTATTAAAATATGTACTAAAATTTTTTAACCACTTAAAAATTGATAGGTATGATTTTTGTTCTGAAAATTCGTATTGTAATAAGAAGTGTAGAATATAATTTCTATTTTATTTTTTTTTATTCTTGGAAATATAATCATAATAGTCATACACTTTTTAAAAACATGTAAATATTTAACTAAATATTTACACAGAACAGCAAACATAAATAAACTTTAATAAATTTAACAAAATAAAATGAAAGAATATTCTTCAATACATGCAAAAAAGTTGAGCTACCAGTTTGGAGCTCCAGGAGTCTGGCGTTCTGAGGTGGTCACCTCGACGCCATCTGGTTATGAAAGATACAAAGCTTAAAATCAATTTATGTAGAAAAAATACTTATCCAGAAAATGTTTTAAATTATAAAAATCACAACAACGACGAAAAATGTTTCAAGGTATAAGCGAATGGAAGAAGTGAGTGATTTTTTTACGTCAGAAAAATTTCGGGTTGAGCATTTTTTGGAAATAGATTCATTTTAGAACTTTTTGGTGTCTTGTATAACCAGTGTCGGTTATTGTGTTAGAACAAAGATTAGAAATTGATATTTTAATAGACAGATTTTCATTTTTGATTAGTCATCAATAATTTTCTCCACTTTTTCCTAAATCCTAAAAAAGCGTTTTTATTTAACTTTTGTAACTAAAAATTATTTATTTAATTGCTTTTCTCTATGAAATAATAAAAGGAATTTTAATTTTTAGTATTTGTATTGATCAGTTTTTATCATAATCAGAGTTTGGGGGGGGGGGGGGCATCGCCAGTTTTGCTAATAATAATTAATTAATTTTGAACTTGCGTACATCGAGAAAACGAAGCTGGTACTTACACTTATTTTCGCTACGAGAAAAAAAGTCGTTATTTGGGAACTGGTCGGTAAAGCATGGATTTGGCTGATTTTTTTTATAGGTTCTCAATATTAATTACTAAAACCCCTATAATTAAGAAATTGCCGTTATTGCTCAGAAAACTGTAGGAAAATTCGGAAAAATCCATTAAATCGAAAAATAAATTAAAATGCGAAGAACCTGATTTTTTAAAAATATATCAAAATAAATTGGTGCTGTGGCTTCAAGAACTATACTCTACCGGGTGACACAGGAGATATGTAACACCCCGTAGCATGTTTATTTAAAAAGATATTATTTTGAAATTTGGTAGACTTATATAATGCGTAATTGTTCTTTTTTTGGTACAAACAAGAAATTTTTTCCACTTCCGGTTTCACCGGAAGTGTCATCTACTTCGTTATTTTAAATGGCACCCAGTATCTATTTTTTTCCTATCTGATTCTACTTAAATTTCTCTTTTCAACTATGTGTACCAAGATGACATTCGTTTTTAAAATGGCTGCTGAAAACCATTTTATTGCACTAAGTCAAGTTGGCTATGGAATGAAATGTGGCGGTAATTAATGCTTAATGTGCTGCGATATTAAAAGAACCCTGGTACACAATTTTGTGTTTCATATTTGTTTTGTTCTAATCAGTAGCCGAAGAGACTTTGTAGAATTTTTATATTAAATAAAAATCTCTAGACTAAATTCCCGAAATCATAAAAACTAAGCTAGAAACACTAATTTTAAATTTGACCCATTTGTAACATATTTATTCATCTTCCACTTTTACTCAATACAATTCATTGTCATGTCTGATTTTGCTTGCTTTTAAATAAAATTGTTTTCGAAGAATCTCAAAATGCTGGCCATTATTTTCCCTGCAGCGTCGAATTCTTGTAACCAGTATACTACGGGAGCCCACCTTAAGTGTCCGTGCACCCCCCCCGATCCTTTAGGACAATGTTTTTCATAAAGATTAAAGCTAAGGAACAATTTAAGACATGTCCTAAAAAAAAATTGGCTGCACTTTCAAAATGGCGTCCGTTAAGAAAACAATATTTGCAAATATGGTTTTTGTCATTTAACACAAAAACTAAAAAAGATGGAGAAAAACTTTCTGTACAAAAAATAAAGTGCATAAAATTTTCTACAATTTTTTTTCTATACAATATTTGAATTGGAGTCACCATTTTCCAGATAAATGATTAATCTCTTAAAATAAAATATAAAATTCAATATAAAACGTAACACTACGGAAGCCCACCCTAAATGTCCGTGCACCCCCCGATTCTTGGGGACAATGTTTTTCGTAAAGGTTAAAGCCTAAGGAACAATTTAAGACATGTCCTAAAAAAAAACTGGCTGTACTTTCAAAATGGCGTCCGTTTTAAAAAAAATGCAAATATTGTTTTTGTCATTTAACACAAAAACTAAAAAAGATGGAGAAAAACTTTCTGTACAAAAAACAAAGTGCATAAAATTTTCTACAATTTTTTTCCTATACAATATTTGGATAGGAGTTACCGTTTTCCAGATACCAGTGTTATCGTTTTCCAGATAAATGTATGCAAATTATAATATTATTATAATTATTAATTTTTTTCAGTTTATTTTATTTAATTTTTATATTAATAATACTAAGTTATACTATACGCCTTACAATAATTGTCACAGTTATTTCCTCTAAGTGATTTACCGATATATGAATTTCCATGTTTTCTTAATTTTGGACTCATTTATCTGGAAAATGGTAACTCCTATCAAAATATTGTATAGGTACAAAATTGTAGAAAATTTTATGCACGTTGTTTTTTGTGAAGAAAGTTTTCGTCCATCTTTTTTAGTTCTTGTGTTAAATGACAAAAACAACATTGGCAACAATTTTTTTTAACATATGGCCGCCATTTTGAAAGTACAGCCACTTTTTTTTTTAGAATATGTCTTAAATTGTTCCTTAGGCTTCAATCTTTATGAAAAACATTGCCCCCAATAATCGGGCGGAGGGTGCACGTACGGCTAGGGAGGGCTCCCCGACTAATACCTCTAAGCACATTTTGTAACTGCAATTCAGTAAACTAATTTATTGCTAACCTAAGTCTTCCCTATTTTGCAGTGGAGTTTTATAAACCATTTCCTTGAGATGGCCCCATATGAAAAAATCAGGTGGCGTAAAATCCGGACACCTCGGGGGCCATCTAATTGGTAAAAGTGAAATATGAATAAATATTTTACAAATAGATAAAATGTAAAATTAGTGTTTCTATCTTAGTTTTTGTGATTTCGTGGATTTAGCTTAGAGATTTTTCTTTAATATAAAAATTGTAGAAAGTCTCTTCGGCTACTAACTAGAACAAAACAAATATGAAGCACAAAATTGTGTACCACGATTCTTTTGATATTGCAGCACGCTAAGCATTAATTATCGCTACATTTCATACCATAGCCAACTTGACTTAATGCAATAAAATGGTTTTCAGTAGCCATTTTGAAAATGAATGCCACCTTGCTATACATTGTTGAAAAGAAAAATTTAAGGAGAACCAGATAGGAAAAAAATATATACAGGGTGCCATTTGAAATAACAAAGTAGATGTCACTTCCGGTGAAACCGTAAGTGGAAAAAATTTCTTGTTTGTACTAAAAAAAGGACAATCACACATTATATAGGTCTACCAAATTTCAAAATAATATCTTTTTAAATAAACATGCTACGGGGTGTTACATATCTCCTGTGTCACCCGGTATAGTCCTAAACGATCTGAAATATGGCAAGCATTCGCACTCAATATTTCGAACCGTAGTTATCGCCGCATTCTGAAAGACTTACACTTCCATTCTTACAAAATTCAAGTCGTACAAGAATTTCTGCCTGGAGATTTTGGAACACGGGTTGATTTTTGAGGACGTTTCGACGGGCTATTTGCTGAATAACATTCGTACTAGGCTTCAAGAGTGTCAGCAGTGAGAAGGAGGTCATTTGACTGATGTAATTTTTAAAAAATAAAGTTTACAAGTTTCCTCAACAACCTTGTGTTTAATTTTTAAATAATTTAGCCATTAATAAAAACAACTCAATTGAAAATGGTGAATTTTTTTGAAATTCAGGGAAAATGCTGATCAAAAGTCTCAATGGGCACAATTCTCAGAAATGCGATTTTCATGGTGTAATTGACGTCCAAAGGTAACTCTTTGCGACTAAAGTATACATCTCATTTATAGGTCTATATTAATTTTTTTTATAGCTTTTTTAGTTTAAATAGGCTACTTTTATGTAATAGATGTTTCTTAACATCAGTAAATAGTGAAATGAACACAGCTGCATGTGCAAAAATGAATTTTAAGATATCCGAATAGGCTTTTCTCTATAGATCTTACTAGTGCAATCAGCACAATCAAGCAATAAAAAGTCGAACACATGTACGCAGCAGTGTGTGTGTGTGTGGGCACGTACGTTCGTGTGTGTATATATGTGTGTGTGTGTGTAGTGTAAAGAGGGGAGTCTGATAAGTACCTTTACGTAAGATGTATGTTTTTCATTAATACCATCCGTCTTAGCGTTGCCCGTTGCAAATTTCAAATTCCAAAAGAAAAATTTTTAAATTACATATTTTTAAAGCGCTACAATTTCAAAGATGTTCATGTTTTTCCGGAAAAATTCGGTGAAAACGCACTTTACAGAAAAGTTGTAAATAAAGAAAAGTCTTTTATTTCGATGATACATTCACCTGAGTATTTTCAGATTTCTTTCAACTTTTACGTTTCCCCTACCTCAATTTTAGGAATTTTCAAGTGGCAATATCTTTAAAAATATGCGAATACTTATTCGAAAAAATGCATAAAAGTAAAAACATCTTATTTTGGGCTAGGAAAAGGTAACTAAGTATATTGTTTTTATTGTTTTTTTTCATTTTTGACCTAATTCTACAAGTTACGGAATCCGTGATAAAAGGGATGTTTTCTACCCCTTCCGATCATTTCCTACTCTAACCTCTTTTCAACTTTTTTATTAACGTCATTACAAACACATATTGCACAAGGTTTCATCAAAATCCATTCATTAGCACTCAAATTAGAGTTGAAACCCCCCGTTGACTGGTGTATTAAACTAGTTTATTGGTGCAGGGTTTTTATTTTCAATAATTGGTCCTTTTATGGTGGAAAAACAAACCTAAAAGAATTTAAATTCTATTTTCAATGTAACAGTTTTAAAATGTTCAAATGGATAATAATCTGGTGCTGGAGCACATTTAGCTGCTGCAGGTGTGTAGAATATTTCCAAATAATAACCTACATTACCAGCGGATAGTATAAAAACATATTCCATGTAAACGCTGTTTTGATATCGATCCTATGCATCCCACTCATGTTCCACACGATAGGTGTAATCCAAAAACTTATATTAAACATTCCTCTCCCAAAGGAGCCGTTAAATGGAATATAGAACATTTACCAAATATAGCACCTCATTATAACGTAAGGTAAATTAATTCTCATAACAGAGAATTCCTATATTTTCATACAATCTAACCAACATGAAATTCGCGAGTAAACAGCGAATATAGAAGTTCTGTTTGAAATCTTTGAAGGAAATGTACAAAGAATACAAAACAAACTGTTTCTTTCTGTTATTCTCTTTAATTCTCTTTCTCTTTGACTTACATACTTTAATAAACAAGCATTAGATGTTGTTTTTTTTTTACTTACGAATGCAAAATAATATAGATATTAACAAATCCACACTCCGTTTTCTTATACTTTTACTCGTAGCGGTCTTTACATACAAAATGTTTTTTTCTTCTTCACTGTCAGTACGATAGACAATTTAACCAAAATTCAGTGATATTTTTACTAAAATTCCTAGATGATTAATAACTAGTAATATTTCATTAATTTCAATAATTTATTAAACTGGCTGATACTTCTAGCCTAGTCGCCAAGAACTTACAAAATTAATATTTACATATACATATTTTTAATGAGTTCGTGAAAGTCAATAGAATAATATCCTAAAAAGTATACATTTCGCTCGGATGCAGAACATAAAAAAAAGCGAAAAAAAAATTTTCATGCATTTTTTCAAAATTTTGAAATTAAGTCAAGGTAGAAAAAAATAAAAACACAGTTAAATAGATAGTCCAGTCAACGAATGATCTAAAGGGTGGTGCAGAGTGCGTGAGCAGGGACCTAAGCGATTACTTTAGAAAGTTGTTACATGTATATGCGTCTAGCCGGATTCCGGTCCGGAGCCAGCCGCACAACCACAGCGCGTGGCGTCATGGTTTGTGTGTGGCTGGGCGGAGCGGGTCCGGTTCGGCTAGAACGACAAGTTAAAGCGGGGCGTTAGTGCTCCTGTCTTAAGAAATAGGTAAGACTTAAAACTAACAATATGACTATGTATAGGAGAAAGCTTTTAGAGGAAAGTTGTTCAGGGTGTTTAGGGAGTGAATATACTGAAAGTCCTGACGTCTAGGAGGTGAGCCGAAGGGGGGGGGGGGGGGGGCACAAATAGGAATTGCAATTTACCGGAAGTTTTAATAACCGGTAAATCGGTAAATAAAAATGTAAATAACCGGTTAACCGGTATTTACCGGTAATTTTTAGAATGAATGATTGGGATGGCAAAAATGTCAATTGTCTTTTTCCATGTACAAAATTATCCAAGTTTAATAAAAAACATTTTTATATACGTATATTTAATACCGTGTGTGTAGCGGCTCACTAGGCATAGGTAGTAAGAATTACAACATCGTGTGTGCCAGCTGGCTGAAGTGAAATAACTGAGAGCTGGGATACTCCGCTAACGGACGAGTTTACAGCTCTGTGTTGTCATATCTCTCGCGCTACGTGAATGTACATGCCTAATGGACAATTACACGCACGGTATAATGAACAAACAAAAGGTTTTTTATCAAAGGAAAAAATATAAAGGAAATAAATTTAAATAAATAATTATTCGGTAAATAACAAAAATATCAACTTAAATAACAAAAATTATAAACATAAACTCAAATAGGGCATTTACTGAATACCTAATCTAAAAATACAATATTTTTAAAAATAGTCCATTAAAAGAGTTAGTTTTTCAAAGCTATATCTGTTAGTCGTCTGATATTTGTGCATAGAATACCAACAGCTGAAGATGCCATTCCTCAATAGATATTGGTGGGTAGATAAGTTAATAAGAATTGGTAATAACATACTTCTAAATCTATTCCACGGATATTTGCGGCAGTGAAATATTCAATTTCATGTCGCAAGATATTGTCAATGTCTCTCTTGTATTTCTTAGAGCTTGGTGTTTGGATATTACTTTTTATAATATTATTTATTTATTGTTAAAAGTGTTCACTGCTCAGTATTGGGACAGTCACTCTGTATTTAGTGAATACTAGTCACTGACATAAATAGAAACGTTGAATACGTGGCATATCATAAGTTCAGAATTTACCGAAGTAACTGGTAAAAAAATTAAATAACCGGTAATTATCATCATGTGTTTTTTGTCCTGATAACCGATTAACCGATATTGCAATCCCTAGGCACAAAGAAAGTCCCACTTTTGGTTTTTTCGCTTGTATCTTAAAATGGTGAGTCGTAGGGAAAAATTTTCTTATACAAAATGAAAGCTCATGAAATTCTCTGCATTTTATATACTTTTTTCGAAATCGCAACAGCTTTCGAGCTACACGCTTCGGAAAAGTGAAAATTTTCGAAAAACAGATTTTTCACCTCTTCAACTTTAAGGAAAAGCATGGTGGGCTTCTCAAAATTGTACTTAAGTTAGAAAACATCAAGGAAGCGGCAGTAATCTTTCACAACCCCTCCTCCACGCAACCAGTACCACTTCCAGTTGTTTATGAGGTCAGTGGCAATATTAAGCCTGACATCAGCTCCCTCCCACCAACTGAGAGCGCAGCTAAGCAGCATTCCCGGCGCACCTACCACCAAGTGCAGCAGTGACTCGGGAATGAGCTGCCCTCTCAAGAGTGGGAGTGGAAACATGTAGGAGACACCCTGGTGTCAATTACAAGCACCGGAGGTCCTACTTTTTTTTATCATCTTTAAAATACAATTTTCTATTTTTCAGGTAAAAATCTGCTTTTAGAAAATTTTCACTTTTCCGGAGCGTGTAGCTTGAAAACGGTTGCGAATTCGAAAAAAGTGTATAAAATGAAAGTTGTAGAGAATTTCATGAGCTTTCATTTTGTATAAGAAAATTTTCCCTACGACGTACCATTTTAGAGATATAAGCGAAAAAACCAAAGGTGGGACTTTTTTGTGCCCCCGCCCCCCCTCCGGCTCACCTCCTAGACGTCAGGACTTTCAGTATGTTCACTCCCTGAACACCCTGAACAACTTTCTAAAGGAATCGCTTAGGTCCCTGCTCACGCACTCTACACCTCCTTTATTGACTGAGTAAGATCACGTGTTTATGAACAGAAAATGTCCACTTCATGATTATTATAGTTTATTGAGTTGTAGTAACGTGGGTTCAAAAAAAGTACATGTCAAATCATTTTACTTTCCTTGCTTGCTGATTTTTTTGATAAATATATATATTGGAGGCTGTAAGTTGCCGAGAACCTGACCCATTGGGAAAAATAAAATATCACTATTTCGGAAAAAATGTATACTTTTCTAGTGTTCAAACACAAATTCGATTTGCACACCCTTCTGCACGTGACGACTGCCTAAAATTTGTGTTTCTGGCATATTCATGGTAATTTCATTCATATATATGATTGGCATACATTTTAAAAACGTTGCACCTGACTGGTCATGTACCGCCAGTCTATTACTTGTATGTATTTTTTAGAAAATATGATTAATCCCATCATGATCAGAAATAGCGATTTTCACGATTTTATCCTTATATCTATAATTTTGAATATAAATTCTGGAACTTCTCCAATACATTAACAAATGTATAAATAATCCATTGGATATAGTTGAAATGTAGATAAGTATACCTGTAATAAACACAATACAGTAAAGGCAGGTAAAAATTTATGCGAGTGACGGTGCGGCAGATCTGTTTCGATCCAGCGGACATGTGTGGTGTCTGTGTATGCGTTCATAATTATATACTTTCCTTCCATACTCACTATTTATCCTCCCATTCACTAAGAAAAATGTCAAAATGTTTAATCAGTAAGAGAAAAAGCTTTATTTTTAGAGGTTCCATAGTATGCATTTAACCGTCCGCTTGACCGCGCAGAGTGACAGAGTTACTTCACTTTTTTTTCCAGAAATACCGTGGCTTTAGCGATAAATTTTATTAGGACATTTTTTGTTCAAAAGCACGGGGTCTATCCACCTGTATTTTTTATTTTTTCCTACCCTGACTTAATTTTAAAATTTTGAAAAAATGGTTGAAGAAAAAATTTTGTTCACTTTTTTTTATGTTCTGCATCCAAGCAGAATATAAACTTTTCAGGATATTATTCGCGAACTCATTAAAAAAAATTCAAATATTCATTTTGCAAGTTTTTGGAGATTTCACTATAAAATTTTCTCTGTCGTTTGGCCTATTCGAGGATAGGCCATGGATTGTTCTCATTTTTTTTGCTTGGATTGTTACCAATTTATCAATATCACTTACAATTTTGCGAAATTCCAGCCTTTATATTAATATTAAACCGTTTTCGAGTAAAAAAAATCGAAAATTTTCGATAATAATTTGTATCTATTGAAAGGCGTAAACTATTCAAATAAAATTTTAACCAATTATATATACTACCAGAACATGGAATAAATAGGAACAGAATCTGACAACGGAAAAATTGAAAAAAAAAATTATGAATTTTTCTGCATTTTCTTTAATTCTCATAAAGTTTTGACACAACTATCAATTTCATTTTATAGAATAGGAAGATAGTTTTTTACCACACATAATTTTTGCGATCAAATGGGTACTTAGTACTTGGAGAAAAATAAAATGATTTTTTTTTTATTTTATAAATTATGATACGCTGATGTAGCCTCTTGGGATAATGTTCTATAATCACCAATTTTTCGAAATCGGTAATATTAGCAGAACGTTCTTACAAAAGAATAAAGTATTTTTTCAGTTTGTAGTGAATATAACATCCTTCAGAGTGGATGTAAAGCAGTCGGTCCCTTATCTTTTAAATGTTAGGCAAGTAAAAAAAAACCCCTACTCTTCGACAGAAAAGAGGTGGTAGCTTGTCTCTTGTTGTCGGTGATAAGCCTTGGTAGCGGAAATAAGCTGACGTTAAAATAAATAAATAGAAAAAAATAAATAAATTGAAACATGTATAAAATAGCATGGTAGAATGTTCCCCATCAACATTTTGAGCCATATCCATCACATAGGGTGATCGTCGAAGGTATACAGAGTGTCGCGTTCTATATGAGCTATGTTTTATTATAATTTTAGACCAAAATGTTACTAAGGCTTTTGATCAAGTAGAGAAAAATATGAGGATGTACAAGACATCGAAATTGTAATATACAGTGTGTGTCTCAACAATCTCTAACATTAACTAGACTGTAATGGTAACAAAAAGTTATCTGCGTAGTTAAATCAATTTATCTATTATTTTTGGACTAGTTTTATATTTTTGTTGCTTGTCTAATATACTGGTCTTTGTTTTCTATTATTTATATTAACACTACAGTTCAGTTTGTAAGATTAAATCCTCGCTGTTTAATAAATTAATTATTTTTTTGTAACGTGTTCGAGATTTAGACTGAACTTTATGTTATTTAGAGAAAAAAACGTTACTACCCCAGTAGCTCAGAGACTCGGCAGATGAGTCATGGGTCAGAAAACACTTTACAAATGGTTTTACGTGTTTGACAGATTGTAATTAATATATGACAGATGTTTTTATAATTTTTCTTAAAAATATGTTAATTTGACTTATATAAAGATAATTTTCCCAGAGAGGTGGGGCGCCAATCTTTCCATATTTGTAATTTACACTAAAACTGAAGTTTGATTACAAGAAAGATAAACTACTCAAATCATAAGGAAAGTATAAATTGTTGACTAAAAAAAAGTGTAAATTAATAATCCTAAAGATATTATCAAAATGGTTTGTATCAAAATAGTTTGTATAAAAATAGTTTGTTTCAAAATACCTGAAATAAGTGGACAATGTGATTATAAAATTGATTTTATTATAAACCAATCAAACTGGATGTGTTTTTGTTAGAAAATGACTAAACTGAGGCCTTAAAAATTAAACAAATTTACATACAAAGGGAAAAACGAATGGACGATAATATGTTATGTAGATATTATTTAAAATATTGTCTAAAACATGAACCGACAATATGGTGTTTAAAGGTCAAAATTTATTATTTAAATATAAGCGTTTCGTAGAAATTGTGATCACAAAGTCTTTACAGAATTTTTTATATATTTGTTTTTAATTAGACGTTACGCCGATAATTTACATCTTAATAATAATTGAAAATACTAACTGTTCGTTGAAAACATATTAAAGATAAAATTGAAAATGGAAATAGTTTAAAAAAAAACATTTGCAATTTGATACTTTAAAGAATTCTAAAAATGTTAAAGCATAAAAATATGAGATATATGTAAAAAAACATTAGATAAAAATTTTATTTGCGACACTTATCTGGAATTCTTAGTGAATTAAAGTAGTGACTCCAAGTGAGGGATGATGATGGTGAAATTCAACCCACATTGACGTAATCGCTGACTTCTAGATGAACCCAATATTAAGTCAAGAAGTTCCCAGTAGCATATTCGACGCTTCCAGAAATTCCATAAGGACAAATCACATCTATTCTACCATACTATGGTCGCGATCTCCGTAAAAAGTTGTCCTAGACTAATATATACATTCCATCTTATAATTACGTAGAGGTGAAGAAAGACAACCCCATTGGATGGTTAAAAAAAAATTAAAGTTTCCAACCCAAATTAAAATAAATGCATATGTACGATGTGCATCCAAAATTAGAAGATTTGCATCTAATATTAGAAGATTTGCATCTAACTTTAGAACCCTGGAAAGAAATCAAGTGTAAGCGTGACTTGCTGCAAAAAGGCCGTTGATAAATTTAAGTTACAAAAAAAATTATTTCTTTATAAATTACTTACGGATTAAACCGGTGAAAAGCAATTAGGCCTACTTCATGTTAAAGAAGAGGGACTATCAACCCTTTCGATGTTGAAGTCGTAAAAAGAAACTTAATGAGAACACATCACACAAAAATTTAGCAAACAAATCGAAATACTAAGTTTCAAGTAACGGAGAAATTTCGTTCTGACTTCCCTTTCATTGCATTTAAATCGTGTCGTCTCTTTACCCTTTTCACTCTTAAAGCTAAGTTAGAATACCAGCTACCTTGAGTACAGCTTAGACGTAACTCTGGTTGCATACCGTTGTGTTTGTTTATGAAGTAAATTAAAGAAAGAATATTTAAAACTACCGCGGTCATCCACGCTTGAGTTAAAATATGTTATAATTTATAAAACAGCAATATGCATGCTACAAGTTCGATATGTAATTTTAACAATTTTTGTAATTTTATATAAATTCAGCATTCTCACATATTTTTATTGTGTCATACACAGGCGTATACACGTGTACACCTATGAACCTACATTTGTGTATCTTTGCGTATTCATGTACATTTAAACTTTTTATTTATTTTTATACCAATAAATGTTATTTGCTAAAATTATGTTTAATGGCAATTATTTTATCATTAGAATCACGTGGATGTGTTAAACTAATACGAAACGTCGACTTAAAAAAATATTTTCTTCTAATATTGAACATGCCTTCAACAACTTCATTTTATTTTTATAGTGATCGATTTTTATATAAAAGTATGTGGAAGTTTAGTGTGCGTATGAGAAAATTTGGTGGATGTACGTGGAAATGTTTTCAAAAGCGGAAGTAAATGCATGATTGCCGGCTGTTTATACCTCCTATAATCAGGCTGCATTTGTAGCCAGAGTTGAGGTACTCAGTACTAAGATGTACTCCAAGTAAAGTAATCAGTACATTTTTACTTTAAGTATTTTACTCTAAGTACTTCTAAAATAAATGTACTGCTACTTGTACTCCCAGTACTTAGCCTAAAAAGTACTGGATACTTGTACTTATTTCTAAATATCTAAAAAACTCCAGGTACTTTCTTATATAAAAGTACTTTCAAACATTTAGTATTTTTCATAAAATTTAAAAAGGTTGCCTACTCTACCTTTCAATAATTTTGTTAAATAAATACATCAAACATGCAGTTTCTCAGACGTCGAGAGTTTTATACCAATCATTTATACATTTTAGTGAGATAGGAAGTGGAAACCGTTTTTCTCTACGGCAAACCGTTTTCCTGTCATATTTGGTCAAAGTGTAAAAAAGTGCCAATATTCAGCGAGCTGTCGCTGTCATTATTTGTTGGATTCGGATTATGATCATCCTCTCATGTTACATAAAGCAGCAAGTGGCAATAGACTTTTGTAAGCAATCCAAAAATGCACTTCAACAAAATAAGCAACAAATAAAATAACAAATAATAAATAATTGTGAAATGCTTTCAGGAATTTGGAATAACAGTGAATGAATTGGTTTACCAAGTGATTCTACGTCTGCACCAGGTAAGTTTTTGTCAAAACACCTCCGATACGCATGACATTAAATTTAATAGCTACAAAACAAACTACAGCAATTTGTTAAAGAAGTCTCACCAACTAAGAAGCAAAAACACTTTAATTTTTACTAAATGTTCAAATTTGTGGGAAAGGGCCAGGGGACTAAAATCCGCTGAAATAATAAGTTTTGGGTTATACTCTGTGTCACCAGGTAGAATTCGACGTACGACGCCATAAAAAAATTCTATCGTACAAGAAAAAACTACACGATCTATGTGATAAACTATTAGAATAAACTAGAAAAAAATCAAACTCTCTAAGAGAAATACGGCAACTGTCCAAGACCCTAGAATATATTTTAGATTCCATCCACCAAAAACGTTTCAAAGATTTGTTTACACTTAAATCGAGGCAACTTTATTATTAGAAAAAAATGGTAAAGGTTTTTCTATAAATTTTACCTTAAATTTGCATTGAAACGAAAAACATGATTACCACTAACGACTAAATATTTTGCTGGGTAAAAAGGGAGTACTTCAGCATAAGACACTCCTCAATTTAAAAATTGCTGGTACCGAATACTCTACCTAAAAAGTCTTACAGTTCATTCAAAATACTCCAAGTAATAAAAATTACTTTAAGTACTTATAGTACTCTTATTAGTACTTAAAATACCTGGAGTATTTTAAGGTACTCTACGTATTTTAAGAACTCAGAGTACTTCACGGAGTAATTACTTTGTACTGATTACTTAAATTTTAAATTTCAAATAAATGACTTAATACTTTAACTACATTTTCAAAGTATTTGTTCTTAGTACTGGGAGTAAAAATAAAAATTTAGACTACTTGTACTGAGTACTGGGAGTACTTTTTAAAAGTACTTATCACAACTCTGTTTGTAGCCAAATATTATATATTCGCAAACAACCAACCGTGATAAAGTTGTCGCACAATCGACATCATGCTGCCACCACACATCATTATATCATAGCAGCTTAAATGCATCTGAAGGTAATTAGCATGGCGTATGCAATTAACAGTAAAACAAATCATCCGTGCAATATCCTGAATATAACGGTAAAGTCTGGAAAGTAATTATAATTCACAGGACGCCTCCAAAATGACAGTTATATTGGCCTGTCCGATTCGCGAATAAATCAGATTACTTGAATTGGTTCCCAGTAGATTAAAGTGCATAGTTGGGGCTCGCGGTCGGGACGTGACAGAGAATTCGACGACGACTGTCTAAATTTTATATGCTGTTACTTAACTTCGAGAAACACCAATTTTCGTAGACAACGTAAATCATGGTGTTGGACGGATTAAGGGGCCGGGGCTGATAACCTAATTGACTGATGTGAAGTAAAATATTTCTTATTCCCTGGATCTTAAGACCGGAATACAGAAATTCGGGAATAAATACGGTCTTTCTTTTAGCCGGTGGGCTTTAGAGCTTAAGAACAAATTAATTGTGGGATAAAACAATCAATTTAATATTCTTATAATATTGTCAAACTTAAGACTGATTTATTCCTTTAAAAATTAAATGTAAAAAAACTGTTTAAAAACTAGTTTTTATTACTATTTAGGTGTACCTTAGATCTGGGCAGGACTCGAGTAAATTGTACTCATAATTCTACTGAGTACCCAAAATACTCAGTACCGGGTACTTACGAGTACTTTTATTTTAACGGTACTCGGTACTCAAAAATTTGTTTTTTATCTCAATATTGTTTGCCATACATTGTGTGCAGTGCAATCAGTCAGACAGTTCTGCTTCAGATACAATATAAAGAAGACGGTTGTAAGTTGTAAGGATATGATACAGAAGGACATACATTTTTTGTTATCTTTTCTTTTCTTCTTGTTTTTGATTATATTCATTTTTATGTACATTTTTAATAAATATAACTATATTTACCCGCCATCCTTTTTATTATTACCTAAAGTACCATAAATTGAGCATTCATATCACTGATATCCTTGCTTTTGTCTATTAATTCCAGTCTGATATCTAATTAGTACTTTATTAAGTACTCGTACTCGTTACTAATTTTTCGACGAGTACTTCCTAAGTTTTGCAATAGTACTCATTTTTTTGAGTACCTTTCAAATAAGTACTCGTACTCAGTAGTTAAGACTACTATTTAAAGGTACTGGTTGCGAAGTACTCGTGAGTACTTTAACTCCGGTACTCGCCCAGCTCTGGTATACCTACTAGAACGAAAAAAGTAAAAAAAAAAAAAATTAATTTTCTAAAAGGCTTGTCGCATGAATAGAAAAAAAAATTTTTTTTCGCTTTAGTACACAAAAATAATAATATTGTTAATGCCAATATATTATAAGAAGCCTCTCTTAAGAGGCATTCTTTTTAGCATCTCTAGCCCTACCTAAAGAATACTCCATTATAATCAAACATTTATTACATTTCAAAGCCAATAAATACTAAAAAGCACAAAAAAAATCTATGAAACTCTACGAGCTATGGGGCTCTCAAAGAGTGATTCTTTTTTATTTTTTATATATCCGTCAAGTAAATACATGCTTTCCTGTCAGTTTATTACATGAAAATATTTTCTTGATTGAACATATATCTCTCCTGATGAGTTCTAAAGAGAATGAAAAAAGTTGTACAATTTTTAGAGGGATTTAATTAGTCGAAATATTTTATTTATTAAGACGTGGGTGAAATTTTGTACCTATTTTCTTTAGGCTTTTTAGTAGTTCTTGGCTTTGAAATGTATCAAATATTTGATTACAATGGAGTATCCTCTAAGTAAGGCTAGAGATGTTGGAAATAATGCCTCTTAAGGGAAGATTCTTAATATATTGGCATGATCAGACTTGGATCATCAGTATATAGAAAGAATGGTTATTAATAAGTGTATGAAAGAAGTTGACAAGTCGGTTCGTAAGGGAACTTCTTGTTGATATTCTAGCTTGATCATATTTAGGTGAATGGTATATGAAAGGAACGAATGGTTTCTTTGCAAGTACAAGATTTTTTTTTAAATGTTTTCTTTTTTGAAAAATATTTTAGCTTGAACTACAAAATATCGGTTATAAGAGTCTGAACGAATTTATATCTAACTCATCAGTGTTCTGCGAAAAGTATATTTATTTTGTAATCAACTAAATTTTTATAATTTTCAGGGAAACATGACATATTTTTAGTTTATTGCTAATATCATGTAAAATGTCTCTCGAAAGGAATAAAGCCAGTCTCTTTCACGGAAATATATCAGAATCATTCTCTGCAACATCTGCAGTGCTCCAATGTTTCTATATTGATCCACTATTGTTCAATTTACCTATCAATTATATTATTAAAAATATTGATTGCAAATTTTTACTGTTTGCGGACGACCTGAACATATTTAGCGAAATTTGTTCTCTGGATGGCTGTCTCTAAATTCAAAAAGAACTTGAATGTATTTATTTCTAGACAACAACGTGTTTCTTATTTTTGATAAATGCTATTGTCATTTAGTCTCAAGCTGTAACTCATAAGTATTAACGTGAGCTTGCGTAACTTAACCACAGTGAAAAGTTTAGGCACATTATTTGATTCTACTTTCTGTTCTCTGAGCATTACGAAGAAATAACCGAAAAAGCAAATAGCCCAGACGACAGAGAACATTTTATAATGAAACCCACAAAAAGTTGCAAACTGAATAATTTTTTTTAATGAAATCTTGAAAATGTATAGAATAATATCCTGAAAAGTTTACATTCCGCTCGGATGCAGAACATAAAAAAAAGTGAAAAAAAAAATTTTTTACCAATTTTTTCAAAATTTTAAAATCAAGTCAGGGCAGGAAAAAATAAAAAATACAGGTGGATAGACCACGTGTTTCTGAACAAAAAATGTCTTAATAAAATGTATCGCTAAAGCCACGGTATTCCTGGGAAAAAATAGTGAAGTAACCTTGTCACTCTGCGTGGCTAGCGCACGGTTAAATGCATACTATGGAACCTCTAAAAATTCTTAGCTGTTCTGTCGAGTAAAATAAAGCTTTTTTCTCTTTGTATTCAAAACAATCAAAGATATTTTCATAGTTATAAGGATAAGATCGTGAAAATCGCAATTTCTTATCATGATCTAATTGATCATAGTTTCGAAAAAATGCATACAACGAATTTGTGTTTGGACATTCGAAAAGTATAAATTTTTTCCGAAATAGTGATATTTTATTTTTTCCAATGGGTCAATTTCTCGACAAGTTACAGCCTACAATACATATATTTATTAAAAAAAAATCATCAAGTAACAAAATTAAAATGATTTGAGATGTCCATTTTTTTAATCCTCGTTACTACAACGTAATAAACCATAATAATCATGAAATGTACATACTTTTCAACAGTTCTCAATGAAGAATGAATTTTTTTGAATGGCTTTTATTTTTTTCTATATTGTTTATTGCGACGATTGAGTTCGGGCGTGATAATATATATAAGTATATTTTTCCCATCCATCCTTTGCTTGTATTGTTTAAAACAAAAAAGCACCAGAAAACTACAATTTCCATTTTTTAAATGAACCAACACTCATATAGATTGAACAAATTATGATTTTGTGACATGTAACTTAGTGCGTCTGTGTCACAGTCATGCGTATTGAAGCGCGTGCATGCATGGATCTCGCTCCGAGTTATAACGTTACACCTGACTATTTTTTTCCGGGAAAACCGTGGCTTTAACGATAAAATTTTGTTAGGACATTTTTTGCTTATAAATACGTGATCTATCCATCTGTATTTTTTATTTTTTTCTAACTTGATTCAATTTAAAAATTTTGAAAAAATGGATGAAAAAAAAAATTTTTTTTCACTTTTTTATGTTCTGCACCCGAGCGAAATGTAAACTTTTCAAAATATCATTCTACACATGAACTCATTAAAAAAAGTTTACACAGTTTGCAACTTTTTGTGGGTAAATACCTACGTCGACTGGGCTAAAATAAAATGTTAGGATTTCATAATATAATGGCTCAGAATGTTTCATATTTTCGATAATTCTCTTGTTATATCTATTATAAAATATTGCCACATTGTTTGGTCATCGTGCTACAACATATTCAAATAGGTATGAATTTGTTAAGAAAAAATGTTTCCAATTTATGTACTATAAACTAAGTCAGTAAGTATTTTTTAAATTGAGAAGAAGTCAAATTATATTTGGAAATTATTTCCTTACACAGTAGCCGTCAATATTACAATGTTTGTTTCACCTCCAAATTATCAACTTCTGGTTGTTTAAACTCTAGACGTTTTAACGTATCATTATAATATACTAGAAGTTTGTCCATCCTGTCTTCACCTTATTGTCGAACAATATATGCAATGTCCAGTCCAGTGAATAGGAAGGATAAGCTCAACTGTTAACAAATTCTGTAGTGTACTTGATTTATCTAGTAAATGTCTTGATGGTTTTAAAACCCAGGCTAAACGAGCTATAGGTACTGCGCAATGATCATATTTTGCTATTAGTTTTATATGTATTGTATTTTTTTTCTCTTAAAGTTCATTTTAATTTATTGGTATAATTTTAATTAGGATTGTTAATACCATGGACATTTAATTCACAGGCCTAAAAAAAAATGGTCTTGTCTTAAGGTTCTCATCTAATTTTTAGAAGTATCTTGACTCGCTGAAGACAATTTTGGGGAAAGAAAATTTTTCTACCGTCTCATTTTTTTCTCGACCACCCCCTTTTTATCCCCTAAAAAGAGCAAAAAAGATCTTGTCCTAAGGTTCTGACATAATTTTTCTGAAGTATTTTGATGCGCTGAAGCCAATTTTAGACAAAAAAAAATTATATCGTGTCAGTTTCCCTCTACCACCTCCTTTTATCCCCTAAAAAAGGCAAAAATGAGGTCATGCTTGTCCCAAGGCCCTGATGTAACTTTTTCAAAGTATATTGACGCGTGAAGCCAATTTTGGACAAAATATTTTTTCTTTTTTGTCCAAAATTGTCTTCAGCGCGTCAAAAGACTTCAGAAGAGTTAGATTAGAACCTTAGGACAAGACATTTTTTTTGTAGACCAATATTATATGTAAGTAACGAATCATATGAAAATTCTGATTTTTGAGGAAAATGTCCTAAGAGATAAATCAAAGTAAACAAAATTACCTATAAATTGTTTTTTACGCCAGACGTATTGACGATTAGAGAGAGCCTTTCAAAGTTTCACTGAAATTTCACATTTTATATATTTAATAAATTGATAATTTTAAACCCCAAAATTAATTTATATGCAGATGAGACAAAAATGAATTATATCTTCTTAAATCTGAGAAAATTCACTTAGCATTGTAAATTAAAGATTATTACGTTAGGTACATTATAAAGGTTCCGCACTCTGAGAATTTATGAACGCCAATTTCCTACTAATGTCAAATAAAACTAAATCCTTAACAAAATGTTATAAACCTATATTATAAATCTATCATGTATGATACTATTCGTCATGGTACTAGTTTCAGAAAATTATTTTTTAAACTTATAATGACATTTAAATATAGGTAAATAAACTTACTACATAAATATAGAGCACATTTGTAAAGTGCTTAATAAAGCGTACTTCGCTGTTTTACAGCTATAGGATACAATTATTGCCCAGACAGATGAGTCTCTTAAGTGTGTATTATGCTATAGCATATTCAAATTTATCATTGAATATATTAGCCTGGGCCGTTCAAGTCATATACAACCAATATTTGTTTCCCAGAAAAGATTACTAAAACTAATTTGTAACCTAAATAATAGATCCAGTTGTAAGGAATTATTTAAAAAATATAATATTTTTACAGTTCCTAGTATCTATATCTACAAATGTTGTATTTGCAAAAATAAATTGGTACACCTTCTCCATTTCCGTAGATAATCATTTATATAATACAAGACATAAAGATCTGTTGGTGAACCCAGTGCATAAAGCAGCGACATTTCAAAAATCACTGCGCTGTAATTGTATTATTTTATTTAACAGTGTGCCTAATACTATGAGAGAATTGAATTTATCTTCATTTAGAAAAGAAATAAGAAAACTATTAATAGCAAATGCATTTTATAATGTTGACGAATTTCTAAATAGATAAAAGTTTTTATAATTTTTAAATCTATTTTGTTGCATTTGTAGGGACATAGTTTGTATAAGGGGTTTATTGTTTTGATGCATATTTATAAGTACTTTATTATTGTGTATTTTTGTGTATATGTCTGTTTTATTTTAAGTTTTATTGCTATAACGAGACAGACAAAGTGTTTATTTTAATTTTGTGTGAATTACTATAATATAATAATTTTTGTCATTTAGATGTACCAAATGTACATAATCTATGTATCAAAAACATACTAAATTAAATCCTATTCTATTCTATTCTATTCTATTCTATTCTATTCTATAAAAGTCTTTTCATAATTTTAAAGATTCCTAAACTATTTGGATTTTAGGAGGGCAAATCGACACAGGATGCCATACTGTTTTTAACAAATAAAATGTATAGGGCTTTAGAAAGAACATCAGCTGTCTGTCTCCTTCTAGATCATACCAAGGCGTTCCACACTGTGTATCACCCACAGTTATTGGAGGCCTTGCAAGACTTGGGTTTTAGTGGAAATGCATATACTCCTGTGGCAAACTACTTGCATAATCGTAGCCAAGGAATCATAAATAATTCACACTTAAGAGAGAGAGTTGCTGCATGTAGAGTAGCACAAGGTACTGTCTTAGATCCCATACTTCTTACGATATATTAAAATGATTTACTCGCCAGAGATACTGCTAGAAAAATTATAAGATTTACTTATGACATGTCGATATTTTATAAAGCAAACAATTCGAGCGATTTAAAGCATAAGATAGAAATTAACCTTGGAAATATAGTTTACTTGTTTAATCATAAAATTCTAACCATACATTTTGACTAAACCAAATTCTTGTCAATATCTTACAACGACAATACATTACCAACATATAAAACCTTAGAAATCAAATCCATAGTAAATTGCTAGAAATTAAATCTACAGTGAAGGCAAAATATCTACATGAAATGAGCACATAAATAAGGTAACGAATAATTTAAGAAGTCTTTTGTATAAATTTAAATTGTTCTATAAAAAAATTTTAGGCATATTTCACTTAAAAATGAAATATTATGCACTAGAAAATTATGACATCCTAAAGTTGGGTGGAATTTCACATACGTATTTACAAATATGTGGAAATAACTGTTTATAGAACTTTAATAATATAATATTTGAAATCAAACGATATCCCACATCGGTAGTTGGGTGGGAGTGTGATAGGGGAGTGGTAGTGGGGGTGGATGAATTAAAAAAATATTTTGAGGTTTTTGGTTCTTGTACACACAATAAATCACAATTTTCTGTCATCCCCTTTATGGTGCAATAGGAATACATCCCATATAGTCTTGTGACTTGTGTATTTTAAAGTATCAAAAACTAATTTTTAAATGGTAGAAAGTTGTGTAATCATTTTGTTAACAGTTCTTACATGCACACAAGTGTTTGCATGGAACAGGATCCATTCTGAAGTGTGTAATTTGCTACCAAACCGACGATATCAATTGTAAACAACTTCTTATCAGGATAAATATTGGTAATGGGGTGGGGGTGGCTAATGCCAAAAATTTTTCTGAGACCTTAGCTTCTCTTGTATATACTAAATATCAATTTTATGGACTCTTATCTGCTTGATTTACCTATTTACCCCTTTTTATCCCAATTTACCCCCCAACCCTTCGACGAAATTAGATGAAAATATAATATATTTCCAGATCCCCTTAAGGTACATATGTATCCCAAATAAGTCAATATCCCAATCGGTTCCAGAGTAATCGCGCATACAAAAAAGTTACAGACAGACCGACAGACAGGAATTTTTTTCTCTCAAACTTAAAATCTCGACTTTTCATGGCATTCCAAGGCTATTTGAACAATAAAAATTTTCAAAATTTTTTTTTGTCGTTACTATACTTTCACTGGATGTGGAAGTAAAATTAGAAGTCTTTCAGAAATCCTTATAATTTCAAATAAGGAACCAATTACAGTATATTTTATAATACGTAATAGTATACAACTTGTAATCTTGTTTCTTTATAAATAAACATTATCATTATTGTTACTATCGTTAATAAGTATTAATTTAAAACTGGTTTCACCTTAGCTCATAATTAACGAACGAATAAATGTCTGAAATGCCGATCCATTCCTTCCACCTTAGATCAATTCAAATACCTTTATTTCTCGTTCATGTAACGTGTCTTTGAAGCGGGAATCATCCGAACTTACCTCCGTCTGAGGAAATAAACTAGTGTTGATGTGGTGAAGTAATAAAATCAATCGTGTTACTCCACTACACCTTTGTCACGTTTTTAGTAGGAAATGTGTGCAGATATCTGAGAAAATCGGATGATCAGATGACGAGAGTATTAGTAGAGCGACTACGGTGAAACAGGAGTTCGCAATGGCTGAATGCGAAAGGATTTCTACACGTAGTACGGCGATTGTTCATGTTTATTTTTGGGATTACATCGGTGGAATACTAAAAAGAATTACAATTTTAACCTTTGCGTTGGAATAGCTTTCAATTACAGTTTTGAATCTGTTTATTACTTTCTCATTTCTAGATATAGGGGAGGCTCTGGCGTCGTACAATAATTAAAATTAGGGATTATAGGGATTATAATGAAATGTATGTCGACATACAACAAAAATGTCGAGTCTGTGCCTGTCTCGGGTTGGTACATTTTCCTCGAACACCGCTCAACCCAAGGACCTGATATTTTACCCAGAAAATCTGGAAGGCCCAAGGTAGAACGTTATTAAATATTAGAGAAATCGATGCACAATATACGAATCCAGGGGGCGCTCAAAATAGTTTTCTGTCGAATCTAAAAATGTTGCAAATACAAATTGGCTAGGGTGAAAAATTTTGTAGAAAAAATTCTTACCAAATTTTTCATCGGAGCACCAGGAAAAGCTTAAGGGAGGGCACAAAAAATGTATCGTTCAAAACTGAAAATTGTTATAAATTAAATTTGTTTAAGGTGGGAAATTGTATCGAACAGGATTTTATTATTCCTCGTTATCGAACTATGGACGGTTTCAGGATGGTCTAAAACAATCTAATCTAATCAAAAGTGGTTTTGTAGTATATCAACACAATCAATGCAAAAAATATAATTTTAGTATTTTTAGAATCTTTACTTAATAAAAAACACAGTGTGTAAAGGATTTTTTCTTTTACAAACGATATTCAATATTGAAGTTTGAATAAATTTATTAGGAGCACATACAACGCGTGGCGTCAAGTAACAGGAGACGCCACAGCGATAGCGTACATTTTAAATTAGTTCCATTGTAATAGCTTGATAGTGAAGAGAAGTAGATCACAAAAGTCTCTCCGTTCTCGAGAAAAAGAAATCAGCGTAGACTCACACCAGACCTTATAGTGTTTATAAAGTGAACAATTCTACATAAGCAATGGCTATTTGCGGATATTTTTTGTGGTATAGATATTTTTTATTTCGAATAAACTTGAGAAATTGATTATAAAAATCGTGTTTCTCAACATTTACACCGCCATATCTTCAAATCTAATCGAACTATGTGACTATCTGACTTTTTTTTTAATTCAGGTACACGAACAATCGCTTCCAATGGTCTTTTTGTTTCTATCGATTATTGTTTATTATTTCCTTTGAAATAACAATGAACTCATTACTTCGCTAAAAATGTACTCATATTTTGACTAAGCGACAAATTCTTTTTTTTCTAAAAATGTTCATATACGTACAGCGAAGCAATTGAAGCCAAGATACAGGAGAAGTTTTTGAAAAAAAAAATTATCTACGACTTGTAGTTTTTTATTTATGAATATTTTTGTGATGCAGTAGCATATGGCATAGACCTGGTAGTAAGGTGTAAATTATGCGATTGACCTTTGAAATAACCTTTTTCAGTTATGTTTAAAATAATTTATACCCTTTTAAATATGGTACACTTAAATACACATTATAATTTAATACCACACACCGAATACAACTAAATAATTTTCGAAAATAACCGCAAACTGTACGAATTATATGTCCGAATCATTGCACTCGCAGAAATATACTGCTAGATGACGTCACGTCCAATATGAGTGTGTTCTCAGACAGGCGCTTTCCCAGATATTAGTCTGCGATTTAAATATTTTTCGTTTAAAAATTATGAAAACAGATTTAGTACACGCAAATTGTTTAAAAAACAGTGAATAGAAGAAATTATTTATAAAGTAATAATATTTGAGATACGTACTCTGGATAGAGTTAGAAATAGATACCCGAAAAATTCTCCCTCATTTCTCCCTTTTTTTACAAAAAATCACCCCTAACAGGCACTTAAAGCTGATTTTTTACTTTAATCTTGTAAACCGTTCGTCGGAAGAGAAAAATATACGAAATAAACAATTTGTCGTTAAATTCTGCATAAAAAATGTTCTATTAACCTTGTACCTTATCCTTACCTATTTCGTGCTAACAGCGTCCGAACAGAGGAGTAGTTTGGAGCGCACGGGTAAAAATTAATCCAGTTCGAACTTTCACAGCGAATATCTTACCTCTGTATATCTTCAATAAATAATAAAAAAAAAATGAAAATTAAAAAAAATCATTCCTGAGCATTTTTCTCGTTAAAGTTTTAAGATATTCGCTGTTAAACTTCGAATAGGATCGATTTTTACTTGTGCGCTCCAAACTACCACTCTGTTCGGAGGCTGTTAGCGCGAAATGGATGAGGATAAGCTACAAGATTAATATGACATTTTTTATGCAGAATTTAACGATAAATTTTTTATTTCCTATGCTCTCTTCCGACGAACGGTTCACAAGATAAAAGTGAAAAACCAGCTTTAAGTCCCCGATAGGGGAGGCTTTTTTGCAAAAAAAAAGGACGTTCCACCTCTAAATGGGGAGGACTTTTCGAGCATCTATTTCTAACCCTATCTAGAGTATGCATCTCAAATATTATTATTTGGGAAACTGAATAAATATGGATTTCGCGGGAAGCTTGGTGAGTGGCTTGAGTCCTACCTTTCTGGTCGAACTCAGCTGACAGAAATTGAAAACATGAAATCCGAAAGATTATCTGTATCTCGCGGTGTTCCGCAAGGCTCGATCCTGGGACCCCCACTTTTTATACTTTTTATAAACGACTTAGCAGATGTAATAAACTCATGTCTCTTAGTAATGTTTGCAGATGATAACTCATTTTTAAATACAAATGATAACATAAATAATCTTACAGTTGATACACAGAATAAAATTAACTTATTTGTCGCTAAATTTGAAAATGAAAAATAATTCTAAATAGCGATAAAACAGTCTTCGTTCATTTCACTCTTAAACTAATTAATTATAACGAGAGCTATCTACTAAAAATTCACGGAAAATCTTTAGAACAAGTCACATCTACCAAATTCTTGGGGGTACACATAGATAATGCCTTAAATTGGGAAAACCACGTTAATATATTGTGTAATAAACTATCTCCAGTCTGTTTTGCTCTGTACAGGTTGAGAAATATTACAAATAGGACTGTTATGCTATCCTATTACTATGCGCAATTCTACTCAAGAATTTCGTATGGCATTGTATTTTGGGGATCTTCCCATCACTTTGAGAGAGTGTTTAAATTACAAAAAAAGGCAATAAGAAATATAATGGGAGTTAGTATGCGTACCTCTTGTAAAACTTATTTTAAAGAATTGCAATTATTACCTTTACCTTGTGTTTATATCTTGGAAATAGTTGTATTTGTAAAGTCATTCTTTGTCACTATACAAAAAAAGTCCCACATATACCGGGATAAAATTATACAATAAGCTTCCAGAATGCATCAAGCAGATTAACAATACAAAAATATTTCGTAGACATGTAAAAAAGTTGTTACTAGAATCAGTCTTTTACTCTGTAAACGAATTTATGCAACACTCATTTGAGTCTTAAGAATATATATTTGTACAGATATATATGTACATAAGTTTACATCTTTTTTTAATTATTTTCATTGATGCTCGACTTGCGATTTGACATAATTTTAAATATTTTATTTTTATTTTCACTGAGCTGTAAATGTTCTGAATGTAAATGTTAGTATCTGTTTCTGTTTTCCTTCGTTTTTTTTGTACATACCAACTTATTTATAGTTTGTTTTATTTACTAACTATTGTATTTTGACGACTCCAATACCTTATTGTATTTTGGTCTGATGCATAATAAGTTATTATTATTATTATTATTATTTCATAAATTATTTCTTCTAAAATGTCTAATTTGCGTGGACTAATTAGATAATTGCTATATTGATATATATAAATTAATTTAAAATATTTGGCACATGCAAGGAGCCTATTGTATTGTTTTAAAAGTTGATTTATTTCTTACAAAATAGATCATGTGCAAAATTAAACATTAGTATATTGACATCATATTTATTTATTAACTCCTCAACATTCAAAGGTATCTTATTTAATATATTTTAACCATAGCAATCTTAATAGTAAATACAAGTGAGTGAAAAGTTTTGATGGACAAAGAATGGCAAAATAAGCGTAAAATTAAACTATCCTTTTTTGTAATAGGCTAAATCGTGATTTTAAAAAACGTAAATTTAGACAGTACGTTTGTATAAAAGACGGACATATTGCAACTGCTTGTAAAAACCTTTTGGCATGAATAATTGCAAAATATTGATGTCATGAAAACGTTTCATGTGAATGACAATGCTAATAGTAGTAGTCCTTTTGTGGTAAATGCTCTTATTAATGGCAAAGCGATTTGTATTGGAATAGGTGTTGGTGTGGCTTTGCCATGCTTGGCATTCGCTATCAATAAATGAAACTTATCAAATGCAGCTTTGGATAGCGCTTTGATAAAGCTTAAAGCTTAATTTGTCATATTTTATTCATTAAGTATTTTTTGATTTTGATGACCACCCTGTATACAAGGTTTTCTTTCTGACGGTACTGACTACCACATTCCCACTATTAATTACCTACGCCGTTATTCGCCGCTATCGCTTCTTAATTATTTAACCACTTTATATATTTTTCATTAAAAGTATATTAGATTTTTTGAGAATTTGGTAGCTATACAAAACACATTATTGTCCTCTTTCGTATTTCTCTAGTTAATTATTGTTTTAAAGTTATGCAAGGTATGTTTATTTTTCACTAAAATTATACCCAATTTCATCGTTGGCAATTATCTAATAAATATTACTTTTCTCCATCCAATGGTTTTGTAGATATGGTGCCAAAAGACAGGCATACCGACAGACACTGACGAAATTAAAAGATTATGATTTTCGGAAAATACACAGAATAGAATAGAATTTATTGATGTATTATACATATAGTATTTACACAAGTTATACATAAAACAACAAAAAAAATAAAAATGTATAGAGACAAAAAAACGAAAGATGTACATATATGTATACACGTATCTATAGTCACAAACGATTTTAGGTATAATATAAAAATAAATGATTAACAAAAAATGACAATGGACAAAATATATTTAACATATATCAAAATGAAAACACAGGTCATACATAATCGACTTTTTGAAGTAACGTGTGGCAATCTACTATGTAAACAAAGTTAATAATGGTCAGCAAAACTATGGGTATGAGCACACTTATGTATAAAAAATTAATGTACTGATTATCCTTTGGTTTACAAAATTCTTAAATTTCAATGGGTTTTGGTGCATCTAAATATTCATTTATTGAATTGAAGCGGTGTTAGAATATAGTTTTTTACTCTATGTTTAAATCGAAAATCGTTTAAGTTTTTTATATTAGAAGGTAGGATATTACACAGATTTGTATTCAAGGAATTTTTCAGCGATTTTGTGAGCCTGAACTTATCCGGAACAATTTTATTCGCATATCTGGTGTTGTAATTATGAACATCAGCATGTGTACAAAACAGTGATTTATTTTTATGTATTTCTAAAACTTTATAATATATATATGCCGAAGGAAGTGGCATTATTCTAAATTTGATAAAAAGTGGTTTGCAGTGATCTCTGAGTCCTGCATACTTTTGGAATCTGAAGATTTTTATAGATTGTGATGAATCACGCCATAAGTTAAATGCGAGTGAAATATGTAAATATGCATTTAGACTCTGATTAATGCTCGTGGGTGTTCAGGCTGGGTTGCTAATAAAAATGGCTTGGTCAGTCCTAATTTCATGTAATTATTTATTACCCTCGACTTTTAAAATACAACTAATAAATCTACCTGGCTCCCAGTTATGACAACAGTAGTAATACAGTTTCAAATCAATAGGTGTTATTACCTTAAACATCAATCAAACTAAAATTCTAACCTCTCTAGCGATAAGTTCGAATAATAAAGTGAACCTTAAAGCACAACGGAATATTACAGTTCCCAGTTATTGTCTCATAAAATAGTGTCCACACGTAGGATAGGTACCTACATACAGTCTTTCGTAAGATTGCTACCGCACGCTGACATGACGTGGAGAATAGCGTAAATGGGAAAAATGTTACCTGTGGAATCGGTGACGTTTGGCGGCCGCCCTCACTACGACGCACACAGACACTTGTCGGTAAAACCTTTGGATGGGCCACATACGTGGTTATTAACACTAATAACTTTATACCTTCGGCCTGCTACCCGGCCACAACAACCCTGATTAACATTAACTTTTACTTTTTCAGTTATTGTCACTACTTTTCAGAGGTTTAACATAAGCCGCTTCTTCGCGACCATTCCTCCACCTGTCCTCTCTCTTCCTCCTGCGCTCGCGCACCACTTCCGCGCACTGCACGATTCATGGATCATCTTAAACTAGCGTAGATTACAAATATAGAGTACAACGGAGTAACTCTGGGGCTACATCACCCCCCTATTAGATCACCCAACAAATGGTGATTTAATATCCGAGCCCCAGGTCTACTTCTATTATGGCTTACAATATCGTTTCAGATTATAAATATTTTGGATACCCAGGGATGTCCCATTGGCATCATCAACTACTTCATAAGCATTAGGACCTTTAAACGAAACTACCGTAGCTGGTCCTTTATACAGCAAGAACAATTTTTTTTATTTCTCTATTTTCATTAAATTACCACCCCTTTCATGACGCCGTTTACGTTTTTGTGCCTTTGACCTCAGCTTGTCGTGAGCAAGAGTGACTATTTCATCTTGATTCAAACCTATCAGTTCAGCAGCAGGATACTCTATTTTATCTATAAATTTATTGTGAAGAGGATTACCAAAATGTAAAACCTCAGGAGAAAAGCTAGTACCACTATGCACCACCCTGTTCAACCAAGCATTTACTTGAGGCACTACCATAGCCCATTTGGTATGCTGTGAGTGACATAAAGTTCTTATCAACCGACCAATTTCACGATTAACACGTTCGGTTGGGTTTCCTTGTGGAAAATAGAAAGAAGTGTGGCGAATTTTAACACCATGTTTCGTTAAAGTGTCTGCCCACAATTTACTTGAAAATTGTGAACCATTATCTGACAGAATAATTTCAGGCTTACCTACCAACGGAAAATATTTATTAATTAAACAGTTTAATATAGACCTAGCAGTTGCCCGCCTGAGAGGGTATAAGGATACGTATTTGCTAAACATATCGATGTCCACTAATAGTTGCGTAGCGCCCGCTCTCGATACTGGTAACGGACCCATCAAATCAAGGCATACTATTTCATTAATATTCCTCGGAATGATACTATGCATCTCTCCTTTAAGGTGGGGAGATATCTTAGCCAATTGGCATATTTCACAACCAGCTATCAACTGCCGACACGTACGACGCATTTTTGGCCAGAAGTACCACTCTTGTAGCTGTCTCACACATTTTCCGCACTAAAATGGCCGTTTTCTGTATGTTCCTGTAGGACTATTACCTCAACATGACTCTTACGAATGCATAATTTATAATTAGGGCTTGATTTAGTTCCCCGCTTGAACAACAACCCTTGAAATATAACGAACCAATCATTCACACGCTTCGGAACTTCTGTTCTCCCTAACATTTTACGGATCCGATAACAATAAGCATCTGATTTTTGCGCCAGCGGTAGATCCGCCATATTGGAAATAATTTCTTTACTTAACAGCGATTGTTTTACCGCCGCAATACATATGTCTTGGTTTTCCGGTATTTCAATATCTTCCGATGAACGTTCTTTAATCGGGTATCTCGATAGCGCATCTGCCAAAACATTGTCAGACAATACTCAATCCGGAAATCATATTCCTGCAAATACATGATCCATCGCGTTAACCTTGAACTTAGTAAACGACAGGTACGTATAAACGATAAAGCTTTATGATCGGTTAAAATCGTTAACCTTCTGCCTATCACAAATACTCTCCACTTACGTAACGCGAAAATTACGGCCAATGCCTCTTTCTCTGTAACTGTATACATTAACTCCGCGCCGTGCATAGTCCGGCTCGCGAAAGCAATTATATTTCGGTCTCCCGTGTCCTTATCCCATTGGAATAAACAGGCGGCTACGGCATATCCCGAAGCATCCGTTTGAATATAAAACATTTTATCATTATTCGGGTGTTTTAACATAGTTACTTGTAGGAAAGCACGTTTAACATCCTCAAAAGCATTTGCTTCCTCTACCCCCCATTTCCAAATTTGGTCTTTTTTTAATAAGCGAATCAACGGTATTACCAGTTTCGAAAAATTATTACAAAAACGAGAGTCATAATTTAAAATACCTAAAAAAGACTTCAAATGTTTAACATTCCTTGGTACAGGAAAATCTTGTATTGCTTTAATTCTATCAGGATCCATTTCTATTCCTGATGGTGATATAATATGGCCCAAAAATTGTACGCTAGAGCGCCCAAAATGAGATTTTTTTAACTTAATCGTTATACCTGCTTTTCTAAATTTCGTAAATACTATACTTAAATGTTTTAAGTGAATTTCAGAACTTTCCGAATGAATTAATAAATCGTCAACATACGGAATTAACCAACCCTCTACTTCCGGACCCAAAATTTTAGTAAGACCACGTATAAAACTACCTACCGAGGTGGACAAACCGAAAGGTAACACCTGGAAAACATATGTTTGTCCTTCGTACAAAAATCCCGTAAATTTCTGATGTTCGGCTTCAATCGGTATTTGCCAGTAAGAGGCTGTAAGGTCTATAGTGCTTATACCCTGGTTTTGCGTAAACTCATATAAAAACTCTGAGGGATCCATTGGCATAACATGGTCCCGTACCATACGCGAATTGAAGAACCTCGCATCCAGACATACTCTCACAGTATTGTCCTTTTTCTTTACGACCACTAGTGGGCTAATATATTCCGTTTGACAGGCGCGAATCACCCCCCAGTCTAACATTTCATCCATTTGTCTTCGCACTTCTTCCCTATACGCATGCGGAATTGAGTACGATTTCAAAAAGAAGGGACTATAATCATGCAATAATATCTCATGTTTATACATATGTATAAGACCCGGTTGGTCTGAAAATATATCTTGAAAAGATAATAATAAATCATACAATTGTCTCTTAGATGAGTCATCGAGGGACTCAGCATTACGAGCCGCGTTGCTTAATTCATTTTCCGAATAAAGGATAACACTCTTTCGTTGAGGTTCCTGAATTTCTTCATCAATGATTTCGCTTACCGATACATAAACTCCTGTATTAGGTTCTCCGATAAACGAAATTTGTTGTTCCGTTCCCTCAAATTTACCTTTCAATTTATTTTTAGAAAAATCAATTATAACTTTGAAATCTCTCATCGAGTCACAACCTAGGATGGAATTCCGTAGCAAATTCGGCACAACCAAGAAAGGATACTCGAAATTCAATTGGCCCATTTTTACAGTCAAATAAACTTGCTCCCGTACCTTCGTAGATTTGCTGCCTAAAGCACCAATTAAAGTGGTACAATTTGCGGGTATTCGTGGCACATTAGGATTTACACGCATAATTTCCTCTAAAAAGTTTTCGCTAATTGCTGTGATTTGGCTACCCGAGTCAACTAAACACCTAGTAACCAAAGTCTCTATTTGAACATCTACTGTGGGCATTACCGCAATTGACTTCCCCTTATATTCATTTTCCTCTAACAAGTCCTCGAATTCTTTATTGAAAATCGTAGATACCGAAGTACCCGCTACTGCCTCATCACGACCACGGGTTTCCTGCCGATTTATCTCACGATTTGTATTTTGCCTCATTTCTTGTCTAACCTGACCCTGCCTATTATTTGGCACAAAACGATTTTCTCGACCCGCAGAATTCTCCACTCTACCCCGATTATTCTGATTCGACTCCTCACTTATATCATCTAACCTTCTCAAATGTCTTTCGACGTCCTCTACTGTTTTAAATCCCGAATTCAATATTCCCCGGCGTATTTCTGGAGAAAAATGACCAGTAACCATTGTAATAACTTCGTCATCACTTAAAGGCTGTGATAAATATTTAGCTTCCTTGATTATTTTTAAAAAATAATCTGCTTTTGATCCGAATTCGTATTTTCCGAATTTTACCTTTGAAAATGTCTCCCTCTCTTTTTCAATGTTCCAATATCTATTTGTAAAAAGTCGTTTGAAGTTATCAAACGTATCAAACTCGGTAATCTCAGCCCAATCCTGCGCTGAACCTCTTAGGCAGTTTATTGCAAAATACAATCTCTTTTGTTGTGGTACACAAGCTTCGTCAAAAAGAGTCACAAGTTTTTTTAAAAATAGCATGGGATGCATACTACCATTTGGGGAAAAATGCAAGCTCGCACCCCCCAGTTCTTTAAAAACATTTATATACTTTTTGTTATTTTGATACCCCTCGTTACGCCCCTGAGTAACCACTTCAACACATTTTTGTTCTTTTTCAGGAGAACATACCTTTACAGATTCGTTTAGTTTTAGAATATTATTGTTTACAATAGTTAAATTTTCCTCAAGCGTTGTACTTAAGTTATTTACAACTCTGTCAAAATTTCTCGACAATATATCGTCCAATTTAACATTGAAATTATCAAAAACTTTTATCAAACTTTGCTCTAACTTTTCTTCCATACCTGAAGAAGGGCCAGCCACTTCCTCATCGCTGCTTTGAGTTTTCTTTGGCCTACCCATTTTTTTTTTTAATTACACCCCAAAACTTCAACCCTTACTTCAACAACAGTTTTTACATTTATCTACATTAAATTCCAGGTATTCACACAACTATTAACACATTTCAAATACGTACTCTTTTATAAATATTCACTGGCTTACAATAATCAACCATAACCCTTTTTAAAAACAACCTCTGGCCTCTAGTTGGGCGTCATTTGTAAATATGCATTTAGACTCTGATTAATGCTCGTGGGGGTTCAGGCTGGGTTACTAATAAAAATGGCTTGGTCAGTCCTAATTTCATGTAATTATTTATTACCCTCAACTTTTAAAATACAACTAATAAATCTACCTGGTTCCCAGTTATGACAACAGTAGTAATACAGTTTCAAATCAATAGGTGTTATTACCTTAAACATCAATCAAACTAAAATTCTAACCTCTCTAGCGATAAGTTCGAATAATAAAGTGAACCTTAAAGCACAACGGAATATTACAGTTCCCAGTTATTGTCTCATAAAATAGTGTCCACACGTAGGATAGGTACCTACATACAGTCTTTCGTAAGATTGCTACCGCACGCTGACATGACGTGGAGAATAGCGTAAATGGGAAAAATGTTACCTGTGGAATCGGTGACGTTTGGCGGCCGCCCTCACTACGACGCACACAGACACTTGTTGGTAAAACCTTTGGATGGGCCACATACGTGGTTATTAACACTAATAACTTTATACCTTCGGTCTGCTACCCGGCCACAACAACCCTGATTAACATTAACTTTTACTTTTTCAGTTATTGTCACTACTTTTCAGAGGTTTAACATAAGCCGCTTCTTCGCGACCATTCCTCCACCTGTCCTCTCTCTTCCTCCTGCGCTGGCGCACCACTTCCGCGCACTGCACGATTCATGGATCATCTTAAACTAGCGTAGATTACAAATATAGAGTACAACGGAGTAACTCTGGGGCTACAAATAATGAGAAGTATGTAGTATATAAAATTTTTTAATATGAAGATAATTACAACTTGCCAGTTTACTACTTAAGTTATTTATATGGGCAGACCAATTTAGCCCACTATCGAGAGTGATCCTCAAAAGCTTAACATTATTTATGGTAATGTCATGTCAAAAAAGCCTGTGTGTTTTATCTGGATTTAATTTCAATTAGTTAGCAGTAAACCACGTTTCAGTTTTATTTTCATTTATTTTCATTATCTGAATAAGGTTAATCATATTTGGGACAGTATGAACTAACGTTTATCATCCGCAAACAAGATACATTTTTCCGGCATTAGATAATATGAAAGATTATTTATGTATGCGATAAAGAGCAGGGGCCCCAGTGTCGAACCCTGGGGTACACCATGTTCTATAGTTTTAAAATCTGATTTACTTTCGCCAATAATGACACATTGTTGTCTGTTTTTTAAATAAGATTTATTCCTCTAATGCCGTAACGCCCCAATTTATCCAGTAGCAAGGTGTGGTTGACACAGTCGAAGGTCTTGCTGATGTCAGAGAGTGTGATAGCACTCTGTTTACCCCCCTCAAGGCCCTCCACTGCCTCAGCCACCACCATAGCCACAGCCTGGACTGTTGAACAATTTTTGCGGAAACCATATTGATTTTTATTCAATAATTTATTACCCTCTATAAAAGTGTACAGACGAGTTTTTAACAGCATTTTGAGAACTTTGCCAAAACACGGGATTATTGAAATGGGTCGATGATCATTGGGTGAGTCACTGTCTCCCCTTTTGAAAACCGGTACGACTCTGGTCTGTTTAATTGAGTTTGGAAAAATCCCCTCAGCGAAGAATGCATTGATCAGCTTAGTTAGCGGGGCAGCAATTATAAAAACTGTTTCTTTAAATATTTTAGTGTTTATGTCATAGATATCGACAGCGTTTGAGTCTTTGAGTGAATTTATAGCAGTTATAATCTCAGCTTCCGTAACAGGCTCCAGAAAAATGACTTTAAATTTATTGGTATGTTATATAATGTAGCATTACTATTACTACTAGGATCATTTTGTGGAAGAGATTTTATGATATTTTGTGCTATTGAAACAAAGAAGATGTTCAGAATATGAGGTTCAAGTTCGGAATTTGCTCGGGAATTTGTAATGGTAATGTTTACCTGTGAATTTCTTTCGAAATTTACCAGATTCCACCCATCCCTTGCTTTATTATTTGAGTTTGACACAAAGTGGCTGTATGCAGATTGTTTAGTATTTAAAACACAATTTTTATACTATGCTTGGTAATTTTTATAGATTTTATAATCGGCAGGGTTTTTCGTAACATTAATAACGGTTTTTTATGCCAAATAAATTATTTCTCATGTTCATAGTCTGAAGATGAGAAAATCTGAACAAACCTCGAATAGTGATTTTTTTCTGCCATTACATTCCTTCTCTTCGTTAAGCGAGGGAAGTAAAACATATTTTATTGAAACTGTTCATATCATGCAAGATATTTATTAAACAAGCTAGTTTGGATTTGGTGTCATTAACTCTCAATCAAGCTTTGATCTGTCGATGGTATACGAAGAATATTTTTAATGTACGTACCATTTGTTAGTGATTTTTCCAAAAATAATTAGTTCGCAAGCCCACACTGTGAATAAAATATTTAGCACATAGTTCTTATAAAACAATATATAAACGTATTCAATAACAACCTTCATCATTTTCCATAAAAACACTTCTAGTTAAGTATGGTAACCGCCAAGCCAGGGACGGCCCTGCAGGCTCCCTTTCCGAGGCACGCAAGAAATTTTATTTTTGCCGTGAGAGATTTTGTAGTCATAAATATTCAAAAACAAATTCCTCTCGGATACTTTTTGATGCAGAGGTCTCTCATTGTGTTTTTAAATATTTTTTGCAAAGCAATGACAAAGTATTTAATAAAGAGTAACAAAATATTAATAAAGTCTGTTCGCTGATAGAGTCCCGGTGTGACGTCACGAACGTCTGAACTAAAATGCCGTAGGCTCGCTGGTGTTTTCGAATGAGAGCAAATATACAAAATAAATACAGTTAAATAGTTACAGCTAAATCTAGATAGAGCTCCGGATGATATTCTTTACCGGGATTCTATCATTCTATCAGTGGTTGATTGATAGATGTGCTATCGTCTAGACGTATTTAGTGGTGCTCTCCAATTTTGCAAGTAAATAATAGTAAAATTTAAAATATTTCAAATTCGTTCATATACAATTGAAGTATTAGCGAATGTGTTAAGTATTTGTGCATTGTTTGCTGTTTTTTTAAATGATTTTTAAATAACTAATAATAAAGACAAGTTAGTGGTGTGATACAAAAACATTGACAAAAGTGATAAAATAACTGTGGCTAATAAAAACTGGCTCCTTTTTACTAAATTGATCATTCAGTGGCGCACTAAAGTTTAATTTGCAATCAATGAATATATTATTTAAATATGCCTGACATAGACGTAAAATGTGGTAAATGTAAGCTTCTTATTAACGCAAACGAAAACGTAATAGTATGCAGCGGAACCTGCGGAAATAGTTATCATTGTAAATGTTCCAGTATAACTGTCAAAGATATCTCTGTGATAGAAAATTGCAAAGGACTTAAATGGTTTTGTGATAATTGCTTGATACAATATGAACATATCGTCAACATTAGTGTTCAATTTAACAAATTAAAATTAGATATTACTGAACAGCTGACGGAATTTCGAAACATTATTAATGAAAATAGTTCTATGAAGACAACTGAAAAATTTGTTTCAAATACCAGAAGTTTTGCTAAGGTTGCAGCCGGTGAGGTTGTTATAGTAAAACCTAAAAACAAGCAAGAATCTAAAAAAACTAAGGAAGTCATTCAAAAAAGTCTGAAACCAGCAGCTCTTGAAGTGGGTATAACTCAGATTAAAGATATCAAGGAGGGAGGAGTAGTAATAAAATGTAAAAATAAAGAAGAACAGGAAAAACTGAAAAAAGCAGCGGAAAAGAAGTTAACAAAAAATTATCAGATCTCAGCTCCAGAATTGAAAAATCCCTGTATTAAAATTGTCGATATAGAGGAAGATTACCAAAATGACGACTTGCTAAATTATATAAAAAAGCAGAATTTAAACTTACATCATGATTCCTTGCACATGGAGGTAAAAGTATTTAAAAAAATTAAGAAAAATTATATGGCCATTGTGGAGTGTGATCCGGTAACGCAAAAAATCCTTTTGGATGAAAAATTCGTGTATATAAATTGGTCAAGATGTAGAGTCTTTGAATATATTAGCGTGTTTAGGTGCTTCAGATGCGGAGGTTTTAATCATCATGCTGAAAAGTGTGAAGCCGAAGAAAAGTGTTTAAAGTGTTCTAGCAGTAACCATAAAACAGAAGACTGTGAAAATGACGAAATGAAGTGTCCAAATTGTTTAGAAGTAAATAGTAAATTTAAGCTAGATTTGAATGTAAGTCACTATGTTTTTGATAACTCTTGTCCTGTGTATTTAAAAAAAGTTGAATTGGAAAGACAGAAAATCAAACAGTTTTCCGAATAGCAACTACAGATACGTAATAATAATAATAACAATCATAGTCTTTTCACTTCAACAAATGATCTATGTTGTTTAAAACTAAAAATTCTACATCTAAATATTCAATGTATAAAGAACAAAATTGAAGAAATTGAAATCTATTTAGATTTACATAACATTGATATTGTATGTTTAACCGAACATTGGCTCAAGCCATCGGAAGTAGAAACAGTTAAAATAGCCGGATATAAAAAAATATCTATTTTCTGTAGAGGTTTGTATAAAAATGGAGGTGTAGTAATATTTTGCAAGAATAACAAACAATTTACAATAAGTGAACTTACTTATGTCACTGATTCGTCTATTGAAAAATCAATAGAAATTACAGGAGTTGAAATAAAATTTTCGAAATATATTATAAAACTTTTAGCAATATATAGACCACCACAAGGAAATATTAATGAATTCATAACTACTTTAGACAGGGTTTTACAAAGAACAGTAAAAAAATGTGATGTCATAATTTGTGGTGATTTAAATATTGACTATCTTTCTACTTCTACCAACAAAAATGAACTGTGTGATTTACTCCAAACATACAACTTAGACATGGTAATTAATGAACCCACAAGAATATCTCTAAGCAGCAAAAGTTGTATTGACTATTTCTGTACAAATTTTATTAATACTCCGAAAGTTAATTGTAAAGTTCTAAATGATGGTTTGTCGGATCACACCTCTCAGATATTAGAATGTGAATATTTAATGAAAGAATCTGTTGTAATAAATGATTGTTATATAAGAACCTATAGTGAGACAAATTTTAAAAATTATTATTATCAGTTAGGGAATGAAAACTGGAGGGATGTTTTTAATGCAGTGACGGTAGATGAAGGTTTTAACAATTTTATAAATATTTTGACGTATTACCATGACACAAACTTTCCCCATAAAAAAATAAATACTAAACATGCAAAAAATGCATGGGTAACATCAGGCATACGGAAATCATCAGAAAAGTTAAAGTTCTTGTATAATATTAAATCGGCAACAAATAGCCCAGACGACGTAAATCATTACAATAAGTATAAAAAAATTTATAAAAAAGTTATTATTGATGCAAAAAAAATGTATAACGACTCTTTTTATAATAAAGCCACTAACAAAACAAAGGCAATTTGGTCAATAATAAATAAAAATACATGTGATAAAAAAATAAATGAAATTAGTGAAATAAAAATTGATAATAAAACTATAACTGATCCATCTATTATTGCTCAACAGTTTAACGAATATTTTATAGATCTGCCCTCTAAATTAAATGATGAGCTTGGTGCCACTCCCGAATTAAACTTAACCATTTCAGCATACCCCTCAATTTTTCTAGAACCTGTGACAGAAAATGAAATTTTTAATATTATTATGGAATTAAAAAACAGCAACGCATCTGGAGTAGATGATATAAGTAGTAATTTAATTAAAAAATCTGCAACATTTTTAGTGGCTCCGCTTACATATCTAATAAATCTCTCTCTCACCGAAGGAATATTTCCATCTATTCTAAAAATAGCAAAAGTTCTTCCTCTACATAAAAAAGGAGATAATACTTTACCTGATAATTACCGCCCAGTAGCACTCTTGTCGTCTATTTCTAAAATAGTAGAACGTGTTGTTTTTAACAGGATTATAAATTTTGCAGAAAAAAATAAAATATTATCAAATGCTCAACACGGTTTTCGTAAAAAATATTCGACGCAAACTGCAATACTAGCATTTTTAGAAAAACTACATGAAAATTTAAATCAAAATAATAAATGTGCTGGACTTTTTATGGACTTAAGTAAGGCTTTCGACATAATAAATCATTCAATCCTTATTAAAAAATTAGAAAAATATGGCCTTAGAGGTAAAGCAAAAGATTGGTTAACATCATACCTTACAAATAGATTCCAGTTAGTAGAAGTTAATGGTACTAAATCGAATAAACTAAAAATAGAATTTGGCGTACCTCAGGGGTCAGTTCTAGGACCTTTGTTGTTTTTGTTTTATATAAATGACTTACCGAATTTCTTTGACGAGTTTTTAATCATGTTTGCTGATGACAATTCCTATTTGTGTTGTGGAAAAGCTATAGAAAATACTGTAACCGCTTTACAAGATAACATAGAGAGATATGCTGAATATTTCAAAACAAATAGATTGTTCTTGAACATTTCTAAAACTGTGTTTATTATATTTTCCCCTAGAAATTCTACATATGCCATCAGTCATTTAATCAAATTAGAGGGCAAATCTATTCAACAAACCGATTCTACAAAATTTTTAGGAATACATATTGATAATGCTCTAAATTGGGATATGCATATAGGAACTGTTGCCAAAAAAATATCTTCTACCTGTTACGCATTGTACAGATTATCAAAATTAGCCAGTAGACAAACACTGTTAGCGTACTATTATGCACACATTGTATCGAGAATATCATATGGTATTATTTTCTGGGGCTCGAATCATAATTCTGAAAGGCTATTCAAATTACAGAAAAAAGCAATTCGATATATTTTAGGAGAATCTAAGTATGAACCTTGCAAAAAATTCTTTAAAGATCTTCAACTGCTAACCCTACCTTGTATCTATATTTTAGAAATACTTATTTATGTAAAAAATAATGTCAATTCATTTTTATCAAATAATTATAATCATAATTACAATACAAGTAAAGGTGACAATTTGATGATCCCTATACACAGTCTGTCGAAGTATGAGGAAAATCCAAGGTATATGGGAATAATCTTATATAATAAGCTACCAAATCAGTTTAAAAACATTAAAAATAATAGAACCTTTAAAAAAGAAGTGAAAACCTTTTTAATTAGTAACTGTTTTTACTCAGTGAAAGAATATTTAGAGATGTGAATATTGTGTTATTGATGTTGATCTAACTATTTTATTTTAAAATTTTATTGACAAATGTGTATGTGAAATTTATATATTTTTAGGTTGTTTGTTAACATGTAATTTAAATGTAATTTGTTTTTTTATTAAGAATATTTGTTATTATAATAATTGTATTTTCCTCCCTAATAGTCGCTTAATTATGTGATAATCAGATGGCACAGATGTGTTGGTGTCCAATCATGTGACTAATCCTATACCATTGTACTTGGTCTTTTGGATAATAAACTGTTATTATTATTGTTATTATTATTATCAGCGAACAGACCTTATATCACAAATGTACACATGTGGTGTATTATTGTCAATAGTTATAGATAACACAAGGAAAATCCGAAGCGACCCTTCAAAATTCATATTAATGGGGAATCAATCAAAGCAAACCTCCGTTCTTGCTAATATTAAGAAATATTGAATTTCGTGATAGAATTAATGGCATTTTAAAGCAGAAGAATGGAATTAAAAATACTTAAAATATTTACAGAGTATTAGTCATTCGCAATCAATCAACTTTCTATGCTGTTAACAAACAATTTCAACCTCTTTCAGATTTTGAAGGAAATAGTTATTTGTGAATTAAGAACAGCAAGTAAGGTTTTTCCGCTTGCGTATAGAAACTGTTGACCGAGTATCTCCGAGATCAACAACTATGCGAAAGTGGAAAACATACTTTCTGATCGATGTACACATAAGATTTTTTGTACGACATTACCTAAACTATTAAAGAACAATGTTAAAAAGCGCTTCTTTGGCCCATCCGTGGTAAAGTGTGGAAACCATATTTTTTACTAATTTTGGGTTGCTGAATATGAATTTGTCATCAGAATTGGCTAAAAACATCGGGAAGACAGTAAAAAAACAACCCATATTTGGAGATGGCATTGAACAAAACAAACAAACAAAAAGTTATTCTTTAGTGCATGAAATTCTTTCAAAACACCCAGTTTCGTTAGATAAGTAGAAAAAGAAGCAAAAATAAGAACGGCGAGTTACAATATCCAATATACGGTTATTATACTCTTCGCAAAAACGAAGAGTATATTGTATTTGATCGGCACATTTCTAAAATCGTAAATATCGCTCGTAGAGAAAAAATTTTCATATCATTTTGTTAGTGAACGAATTCTGAACAACTTTCAAAATGTCCGTCTGTCCGTCCGTCCGTCCGTCCGTCCGTCCGTTCGTCACGTTTCTTGTAGTCACGTTTCTTGTAAGCACGATAACTTAGGAAAGAAAAGTCCGATTGTATTGAAATTTAGAAAGTAAGTTAGTGTTAGCTAGAGGAAGAACCCTATTGTTTTTGAAGAAAATCGATCAGTAAATAAAAAAGTTATTAATTATTTAATTAAAAAAATATATATTTTCTTAATTTTTATCGCTGGTACTAAAACGGAAATCTTGCGAAATATTATTTCCATAATATATATTTTTTTGTTTATGAATTTTACTAATATATATTTCATATAAGTACGAGTTGAAATACCTATGTATGATTGTCAAAAGATATATATCACAGACAATCACTTTTCGTAGCAATAGCTGGTGGCGCAGCGGCTAAAGCTTTGCGCGTTGCAATCCAAAGGTCCCGTGTTCGAATCTCACACTGGTTGGATATTTTTTTTTTCATTTTTTTTTTCATATAATTTTGTTCACAACAAAGATGGTATCACAAAATTTAGGATGTCCATAAACTAACACTATTTACAAGAAAACTGCGAAGAGTATCCTATAGAATGTGTAACAATTATATATAAAAAGCTCAGTAAATTGGCGAAGAGTACGTTTTTAGCTTGTTTATTTATTTAAAAATAAACAAAACTCCTTGCTTAATGGCTATTATCAGGTTATATGTGGTTACTTCTGAACACTCTCCCATCTCCACCAAGGTGGTAGATTTTATCTTTTTAGATTAGTAGGTATGCTTTTAGAGAGCAGAATATTTGCTAGTGAAATATTTTTGTCGAACTCCTCTGTACGTTTCCTTAAATATATAAGGAATAAAAACCAGATGGCAACCAACAGCTATTCTCCGGACTAATGTCCCGCCAAGCGCTGAATTACGAATTACAAGCCTGGCCGCGTTAAGTGCAATAACTGTGTATTGCCACAAAACGCTAAAGTTTCAGTTTTAATTGACACCAGCCGAAAGACTTATGCCTACTTAAAGGAGCTCTCGTGCCAACCACCCCATACCACAGCTACTGCTGTTTCGATTGTAATGGACAGCCGCTAGATGGAGCCTGCCATTTTTGTTGCATGTCGTGGTTTTATAAATTAAAAAAAGTTATTCTTTAGTGCATGAAATTCTTTGAAAACACTCAGTTTCGTTAGATAAGTAGAAAAAGAAACAAAAATAAGAACGGTGAATTGCAATATCCAATATACGGTTATTTATTTATTTAGAAATAAGCAAAACTCCTCGCTTAATGGCTATTATCAGGTTATATGTGGTTACTTCTGAACACTCTCCCATCTCCACCAAGGTGATAGATTTTATCTTTTTAGATTAGTAGGTATGCTTTTAGAGAGCAGAATATTTACTAGTGAAATATTTTTGCAGAACTCCTCTATACGATTCCTTAAATATATAAGGAATAAAAACCAGATGGCAACCAGCAGCTATTCTCCGGACTAATGCCCCGCCAAGCGCTGAATTACGAATTACAAGCCTGGCCGCGTTAAGTGCAATAACTGTGTATTACCACAAAACGCTGAAGTTTCGATTTTAATAGACACCAACCGAAAGACTTATTCCTACTTAAAGGAGCTCTCGTGCCAACCACCCCATACCACAGCTACTGCTGTTTCGATTGTAATGGGCAGCCACTAGATGGAGCCTGCCATTTTTGTTTCATGTCGTGGTTTTATAAATGTCGTCATGTACCAAGAGTGAACAAATGCCTCATTCCAGCCATCTCAGACCTACCTTGCACTGACGAGAGTCAATAGCTCGAAACTGCAGTCTGCAAGTGGTATGGGGTGGTTGACACGAGACCTCCTTTAAGTAGGAATAAGTCGTTCGGCTGGTGTCTATTAAAATCGAAACTTCAGCGTTTTGTGGTAATACACAGTTATTGCACTTAACGCGGCCAGGCTTGTAATTCGTAATTCAGCGCTCGGCGGGGCAATAGTCCAGAGAATAGCTGTTGGTTGCAGTATTATTCCTTATATATTTAAGGAAACGTATAGAGGAGGTCGACAAAAATATTTCACTAGTAAATATTCTGCCCTCTAAAAGCATACCTACTAACTATGCCCATGTCAGGGCTACTGCTGTTTCGATTGTAATGGACATTAGCCGCTAGATGGAGCCTGCCATTTTTGTTGCATGTCGTGGTTTTATAAATCTCGTCATGTACCAAGAGTGAACAAATGCCTTGTTCCAGCCATCTCAAACCTACCTTGCACTGACGAGAGCCAATAGCTCGAAACTGCAGTCTGCAAGTGGTATGGGGTGGCTGGCACGAGAGCTCCCTTAAGTAGGAATAAGTCTTTCGGCTGGTGTCTATTAAAATCGCAACTTTAGCGTTTTGTGGCAATACACAGTTATTGCACTTAACGCGACGAGGCTTGTAATTCATAATTCAGCGCTCGGCGGGGCATTAGTCTGGAGAATAGCTGTTGGTCGCAGTCTGGTTTTTATTCCGAAACAATATGGCCGCCATCGCGAACACTTTTTCCAATTTATCTAAGTAACCATTGGGATTACGAAAAATATTGCTAAATGAATTTTACACAAAAAAGGTTATTATAAGTTTTTATGCAGGACTAACCATTTTCCCAGAAACTTAACTTTTAAAATTATTTCATGGCTTTATATTTATTAATTGTTATTTGTTTGAAATTATCTTTGAGATACTATTTGAGCAACTACGAGTTCCCAGCACTACCGAAGTCATTATTTGCAGTTGATGGGAGTATGCACCATTGTCTAGCTAAGGTATAGTATTGAATCAATGTAAGGTATACCTGCCGAAGAAAACGATGATGATCATGCTTCCACCACACCTGCAGTTTTAGAAGAAAATGAGGAGCTACAGGAAAAAGCTGCGATAATAGAATAGAAAGGCTTCTTCACACCTACCACAAACCTATCACAGTGAAGACATGCCGTGACCTCGGTTTAAGCTTCAGCAAATGGATCGGGCAAAAATTCAGCAATTACAGTGAGGTCCATGTTGTTTTCGACTCTTACAAAGAAAACTCGTTGAAGAATGCCACGAGAGTGATTTGGCCGAAGAGTCTCAGATCCAATCCAGCACAAAATCGGACCAGAAACGAAAATTGGAAGTATAGCAAAGAATAAATTTTTGTCCCACGATAAGACGAAGGATGAACTGACAGAGTTCCTTTCCGGTCAGATTTTTCAATTTGGCGTGACCAATAACAAAAGGTTTGTATCAGTTGGAGGGACAAAGCACCTTCATCACATGGCCATGATGTATCCAGTCTTTCAAGTACGCAGGAGGAGGCGGACACAAAAATCATATTACATGCAGTATATTTAGCACAGAAAGGAATTAAAACTACTCATGTATTCTCCTCTGATATTGATGTCCTAATTTTGGCACTAAGACGATATCCCCAACTTTCGAAAGAGTTTGCATTTTTCCTTGGCCATGGCATGAAAAGGTTTGTTCAGCTAGATTCAATTTACAAAGCACTTGGACCTCTGAAAGCCTCTGCACTTCCTGTATTACACGCACTTTCAGGAGCAGATGTCACAGGATCATTTGCTGGAAAAGGTAAAAAACCGCTGCCCAAGGAATCACTACTTCCACATTCAGATTCTCTATCCAAGTCACTCACAACGAAAAAACTTTGTATGTGAAAATAATTTGAAATCTTCTACCCCAAAAACCCATAAAACGATACCCCACATCCGAGCCCACATCGGTAGTGGGGTGGGGGTGGTGATAGGGAGGTGGTAGTGGGGGGGTGGATGAAGTAAAAAAATATTTTGAGGTTTCTGGTTCCTGTACATACACTAAATCACATTTTTTTTTCATCCCCTTTAATAAAGGGGTGGGGGTGGTAATGGAGGTGGTTAATGCCAAAATTTTTTTTTGAGACCCTAGCTTCTCTTGTATATACTAAATATTAATTTCGTGGACTCTTACCTGCTTGATTTACCCATTCACCCCAAATTTACCCCAATTTACACCCCAACCCTTCGACGAAAAAAGATGAAAATATAATCTAGTTCTAGATCTCGTTAAAGTACGTATGTGCTCCAAATTTCAAGTTAATATCTTAAACGGTTCCAGAGTAAACGTGCGCACAAAAAAAAGTTACAGACACAGACAGACCGACAGACAGACAGAAATTTTTTTTTCGCTCAAACTTAAAATCTCGACGTTTCATGACATTTTAAGCCTATTTGGACAATACAAATTTTTAAAAATTTTTTTGTCGTTACTATACTTCCACTGGACGTGGAAGTAATTAAGTGGTGGAAAACTTTTAATTCTGCAAGTGATAAGCTTTAGCTATATTAAGGACTGCACTGTCTCTCACAGAAGATGTCAGGGGTAACTTGGAAGCATTCATTTGTCAGCTTTATATCCCCAAAACAACACTGACCGACATAGGAGCTGTGAGATGGTTGTTGTTCACCCAGAAACAATGTCAAGATGAGAACCTTCCTCCAACAAAATTTGCACCGAATTCGACTTTGCTAAAGACCCACCTTCAGTGTTTTGAGTGGAATCAAGACCTCATTCAGCATCCCAATAACCCACCACCCTCAGATTTTGGATGGAAGAAAGTAGGGAGCACATACGAGCCAGTTTCTTGTACCAAACCTTGTGCTCCAGAGCTAATCTTGGAACTTTGTCGCTGCTCATGCTTCCAAAGGCGTTGCTCTCCTCCATGTATGTGTCAGTCGAATGGACTCCGGTGTACCGAAATGTGTAAGTGCGAAGGTAATCTCGACCGATGTGATAATATGGGAGAGTGCGAGCAAGGCAATGATGAAGATTTGGGGCTGAGAGATTTGCATTGAAAGTGACGATGATTTTAATTAAAAATGTCATTGTAGAAGTGAAAAGTATTGCTTGTCTGTACTTTGTCTATATAAATCTGTAACTACTGTATTTCTATAAGTTTCTTCATTAAACGTTAACATTTTTGTTTTTGTATGTCAACAGGTTGATGACAGATGGCTTAATATAGATTTATATTCAGTGATAAAATAAACCTGTACCTAAAATTTTTCAGTTTCTTGGTTTTCAACATTCTTGTTTTAATTTGATCATAATATGGCCTTAAAGAAACTTTGAGATGAAATAACGACAAAATTGAACTTAGTTATCCCAAAAACATACACATAAATTTTTTTAAAATTTTTTACACCACTTTTTCTCAGTTTGACCTTCAAATGACCTTGAATCCGATGTGATAGAGTCCAGCCAACCACGGATTCGAGGTCAGCATTTTTCCAGATTTTTTAATCGCTTTTTCTCAATTTGACCACAAAATGATCTCAAAATGCTTTGAAATGACCTCTAGATGTTCTGATGTTCTTGAAGGGTAAAAATGACAGCAGATTTGAATTCAGCGACCTCAGAAACATAAACATAAATTTTTTCAAATTTTTTACAACACTTTTCCTCAGTTTGACCTTCAAATGACCAAGAACCTGACGTGATGAAGCTTAACCAACCTCGGATTCGGAATCAGCGACTCAAAAAATTTATGTATACTCTGGTAAAGTCTGGTGATTGTTCTTAGATCAAATGTTGACCTGTGTTATTTTTTCCAAATATAAAATAATTAATAACTTTTAAACGAATTGTATTTCGAAAAAAAGTAATTCTTCATTTTGTATTTAGATTCACTTTTTCAACAATCCAGCATATATTTTCACATTTTATAAGGCAAGAATTTTCATTGTGAAATTACTTAAAATATTAAATATCAAATAATTTATAACATGAAACGATTTTTTTTTCGAAAATTGTCATTCCCCTTTTTCTATTTAAAATCACTTTTTCTATCACCCACTCTCATCCTTGCTTTCAAATTCAGCAGTCCTTAATGCATGAATAATTTGCAGTGCTGTTGGTTCGAAATGTTTGGTAATTTTTCAATGAAAATTCTTAGCCTATGAAATTTGAAAGCATGGATGTCGCTGGGTTGTAGAAAAAATGAATTTAAATAGAAAACGAACGACTTTTTTTTAAGATACAGTTCGTTTAAAATTTATTAATGATTTAATATTTGAAAAATATAATTTTAGGAGGCCGTAATTCGAAAACAATAAATCAGAATATCTTTAAATTTTGGATATAGGAGTCATAAAGCAATAAAAAATAACGGGCCCGCATTACACACTTTGGTCAACGTGCCTGCAAGGAGGTGACATCATGTGTTACTAGACTCTACCTATGAAAAACATAATGAAAAACAAATATTGTATCTATTAATAATTACATCGTTTAATAAATTGTTCTAAAAATTAAAAAAAAAATTATTGCGTTATTACGAAATATTTAAAACGACACATGCCCGATACGCAAATAACGGTCTCTGTTGATTATAAACCTTGGCTATCGCCTCGGCAAACATCAACCACGTCCGTTATTTGCTACATATCGGCCTAATGACGCTGATTACTATAATGATTTTTACCAAATTTGCTGTAGTTTAATTCTTGCTGCTATTTTGATGCAAGGCTTCCACTCCTTGACCAAAAAGCAATCATTATAAAAACTCTTTTTTATGATAGCCGCTCTACTACGTGGAAAGCCGCGTTCCTCTTCGCGGTTCGACACCTTAGACCTCCGGCAATCAATACGACAGATGGATATAAAAGGTTATTGATGAAGGCAATGGTAGGAATTGAGTTGGGAAATGTACTACAGTGATCAGAACTGAAAAGGAAAACGTTCAACGCAAGGGGAATTTACAAAATATTGTTTTACTTTCTCATTCGAAAAATACTTTAATAGCTAGGGAGCTGGTAGTCGGGGATACAGAGACCGTTTACTTTCAGTTATATGCACCTTTTGGACCTACTTTTAAAATTAAGTCTATGTTGTGTAAAATTTTCTGTCGAATCCATTTCCCGAGGGCGATTTGAAATGTAAGCTTGCGTTCATCCCCTATATTAATTTTTCACCCCTTTTCAGCGATAGACGATATTTAAATTTTTTTAGATATAACTCGTGCTATCTCGAAAAACAGAAAAGCTGCAAGGATCAAATTTTAGGCGGAAGTTAAATAATGTATGACGACTACGGTAGCAGGTTAGAATAGTATTTTGATTATTGATCTTCCAAGGAAAAAATAAAGTACGCGAGGGCATTGAAATATTATAGAGAAAAATATTTTTCTATTTCTAGTGATATAATATAAGTTGTGTGAGTGGTATTGTATTAGAAAGTTCAAATTTAATTTCATTGAATGAATTTTTACAATCGGATCAGTCTGAAAAAACTTTCCTATGAAAATCTTATTGAAATTCGTTCAGTAGTTTCTGCGTGAAACGTGTTCAAACAAACAAACAGACAAAAATTTCAAAAACTATCTTACTGTATTCCATTACTCATATTATATTCCCCGGATCAGTTTTTTGCAAATATTTTCAAAGTACGTCAACTTTGCAGATTTGTTATATGTATAGATAACATTTGGAACTTAAATTTTCATTGATAAACTGAAATACACTCTTGTCGGTTTTTTGTAAAATTTGGAAAACCGACAAGTGCTGTTTCACAAATTACGATTCAGTTCTAAATCCCATTGGCATGGATATAAATAATTATAATTTTAATAATAATAAAATAATATTTAGTGTAAAAATTAAATAGCAATAATTATTAAAAAAATATTATTTACAAAAAATATTAATGATGTTTATATGTTACACATAGCTAACAAATGGAAAAAAATATTAATTGCTGAAAAATATATTAATATATTTTTCAACAAATCATTCACACGATATTATTATTTTTAGTAATAAGTACTAAAAACCATCTGGCTTTGGGACATTAGTGATGGTGACGTCTTGTTTAACAATATTCATGATTTTTACATGTAATAGAACTATTCGGTCCAGCGTCAGACGCAAACAAATAAAATAATGAGGTGGGGGTGTTAAGGGGTTAATGCAAATTTTTTTTTGAGACCTTAGCTTCTCTTGTATATACTAAATACCAATTTTATGGACTCTTACCTGCTTGATTTACTCCCCCATTTACCTCAATTTACCTCCAACCCTTCGACGGAATAAGATTAAAATATAATCCAGATCCAGATCCCGTTAAAGTACATACGTGTATCAAATTTCAAGTCAATATCTTAAATGGTTCCAGAGTAATCGTGCGCACAAAAAAAGTTAGAGACAGATCGACAGACCAACCGACAGACAGACAGATAGAATTTTTTTGCTCAAACTTAAAATCTCGACGTTCCATGACATTTTAAGCCTATTTGAAGAATAAAAATTTTAAAAAAATGTTTGTCGTTACTATACTTCCACTGGATGTGGAAGTAATTTAGGGCGCCGCGCCGTCGCTCCTTTTTGCAATTTTGAAATTTTGACGTTCCTAATCACAACAACACGAAGGTGAAAATGTCCATACAAATATGATCGCCGAACAAATCATTTACATTTTTATATATCGAAAAATTAAAAAAAAAAAAAAAAAAAAATACTCATTAACGAGGGTCATTTTCACCTAGGGACCTACAATTTAGCGTTGACTCCAAACCTCGGTCCTCGGCCATCAGCTTTTACTTACTTAGGCAATTCCAGCGCCTTTCTAGCAGTTCAACGGCCCAGGATTATCTCAATTTATAGCCTACCGACTGTTAGATGTATCTCACTCGATCACCTATCAAAATGCCAGATTCAACTCTACTGATTGACTGTCGGAATTTTTTTTTTTTTTAATTTTAAAGTGTTTTTTCATCGTATTTTGTATCATATTTTGCATTTATAAATGTATCAAGTACAAACAGAAACACAAACGCTTGAAGCGTGATGCGCCTTGGCTGCCGCTGGAAGGCATAACGACTTCAAATAGCTTTGAATTTATGTAGTGGCGTTTTATATTGCTTAATACGATTTATTTTACCTGAGCTCGAGCGTAGCCTTAAAAAAATTAATTTTTTAAAGACTGAAGTTTTTTGAGAACCGTGGGTAATTCTGTTTGAATATACAGAAAAATTAATAATAAAAAACTTATTTTAAAAAATTGTTAGCCAATAAGTAAAAAAAGGAGATTTTAGGTGAAAACAAGGTTAGTTATCAGTAGTTTCCTTGGGGGCGGTTGGGTGGGAGGGGTTTGCGAGAGGGATGTTTGTAAGGTGAGTGTCGGAATTTAAACCGGTGACCGTACTTTATCCCCATATTGTGATAGGGAACGTATATTAAAACAAATGCCAGATGTGAGCAAACGATTTATAGTCAGGGTGCCAAATAAGGATTTTTACTCTAACCTGGAAGTGGGGTATAGTATAGATTTTTTGGCTGTTTTTGATTCCGTAAAGGGTCAACATTACGATTCCGATTGATGCCACTTTGGGCATTTTTAGATATTCAAGATGGCGACTTGCTTAGAGTGAAAAAACAGGTTTTTCCAAATATTTCATTATATGGCTATGTGACAGGTCGTTTTATATGTTTTTAAGGTCCATGAATTAATATTTGAGGTTAAAAATCGTGTTGGACGTAATCTTTAACTGTTGCTAATTTACTTTATTAAGAGCACGGCTGATTCGGAGAATAAATTAATTTTCGAAGCAAAAAAAAACTAGTACCTAGTTTTGTTGTATAATCAAGTTAGGCTTTAAGATAGAGGTGGGTAGTAACTCGTATGATTCGTATCATTGGTACGAGATTTTACAGTGATTCGAATGATATAAATCCCACAAAAGCAAAAGATTCGTCTATTTCGTTGTAACCGTATCCGTTTGCACAATCGAGAGTTTGGATTCTTGAAAAAATCTATCAGTATGAATTTTTTCTTGATACGAATTCGCTTGGTACGAATCATTAAAAAGAGTCGAATCGCCCATCTTTACTTTAAGAATAAAAGTGGCATGCGTGAGCAGTTGAATGACCTTTTGAAAATATTGATTAAAAGGTCCTGGTAGCTTAAAACATGTAAAGTTTTAAAAAAATTAAACAAAGGTAAACTTAATATTCTATATTTTTTTAGGATGGAAAGGCTTGATCATTCTTTTTTATTTTATATTTTTTATGATTTACTTACTTTTTTTGTTTTTATTTGTTGTAACTTTTATTTATTTATTTATTTTTTTTTTAATTCTTATTGTAAAAACTGTAAATAATGAAACGTCAAAATCATTAATTTAATCTTCTTCGGAATCTTCACTGCCAGAAGTTATATTTTCAGAAATTCTTGTATGGGGATTCTGGCAAGAATGTTCTGTGCTTAGTTGCAGACAATTGCACATTAAACTGCATGCCAAGTCATTAGCCACGCAGCTGCATCGTGTTGGGTTACACGGATTTATTGATTTGCATGAGCATTTTGCTGATGCCAAAATGTATTCTGGGGCCATTTCAATCTTTTTTGGCGAGGCGATCGGATGTAATTCCATTTTATCCTCGTCAGCGCGCCACCCGTATTAAGTGGCATCTATATTTGTCCAAGAGAAATCTATTACAGACAACCACAAAAATGTTTGGAAATGTGCTTTTTTACGTTTTCTTGAAAACATTCAGTAGTTGGTGGAAGAGCAGAGAATGGCGGAGGTTTTAGTTGGGCTTGTGCGACTTCTTTAGCCCATAGAGAAGTTCTAACATCAGTCATTTTGCTAGCATTGTTTACTCCATAACATGAAGCTGTAAAAATTGTACATTCTTGAAAAACATCTTCAATATTGCTGCTTAATCGACCCAAATACGATAAAACCCGACCATTTAATTTAATGACCTTTTTTTCCAATCCCATGGTACTGAGCCACTGTGTCGCAACCAGATATAGAATGTGCGGCTGATAAATATGGTATGATTTGTTTGTGTCTTAAAACCGTGGCTTTAATACCTGTAATAGCTCGTAGTGACTTAAAAAAAAACATAGAAACCTCATTTTTCAAATCTAGTAAATTATAATAATATACAAGTAAGACAAAAACTTCACTTATTATGGAGTTTAATATTAAATTATTAAATAAAGGCAAAGTTATTTGTTGTAAAACATAATTGCAACTTATTTCTGAGGTATGTTTCTTTTTGTATCGAATTTGTTTCTAACACCCACAACGACACCTATTTTATATTTTGATGGGGCAACACAGAAGGAATTGCTCCTAAGTCCTTTTAGACCTCAGATTTGTGTTCTAGAACCGGAAAAACATAGAAAATGATGTATACACAGATTTGGTAAATTAAAATTTAAAAAAAATTATACCTCAGATAAACCGCCATCTTGAATATCTCAAAATGCCCAAGGGTGCTAGAATGGCATCAACCGGATTCTTGAACTAGACCTACTAAAGTGCCGATAACCGTAAAAAACCTCTACCATACCTTACTTCCACATATTTGATTGACACCCTGACTATTATGGTCCGTTTTTTTCAAAATATTTAGTTAGTTGGTAATTGATAACGCAGAGATAATGCCAGAAGTAATCATCAGTGTTTTCTTTTGTTAGATTTTACTATTTTCAACTTGAACACAAGAACAAATCATTTAAAAATTCCTGCCACCAGCTCCCTAGCTATATGATTCGATTTTGCGTACAGATTTTTTCATTTAATGTAATAAATGACGCGTGACTTTTCTTTCAGGCGAATATGATATTTAACGAGCTTATTGAATTTAATTTTTTATTTGAATAACCGGATTTTCTTGCCCGTTTATTGGAAGGTGCGGAATATTCGTATAGACATTTTTTCCTCCAAAACCAATATTGTCGGCACAGGCAAATTGAATGACTAACGTAAATATTTATTTATGTGTCGACGTAGCTGAAATATTGGAATTATCCGGGGAAAAAATTTCAATAACTTTCTTCGCTTTTCAATTATATTGAAATAGAAAAACAGTAGGAATCACAGGCGACAATTTCTGTTTTAAATTGTATATTTGTCGGGAAAGATTAATATGATGTAATCGAAATAAAACAGTTTCCTTTTTTATGCTCTTTACATTCTGTCGATATTTACGTTCAATTGTAGTAGTCGCAGTTGGCATTTTTATTAAAGATTGCCAAAGAGACAATTTTTGTAAACCCCCAATATTAATAGTTTTAATACAAAGAAAATTTGTATCTTAAAATAGAGATTAATTATTTAATAAAAAAATTTAAATTATCTGTTGACAGTTGGTGATTTACTTTATTATTATTACATTTAAAAGGGAAGTATAATTTGGGTCTAGCTATTCATTACATTGTTTGACACAAACTTGCAAGCTGTAAAATCAACAGAATCTGTTATAGGAATGAATTATTAATTTGAAATGAAAATACTTTTACTACCTCTTTGCGTCATGTCTTCAAATTGTAATTCAAGGCAAGATTGTTGCAAAAATGTACAAGACTGACACGTATCTAAATAAATTGTACATTGTGGAGTTATCTTGTGAAAATTATAAAAAAATATATAATATACAAGGTGTCCCAAAAAAAATCCAAGGCTGGATATCTTTTAAACGAGCAGAGATATTTTAATTCTGGAAAAGCCAGTTTGTAGAGCATAAGGAGGGCCTTAGTTTTGAATATAATTGTTTTTTTAATATATAAGTATGCAGATGGCGCTGGGCCCTAAAGAAATATTTCGATAGAAGAACTTTGAAATGTGGTTTATATGAGAGGAAATGCATTTCCAAGTAGATAATATTCTTTGTCTAACTGTTGCCATTTGTCCATATTGAATAATTGTAATATCTTGAACACTTCAGTTATTTAAGTGGAACAATCCCGTGTTTAATTTATAAATTTAGAAGAAAATCAAATTTCAAGAATTTTTCCTATAAGTATTAGATAGATAGATAGATAAATAGACATTTATTAGTTCTTTGTGCGAATTATACATTGGATAGAACAGGTCAACGAATTTAATAAATTTTATATATTCTAAAAATATTATTTACCATATAATTGAAACATTTAAGCAATAAAAATACAAAATACAATTACGAATATAAAACAATAACAATTTTTACAACTAATGAAATTAAAATAATTACCCGGGACGTCTCGTGTCTCGAAGTCCCGGGATTTTTCCCAAATTTAATTGTCTCGTGTCCCGGGACTTTCGGGTCGAGACTCGAGACAAGCTTGTAATAATTTATTAACAACAGATCATAATAAGCTTCATTAGTTCAGGCATCCCGCACTCTGTCACTGAGCGCCATCTGTTAGTTTAACGAGTAATTACTTAATACTCGTACGTACGTAACTTACTATACACAGTAAAACCGACATCTATTGAAAACAAGAGAGTGTTCTCTTTTCGGAGGCATTATTACAAAAATCAGAAACGGATTGTCGGACAATGTTGTTAATGCACTAATTTTTTTAAAAGAATATTTTATTAAATTAGGCAAAAAGACTAATTGATAGGGCTAGTGCGACGATCGCGGCGAACCGCGACCGCCTAGTAAAATCACATTGTTTTAAGCCTTTCCACTCTCGGAACTCCAAGAGATATCATTGCCACCTTCGACCAGAAAGGATACGGTCTTAGAAACATTCAGGCATAATCCCACGAATCGTAGCTTCGCACCACCGTCCGCCCGCTCGAGCGAGTGCGTGAGCCAAATGTCCGAACCTGAGGTTCCTCTCGTACTGAGCAGAATTACTACCGCAACGACGAGTCATCAGTAGGGTAAAACTAACCTGTCTCACGACGGTATAAACCCAGCTCACGTTCCCTATTGACTAATGGCTAGAGACTAAATGACGAGTATTGATGATTAGTATGATTACTTTACTAAGTCTGTTTTATGTTTTATAATTATAAGATTTTATTTCCAAAAAATGAATCTGTGTATGAGAATTAAACATACGAATTGTTTAGACCTTAACTAACGTTAGAAATGTTAGAATTTGATTTTATGTTCAATAAATGTTGATTTTTACTAAAATGGCGATTTTATTGATACAACTCGCCAAAAATGAACTCGATTCTAATTTTATTTTGAAAAGTCTCGAAGTCCAGGGACGTCCCGGGACTTTGATCTTGCGATGTCTCGTGTCCCGGGACTTTGAAAATGTCGAGACTTCCCAAACCCTATTACCGTGTTGGTAACGCTTTCTAGAGAGTTACCAGCTCTAGGTTTATTGTAATTCGCCAAAAAATTAGTGATTTTCTCTTTGTTAGTTTTTTAAGGTTTTGTTACTAAGTTTAAAGCATTTGTTTGTTTTTGTCGAAAAATCACCTGATAGTGACGGCAGTAAACAACAACGTTATAATATAAACTAGAATATGTTCTGGTCAATAGTTATATTTTGTTTTCGTTTTGTTTATTTAGTGTGAACTTTGATTTTGTTAAAATGTATCATTTCTGTAGAATAATAGTATCGGCAACACAAATTACCTAGTAGTGCGTAGATGATAAATATTCATCATTTATACCGGGTGCCACAGGGTAGTGGCTCCCACCCTATATTTCCTTTATTTTTTAACTTATCCATTTGAAATTTGGGGTGCATAAACTACCTTTAGAAATGGATTTTTAGACCTGAAAAATGGTGTGAGACCATTTCCGATTTACCTTAAATTGACCGCAACTTTCGATTTTTAAACGAAACACCTTGTATGTTTTTACATATTTGGATTCAAGACAACATTTTGAGTATACCATGAGATTTTTGCGAATTCTTTGAGTTGATGTTCAGTTTTTTAAGCACTTTAAGACATTCGTCTAGAGTGCTTTGGAATACCAAAATTTGTTCTACGGCAGGTACAGTCCAAGGGAAAAATATAATTTTTCGTTTAATTTCATTAATAACTATTTACGAAGTTTCCAAAATTGAACAAATCACTCTTTTATCGAAAACTATTTTTTTTTAATGGGAAGATGGTGGCTCATACTGTTTAATAAATTATATATTTTTTTCTGAATTCATTGATATCCATTTCAAATCTATGCTATTTTTTTTTTCTATTTTATTGAATTTATTTAAAAATAAAAAATCACTTTCAATATAATTTTTCTTGAACTTTAACGTAGTTGCCTTTACAAAAATCATATGTCTAATAATGAAATATAAATAACCACCTTTTTGTCAATAACAAATAGCCTTTTGGTTCTCTCTTTTGTTTCTTAATAGGTACAAGTACTAGTAGTCTGGGTGCCAAATAAGGATTTTTACCTTGACCTGGAAGTAGGGTATAGTAAAGGTTTTTTGGCTGTTTTTGGTTCCTCAAAGGGTCAAAATTACGATTCGGATTAATGCCACATTGGCACCCTTGGGCATTTTGAGATATTCAAGATGGCGACTGGCTTAGAGTGAAAGAACAGGTTTTTCCAAATATTTCATTATGTGGGTGTGTGGCACGTCGTTTTATATGTTTTTAAGGTCTGTGAATTTGTATTTGAGGTTAAAAATCGTGTGGCAAGTAATCTTTAAATGTTGCTAATTTACTTTGTTAAGAGGGCGACTGATTCGAAGAATAAATTAATTTTTGAAGCAAAAAAAATAGTACTTCCTAGGTTTGTTGCATAACCAAATTATGCTTTAAGAATACGGATAACGCCAAAGATGTTTTAACTCCTAGATCACTCAACCCTATCTTAATTTCGTATAAAACACATCTTACTTTTTCAAGCAAAGAACCGTCCATTACTTCTCCCACTTTGCTTCCACTCCGGGCCCAACTCCAAATACCCGTGTTATCTATGCGCATTGCGCATGTCTCGCGTCTAGTTGGTGTACTGTCGCAAACCTTCGCGACGTTGTCAAAGATCAGAGACAAAAGCCGCTTAAAGCGGAGAATTTTGAAGTGGTCAAACGCAATAACGTTGAGCGATTGGAAAATGTAGAGAAAATGGCGACAGTCCGGCAACACCGCTGGTAGCTCCGATCAGTTGTTAGTGTCGATTGAAATTTGATTGCATTTGCGCTTTAAGAGCATAAAATCTTGTTGAGAAACTCGAACTGACCCGACAATAGCAATGGCAATGTCCGACAATTCCAACATTGCTGTCTCGTTTTTTGAGGCATCTTAATATCGCTCTCTCCGTTGAGATAAATAATAATAATAATAATAATAATAATATGTTTATTAGACCATAGTATTTACATAAATTACTTTCACAAAAAAATAATACATTTTACTTAAATACACAATGGTAAACAAACATGGAAAGTTACTCACTTAGGTAATAACCCTGCATGTGAGATTAGAACTTTAGTAAAATAATAATAATAATAATTTGTTTGTATACTAAATACCTGGAAAATTACAATAAAACTTAAATTCTATATTTGTAGTAAAATAGGATACGTTTAATAGAAAATAATAAAAATATAAGAAATATAAGAGATTATTTTTGAAGGGCTGTAAATTGAGGTTACTAGTAACATATAATCAAGTACTAACCACTTCACTTAATAATAATCCATACATCAGAGTAATAAGAACCGTTATATTTTAGTGAAATTAATTGTGTAGCATAATTATTCTTAATTTCACAAATTTGATTCAATAATATTTTGTATTGATTGTCTGTTGAGAGATAGGGTGTATTGTTTGAGTTGATTTTTAAACGAATTTTGCGATGTTAAGGATTTTAGTAGTAGAGGTAGAGTGTTGTATAGTTTAGGGCCAAGGTAAGTATAACTTTTTTGTCCAATAGTTCTTCTCATATATGGGACAACGAAATTATTATGTCTTGTGTTGTAATGGTGGTCGGGTTGTGTCAGGTTTTGTTTATTTTTGTGCTGATGTATATTACATTGCATAAAGAACAGTTGTCTAGAATCCATTAATGTTTCCTCTTTATACAATTGATCTGAAGGATAAGTAGCTGGTTTTTTGTACATTATCTTTAGTATGGTCTTTTGCACAATTTCAACTCTTTTGACTATAGATTTTGTTACGCCACCCCATCCTAAAATACCGTAGTTGATATGAGACTCTACTAAAGAGTAATAGAGTATTTTTAATTCTTTTAGATCTAAGATATCTTTAAGTATTTTAAATTTTGGTATGAACATTTGGATTTTTTTTATAATAAAATCGATATGCTTGTCCCACCTCAAGTGGTTGTCTATGAACACTCCAAGATATTTTATGTTGTTTTTTCGTTCGATTTCAAATTCATCATTTATTTTTAGTTTACCAAAGGTGGGTAATGAGGGTCGAGAGTTTGCAATAGGTAGATAGTAAGTTTTACTAAAGTTTATTGTAAGTAATTTGTGGTCAAACCATAATTTTATCTTTTTTATATCTGTTTCTGCTTTTTGTTTCAGAGATTCCCAAGACTTACATGAGTAGAATATTGCCGTATCGTCGGCGTATGTGATGATAGTCCCTTTGCTTTTTATTGAGAATAGTCCATTTAAATATATGTTGAAAAGTACAGGGCCTAGTACAGTTCCTTGTGGAACGCCATATTCAGTTGTTTTGTAATCACTGAAGGTGTCCATCAACTTGACGCATTGTTTTCTGTTAGTAATATAGCTTTTAAAAAGTTTTAAAGCATTATTTCTGATGCCGATGTCTTCTAGCGATGATTGCAGCTTTGTCATATACCAATTCCTTATGGGTTAAATCATCTAGTAGTTAAAGATCTTTGGATAACACCATATCTTTAAAAGTGTTATGTGTAGGGGCGTATCCCTAAAATGCATGAGCAAGTTGAATGACCTATTAAAAACATTGGTTAAAAGGATCTGCTAGCTCAAAACAAGTTTTACAAATTAAACAAACGTAAACTTAATATTCTGTATTTTTTAGAGTGGAAAGACTTGATCGTCCTTTTTTTATTTTATATTTTTTTTATGATTTACTTACTTTTTTTTAATTTTTTTTTTTTTGTAATTTTTTTTGTTTTTTTTTAATTCTTATTGTAAAAACTGTAAACAACGAAACGTCAAAACCAACATTTAATCTTCTTTGGAATCTTCACTGTCAGACGTTATATTTTTAGAAATTCTCGAATGAGAATTTTTGACAAGAATATTCTGTGCTTAGTTGCAGACAATTGCACATTAAACTGCACGACAAACCATTAGCCACGCAGCACGCAGCTGCATCATGTTGTGTTACACGGATTTATTGACTTGCATGAGCATTTTGCCAATGCCAAAATGTAAACTGGGGCAATTTGAATCTTTTTTGGCAAGGCGATCGGATGTAATTCCATTTTATCCTCGTCAACTTGCCACCCGTATTGAGTGGCATCTATATTTGGTCAAGAGAAATCCATTACAGACAACCACATGCCAACCAAAATGCTTGGAAATGTGCCCTTTTTACGATTTCTTGAAAACATTCAGTAGTTGGTGGAAGAGCAGAGAATGGCGGTGCTTTTAGTTGAGCTTGTCCAACTTTTTTAACCCATAGCGAAGTTCTAACATCAGTGACTTTGCTAGCATTGTTTACTTCATAACAATCATAATACAAAGCTACAAAAATTGTATACATTCTTGAAAAACATCCTCAATATTGCTGAGAGCCAACTGCGTTAAAACCCGACCATCCGTTAAACATTTAATTACCTTTTTTTTTTTCCAATCCCATGGTACTGAGTCACCTGTCGCAACCAGATAAAGAATGTGCGGCTGGTAAATATGGTATGATTTGTTTGTGTTTTAAAACCGTGGCCCTAATATCTGTGGTGGCTCATAATGACTTAAAAGAAACCATAGAAATCTCGTTTTCCAAATAGAATAAATTGTAATAATATACAAGTAAGACAAAAACATCAGTGTTATCAGTTATTACATTTACGACGATGAATGGATTTCCTTTAATCTCGTGATTAAGTTGCTGTACCATAATGGTATCCACTTCTTCATGTTGCGTCGCTAGATCAGCCCTCTCAGATATCACTCTCAAAAAACGTAAACCTAAATTATGTCTTAACTTTCTTCCGTAAGAAATTAAAAATAACTTTTTAATTCCTTACGGAAGAAAGTTTAATATTAGATTATTAAATAAAGGGGAAATTCTTTGTTGTAAAACATAATTGCATCTTATTTCTGAGGTATGTTTTTTTTTCGTACCGAATTCGTTTTTAACGCCCACAATCGACACCTATTTTATATTTTGACAGGGCAACACAGAAGGAATTGTCCCTAACTCTTTTTAGACCTCATATTTGTGTTCCTGAACTTGAAAAACATAAAAAACGATGTGTTACTTGCCAACATTTGGACAATTAAAATTTTAAAAAAATTCCACCTTAGATAAGACGCCGTCTTGGATATCTTAAAATGCCCAAGGGTGCCAGAGTGGCATCAACTGGATTCTTAAACTAGACCCACTAAAGTGCCGATAACCGTAAAAAAATCTCTACTATACCTAACTTCCACCTTTTTTGATTGGCACCCAGACTATAGTGCAAAGTATAAGGATCAATAAAAATTATTTTGAAAGTGATTTTTTATTATTAAATAAATTTAATGAAATAGAAAAACAAATAGCATATCATGGATATCAATGAATTCAGAAGAAAATCTATAATTTATTGAACACTAGGAGCCACCACCTTCCCATTTGAAAAAAAAAGTTTTCGATAAAAAAGTGATTTGTTCAGTTTTGAAGGCTTTGTAAATAGTTAATGAAATTAAACGAAAAATTATATTTTTCCCTTGGACTTTACCTGCCGTAGAAAAAATTTCTAAAATGCTTAAAAAAACTGAACATCTACTCAAAAATTCTCGAAAATCTCATGGTATACTCAGAATATTGTCTTGAATCCAAATATGTAAATCGGAAATGGGCACCTCAAATTTCAAATGGATAAATTAAAAAATAAAGGAAATTTAGGGGGGGAGCCACTAACCTGTGGCACCCGATATAGTAATTTTATTCTCCCATGCAGAAAGGGTAACAAAAAGTGTATTACTGATACTGCTATTAGACATTTTTCATAGATGGATAAAAGTTTCTAAAAGGTGTGAGACAAACATTTTTGATATAAGTAAAAACAATTTTCTTTATATAGTTAAATATAGCAATTAATTTAATAGTATTGTGTAGTGCGATATTTATTCGAGTAGTGTAGATTCCTTATTTTCTCTTGAGTATTTTTTCCCCACATTTCCTTAAATTCCGGCACTTATAGAATTGCAACCATCCGGATTCAACAGAACGGTGAGTTTTTAACATGATAGTCATATAATTAGATTTTTAGAAGCTACAGTCTACTCGTACAGTCTACTAATAATAGAAATTTTACCTCAATAAAATACATTACTTTATTTTACGAAAATGAGTGAAATCCCAAAGAGAGGCCCCAATTTTTCATCACCAGAGCAGTTGCTATTAATTAAATAGCAAATAAACATAAACATGACGCAGAATTAAAAAAAAAATGCGATAGCCTAGTACCATTCTAAAAAGTTGTCTCTAAAAGCCTATCAAAAAATGTTTTTAATCGGTTTGGGAATGTAGGGGAAATTGTCAAATCACGAAATCATTTTCTTAAGCACGGCACCGCCACCATTAAGCAGAAAATAACTTTGAATCTTCACCCAAACTTGAAATTTGTAGGTTGACCTCAGGCTAACACCCACCTTGAAGCTCGGGCTAAGTTATCTCTGACTTTACCCATGGTTACTCTTAATCAGACATGATATATACGTTATCCAGGAGCTAGCGTTTAACCTCAGGACAAACTAACCTAACCATGTATTGGTACACTAAGTCTACCAGATATGTAATAATATGGCAAAATTAAATTACTTTGAGATTAAGCAAAGTAGAGCAAAATAAATATTTAATCTTCTCCTATTTCTTAAATCTTTTTTCTATTTTTGCTTTGTTCAATTTCTTAATAAGGTTATAATGGAAGTATCATGTATATTTTCCCATCGTATGCTATAACGTGGATAGTAACAATTTTAGAATTAATAAAACTCACTATTATTATTACTAAATTAATATTACAAAACTATTATTTCTGCGTCGCAAACAGAACAATAAAAACCCGTAAATAAACTACTGTCGAATGGTACACAATAAAATTAGCAGGCTTAATCGAATGAGAACAAGAACTCTCCTTAAATCCCAAAGAAAAAAGTTTCTTTCCTTGCCATGGGAGGTTTGATTTTGTTAATGGAACACAAATTAATTCTGCTCACTAATAGTGTTGCTACGGCACTTTAAGTAAACGTTTGTGACTGAAATTAATGAAATCACTTTAACTTTTTGCCAGAAGGGACGGGGATTAAGTGTGTATAATTTGTTATGCCTAGACAACAATATAAAAATTATTATACCTACGCAGTTATTAAATATATTTCAACCGGATGTTTTAATACGGACATTATATTAATCATCTACGTTTTTAGTGACAAAACTATTTTATTTAGAAAAATATGTGGTGCATATGAAATTCTTATTCTTGAGAATTGTCCATGGTAAATGCTTTTGTTTCATTTTTGGTTTCATTGTACAGGGTGGACCAAATTAGATGGGATTTGGTGTTTTCTCTGGCAGATAGACAAAAACCAATGTAGGTGTCCTGAGCTCGATTTTCGAAAAATAAACAATGACGCAAACCGCGATCGTCTATATTTTTCGACTACTGAGCTACAGAGCGTTTTTGGAAAATTGGCATTTTTGGATTACCTCTGTATCTCAATTACTAAGTGTCGAATAGATAATCGAGTAACACATTCTTAAGGCACTTTTTTTGAGTAGAGTCCGTTGCTGTGTGACATTAATTCCTCGCTGTTTAATAAATTAATTATTTTTTGTAACGTGTTCGAAATTTAGACTGAACTTTATGTTATTTAGAGAAAAAAATGTTACTACCCCAGTAGCTCAGAGACTCGGCAGATGAGTCATGGGTCAGAATACACTTTGCAAATGGTTTTACGTGTTTGGTAGATTGTAATTAATATATGACAGATGTTTTTATAATTTTTCTTAAAAAAATGTTACTTTGACTTATATAAAGATAATTTTCCCAGAGAGGCGGGGCGCCAATCTTTCTATATTTGTAATTTACACTAGAACTGAAGTTTGATTACAAGAAAGATAAACTAATCAAATTATAAAGAAAGTATAAATTGTTGACTAAAAAAAGTGTAAATTAATAATCCTAAAGATATTATCAATATGGTTTTGTATCAAAATAGTTTGTATAAAAATAGTTTGTATCAAAATAATTTGTTTCAAAATACCTGAAATAAGTGGACAATGTGATTATAAAATTGGTTTTATTATAAACCAATCAAACTGGATGTGTTTTTGTTAGAAAACGACTAAACTGAGGCCTTAAAAATTAAACAAATTTATGTACAACGGAGAAAACAAATGGACGATAATATGTTATGTAGATATTATTTAAAATATTGTCTTAATCATGAACCGACAATATGGTGTTTAAAGGTCAAAATTTATTATTTAAATATAAACGTTTCGTAGAAATTGTAATCACAAAGTCTTTACAGAACTTTATATATATTTGTTTTTAATTAGACGTTGCGTCGATAATTTACATCTTAATAATAATTGAAAATACTAACTGTTCGTTGAAAACATATTAAAGATAAAATTGAAAATGGAAATAGTTTAAAAAAAAACATTTGCAATTTGATACTTCAAAGAATTCTAAAAATGTTAAAGCATAAAAATATGAGATATATATAAAAAAAAATCAGATAAAAATTTTATTTGCGACACTTATCTGGAATTCTTAGTGAATTAAAGTAGTGACTCCAAGTGAGGGATGATGATGGTGAAATCTAACACACATTGACGTAATCGCTGATTACGTCAAGAAGTTCCCAGTACCATGTTCGACGCTTCCAGAAATTCCATAAGGACAAATCACATCTATTCTACCATACTATCGTCGCGATCTCCGTAAAAAGTTGTCCTAGACTAATATATACATTCCATCTTCTAATTACGTAAAGGAGAAGAAAGACAACCTCATTGGTTGGTTCAAAAAAAATTAAAGTTTCCAACCCAAATGCATATCTACGATGTGCATCCAAATTTAAGAGATTTGCATCTAATATTAGAAGATTTGCATCTAACTTTCGAAGATTTGCATCTAACTTTAGAACCCTGGAAAGAAATGAAGTGTAAGCGTGACTTGCTGCAAAATGGCCGTTGCCAAATCTAAGTTACAAAAAAAATTATTTCTTTATAAATTACTTACGGATTAAACCGGTGAAAACAATTAGGCCTGCTTCCTGTTAAAAAAGAGGGACTATCAACAACAAAACAACAACAACACTTTTTATAATATAAAATAATTTTGCCAAAAACAGGAAAAACTAAACTAAAATAAATGTTCGAATTATCTTCCATTGACAACTATGCATTTTTGACACCTTTTCCTTACAGCATTTGTTGCATATCCAATCATGACAGGCGTTATTGTTCGAAACGCAGCTGTCTTGTTTTCCAATTATTCTGTGTTATTAGAACGTTCTCTATATATAATATTTTTTAAATAACCCCAAAGAAAAAAGTCGGCAGGTTATATCGGGAAATCTAGCTGGCCACAAAATAGGAAAATCATTTCCTAAAAATTAAACAATATCTAAACTACTTTGTTGTTTATTAATGTCCAGTTATGTAAATTAATTGTTAGTTTTCAATTTAGTTAACTTAGCTAACTAGACATTGATAAATTAGTCCTGAGTGATATAGATGCCTATCCAGCTCTCCCCAAATTGAGCATTTAAATAATTTCATGTTTCATTTGACGTATGGCCTGGGGCGCCATCGTGTTGGTAAAATAAACTTTGAAATTGTCTTACAGGCATATTGTCTAGAAAGTTTGAAATTAATCTATTGTTTTTTTATTAGGCTTTCATCCTCAATTTAATTTGACAAGATAATTTGTTTAAATATTATTTATACAAAATTCATTGCATTTTTAATTCTCCAATTTTTTTCTTAAACAGTTATTTTTTTTAATTGTCAGATAAGAATTATATCTCTGGATTGTTTTCAACTAGCCGAGACGAAAATATAAGCATTCATGAATAAACAGTCCAAATCCAGAAGAAATATCAATTTGTTTATTTATAAACGACTGAAAGGTGAACACTAACACATCTCGGTTCTAAATGCAACATTTCTTTAAAACGTTGGTTTCTTCATCTATTTTCATAATTTGTTTTCAGTTTTTGGTTTCGTAAAAAATTAACAAAGTTATTAGAATTTGTTTTTAACTAAAATTTCGAAAATTGTAAATAAATTCCAAAAAACGGTTTAAATGAAAAATAATGATTTATGCACGTGCCTACCAAAAGTGGTATTTTTTTCAGAAATGGAAAATTTGACGCACGAGCCGTAGGTGAGTGCGGCAATCCCATGAGTGAAAAAAAAGACACTTGATGCATGAGCTTTATACAATATCTTTCTACAACTACTGACCTTAATTGACATACATCGACAAAAACCACAGCCTAAAGTATGACTAGTTCCCCATCCAAATTTACTATCTAAATCTTTTAAAACAAAAAAAAATAACGATATTATATTTACACTCTACTATGTGGAATAATTGTTCATAGAGTTTTAATAATATAATACTTGAAATCGCCTACCAAAGAAACCTATAAAACGATACGCCATACCGTAGTGCAGTTGGTAGAGAGGGAACTGTTGAGAAAATAATTTTTAAAGCTTCTTGTAAAAGCGCTAAATCAAAATTTCATTTTTCACCTCCTTTAACAATGGGGGGTGGAAATGAGAGTGGTAGAGGGGGTGGATAACGCCAAAGAAAAATTTTGAAGCCTTTGGTTCTTGTATACACACTTAATCACAATTTAATTTTTACTCCCCTTAATAACACAGGTCAACATTTAGTTTGATGCCGAGGTCGGTTAAGCTCTACCACATCAGGTTCAAGGTCATTTGAAAGTCAGACTAAGAAAAGGTGGCTAAAAAAATCTGAAAAAATTGACACATAGGTTTTTGGGGTCGCTGAGTCCGAATCCGGTGTTCGCTTACCCTTAAAAGGCATCCGGACGTCATTTCAAGGTTAATTTCAGGAAAAGCGAGGGGAAGCTGTCAAAAACCTGAAAAAATTAATATATAGGTTTTTTGGGTCGTTGAGTCTGCATCCGATGCCGGTTGGCCTCTACCACGTCAGTTTCAAGGTCATTTGAAGGTCAACCTAAGAAAAGGTGGTTGAGAAATCTGAAAAAATTCACACGGGTTTTTGGGGTCGCTGAATCCGAATCCAGTGTTCGCTTACCCTTAAAAGGCATCCGGAAGTCATTTCAAGGTTAATTTGAGAAAAACTGAGGGGAAGCCGTAAAAAATCTGAAAAAATTTATATATATGTTTTTTGGGTCGCTGAGTCGTCTACATCCGAGGCCAGTTGATCTCTACCATGTCAGTTTCAAGGTAATTTGAAGGTCAAGCTAAGAAAAGGTGGTTGAAGAAATCTGAAAAAATTCACACATGGGTTTTCGGGATCGCTGAGTCCGAATCCGGTGTTCGCTTACCCTTAAAAGGCATCCAGAGGTCATTTCAAGGTCATTTCAAGCGGGCATTTGTCCGTCAGCTTTCGCTGCACATGAGGATTATTCTACAGTGCAAATATATTTAACTCAATGAACCACCTACTTATTTTTTTCTGTGAAAGTTGACGAGCTTATATTCACCACATAAATCCTGCGGAACAAGACTCTAAGACTGGCCTTTAGGTATAGTTGCAGAAGCAGAGCGAACATGAAAGTAGAGAGTACCTTGAGTATTCGATAGATGCCCACTGCAAGTGAGTTGGGGCAGAGAGGGATATAAGTTCGGCGCGAATCACGGGCGTTGGCTTCACCCACTTGGAGCTTAATCATGCCAGGATCAAAGCAATTTAATGGTTTTTTGATGTAAGTACTTTTAGCATAAAGTTTTGGGAATTTCAGCACATGTCATCAGCAAATTAGATCATTCCAGGAGCAACGTAAACATTCTCGGCCGAATTTCAATGAATAAACTTATGCTAAGAGAAGCGAATTGATTTGTTGAAGGCTTTCAAAAGTTTTTTTTTAATCTAGTTTTTGTACAATCACGCAAAACCAAAAGAGAATGGTAGGCAGAAAGGTAAGAAGACAAACTAACAAAGAGGCAGTCAGACTGTCAGTGGACATTTAGAAGGAGGGTGGCAGAAAAACAGACAGATAGAAACTTTTAGTCATTTAGTTAGACAGGAAGATAGACAAAATTACCGACAGAAAGGCAGATAGAAAGGCAGAATATCAGCTAGATGGGCAGAGAGAAAATGGAAAAATTCAGACAGATAAACAGACAATAAGTAGGCAGGTGAGCATTCGTATAATTTTTTTCCATTTTTTTTTTTCACCTCCCATTCTTACTTTAACCTGCAAACGACCTTGAATATGAGGTGATGGAGGTCAACTGACATCGGATTCGGACTCAACGACCCCAAAAACCTGTGTGAATTTTTTCAGATTTTTTCAACCACCTTTTCTTAGTTTGACCTTCAAATGACCTTGAACCTGACGTGATAGAACTTAACCGACTTCGGCAGCGGAATCAGCGACCCCAAAAACCCTTGGTTATCTAGGTAGAGTCCGGTGTATTTTTTCAAACTAAATGTTGACCTGTGTAATGGTAAACATAATAATAAATCACAAGTATTCTAAAATTACACATTTCTATTATTTCCATCCTTTACCGTAATTGAAATAGTGGTACTACAATACAGTGCAAGCGGTCCTTCGAATAAAACAGACCCATCAACAAGTATAACATAATGCTACTTTTTCAACAATCTTTAATTTTTTTTACTACTACTATAAACTTATGTTTTACGCTCAAAAAGAAATGATAAGAGTACAGTTTTTTTAAGCGCATGACACTAGTTTTAATAATTCGGGTGGCGTAGTCTTTTTAAAAGAAATCACAAGAACTAGTACGTATTTTGTCGACTATTTTCCAAGATGGCGACTTGATCATATATTTTTTGGGAGCAATTTATAGAAATTCAATTAGAAGGCTACAGAGAGTCTGTCTGTAAATTTCCTTGCATGAATGAGATTTCTTTTGAAAACATTATTATAACTGGTGTCCCTCAAGGCACAGTGTTTTTTCCAATCCTCTTTCCTATATACATTTTATATCACTTAGAACTGTGTTCACTTTTTAAAAACTTTTATTCTTGGTTTTACAAAATATTTTATATGATTATATATTTGTTACAATAGTTAAATGTTGTAGGTATAAAGATTAAATGTAGACTGACTGCAGATGCGTCTCTGGGTGATATTTATAACATACTGCTATCAACGTAGGCACATGCATTTCTCGGAATTATGCTATGCCAGCGTTTTACATGAGAAAGCTTTGTTTTAAAGGGAAGTTGTTATCGCTTTAGATAAGGTATATCAAATTATATCACGTACCGAGATAAGGATATAAAGTTACTTGTTGGATAAGATACTTATGCATTTGAATGAATTAATACAGTTTGTTTAGCATATAACAACTCCCTTTCTTTTTGAAAAGTCGGTGTTATTCACCGACTTTTGAGGGAAAATCGGTCATTTCTTCCTCTTCTGTAGGTAGATGAGGTCTTCTTCTCAGGAGGGTGCCAATTCTTTTCAGCATTTCATTAGGGGTGGTGTCCTTGGATTCCTTACAACCACAGCATCTTTTCCTGCATTTCCAGGCGATGAAGGCGGCTAGGAGACAGATGGACAGACCAATAACTATATACATGCTTAAGGAAAAATGTTTGGTTATAAACGGCTCGTTTATTAGTTTGTCTAGATCTCTAGAGTATTGCTCGAGTTTGTGGTTGGCTATGTCTAGATTTTCTACATTTAGGTGATCGAACTGGAGAGGTTCCAACTTGGGTAGCTGGAGTTTTTCGGGAATGTCACTACAACAGTCATAGGGTATAACCACTGGATGGGAATTGTCTGTAATGTTGATGGTATTGCGGCTTTCTGCTTGCACTTTTGTTATACCGACAAACGCGTAACAGTCCGGATGTAGTTTTAATATGGAGTTCTTATTAACACTGGTAATTTTCGTGTCCATTTTATTACAGTTTATGGTGATATGAATGGGTTCAGAGACAATTATTAACCACACATTGCCTTGTAGTTTCTGAACGTTATAACCTTGTCCATAGACGAGGGAACTTACACAGTTTTCGGGGATTTTTCTGAAGTTTTTCAGTAGCTGGGCTTCGCATGCTGCACTGCTGTCGATCGGGTAGGCGTAGAGGTCTGAGCATAGTTTCTTATGGAAATCTAGCTGTTTGCATGTGCTCAGGTCCTTGACGGGGATGTACATTAGTGAATCATCGTTACGCGCAATGAACTTTTGTGAGAATGACAAGCCATGGTGAAGGCCAGTTCTGTTGTCTAGTATAGGAATAGGATACAAATGATACAGGGTATAGAGTTGTTGTTCTACTAGTGGTATTCTTAGAACGAAAACAAGATCTGATTTTGATTGAAAGGCTTCTAGTTCGATAATTTCTAGGTATTGGGGAATTTCTGAATATTTTACCGGTAGGGGTAGATTATTTTTTACTAAGTTTTGAGAGATTTCCTGAAGTGCAGTAATCAAACTTTCGGGTGAAATAATTGAAGAGTGTATTATTTTCAGACGAGCAAATGTGATCGCGTTCAAAATGTCATCAAGGTTGCTCTGGAGGTACAAGTAACTTTCAGTCAATTTTTCACATGTTTCGATAAATTTTAGTTCGGCTTGAACCAGTGCAACTCTATCATTTACTTTATGCAGTCCGATTTGAATCTTTTTCATATCCTCGTTAAACGTTACTATATTAATTTGCATATTTTGGATCGTTTCGTTAAAGGTTTTTACGATGGTAGAGGTAACGGATATTTGATTTTTCAGGAGGTTTTCTATTTGATGTTGATCTTTGTTTAATTTGTTAATACTGTCTGTGAAGAATTGTCCATCTTCAGCATCTAGATTGCCGGTAATTGCTTTAAATATACTACCTGCTCCATTTAATATACCGCGCTTGAATCGTTTGGTGTTAACAAAGATTTCTTCAAATTTTACCTTAAGGGAATTTGATACTTGGTTTAGGAGTGTTATGTGTGTTTTGACTTTGACTAGGAATTCTTTCGTTTCGCGTGTATCGGGGGTGAATATATTGACAATTGATTCTAAAATTTTGTTGTTGTTGATAAAGGCTTCTTCGAGGCTTGATAGATTTTTATGGACTAGCAGAGTCCATTTATTATTGGAAATAATTATCCTCGTTTCGTCGTGGTAATAGACTCCGACGGTGTTATTGATGGGTGTTATTTGGTACTGGGACATGGCTGCTCCGATCAGCAAGGTGAACCTGTAAGGCAATTTAGGCTTCAATATATGGTTTTAACCTGTCAAAGTTAGCTTTAGTTTTTTGTTTTGTTTTTTTATTAAGGAGGGTGGCTGAGTTTTTGTGAAGTTCCAAAATCTCAAATGGCCCGTTATATTTATTACGTAACTTATCGGTGATTTGGGATTCTTTTAAATACACCTTTTGACCAATCTGATATTCGGGGGTTTCCTTTGAAACGTGGGCGTCGAACCGAACTTTCGCTTTTTGTTTTTGTGTTTCAGTTCTGGCGCGCGCGACTTTATAATAGTAAGAGAGGCGATTATTTAAGTCTCTGACGTATTTCGTGACTAGCTCTTCCTGATTATATAGCGTTTCAGGTGGTCTACTGGACGTGTGTCCGAAAACTAACTCGTAGGGTGTAAATCCGTGAGTTTTATTAGTAGAGGTATTATAGCATATTATCGCGTAAGGTAATATGTTGAAGGGGTGTTCGTCAGGGTGTTCTGCCACGTGTGCTCGGATCATTTCCAACAAGGTAGCGTGGAACCTTTCTAAGGAACCATTGGGGGTGTCCGACACTAGACTGCGTTACTTTGATGTCATAGAGGAGACATAAATCTTTTAGGATGGCGTTATCGAATTCTCGGCCATAATCGCAATGGATTCGAAGGGGTGTTCCGAAGTGCTGGAAGTAAACGAGTAGAGTGTTTGCGATTGATTTTGCTGATTTATCTTTGATAGGATACGCTTGAGTGAATTTTGTAAGTTCGTCGCGTATAGTAAGTGCGTAATTTTTCGTTGGGACTTCTAGGACGTCTATGTTTATACGTTCAAAAGGGGATTTAGGCGTCTCCGTAATTACGAGAGGGTTATCTAAATTTTTGCGACAGATTTTTGTTTCTTGGCAGATTTTGCAGGCTTTTATGAAATTTTCGACGTCTTTAGTCAATCCTTTCCAATTGTATTTCTCTCGAATACGACGAATAGTCTCATTTATTCCGCGGTGGAGATGAGCTTTGCCAGTATGATGCTGGTCGATAATAATTGGGATTTCGTCGTCACTAGGTGTTCTAGTAACGTTTTGACATATTTTGAGTTTCACGTCTTTTTCCGATAAAAGAAATGACAAAATTTCAAGAATAGGGAGTTCGACATTGTCTTCGATACAATACGTTTTGGAGTTGTCGAACTCTTCACGACCTTTGTATAGGGAGATAAATAGATTTTGGATTACGGTTTCGGGGTCGTATGGTAGAGCCACGATAAAGTAATTTCTATGTCGCACCGACTTACTCGATAATTTATTTAATTCTAAATCTCGGAAGTCTGCGTTTTCTTCGAACAAATCTTCAAGGATTTTATAATGAAAATCTTTGAGATTGTTTTGTTGGAAAAAGGTCACTATATTTTTGTTGGTTTTGTCTAAGAGTTGCCCGTTCGAAAATTCGATTTTAGAATAATCGATAAGTGACTTCGTTTTATACAACTTTACGAAAGTTTCGAATTCGTTCAGGACATCTTCTTGTTCGTTTGTTTCCGTTGTGTCGCTTGTCGTGTCCTGACTATCAGGATCGGGTTCTATTGGAGTTGAGGGACTTTGAACGGGGTACGTTACTAGTTTTGATTCTGCTTGAAAGTTAGAGGAATCTTGGATGTGATTTATCTTTATGCGGGAAAGAGCGTCTGCATTTTTATTAATGCGGCCGGGTTTATATTCGATTTCGTATTCGTATTCTTCAAGCTTCAGTCGCCAACGTGCTAGGCGGCTACCAGGGTCTTTTATCGAAAAGAGCCACGTTAAAGGTCTATGGTCAGTTATTAGTTTGAACTTTCGACCAAATATGTATGGACGGAAGTGTTTCACGACCCATACTATAGCTAAAAGTTCACGCTCTATGGTTGAATATTTGGTTTCGGCTTTACAGAGGGTCCTTGAGGCGAAAGCTATTGGTAAGTCTTTGCCAATGGGGCCTTGTGAGAGCACGGCGCCGATGGCGAATGCGCTTGCATCAGTGGTGAGTAGAAACGTTTCGTCGAAGTTTGGGTAGATAAGTACTGGGGTCGAAGTGAGGGCTTGTTTCAATTCCTCGAAGGATTTGTGACATTCTGAGTCGAAAGCAAAAGGGACATCCTTTTGTAACAATTTGGTGAGGGGCTTGGATAGTTTCGCGAAATTACTTATAAATCTGCGATAATAACCTGCCAACCCGAGGAAGGATTTGATTTCCTTCTGGTTAGTGGGTTGCGGAAAGTTTTGGATGCACTGTACCTTATCGGGGTTTGGTTTTACTCCTTCTTTAGTTATGAGGTGACCCAGGTATGCGACTTCTTTACGAAGGAACTCGCATTTATCAGGTTGGATTTTTAAGTTAGCATTTCGAAGGCGTTTGAACACTTCTGTGAGACGAGAGATGTGTTCGTGAACTGTCGGGGAATATGTAATAATATCATCCATATATACCAGACATCTCTCGTTCTGAATGCCCATGAGGATGTTGTCCATAACCCTTTGGAAGGTGGAAGGGGCGTTTTTAAGGCCGAAGGGCATACGAACGAATTCATAGTGCCCGTTGTCTACGCTAAATGCACTTTTCGGAATGTCTTTCGGGTCTATCTCGATCTGGTGGAACCCAGAGGCCAAGTCCAATGTTATGAAGTACTGGCACTTGCCTAATTGATCCAGGAGATCTGAGATGTTGGGTAGAGGGTATTTATCTCCTACAGTTAACTCGTTGAGTTTTCTGTAGTCTACAACCACACGCCATTTCGGCTTACCCGAAGCATCAAGTTTCTTAGGGACAACCCACACTGGAGATGACCAGGGGGAGTTAGAGGGACGAATAATATTTTGTTCTAACATTTTGGATACCTGCGTTTTGACTTCTTCTTTGTGTATCTGAGGGTATCGGTACGATTTCGTGAATACTGGTTTCGCGTCATTGGTATCTATCGCGTGTTTAATTTCATTGGTGAAAGTTAGTTGGTCACCTTCAAGATAAAAAATGTCCGCATATTCTAGACAAAGTTGAGTTATTAGTTCATTTTCTTCCATGTTTAGGTGGTCTAGACGGAGTTGGTTTTTTATTTCATAATGTCTGTCTACGAAAGTTTGGGAGGTTTCTTCATCCATATAATTCAGTGAGAAATTTTGGATCGGTTCTAGTTTTAAATTTGAAAAATTAACGGTTTTGGGTACCGCGTTTACGTTTAATATAGAGGTAATAAATTCACCTTTATCGTCTATCTGAACTATCGCGTTAGGTAGTCTTACCTTGTCTACTTCGGTAGCTAGCAGTATAGCTTCTGTATTGGACAAGTGACATTTAAGTTTGGTAATTTGTTCTATACGTGGTTCAACTGAAATTATATTTGATATATTACGAGTGGTATCACGATTATCTGGATTTGGGTAATTTTGTATGTTTGGCAGACCCTGGTCCGTGACTTTGTGGATCGGGATTGTTTTGAAATTTGTTACAAGTTTTTTGTTTTTTATATCCACTATACAATTGTAATGTTCTAAGAAATCAGACCCTAGGAGTCCATCGAATTCTATGTCAAGATCACATACATAAATTTTAAATGGTTCATTGTTGTCAAACGGGATAAAGACGGCTTCGTTAATATTTATTTTTTGGTCAGTTATGCCTTGGATCGTAATGTTTTCCGGACATCTCCTACTATAATTTTCACAAATTTTGGGTTTGAATATGGATAGTCCTGCGCCCGTGTCTATTAATAATCTATGCGTGTTAGTAATGTCATAGATATAATACAAATTTTTGGATTTGACAGACAATAAGGGGCTTATAGGAACTGTTGTTCCGGGAAGTTGAGATTCGGGTTGAAATTGTCCAAGTTCATTTTGCCAAATTGGGTTTGCAATACTGTCATCTCGGGGTCTCCGGTTTTGTGATAAGGCGGGTCCGACTGGGCATGTGGGCCTGATCGAAAATCCCGATTATATACAGGTGTTGTATCGAAAGTGGGTTCGTCCGTGTAATAATTTTCGGAGGGACTATTAGCAGTATAATAGTCTTAGTTGCTGTTGTCGTATTCCGAAGTATTAGCTGTATAATAGTTCGGACTTGCGTAGGGGTTATTATCAGTATAATATCCCTCGTTAATATTTTCGTAAGGGTTATCGTGAACGTAATAACTTTGATTTTGTTGCTCTAGGTTTTCGGGTTCAGTATTTTGATTGAGATGAAGCGTTTTTCTATTTGAATTTGGTCTATAATAATTAGGGTTAGGTTGAATCGCAGGTGGTCTTGCATTATTGAAATTTGGGTTTTGAGCAATGACCGGTGGTCTTTGTTGTTGAAAGTTTTGTGAGCTTCCGGGGTTTTGGTTATAGTAGTTAGGTCTTGGTTGTTGGAAATTTTGTGAATTTCCAGGATTTTGATTATAGAAGTTAGGTCTAGGATAAATTTGGGGAGTACCAAAATTTGGGGGTCGAGAACTTTGTTGTCTTTGACGGCATTCGTTAGCGACGTGCCCCGTACGTTTGCAAAATGAACAATGTCTTGCAGGTAAGGGGAAATTTTGGTTACGCGTGGGAGTGATTGAACTATTGTTGCGATTGGTTTTTTGAGTTTCAAAGTAGTTTAACTGGAGTTCTTTTCGAACTCTCGTTATTGCTTTTAGCATATTCTCGGGGTCGCTTGCCCTAACAACATGCGCGAGTTTGGGTTCTAGTCCCGTGAGTAGGGTGTTCAAAACCATACCCTCGGTTAATTGCGTTTGAGCTTGTTTTTGCGCCGCCGTTAACCGCTGTTTATGAACAGAAGCATGCATTTTTGCTTCGTGGGTTTGTAAGCGCGCAATAAACGTAAGTGGAGATTCACCGGGAAGCTGCCGCATTCTTTGTAAGTCCTGTATTAAGGAGGTTAGGTCTCTACTATCTCCGAAATGATTTTCTAAAAGAGTCTTAATTTCTTCCCAATGAGTGGGATTTCTAGAGTTCACTAGTTCAGCTGCACGACCTTTTAATTTGTTTTTTATGTGAACAGTTAAGAGTACCACCTGATTACCAATTGACATGCCAAAAGCAGTTCTGCATGAGTTTAGAAATGTATTTAAATTTATTTGATTACCGTCATATTCAGGAATAATTGAAAATATTTCGCTCAATTTATACGGTTCAACAGCGTCTGGTTGAGGTTGAGGTTGAGGTTGGGGCTCGTGCTGTTGTTGGTTTTGTTGTTGTTGGTGAGCCACATTTCGAGTAGTTACTGGCATAAACTAATTTGAATTTGAAAGCTTAGATTTATTTTACTTATAGTAGCAATGGACAACAGAACTGTTCTTTCCACGGACAATACGCAAGAAATTATTATTATTTTAATTAAATTTGCACTAAAAACGAGATGATTCAATAAGTACTTACACGTAATAAATATTCATTTGTAGGTTCTTTCTTGATTTAGGGATTGGAATCCGCCGCCCGTCGTCAAAGGTCTCCTTGTTCCGACGATCCTTTCCTGAAGTTAGGCCCTTTTTGGGGTGTTCCTTATTCTTCGGGGAGGTTTTCGTTGGTTAGGCTCTTCTTCCAGGCGTTATTACCAATCCTACCGACTGCGCCACTTTTATATCACTTAGAACTGTGTTCACTTTTTAAAAACTTTTATTCTTGGTTTTACAAAATATTTTATATGATTATATATTTGTTACAATAGTTAAATGTTGTAGGTATAAAGATTAAATGTAGACTGACTGCAGATGCGTCTCTGGGTGATATTTATAACATACTGCTATCAACGTAGACACATGCATTTCTCGGAATTATGCTATGCCAGCGTTTTACATGAGAAAGCTTTGTTTTAAAGGGAAGTTGTTATCGCTTTAGATAAGGTATATCAAATTATATCACGTACCGAGATAAGGATATAAAGTTACTTGTTGGATAAGATACTTATGCATTTGAATGAATTAATACAGTTTGTTTAGCATATAACATACATAAATATATGTATTTTAGATCTAAATTGTAAGTTAATATCCTATGCAAATGACACTGTTCTTATATTTCAAGATAACAGTTGGTCATCCGTATATAAGAAAGCGGAGATTGGACAAATTAAAAATTTTCTTAAATAGTAACCTGCTCACTCTCAATGTTGATAAAACCAAATCCATTACCTTTTCCTTAACATTTGCTATTCTTCCTAATAAAAATGTTATTAACATGCATGAATCTAGTTGTAAGAGCATGGACGATTGCTCATGCTAGATAGTATTGAAAGAACAACTAAAATTAAATATCTAGGAACTATTGTAGATCAGTAACTTAAGTGGAAGGAATATATCCAATATCTTCCAGAAACAAAGCTTTTTCATAGATTGTATATCCTGTCTGGGGAGGAACGTATGGCAGTCGCCTGAAAATTTTACTTTGTCAAAATAAAATCTTAAAAATAATGTTTAGCTTGAATTTTAGATTTCCAACCAATGAAATATATCATTTAAATAATATTTTAAATATATAGTTATTTATGTGCCAAGGGTCGTAAGTGCACTTTTTTTGAGAATACAGTTTGCAAGCCGAGGCCCGTAGGGCCGAGGTTTGCAAGTATTCGAGACCAAAAATCGCACTGCACGACCCACGGTGCATATTATATTTTTCGTCATACCCATGAATCATTAAAGTAAAAAAAACTTGAGAAAACTATAATTATTTGAGTCAGGTTTCATATTTGCTAAGCAATTAGTAAAGGTAGCGATGCTTGGAATACCCATGGCAACCGTCAATAAAATAAATTTAGAACACGGCTTCTATTCAAATGACAACTACTGTCAAGATAAATTAAATCATATTATAATAATAGCATTGAACATTTTTGAAAATAATGTCGGATATAGAAGATATAGTAAGTGATAGTCTAGGTGCCCGCGTACAAAAATGCAATTTATACATATCCTCATATAACTTCTTGTAGTCTATCACTTTTTTCCTCTGCGAAAATTTTCGTAAAGGCGGTGTTCCTCCTTGGTATGAAAAAGACGATTTCCACACGTCGGACTGGAAAATCGGCAAATATATTTTGTTCGACACTTCGAAAATTGGATTCTACATATTTTTATTAAGCAATCTTGAAAAAATCAGCTGGTTATCAATATATGTTTTAAAGTTGTGTTATGTTATGTTTAGGGTAGTAGACACCTTTAACGTCCCAAAATTTTTGTCGGATAGTTTGCAGAAATATATAGAATATATATGTAGAATCCAATTCTCAAATTGTTCGACAAAATATATTTGCCGATTTTCCAGTACGACGTGTGGAAATCGTCTTTTTCGCAGAGGAAAAAAGTGATAGACTAGGCGCAATTATGCCGTACAAGAAGTTATACGAGGATATGTATAAATTGCATTTTTGTACGCGGGCACCTAGACTATGAGGCTTGTCTGGATTTACTTCCAAAAAAGTTAAAACATTTAATACTTGTTACAGAAAAGAGAAAATTTTCCAAAATTTACTTTATTTCCCTAGAGACGTTATGAAAATTAATGACCCGTTGTCAATGGCAACAAATATTTGGTACACAAAGCGTCACTTACGATAGACAAAACAATGAAATTAGAGTAAACTTTCGAGGGAGGTATGACGAAAAGGAATTTATATGTTACTGCTTGTTTAAAAGCAGTTCATTATAATTTTCCATGTTTAAGAAAGTGTTTGGATCATAGTGCTAGATCAAATATGGACAGACAATTGAAAACACCAAAATGTTCTAATGATATTTCTCAAAGATTCGTCACTTTTTTTTGGACCAAAACTGTATATCAATATCCCGTAAAATATGAAAATACTTAATAAAAGAAAGTTTTCAAAAGAAAAAAAATGTTTTTGAATACCAAGACATGTTCAGTCAAGTTCAGGCGCCTGCGTGAGTTTCATTCTCTATCCATTTTGCTTCGTTCAATCAATACTATTTTTCACGTTTTATTTTTTTTAATTAGTTTTCTATATTCCATTCCTTACCACTTGTGTATATTGTTTGTACCGATTTCCGTTGTACATTATAACAAATTTGTATCAAGATTTTCCTGGCAAACACAAGTTTTTCACAACTCAGCTGCCACGTTCTCAAAAGTGTCATGTTTATGTTGTGTATATAATACAAAAATAAATTTGAATTCACATCAAAAAATACTAGATGGAAAGCTAATTTAAATTAAAAATATTTTCTCTTCCAGTAAAAACAGGAGATATTTTAATTGCTGCTATTGAAAGGAGATCCTAAAAACTAACAGCGTGTAAAATACTACTTTACGCAAATTAGACATCCTTTTGAAATTATCTTCAGAAAATAAAATTATTGCTGGAGTTAAGTCTGAATTGCAGAGCTGTTCTTAATTACAATCATTTGTCATGTTACTCGAATGTCCATAGTAATAATTCTCTGTTTTAAGTGCCGATAAAATTACCAAATGGACTAATTTAAACTATGATCTTAAATCGTCCATTTCAGTTTATAAATTGCTGTACAATCAGTTTAATGCATATATGAGCAGAAGATAAGGACGCTCATTGGCGTTATTACTCGATATTCAAATAAAATTTACTCATCACTCTAATGAAATAAGGAAAATCAGAAGAAAGAAAACTGATAAAGCTTTGAAACTGATAACGATGTTCACTAAAACCTACTGTTAAACATACTGGAATTGCCGCGCGTGCGCCGTCTTTACAAAAATTGATAATTTTAGATTTTCACATTTTCTGTCCTATACGCATATGTTCTACACTTTTTTATTTAAAATGGCTGATATATAGTAAGAAGGGGTTATTGGTTATTTACTTATTTATTTATTGGTATAAGTGCCCAGACGGAAAAAATCCAATTAAAAGGCAGGAAGATACAAATGGTAAAAACAACAATATATCTCTATATAAAGACAATATCAAGTACAATCCCATTATATGACTTAATCACCTAAAATATATTTCCTAATATTACAAATATTATAGTTAAAAAGATCTAAGTCCACCTGATATTGGATAAACTGGGAGCACATAGAGTCAATAGGTGAGAATTTTAATAAATTAGTACAAGGAGAATAAAATAAATAATACGACCGGGTTTGAAATAAATTTCATTTAATAGCTCAGGACAGTCAATTTTGTTGGTTAAAAATGTATGTAAAAGGAATAGAGCAAAGTATGCTCATCGTAACGCTAGTTTATTTGAGTTAAATCTAGCCAACAATTCAGATTGCAGTGTACCAACAGCTGGATATACACCATCAGACTTATAAGAAAGGTATTTAGCATGCGTCCTCTAAACTTTTAGAAATATGAGTTTCGTAGTTTGGGCTCCAGACAACTGAAGCCTATTCTAGTTTAGAATTGACAAAGGAATTAAACAGCAAAGTAATTGTTGAAACATCAAGTACCTTGAGTATCTTATAGTGAAACCTAGAATCTTATTGGAATTAGCTATAATGTAATTAATATGAGGAATAAAAGTTAGTGTAGAATCAAAGATAACACTCAAGTCCTTGAATTCGGAACATCTAGTAATGGATTCACTGCCTATATTATACGGAAAAGTTATTAAATTAGTTTTCCTTGTGAAGGACATGGCATTACATTTCGTTATATTTAACGGTAACTTATTAGTATTACACCAATGATTAATTTTTGTGAGATCTTGCTGTAATATATCACCTAATCGATGTAAAGAGCTTGATGTCATCGGGATATAGGAGAGCATTAGATGTCTCAATATCCTGACAAATATCATTAATGAATAACATAAAGAGTATGGGTCTAAGTACTGAGCTCTGTGGTACTCCCGATGTTGCCGACACTTGAACAGATGTGATACCACGACAATGTACATTTAATAGACTAATAAAGATATGAACAGAAAAATTTGATAAAGTGTGTGTTAGTTCAAGGTTAGTCCAGATTGATAATTTTTTCACTAAGATACCATGATCCAGACACGACCGGCTTTAATGTAAACAGGCCGGAATATGGAAATGTGGCAACATGTGGTTCAGTCCTTTCTTGACAAAACAAAACAGTTATGCAGTAATCTGTCACGAATAAATTGGCATTATAATACATAAAAAGTACCTCTCTGTTGGTGTAATTTCACAAACTGTGTTTTATAAAGTAAGTAGTTATTATTTTAATTAATTATATGGTTATCTATCGCACCTGAAATCACTCTTTGTGCGTCAAATTACGTTATAACCTTACTTTTTATGCAAGCTATATTTTTAATTCAATTCACTTTTACTACCGAAACCAATAAAATAATTTTAATTAATTCTAGGTCTGGGGTCTGAAAACAATAACATGCCAGATAGATATTGTGTACCTGGCTGTACAACTAATTACAGTTCTTCATCTAAAGGTTATGTTCGAGCCTTTAGATTTCCCAAAGAACCAGAACTGAGGAAATAGTGGCTAAAGAGAATTTCTAGGAAAAATTGGCAGCCTACAAAATATTCAGTAGTGTGCATAAAACATTTTTATGACGGTGCAATATCCAAATCTGAACGGTACAAAGATGCTTATGGTGTGTGGAAGGAGAGAGAAATGAAAAAGTTTACGTTAGTGTCTGGTGCAGTGCCCCGGGTAACGGAAATTTACCCTCATCCACCAGTTATCGCTGGAGCGATGATGATGGAGAAGAGATCGCGTGAGATGTGCATTTTGAAGAATATGAGGATTGCTATGCTGTTTGTTAACGACCTAGGTTTTTCAAATTAATTGTAAGCAAATAATTTATTTTGTCATAAAAATATTTTCATGCTGTCTGAATTCCACTTACCCTATAACCCTCTTCCATATAATTTCAAGTACAACCCGTCGATAAATCACTTCCCAGACCAGTTTATATATGAAAACATAAAGGGATACATAAAATGAGTGGTTAAAAGGGATGTTTTTTGGCCGCTTCAGGGGGTTGGGGGCGGTCAAAAACTTCTCCCACCACTTCCATCGTGTTCAGCACCCTCGAAAACGGGGGGGAAGGTAATCTTACATAGACTATTAGTAGGACTGTCAGAGTTTAAGATTGCAACGTTGCCACATCATACACTCCGGTCTATTCATCTTTAAGGACGGTCGTGATCCAGCCTATCAAAAGCTTTCGAGAGGTCAGTATAAATTACATGAAACTGACTACCTTGATCAAGTGATGTAGCAAGATAGTTGGTAATACTTACAAGATTGTTGATCTACTAGCTAAGAAACCATGCTGATGAACTGATATTTGAAATTTCGTATGAAAAGATAATATATCATATAAGATAACCTCAAAGAGCTTGCCAAAGTTACAAAAGATAACTATGGGTCAATAGTTCTCAATTGCTTTCTTGTCACCTTTTTTGAATATTGAACAAATTTTTGACCTACACCAAATTTGAGGAAATGTTTCTTTTTGAAGAGCTAGATTGAAGATGGTAGTCGTCGGTAAAGCGGAAATAATGGCGATAATGGTCTCTTAGTAAAAAAGATGAAATTCCATCTGGACCAGTAGTTAATTTGTTTTTATATTTCTTTAATGCTATGAGAACTTCTTCCATTTTGATAAAATTGGAGTATTAAGTTGTGGGATATCGAAAGTGTCATCCTGATCTGATTTAACGTAATTAGATGGTGTTATAAAAGCAGACTGAAAGTAACTAGCAAACACATTGACTATGTTTTGAGGACCATTAAGCTGGCTGTTGTCGTAGGATATTGATTGGGGGGCAGATCCAGTTTGACTAAAGCTGAATATAAAAGGTTAAAACTCCTGCCTAAGAATAACACTTAAAATTAACAATTTGGATCAATAATAGTACACAAAAATACTTAATAAATAATTAAAATAAACACTTTAAAAACTAGCGGTTTCGCGCACAGACGAACACTTTGGAATTTTTATTACTGACACGGTAAAACAGAACTCAACGAAAAAACCCGTTCGAAGCAATTCCACCCTGGTGGTCATCCTGCCAGGAAGGTGTGGTAGATAAAAGGTGTGGTTTAAAATATTTGGATTTTTGAGGAATTTTTCATCCTAAACGGAATTTAGAAACAAAAAGGACAAAAGAACAAAAAGGGTAAAAACAAAATTGAACAAATACAAATGAGGAAGAGGGAATTGTAAAGTTGCTAAGTTGAGGAAAGATAAAAATAGTAACACAGCCCGCACACACTAAGCACAAACAGTTTGTACTCAGCATGCACAAGCACACACCAAGAACAAACCGTGCCATGTGGGATAGAGATAAGTTAAGGTAGGGGAATGTTTGGCTAAGAGATTTGCCGGAAAATAGGCAACCCCTGGTATGGTAGGGGTGTCTGATATCGAAAAGTATGGCGTTATGCTGTCTGATTCGTGTTATGTTGCGGGTTAGTGGACTATCGTCCAGTTTGAATTAATAGAATTTTTGTGAAATTTCTTTGACGTAGTCCGCTAGTGGGCTTTTGTAGTGACAATTTGTGTATAGATCTCACCTTACAAGAAAATTTGAATGAATATCGTTCAAGAATTATATATCAACGGATTAGATACATTATTATGAAATACATATATTGGTAAAATGTAAAAACAAAAAAAAAATTATAGAGAATAACATTTCGCAAGACTTTTTTATTTAAGTACAAATGACAGAAATTATGATTTTTTTTTTTATTTAAATGATTAATAATTTTTTTATTTACTGATTGATTTTTTTCAAAAATAGGGTTCTTCCTCTAGCTAACGCTAACTTACTTTCCAAATTTCAATACAATAGGACTTTTCTTTCTTTAGTTAACGTGACGAACGGACGGATAGACGGACGGACAGACAGACAAACAGACGGACATTTTGAAAGTTGTTCAAAATTCGTTCACTAACATAATGATATGATTTTTTTTCTCTACGAGCGATATTTACTGATTTAGAAATGTGCCGATCAAGTACAATATACTCTTCGTTTTTTTCGAAGAGTATAATAATGATAAATTAATAACTATTTTATCACACAGAATACCACCTTTTGTACCAACACAAGAAATGCAATATTTTTATAAAAAAAATTATCTTTTAATTACTTATCTTACTTGAAAGAAGAAAAAAATTTGCATGCATTCCTGCAATGTTTATAAAATTGCCATGTATATTAATTTGAAATGCTCGTAATATTCATACATAATTTTTTTCTTCAAAGTGAAATTCGACACGAAAAATGGCACAAATTCCAGTACAGAATATGGAAATCTTGAATTTGGACCTCAAAATCATGATCAGCGACCCAAAAAACACCTTAGAGCACACTTCCGCAGCACAATAATCATACTTAAATTTCCGCCTAAAAGTGGAATTTTCATCAGAAAATGGCACAAATTCCATACCGAAATATGGAATTCCTCAATTTGGACCTCGAATTCGTGATCAGTGACCCAAAAACGTCCTAGAGCCCATTCCCGTGGAAAAATATTAATTTTATAATTTTTTTCTGACAGTTACTTTTTGGGGCACTTCAAACCACCCTAACTTTCTCATTTTAGAAGATAATGCAGGGGTCAATGCTGATGGATGTTCCTGGGGTTTAGGGAACCCGCGAAAAAAGGAATTATTCAAGTCGGTGCTGTTCCACCACTTTTCCATATTTTCCGCCTTATTTATTGGACTAAACGCTAAGTTACGCCGACTAAGACTGTAAAATAAAAAGATTACCCAAGAGGGTTTCTATTTATTTCCGTCTTTAGACGTATAAAACAAACTTCTCTGAATCGAAATTTCCTTCCACAATGGAAATCAACATATTTCTCTACAACAATTTATTGAATGTGTTTGGCAATTAAGCTTTAATTAAATCGACAAATTCCTACTATAATTTGGTATTTGGTAGGGTTTCTCGCCCTAACAATGGCCTCCTAAATAATGCTCAGTTGTGTGGAATAAAGCCCGAGCACTTACTTTGCAGTTAAAACGGCGAGAAACAATCGCAGGACGGCGTGGTCGGTGAGCTCTGACCTTTTCTTAACAAGGTATTATAGATCAGATGTTGGCCGTAATAGTTAATACTGGCTTCCTGGATAATTCCAACTAAGAACCTTATAATTCCACCTGAAATTTTACTGATGTGAAAATCTCATGAATAAGTCTAAAAGAATTGATTTCTTGTGGCGCCTTTACACAAAGAGTGTATCTGACAGACTCTTACGACAACAGTAGGAATATCTAACTTTGTGCCAGGTGAGTAGCAGAATTTTTAGAAATATGTAAAAAATAAAAAGTTTAAAGCCGCCCCCTAAAACTAGAAGAAAGTGTTTGACTGCTACTTTGTAAATTGGTGTCCAGACGGGCTATAGCTAAATTTAAAATAAGAATTTTATATTTTAGGCGGTCGGAAGATATTGGAGAAAAACTGATATACCCCTTGTAAAAGAATCGTAGCTTTTTTCCCTTAAACTTTAAAGATAAACTAGTGGAATTTGGAACATCCTATATACTTACTAAACGTCAATTTTTCCATACAAATGACTTTTTTCCACTTCCAGTTTCATCGGAAATGACACTAACTTTTTATTTTCAAACACAAAACACAATTTTTCAAATGGATCTACATTAGTACCGTGGTACCATTTATTATTACTGCTATTACTGCTATAAATTAAATAGTGGGGGTGGATCAAGTAAAAAAATATTTTGAGGTTTCTGGTTCTTGTGCACACACTAAATCACAATTTTTTTCATCCCCTTTAATAACAATGGGGTGGGGGTGGTGATGGGGGTGGCTAATGCCAAAATTTTTTTTGAGACCTTAGCTTCTCTTGTATATACTAAATGCCAATTTTACGGACTCTTACCTCATTGACTTACCTATTTACCCCAATTTACCCCCCAACCCTTCGACGGAACAAGACGAAAATATAATCTAGTTCTAGATCTCATTAAAATACATACGTGTACCAAATTTCAAGTCAATATCTCAAACGGTTCCAGAGTAAACGTGCGCACAAAAAAGTTACAGACAGAATTTTTTTTTTCGCTCCAACTTAAAATCTCGACGTTTCATGGCATTTTAAGCCTATTTGAACAATAAAATTTTTAAAAAAAAATTTGTCGTTACTATACTTCCACTGGATGTGGAAGTAAAACGGCGTTATTTGCAAATGGGGGTTCTTGAGGAAAAAATTTAAAAACTGCATATCAGAATTTAACAAATATACCACTCAGAAATGTAGAGTCGGAGAAGACCTTTTCTAATGCTGGTGGGCTCTGTACAAAAATCCGGTACACATTAGGGGACGAAACATTAGATACATTCTAGTTCTTCTAAGATCATTTTTAGAAAATAAATTTTAAACTGTTCGTTTCTGCTATGTATTACTGTTTCATTCAAATAAATAAAACATATTTAAAAATTGTTAGTTTTAACTTTATAATAATATTTCACAATGTATTTTGAGTCTCGAAATTTGTAATCCCGGGATTTGGAATTTGTAATTCCGAAAGCCTAATCCCGTCCCGGGATTGGAAACCCTACATATAAACTAAGACAAACAATATAAAATTACATTTTAAAAGTACACAAATAAAAATTACAAATAGTGTGTATAATAAAATATAGATTAAATTAACATGGGGAGTCAAATATAGACATTTTATTGTATAATTTTATGCAATTATAATTTGCTGAATGTTTGTAAGTGGTTGTATTATGATCAGGAATAATCAACAATTCACCGTGCCTTGTATTGTAGTCATCAAAACAAGAGTTACTGGAAAATAAATGGTACCGTCTTTTTACAAATCCTACACATTTGTATATGTATATTGAAGAGGCAATAACAATTTTATTATTTACAAAAACCTGCCTACATCTTTCATTACATTTCATTACACCTCATATTAAAAATTTGTCTTAATAGTTTTTTGAGACACCAAAAAGTATCTTAAAATCTCTAGTGCATTCTCAGTTAATTATATTTAGAGAAATGTGTGAGTAAGCTATGGCATAATATATGTTTAGAAGTCCTGGAACAGTTCGGATATATTTCATTTATAAAATGGCATAATATGACTTGTTTTTTACAAACACCGAGTATTCCAGGTAAGTAAGTCTATTGTCAATGCAAGTACCTAGAAACATTACTAATTCTGGGAATTTCATATCAGTGGTCTGGATTTTACTAGTAGGAATGCTCTTTCTTATAAAAAAATTAATGCTCTTGGTTTTGGTTTTATTCAAAACAAGTCTGTTTCTTTGCTTAAATCACATATAACATTTTGAATCAAATTCTCTAGCTGTTGTGGTGTTTTTGCTGATACGGTTATAGTCGTATCATCAGCGAACATTGTAACTAAGTCCCCACCACTGATATGGTTCAGAAGGTCGTTGATAAATAACAAAAACAGTGATGGGCCTAGAACAGATCCTTTTGGAATACCAAGTTTAACATTGTGCGCAGCTGACTTGATACCATTAATAATAATATTCATAAGCCTGAATAAAGTGTGCTATATAGATACTATCAAAATTACAGCTAAGGGAAAATACGAAAATGCAATTTTGTTTCAATTAGAAGGTAAGGTGGCTTTGAAAACAATGTAATACTTAGCTTGTTAAACATTTCTTGGTTTACTTGTGTTTTTATTGTGTTTTTAAAATTGTTTAAAATTCCTGTTCATATTGTTCAAAATGCTGCAAATTTATAGAAAAAGTGAAAAAGTAGACAAGTTAATCATTTAATGTCCTGCAAAACATTATTTTAATAGTCTTGAAAATCAATTTCGAAAAGGGCACAATAATCATCCCGAAGAAAACTCTGTCATTGCAGAAGGAACGGAAATTAATGTTTTAGCTTGAGTAGAAGTTGTAAAGACTGTTTCTTTAAGGCAAATTGCATTTGAATTAGAAATCAGTCACCAAACAAGAAGCCGCCGAATTTTGCATATATACAACTATAAATCTTTTAAATACCAATTGCATCAGCATTTGTAAAAAAATGATCACAAACGTAGGGTGGGATATTGCTATTGGATTTTTCGAATAACGTGCAGCCAAACAATGATTTTTTGGGAAAGATTTTATTTTCGAACGAGTCCAGGTTCACCAATTTGGGGTTATTTAATAATAATAATAATAATAATCCTTTATTCACTATTGCTATATAGTGGTAAAGATGTGACAGGTCAGTAAAGAACACACCTAAATACAATAGTAAAATAATAAAATAACATGACATAATAATGCTTATAGTTTGCTACAAAAGTAGTTAACGATATCATTAAAAATTACTATATATAATATATATAGCAGGGATAATAAATTACAAAAGATTACATATTGTTAAAATGTTAAGCGATATATATAATAAAACTCTATATCTATAATTTATACATCATTCATTGTTATCGTTATTAAAACCACTTGCAAGGAATAAAACCATTGTACTAATGTTTCCTTACTTTATATTTAAAAATTGAAAAACTCTATTGGTTTTTTATGTCAACAGGAATTGAATAAAAATTCCGGCGCAACAGACATACAGACTTTTTCTAAATAGGGAGAGGTTATAATTATTGATTGATATTTGGTTGGCTACGGGTGTTATATGAATGTTTATCTGAATTTAATGTAAATTTATTTTCATTTTGGTAGACAAACACCTTGAATGCAAAAATTGAAATGTTAGCATATTATTTTCTATGAATACTGGTTGACATGAGTCGAAAACAAGAGGCGAATGGTGTTCTTCTGCAAAATAAAGACACGTTGTATTTCTGACCTACAACCCAGAGGATAATGGAATATCTGAGATGAGAATGCACGAGTCCATAATACACATTTAGTAGTTGCCCTTTCGATAGTATTGAATTAAGATTTCGTATTGCAAAAAATGCGGAATGTAATTTTTTGCATTTAATATCAACTGATTTCATGTACTCCAAGATGAGAATGCTTTAGTGGGTTGTTTGCAGTATTATTTAGTTCTTGTGGCGAATCAGTCACAAGATCGATTGTCACATCATCTGCGTATAAGACCATTTTGATGTGTTTACTAAGATGAGCTTCCAATTCGTTAATACAAATTATGAATAGCTGGGGAAAGAGGACTGACTGTTCCTTGAGGCAACCGATATTAATATTCTTTAACCGACAAAATGTGAGATATTAGTCACAAGAAAATCAAAATTTATTAAGGAAGGCTAATTTTCAACAGCAATTCGGTTTGAAATAATTGGTACTACAATCATTGGACCAATAGTATTTGAAGGACTCTTGAATGGTCCCAGATACTTGAGATTCCTGTAAAATGAGACTGAGGATATTTCAGATGAATTACATTTGGAATTAGGAATATATTTCCAACAAGATGGAGCTCCTTCCCATAATTCAAGAATAGTAACTGATTATCTTCAACAGAGCTTCGTACAAAACTCAGTAGTAATTTAAAAAATATTGTCTACGCAACCGCTGTTACAAACCATACAAATTTGAGACTACGAGTAAAACGCGTAATTAGTGGCCTAACGGCCCAGCAATTGGCGAATGTTCTTCGAGATACAGCTATGCGAGTTCAGAAGTGCATTAACGAAACTGGACAGCATTATGAACAGCTGTTGTAACATTGTGTGTTCCTTTTTTTGTATTGCAAAGCCACCTAATTATAAATAAATTTTATTTTTGTATTTTCTCTTAGCTGTAATTTTGATTGTATACATTTCTATTGTATACGGCATATGAATAAATTCCTTATTAGCAGTTAGTAGTAATAAATGGTACCAAGGTTCCATTTCTTCAGCTGCGCAGTATATTATTATAATTAATCACAAAGTAAAGTAAAAAAGCCTCTGCCTAAGGAATCATTGCTTCCACATCTAGACTTCCTATCTAAGTCCCCCACTACCACCCACACTACTTTATTAAAGGTGGTGGTGGTGGAGGTGAATGATGCCAAAAAAATTCTGAGACCTTGGCTTCTTATACATACATTAAATCCCAACTTTATGGACTCTTACTTGCTTTTTTCCTATTTACGCGCACTTATCACCCAACCTTTTAACGGAATAAGATCTTGTTATAATACATAGATGTACCAAACTTCAATTCAATGCCATTAAACCGTTCCAGAGTAATCGTGCGCATAAAAAAAGTTACTGACAGACAGACCGATAGAGAGACAGAATATTTTTTTTTGCTCAAACTTAAAATCTCGACGTTTCATGACATTCTAAACATATTTGAAGAAAGGGGCGAGTGTAGAGGCGTCTTGACTGTACATGCATCTCTAGTTCGGACAGGATATACCTCTCTCAGAGGTTTATGCGCTCGATGTCACGACATAACCCCACTAGCGGACTACGTCCAAGAAATTTCCCAAAAATTCTATGAATTCAAACTAGGCGACAGTCTGCTAACCCGCAACATAACCCGAATCAGACAACATAGCGCAATACTTTTTGATTTAAGACAACCCCCTACCATACCAAGCGTTGCCTATTTTCCGGCAACCTCTTCCTTAGCCACACTTTCCTGCCTAACCTTTTCCATTCTCTTTATTTGGTTCTATTTGTTCTTGTTTTTTATCCTTGTGTTCGCCCCCTTTTTGTTTCTAAATTCTTTTTTGACCGAAAAATCCCTTAAACATTCAAATATTCTATACGACATGTTTCATTTTGCCACATTTTCCTGGCGGCAGGAAGGCCACCAGGCCGGTAGTTGCTTCGAACGGGTTTTTTCCTTGAGTTCTTTTTCCCGTGCCAACAACCAAAATTTCTTAGTGCATCGCCAAGTGATTTAATGTTAATTTTATTTACCTTTAAGTCTCTTTGCAGATTGTTTTAAACCAATTGTTAATTTTGAACCTGCCATAGGCAGGTAGGAGTTTCAACTTTTATTGTTCATGTTCTTGTTAAACCAAACCGAACCCGCCCCATTCTATGTATATATCTAATAAAGAGCAATATTAAAAAGGGGCTTTTTTGGCCCATCCGTGGTAAAGTGTGGAAGCCATTTTTTTTTACTAATTTTGGGTTACCGAAAACGAATCCGTCACCCGTTTTGGCGAAAAATATCCGGAATACATTAAAAAACCACCCTTATCTCGGGGTGACATTGGGATTTTGCAAGAAATTCTCTTAAAATACTAAGTTTCGATAAATAATTAGAAAAAGAAGTAAAAAAATCAAATTCACCCCTTCAACCATCCTTGCCATTCTTTCACCACCCCCAAGAAGGTTGTAAGCTGCTATAACTACTCTATAGTTATTTACGTATTTAAAAAAAAAAACAGAACACCTCATTGAGTGGTTTCTATCACAATATAATAATCTGATTACTTCTTAGTACCTTCATACGCCTCCTAAAAGGGGTGGGTCTCACCTTCTCAGGGATATTGATCGGTTTTAATTACAAAAAAAAATCCTAATGAACAGTTGGATGTTTCTTTATAATATTAAGGTAACTTGGTCAATACAGATCACTTCTGAGTATTTCTTATCCCTCTAAATAAGAAATACTCAGAAGTGATCTCTCTAAGGAGGGGGTGTCAATATCTCCTTTAAAAAATGTTGCTTGATTTTTATAGTAAAAAATTATTTAGTTATTTAAATAATTTTTGTTTGTTAGAATGGGAATCTTTTTTCATTTTATGCCCCCCTCAAATTCCAAATCTACCCACGAAAAGGGTGGGAGTAACTATTTAGGGATAATTTTTTGAAGTCGCTAAGTTACTTTATTATGATAGAAATCCATGTAAGAGGTAGTGAAGGATTTCTGTTGTAATAAAAATGAATAGAAAGTCCCAAAATAGTTACTCCCACCCATTTCGTAGGTAGATTTGGAATTTGAGAGGGCCATAAAATGAAAAAAGATTCCCATTCTAACAAACAAAAATTATTTAAATAACTAAATAATTTTTAACTATAAAAATCAATCAATACTTTTACCCCTCCTTAGAGGGTAAGAAATATTCAGGAGTGATCTGAATTGGCCAAGTCACCTTAATATGATAAAAAACATCCAATTGTTTATCAGAATTTTTTTGTAATTAAAACCGACCAATATGCCTGAGAAGGTGAGACCCACTCCTTTTAAGGGTGAGGGGGCGTATGAGCCTACTCAGGAGTAATCAGATTATTATACTCTGATAACAAGGTGTTCTGGTTTTTTAAAAATATGTAAATAACTATATAGTAGTTATAGTAGCTTACAACCTTCTTGGGGGTGGTGAAAGAATGGCGAGGATGGTTGAAGGGCTAAATTTGATTTTTTTACTTCTTTTTCTACTTAGTTATCGAAACTTAGTATTTTAAGAGAATTTCCTGCAAAAATTCCAATGTCACCCCCAAACAAGGGTGGTTTTTTAATGTGTTCCGGAGACTTTTCGCCAAAACGGGTGACGGATTCGTTTTCAGCACTCCAAAATTAGTAAAAAAGATGGATTCCACATTTTACCACGGATGGGCCAAGAAAGATCTTTTTTTAGCATTGCTCTTTGTTTACTACTACGTATTTTGATACCTACAGTGAAGCAACGTTCAGCGCAGTCACTGCTCAGCGATTTCGTTCCACCTTATAGCGGCTTGTATATCAGTGTATACGCAAAAACTATGCAACTTCAAGACGAGGATTACGTAGTGGATGTAAAGCAGTCGGTCCCTTGACTAATAAATGTTAGGCAAGTAAAAGATCCCTACTCTTCGACAGAGCGGAGGTTCGGCAAAATTTACAGGTTGGGGTCGCTCATCTCCTGGTTCCGGTGATAGGCCTTGGCAGCGAAAATAGATCGACCTTAAATAAATAAACGAAAATATTTGAACAAAAAAAAATTCAAATTTTCTATTTGCTGTTAGATATATTTATAATTTGTAAAGCTAATACAAAATGTATGTTCAATTATTCCAGTATTTTCGTAATTGAATTGTGCAAACTAAAACAATGAAATACAGTAGTGGAAAATATTTAGTTGTAAAAAAGTTAATGCGTACCATTATATGAACTTTTATTCAAATTTTTGGTATTAGCAAGTAAATTGATTACAGTCATTATAAACCATTAAGAGCTTATTAGCATTTGCCACGATATATACTTAATTTACTATTTACAGAAAAAATAATGTTTAACATAATTTAACAGGTATTCTATAGATATGGATTAAGTCAAATATTCTTTTATAGATTTTATGTAAATTAATTAATGTGGTGAAAGTATGATATACATAATATATTACATTAATTAATATTTATTTAACATGTGTCCCTTTTGCTTCTTAAAATATTGTCCATAAAGAAGAAACTTGGAAATATAATTCACATAAATATGAAATGTTTCAATACAGTGAATCATTTGTTTATAATTTTATTTAGGAACCGGTCAGTAGAGCACTGATTTTAATCTTCCTTTTTTAAAATATTGGAAATTTAAAATACTAAAGCCCCTACAATTAAAAAATTGTCGATTTTTATTTATTCGATTGTTTTTTATAATTTTTTTAAATTGCAATTTTTTTAATATCTTTTTATAACTCTGAAACTGCAATATATACAAAAAAAACTCTAACAGACTTTTTGTAGCTCGTATAAAGACCTTTAATTTGATTGATTGGTTGCTGTATCCCAACAATTGACTGAGTTGTGACGGTTCAAAATGTATGAAAATTTCGGCACTTTTTGGACGCTCGCTAGTAGCGCTTATTTTTCGCTTATGTCTTAAAAACCACCACATTTGAGAAAAAAAATGCAAATTTTTGAAGTACATTTGATTATTTTTCGTCAACCGTTTCATTATCTTTAAAATGCTATGATGAATTGCTTATAAAAAAATCGAGGGCGTGAAAATCGGTAAACATTAAATATTTTGAGTAGTCTTTGCCAATAAAAAATTATATGTGACTTTTTCTACTTTGTACTAAAATAAGGTAAATAAATAATTTTAAAAATGTATTTAAAATTGGCCATTTATTAGCTAAAACATCTATTTTGGCAATATTTGGCCATTTTATGCCGTTTTTGGCCATAATATTCTTTAAACAAGCTAAAAATTCTACTTCAAGGACTGAACCTATCATGCCTTAAGTATTTTTGTGTGCTCAAACCGAATTTTCAATTTAAAAAATTTTGTACAGCGTAGATTTCGAAAAAAATGTGTTTAGTCCCAAAAGCCATTTTGATGAACTTTGTTTGCTCATAAATCACATACTTTAGTATTTTCGACAAGACAGTGTCACTTTCGGTGAAACTGGAAGTGGAAATAAATTATTTATATATCAAAAAGTGACGTTTATTATGTATATAGGACGTTCCAAATTTTATCATCTTTAAAACTAAAGGAAAAAAATTATGATCCGCTACACGCGGTATATTATCCCCCTTGAAAGGGGTATAACTTCCTTTCTGTCAATTTTTGGAAATAATTTTATATTTCTGAATATCTCTACTTACCATAGAAATATCGAGGGAAAATTTTGAACCACCGTGTACATCAATCCCTGTAAATTTTCCAAACAATCTTCACTGTTTGAGCATGTATAAAATATACACGAATTGGGTTGTTTATATGTACTAGGAAAGAATGATTAAGGTACTGTGAATGTGAATAACTCAGATATTGATGAACAGAAACTGTCAATTCGTAAGATTTTTTCTCACGTGAAAGTGAAAAGATGTGGCGTGTTACGACATGTTATTGAAAAACGCACGCAAAATTGATGGTTGCAGTGGGAAACTTGCAGAGTAACACTGAAGATTCACATGATATTTCCATTAACCAGACAAAAAATATATCACATAAACGATCCTGAAGTTTCAGTCCTCCGAGGTGTCGTTTTACACCGGCCCAGATAATTTTGTGAAAATGAAAAATTGTCGCCCATTTTTTACACCCATAATGTAGGGAATAATTTTATATTTAGTCTCAGGATGTTTGTGGTAATAAAAAAGCGTCATAAATATCACGCGTCACATCAAGTACCTCATATAATATGTTAGTTATGTGCTTTATGTTACAAAAAAAATTTAAATTTTTATCGCAACATAAAAATGGAAGTAATCTTCGAGCAAACAACCGCGAAATATTTTATTTACAAAACTGCTGGCAACTCAGTCAGAACACAACGTTAAAGCATAGTTTTATTGGCTGATAAAATGCCATAAACACATAATAAAACTTTTTCAATAAATAACTATTGTTTGCTAGTGAGATATATAAAAGATACTCCCCCATACAGCTACACAGTGCGTTACTAGATATAATAATAATAATATAGTGTATTTGTATAGAATACAATACAATAATAAATAATGTACAATACAATATAATAACACAATTATAAAAATATAATAGACAAATAATATAACCTCTACAAATAAACTAAAGCAACCCACAAAAATAAAATTTGCTCGTGGGCTTACATAGTTTAAACATGTGTGATTAAAATGTACGACATACTAAAAGAGATAACTAGTTAATAAAATAATATAAACTGCATTTGGATTGGAAATAATTATAAAATACATTTATAATACAGGGTAAGCATTTTTTATACCAATGAATTGGTTGCATCCTAAGTAAGTTAGTAATTCATTTACTGATTTTAGCTTTGTATTGATTAAGTAAATTTAATTCCTTAATTTCCTTTGGTAAAATATTATAAATTTTAGGAAATATAAAAAGAAAACTTTTCTGCCCTAATTGTTTTGGCCATTTTTGGTTCCTCAACTGAGTTTTGTTTATATCTGGTACTATAAACATGGAAAACATCTTTAAAGAAAATAGTTGTATCATCATCGAAGCTAGTGATATCACCTTGAGATGGGATCTTAAACAGGTCGTTGACATATATTGTTAACAAAATAGGACCCAGTACTGTATATTGGGGTACTCCGTATTGTACAGTAGGTAGTATATGCTTTATTTAGAGATCTGTACCATTTCTCTTAAATTTAATAAATCAACCATCTTTTGTAGTATTAATATGCATTTATATATATTTTAAATTAGCCGTGAAAGTTTTGATATATCATACTGAAACAAAAATCATAGTTGTGTCAATCTGTGAATTATGCCACATTTAAATATTAATTGCCAGTCACCCGAGCAACAAATCATCATAGTTCAGTACACAACTGTAGAAAAAGCTGAATTTTTGTTGATTTACGGGGAATTTAAGCGTAGTACTAGAAAAGCGTGCAAAGTGTATTCCCAAAGGTTTCCTGGTAGACGATGTGCCAATCATAATACAATTAAATCATTAGTTGATAATTTTAAAATGTATGGTAGGGTCAACTTTGGCTAATGTGATACACCCAAAAATATGGGGCTATTGTGATACAGACAAAAAAAATGTATATCTACAACAAAACTATATGAAAAAAATAGGTTAGATTGGCCAAATATAAAACAGCTGCCTAGGGAATCACTACTTCCACATCTAGACTTCCTATCTAAGTCTCCTACAACGAAAATACTATATTCGCACTCCACTAAATGGAAATAATAGTATAATATTTGAAATCGTGTACCCAAAAACCCATAAAATGATATGCCCCATCAGTAGTAGGGGTGGTGGTGGTGGTGGTGGTGGTGGTGAATGAAGTGAAAAAAATTCTTGATGACTGGTTCTTGTACACACACTAAATCACAATTTTTTTCACCCCCTTTAATAATGGGGTGGGGGTGGTAATAGAGGTGGCTATTGACAAAAATGTTTTTGAGACCTTAGCTCCTCTTATATTTACTAAATATCAATTTCGTGCACTCTTAATTGCTTGATTTACCTATTTACCCTTCAACACAGCAACGGAATAGGATCAATATATAATCTAGTTCCAGATCTCGTTAAAATACATACGTGTTCCATATTTTAATTGAATGTTTTAAACGGTTCCATAGTAATCGTGAGCACCAAAAAGACACAAGACTAACAGACAGACCGCCAAATTTATTTTATCCAAACTTAAACTTAAAATATTGACGTTTCATGACATTCTAAGCCTATTTGTACAAAGAAAATTTTCAAAAATGTTTCTTTAGTTAGTATTCAACTGGATGTGGAAGTAATATGCAGAAAATAGCATGACACAAATATATAAAAAATCATTATGTGCCGTGGACTACACGATAGAAGTAAATCCTCTACTTCAAGCATTTTCTTCAATGAAACGTACTACGCATCCATACTACTCGAAGTAACCACTGTGTATCCAATTTACTAGAGGAAAGCCACTACGCATTCATACTTCTTGATGATACTCACTGCTCATCCATTTTACTCGAGGAAACCCACTGCGCATCTATTCTATTCGTAGTAACCTACTACGCATCCATAATACTTGAAGTAACCCACTGCGCATCCATTTGACTCGAGGAAACCCACTGCGAATCCATACTACTAAAGGTAACCTACTGCGCATCGATGGTACTCGAGGAAAGTCATTGCGCGTACATAATACTCTGGGAAACTTACTGCGCATCTATACCACTCGAAGTAACTTTAATAATATGATATTTGAAATCGCCTACCCCAAAAACCTATAAAACGATATGCCACATCGGTAGAGGGGGCTGGGGTGGTGGATTAAGTAAAAAAAAAATTGAGCCCTTAGGTTCTTGTATACACGCTAAATTACAATTTTATTTTTTTCACCCAATTTAATAATGGGCTGGGGGTAATAATGGGGGGTGGGTAATGCCAAAAAAATTTTTGAGACCTTATCTTCTTTTATATATACTAAATACCAATTGTATGGACTCTTACCTGCTTGATTTACCTATTTACCCCCATTTACCCCAATCTACTCCCCAACCCTTCAACGGAATAAGATGAAAATATAATCTAGTCCCAGATCTCGTTAAAATACATACGTATACCAAATTTCAAGTTAATATCGAGTAATTGTGCGCACAAAAAAGTTACAGACAGACCGTCAGACAGACAGAATTTTTTTTTTTGCTCAAACTTAAAATCTCGATGTTTCATAACATTCTAAGCCTATTTGAACAATAACAATTTCGCCAGATTTAAATCCGCTGGATTTCTTTTTTAAGATATTTGTGTATGAATGTAATTCTATTCGACGTCGTACTCTATTACGTACAGTTAATGGTGAATTAATAAAGAGAATGAGTTACTGTGTTCACGCTAATGGACAAAATTTTGAACAATATTTGTAATGCACAACTAACGCCTAGACTTTTTTTACCTGGTTGAATTAACTTTAAAAATTAGTATTTATTGTGAAGTGAACGTTATTACAACCTTTTTTTTTAAATACACTTGTCAGTTTGGGTCAAATATTGTAATTTAATTTTCCCCTTAGGGAAAGAATGGAGGATTTTAACCCCAGAAATTTTGCAATTTCCTATTTAGCACATTTTAATAAAAGCCTGTTTTTAAAAATAGTTATTCCTTTTGTTTCTTTTTCCTGTTTTATAACTTTAATTATTGTTTATGATATGTCTTTTACAAATTAAAATTAAAATTATTATTTACAAAATTATTTTAAAGGAATTCAGTTTGGAATCGGAAAAAGTGTTTTAAATTTTTTCTGCAAAAACCAAAAATAATTTCAAATGTGACGTAATAATATAAATAGAAGCTAATTAAAACCTTTATAGGCAAACAGTAACACAGTTCATGTACAGGGTGAGGTAAAAAAATATTCAGGATATATTAAGTTTCCTTCCCTAACAATGTTAAAATTTTTTTTAAAATCACTCTATATGCATGTTTAAAGGCCTTAAAAATATTTACAATTTGATGTACCCCACATGGTCGTCGCTTAAGAAATAAGAAAGTTACAAGTCTGGGGAGTTTTAAGTGGCGCACCCTGTACAAAGGGCTCTGCTATGTACATTGAAATTATTTTTAAGGTTTCTAATTCCATTCCATCTATCCCGGAGCCTTTTTTACCTTTAATTCCACCACTTCCTTATAAGATAAGTAAATTTAATTGTTTAATTTAGTTTTTGGAAGAAATTTGTGTGTAGCTTTTTACTTTCTCTGCCAATATTTTCCCAATTACACTAAAAAATGTAATAAATTCATTTATTGTTTTTGTATTTTTAGAAATGATTTCATTACTACTATTTCTAATTTGTCTTTATCTACTCTATTATAATTTGTATTTGCATATTTTTAATACATTGCCACATTTTAAATAGAGAATTGAACATTTCTTATCTTACACGGAGTTTTACTTATCATAGCGTGTTAAACATCATAACATTATACAGGGTGATTTACAGGCGCAACTTTTATCATTTATTCTGGCTTGGTATGTGTGTTAAGCAAACTCTTCCACAAGATTTGATCAAACTGACTAGGACATACTTTTACGTAAAATTTCATTTACTGATCTTTTTATGCAGCTAGTAGATTTGGTGCAGCAGCAAATATAATTCCGTGTGCTGCTTAGTGTTACAAGCAAATAGTAAATTTTGTTTAATTTTCAGGTTCCCCTGGAACGTGAAACAAGTTGATGGACGTCTGGAAATCAAATCTGATTAGTGGAATGGTTAACCATTACAATTATTCTAGTGACGAGGGGGGGGTTGTCTTATAACCGTAGTCCATAAAATGTGGATAGTTGTCAACTAGCTGATACTTAATATCAAAAATATAAGGAAATCAAATGGTGGCTGTTTTTAATACAAAGAGATTTTAATATGAATGTATAGATTAAATAGCCTTTTGGGATATATCGTACACTCAATTAGTGCGTCAGTTCTAGAAGGCAAGCTTGAGCATGCACAATGAACACATAAATAACGAATGACAGCAATTTTTGTAAATTTTCCAACCATAATTATTGATTGATTCTGGAAGCATTGGGGTATATAGTGAGACTATTTGTCTCTTTGCCATTCCCAGTAAAACAATATACTATCACTTGGATTTTTTCGCAGTCCAATACAATACGTTACACTTTTACTTTCCTGAATATTATCAAACCATCAGCAAAAATTATAGTGCCACTATTATATACTATATCAATAATATAATCTATAAAGAGCAAAAGAAGCAGAGGACTCAGGTTAGATCCTTGTGGTACTTCTAAGCTCACCATGTAGCAATTTGACGAAATTATCTGTTTCTAAGGACGGTTGAAATAAAAAAATATAGATGTTCGGTAATTTTTTGCCACTTGTTAGCTATGAAATTTAAATATATATTGGGATTTTTTTGTATCAACTTTTCAAAATCTTTTATAAAATGTGTCTTATTATTTTCTTTTTTATAAATTTAAGGAATACAGTTTACTCGCACTGCTAACATTATTACTGTTCTATATTTCTATCGGAAAACACGTTCCAAGTAATAAACAGACCACTTCTGATAATTTACATTAAATAATAATTTCCATTTCACTTTGAATTCTTATTCCAGAAAATGCTACTTTCTGTATAATTTTAGTACCTGCGACTTTTAAACAAAAAGGCACATTTTACTCAAAAGGCACATATAATATGCCATAGGATTTCATTTTACACTGCAATATAATTTTATTGCATTCATAAGTACGATAAAGTCTTATCCTTATGACAAATGTAGCTTCATAGTGTCTACAGATATCATAAAACTATATTCAAGAGGTTCTAAACTTGTACCTTATCTGTAATAGTAATCTTAATATACACATTGTTTTTAAATATTCTTTATAGTAATAATAATAATAATAATAATATTTATTTTCCTATTAGACAAATACATATTTTTATAGGAGTGGTCCAGGTATTGTTTAGAAACTAACTTATCCTAATTCCGACAATTTTCAAAAAATTCTCCTAATGTATAATAACTTATTTAACAAGTATTTTTTTAAGTCAATTTTGAAAGATCTCAAATGTCTAATGCAGAAGGTAGTTTATTAGAAATGTTTGGACCACATAAGCGAGTGAATCCTTAGACACTTTATATTTAGAAAAGGGAATATTATTATTTTGTCTAATCCCAATTCTGTGGACGTTTTTAGTTAACATAAAGTTGGATTTATGTTTAAAAACATACACACACAATTCATAAATAAAAACACATATAATGGTTAAAATTTAAAAATTTTTGAATAATCCTCTACATGATTCTACACTGGAAACATTTGCAATGCACCTTAAAATTCGTTTTTGAACGATAAAAACATCTGATAGTAGAGTGGAACTACCCCAAGTACATATTCCATATATTAATCTAAATCTTACATGTGTGTGGCATATATTTATTAACTGTTCTCTTGTCAATATTTCTGAACAAATAACAAACTGTAATTAATTTTGATATTAAGTTGCCACAGTTCGCCTTCCAGTTTAGACACTCATCCAATGTGATTCCTAAAAACTTATGCTCTTCACTTTTTAATAATTTATTTTAATATTTAATTTGGAACATTTTCTTTGCCTGTTATGAAACCTTATAACAGTTGTCTTATCTTTGTTAAAAAAAAGTGAATTATTACCATACTAATTACTAATCAACCATCCTAAGTTGGCATGTAGCCGCGCAGAGAGAGAAGAAATATCATCACTGTTGAACAGAGACAAACAAGATTTTTAAGGTTCTTAAGCTTCTTTAGCTAGCTAGCTAGCTAGCTAGCTGTCAGTAGTATCTTAGCTTCATGAAAACTGCGTTAAAGCAATATCTCGATTGAAAAAGTTGCACCTTCCATCATGGCACATAGCGCTTTTTCGGAATTTCCGAAAGTTCGACCTGGATGCCAGACCTGATCAAGAAAAATTCCGTTAAAGGTATTTTTGAATTTTTGGGGCATTTTAAAACATGTATCAAATGGACAGCAAAATATTACAGCAAAAATCCGATGTCAAATTTCAATTTCAATATTACAAGTCACATATATGCTCCGACCGCCAGAATGACTAACCTGTACTTCACCCCCTCCTGTACTTACTGACAAACAGACAGCAAAAAATCGAGTGAAGTACATTTTTGCTATATGATGGACAATTAGGTGATATGAAATCGGTACCACAGTCTATTGTAGCAGGATGAAAGTTCATGAAATTTGGCAACAGTTCTTTATCATGCTATCTGTCCGCATTATTACACTACTTAGGTGAGAATTCTCTCAAGCTAGTATTTTCTTATACTGTTTTTCAGTTTTTCGTGAATTTTTTCATGCATCAGGACCTATATTATGTAGTTCCTTAATGTTATCCTATAAAATAGTACTGTGATATTAACATTTGGTTTTACAATCTGGTTCGATTTGCACCAGTTATATAGAGTATGTAAAAAGACACTATCAATCAAATGCAATAATTGTTTTCGAGGGTTATCCCGCCAGTGCAGCAGAAAAAAGCACAAAAACCACAGAACGACTCCGACGATCACGAAAAAATATTACAGCAGAATTTATGACCCCCATCGTTCCACAGACGAATTTCTTATCAAATGACACAAACGAAGGTCGCTTTATATCCATCTTGAAAAAAAATTCGAAGACGCGCAGTTCACTGTTATTCAGGCTACAGAAGATGCAGATACGTTAATAGTAAATACAGCCATCGAAATATCATCTTGGGGGCGAGCGTAGAGGCGACTTCAATGTGAATATCAGTCGATATTCCGTTGAAGCAACGTCGAGCGCGGTTAGTACTTGGATGGGCTCCCATCTTGGGAAATACAGCGTTCTCGTCCCACCTTCTAGAGGCTTTTATATCAGTGTATACTCGGAAGTTACGTAATTTCAGACGAGGATTACGTAGTGGATATACCATCCTTCGGAGGGGATGTAAAGCAGGCGGTCCCTTGTCTATTAAATGTTAGGCAAGTAAAAGATCCCTACTCTTCTTAAGGGAAGAGGTTCGGCAAAATTTCCATTCATTCATTTCCATTCCAATTTGGGGGTAGCTCGTCTCCTGGCGTCGGTGATAGGCCCTGGTAGCGGAAATAGGCCGACGTTAAACAGTTAAAAAAAAATATATCATCTTCATATGAATATGTCATTATTGTTGGAGAGGATGTCGACCTTCTCGTTCTTTTAGCAGCATTGGGCAACTCATATGAAAATATATACCTACTGAAGCCTGGGAAAGGAAAGACAGTGTATTTATTCGTCTCATAATTTACAAGGCGACAGGATATAAGAACAGTATATTTTTCCTCTATGCATTTAGTGGCTGGGATACAACTTCAGCCCAACTGCTAGTCGGAGCTAACTTTTGGATTACCGGCACGGTAGCAAATACACCCTGTATATTAAACTGGATTCTATCAGCCGTCACGATCCACTTATAAAAAGAAAATTTTCGCAAAAGTTTGAGTAGCCTTTGCATTTATCGATTTCACATAATTTCACAACATTTAAAATATTTTTTTCTATTGTGCAATTTTCGATTGACCACTGTTTAAAAGTTATATATTTTCATATTTGGGTATATAAATCCATTAACAATTCGTTGGTGTATACATACACAAAAAAAATCGACAACTTGATGAAACCTGATAATCACTTATGTTGACTTGCTGTTATGAATACCGTATATATCAAAAGATAATTAATTAATGAGTGTTTACTCACCCAACAAGTGATTAATCACCAAGTCCTCCGTTAATTTGCGTATTCTACATTTGATAGTCCTTACCTGAAAAAGAATAAAATAGTTATTGTTTTGTCGTGTAACGCCTAAATATTATGGGTAGTAAAAATGGAAAATGTCCAAAGCAAATTACTGTAAGATCAAGTACATATTTTCATTAAACCAGCGGCAAGTATCGATTTAAAATTTGTTTGTAGGAAGCCATAATAAAGTTTGCTCTATTAATCCTCAATTAACCTCGTCCTTAAGTATTATTTAACACCAAGGGTATTAAATACATTTAAACATGTAAATCCGTAAATAAACAAAACAGTTTTATAATATTCAATGTATTGACATAAACAGTTTATTTCAAAATCCCGATTTAACAAACAATATTAAAACATTTTTCAATTAACAGTGGGTCCAACAACTTGTATGAAACATTTTCATGAGACTATAAAAGTAATAATAAAGGACGGGATAAAACAAGCTTGTAGCAAACAATATCCATATTTTATGCTGCCTTATTTATTAAAAATAATTTATTTTAAATGACATCCGTCTGCTTCTAAACACAGCTCTAATCTATTTTTGAAATTTTGCATAACTCTTAACAAGGAGCTCTTCGGTGATACCTTCAGTTACTCGAGATATACATGTTTTTTAATTCTTGAATGGTCTGGGGTCGACTTTGCTATACTTTCCTCTTGGGATCTCTCCACAAAAAGGCAAAATCAGATTAGTGAAAATAGCTTTAAAATGGAAATAAAAATGTGCACCGATAGTGATGCTTTCCCGAAGTTTTATATCAACTTCATATTATCGCTCAAGATACTGTGTATTAGTCTTAGCAATCCAGATAAACATGTTTCGAATGATGCTCAAATATTATTAAATTTGCTATTCAAAGATGCAAAATATACTAAAGTAGATCAACATTTGTTTGAAGTTGTACTAATTTTAAGAGTGGCCTACATCAATTTTTGAGTAGTTTATTTTACTTACTTTTATCGTATTTGTGAAACAGTTGGATCATGATTGTGATTTTTTAAATTTAAGTGCTATCAGTTTCCATATAAGTAGTTGTGATAAGTATTCAAGAGCATTAAAGTGGAAATACAATTAATATGTTTATTTCTACTATAATATCTTTTCAGAAATGAGAGGGAAAATTATCCAGCAAATCGATTAGTTTGCGGAGAAATTTTGACGATATTTTTGCAGTTTGACCTCATGGAATCGATTTGGTAGATAATTTTCTAGAAAATATATGTAATAAGTAACCTTGAATTGTATTCAGCGTTTGTAAAAATCCAACACATAATAACAGATAGGTATTTGAATCTCAACTCAAATCAGTCGATGAATGCTAAAAGAAGTGTTATAATTTTTTTTTGAGCTAATGATGAAATATTAAAAAATGAGAAACGTCTTATAAAGGATGTTTACAGAGACAATCAATACCCAGAAGCCTTTGTTGATAGAACTATTACATATGCATGCTAAAAAATCACATGTTATGATATTTGGTGTTAAGTCAAAAGTCAACATTGTTAAGAATTCTATCTCAATCAGAATTATTAATTACCCTTTGCCCCTTGTATCAACATCTAAAAATTTAGGCTTAATTAAAGATGATGATTTTAGATTCGAATCTCACGTAGATAATCTATTAAAAAAATTATACTGCTCTAGGAAACTTCTATACTCTAACAGATTTATATTGAATGGTAGTATAAAAAAAGGTTCTATGTGAGTCCCTTGTTTTATCTGCGTTTAACTATTGCGATTTTATTTATGGTCCCTCTTTTACTTATCTGTCCGCATAGGTAGGTAGTATATGTACTTCACATACCCCAGTTACGCTGGCAGACGAAACTTCCGGTCGGCGCGTGCGCTAATTGAAAATAGAAACTAAAAATTTTTTTTTCTATTTTCGGTTAACGCGCGCGCCGATCGGAATTTTCGTCTACCAGTGTAATTGGAGTATGTGAAGTACATGTACTAACTATCTATGCGGACAGATATCAATAATCATTCGATTTAAAAATAAATGCCTCCCCCCCTCCCTATCCCCTCACCATACCAAAAAATTCCAGAGAGAAAAAAAATTGTACTTATATGGTCTCTTCGATTACCGACTGGCAGACGGTAACCACTCGTCGTCGAATTTGCATACTATTTCATAGACTAGTGTGCGGGGAGCGTTTGTGCTGGGGTCCGCTTCTTTTGGAGTTGCTGTCTAGCCTGATTTAGGACTTGACATGTTTTTTCTTGAGGTCATAATCGGTGCGGGCAGCGTTTTTTGGAGAGAGCGGACCTCTGCCCAGCTGCTTCTCATACACAAAGTTATAGTTTGATATTTATAATAATATATATTATACAGTTTGCTGCAAGTTTCCTTTACATCTTTAATTGTATGTATTTAAAAAAATAATAATGTACTGCTTTTTGTTACAATTAATTATTTTTTATTTATTTGCTTTTATCATGATTAGAGAATATTATTTAGGTATTATGCAAATCACAACTTACACACTTTTTATTTATTATGAAAATACCTACTTTCTGTATATTGTTGCCCTAATCTGGGCACGCTAATATATTATTCAGGTAAATACTTTAAAACACTCATTATTGGAGAATCAATCAAAACAACTACTCTTCTAGCTAATACTGACGAAGTATTGAATTACATGATAGGATTCTTAGCATTTTAAAGGAAACAAATATATTGAAAATACTTAAATCATTTATTCAAATTTAATCATTCACACTTTTTTATTTAATATGAAATTATCTACTTTCTGCATATTGGTGCGTTAATCGGGTCACGCTAATATACTACTTAGGAAAACACTTTAAAACACTCATTATTGGAAAACCGATCAAAACAACTACTCTTCTAGCTAATACTGACGAAGTATTGAATTATATGATAGGATTTCTGGCATTTTAAGGCAAAAAAAATATATTGAAAATACTTAAATTATTTATTGAAATTCAGTCATTCACAACAATTATTGAACCATACATTCTATTTCAACTCTAGAAAAGTTGTACAAGTTTTTTCGAACTCGTTAGTTCTCATCAGTAGAGTATAGAAACATTAATTCATTATTTACAAGCTTATTCTTGATTTATTTTTACAATTAATTATTTTTTATTTATTTGCTTTTATCATGATTAGAGAATATTATTTAGGTATTATACAAATCACAACTTACACACTTTTTATTTATTATGAAAATACCTACTTTCTGTATATTGTTGCCCTAATCTGGGCACGCTAATATACTATTCAGGTAAACACTTTAAAACACTCATTATTGGAGAATCAATCAAAACAACTACTCTTCTAGCTAATACTGACGAAGTATTGAATTACATGATAGGATTCTTAGCATTTTAAAGGAAAAAAATATATTGAAAATACTTAAATCATTTATTCAAATTTAATCATTCACACTTTTTTATTTAATATGAAATTATCTACTTTCTGTATATTGGTGCCTTAATCGGGTCACGCTAATATACTACTTAGGAAAACACTTTAAAACACTCATTATTGGAAAACCAATCAAAAGAACTACTCTTCTAGCTAATACTGACGAAGTATTGAATTATATATATTTTTTTGCCTTAAAATGCCAGAAATCCTATCATATAATTCAATACTTCATCAGTATTAGCTAGAAGAGTAGTTGTTTTGATTGGTTTTCCAATAATGAGTATTTTAAAGTGTTTTCCTAAGTAGTATATTAGCGTGACCCGATTAAGGCACCAATATACAGAAAGTAGATAATTTCATATTAATTAAAAAAGTGTGAATGATTAAATTTGAATAAATGATTTAAGTATTTTCAATATATTTTTTTTCCTTTAAAATGTTAAGAATCCTATCATGTAATTCAATACTTCGTCAGTATTAGCTAGAATAGTAGTTGTTTTGATTGATTCTCCAATAATGAGTGTTTTAAAGTATTTACCTGAATAGTATATTAGCGTGCCCAGATTAGGGCAACAATATACAGAAAGTAGGTATTTTCATAATAAATAAAAAGTGTGTAAGTTGTGATTTGCATAATACCTAAATAATATTATCTAATAATGTACTGCTATCATGCTACCTGTAGCATGTTAAATGTAAGAATAGCCATAAGCTAAACTTCGCATGTAGCAGGCCCGATAAATTATACGGGCATATGTGTTTGTTTTTTTATTTACTTCTGTATCTTTTGCCTTAGAATTAGATTAGATAATATTATTATTTGTTAGTGTTATTTATTGGGGAAACAATAAAGAAGATATATTATTATTATTATCATTACATACAGGAATAACAACTGGGCATGGCAGAAACCTGAGCAACAGTACACAGCGTTAATTCCTTATGTATACGGATTGCCTAAAAAGCTACGCCATTATAGGTGATAGATGACGGTGTTTCAGACGAGCAATACTTTAAGTTTTTACTGAAAGATAGCCACTAAACCATGAACAAAATTCAAAAAACAGCATCTATAGTATTACGTACGAAGTGCACGTAGTGGAGTCATCCTGAGCGTTTAGTGTAAGTTTAGGTCAGCACAAGGGTTACGTTAAGAAGTATCCAATTCAGAAATCGAATATTTGCGAACACACTTGGGAGAACGGATATAGAATAAACTGGGACTCGGCAAATATTTTAAAAACAAAGACAGATAGCAAGAAAATAATCATTTAAGAATCAGCAATAATATTATTGAATGAAGGTAAATGTGTTTCGAATTGTTCCATAGATGTTTGTATAACCTGGTTACTAACTATATCAACAGTTCTCTGTTAGTAGTAATGGATATTGAATATAACAAATATATTCCTAAAGCTACACTGATAAAAGTACTAGTAAAATTACCAATATTTGAGCACTTTACTAAGTAAATTTTCCATGACATGATTATAGAAATACATTTTTTTCTGAATAATATCGGTGTAAGTAATGATCAGGTGTGACTTTAACATGTCGTTGAACATTTACAGTAAGACTGTAATTATACTTTGAAATTTTAACGCTTTTTGTACTTTTTCCTGGGCAAACTTATTTTACACCAGAAAATTACAACAGCAGTGAAAATTCAATCACCAATACTGTAAAATAACAGCACACGTATCTAAATTTTCCAACTCTGATGCCCCCACTTCCTCAGACAACGGACGTCGTTATTTTGCTTCACCCGATCACTAATGATTGAACTTATTTGTTCTATTATTTCTTTATATAAGTTTTAGTTGTTTGGCAACAAATCAGGCAACTAGTAAGTAGTATTACATTTATTTATATCCTGTATACCAATAATGTATAACCATTTTCTGGCAATCGTTTTTCTCACAAGTTATGCGATGTTGTTTTGCTATATATTACGTTGTTAATATGTATTACAGTCAAGGCAGAGTTTCTAGAAAAGCATTCCAAGTTCACCCAGACCAAGAAGGCACAAAAAGTTCAACTAGTGTCATAGACCTAATGAAGTGGTTGGCTGAATTACCAAATTGAAGCATGTAGTGATGCCAGGACAATTTTTGACCTGTCTTTGAGAGAGAATAAGCTAATATAAACTGGATAATTGTATTATTTTGTAGATTTTACTGACATTGTTTTTAGAAGAAAATACATATGTAGAATGTAGTATTGAACTAGCAGAAGTCCTCGCTGACATAATTAATTTGTCCATTTTAATAGTTTCCTAAAGCTCTAAAAAATGCAGCTATTATTCCTTTATTTGTAGGGAGGACCAGACCAAAAGGTGACCAAACTAATGTCGAGAATTATCGCTCTATATCTCTGGGCTTACGTGGATCTAGTAATGAATGGATAAAATCCTTTTTATCACAACGAAAAATAATTGTAAAGTTAAAAGATGTTCAATCTGACATATACGACATAGACATTGAATCCCGCAGGGGAGTGTATTGGGACCATTAATTTTTCTAGTATTTGTGAACGATCTTCCTAATTATATAACGCAAGGTAGTTTCTATCTATGCTGACGATACTACAATTGTAGTATCTGATGCAAATCCCTTAAACCTTAAAAAAAAAATAAGCTTTTACAGAAATTTAGTGATTGGTACGATAAAATTCGTTTAATAATTAATTGTTCAAAAACAGTCTGCATTGAATTTAAAAACAGGTACAGAATAACATAATAATTACATGTTCACATTTAAAAATCATCATATCAAAATTGAAAACTCAGCTACATTTTTGGGAGTGAAGCTAGACAGTCATTTAGATTGGAGTAACTATATTGATACAGTGTCTGTGAAATTAGATAAAAGCTTTTATGTAATAAATTCTCTTAAAAATTCTTTAAATGTTTATGCTCTTTAAAACGTAAATTATGCTTTCGTCTATTCTCTCACTGCATACAACATCATAGTGTATGGACAATCCAGTAATATTAATAAAATATTGGTACTCCAAAAAAGAATACTTAGGCTTCTATTCAACCCTGAGTATAATCAATCATGAAATATTAAAAAAATTCAGAATTCTTACCTTAACATCGATATATGTGATGAAACTGTTGGCATATATTCATGTAAACAAAAACGAATTTATACGTAACGGAGACCTTCATAATTATCACACAAGAAGAAGGAATTTAATTTGTCTCCCATATACTCTGGTTGTCGCATTTACAATCTTCCATTGGACGAGATAAAAGACTTCACATAGTTAATCGGTTTTAAAAACAATCAAAAAAAACTTTTAATAAACAATTCATTTTATTCCATAAATGAGTTCACATGTTTTTTACAAACGAAAGTCACCTGATCCATGTTTTAAAGTTTTGTTACTTATGTTGTTATTTTATTTAACGTTATATTGTTTGCCATATTTTCTACGATGTATTTGCTGATACGCTATGTTTTTATTATAATTTTTCTTTGTATATATCATTTTATTCTTGTGTACTATATATGTATTTACACTTATATGTCTCTTACTTTTTACATTTTTTTTTTTTAGGTAATTAAATGTTTTATAAATAAGTCACTGGTATTCTGCTGACCTGTCTTATCTATAATCTTGTATAGCTGAACAGATCAATGAATATATTTATTTATTTTTTTATTTGTTTGTTTGTTTGTTTGCTTTTTTCTTTATTTCTTTATTTATTTATTTATTTATTTATTATTTATTTATTTATTTATTTATTTATTTTTATATTTAGTTACTTATTTATTTATTTATTTATCTGTTTATTTATGGCAGAGAATACCAGTAAGAAAAACAGAAAAATTAATAAACTATCACAACCAATATTTAGAAAATGCTTTCATATATAACGTAAACACAGTTATAGTTCTAAACAAAATATTGTTTCTTGTCGATAATAAATTCTCAATGGTGTATTTAAATTGAACATAAGCTTAGTTCTCCAAATATTGATTAACAATATCGCTGGAGCAATTAAATTGGACCATTAAGTTTAATTTGAATGAAATACAATACCTGGATAACGCCACATTTACATTCCCTTCTCCATTCCCATCTCCATTTTTTAATAAAGCCCAAAAAGAAATGCCCCGTCCCCATTTGCTTCTTCTGTTATTATCGAAGTTTGTAAATAATTTATTAGGCATGTATTTTCTTTCAGAATTAACAATTTCTGGCTTATATATTTATTTTCCCTCCATTCCCTTCCAAGAAGCTCCAGCTTAATTGGACTTTACGACTTTTTTCCATCTTGGCGGCCAGTCGAGAAGTAACGATCTCCCTTTTGATTAAATTTTGATTGGATAATTTTTATCACAACCTCCTGGACAGCTCTACACAAATTACAAAAGTAATCCGAAAGAATTATGAAAGATAAATGAAGATTATTTACTAGGAACATTTCTCAAAACGAATTACTCCTCGGAATTCCAGAAATCCAGCTAATTAATTATATTATATTTTCTTTTTCCGAACATATCTTGAATGTAGAAGCGCCTTAATAATTTTTTGCTGCCACATAATTAAATTAAAAGGTGTACGTGTGTAGAATAGACTAAGTGGGGTGAGATTAATTAAATGGTTTTCATTTATAAATGGAGTGGTAATCATGGATAATGAGTATTAATAAGGTATTTCTAGTGACTCGTTTACAGGCATTTCAATTAATTATTTTTAACCGACTTCATTATATTATAGAAATATAAACGCTGAGTACCCAACAAATTATTTCCTATTAAACCTACATATAACATCGCAAAGGTGGTACGACAATGAGGAAGTAAGAAACAATACTTACACTACAATTACTCGTTTTCTTTTTAATCATGGAAGATTCTTTTCGCGGCTTTACAAGATTGGTGTAAAAAAAAATGATCTTTGTGAATGTTCAGGAGATATAAATCATATTTTTCTGTACTGCCCCAGACATGAACAGGAAACTAATTAATACAGTCAATTTGTGCTTAAAAGGGCCCCTAGCGGGAAAGTTGTTAGGTAGTTTTGATTTCTTCCACGCTATACATTTTTTGGGGTGCTGAGTCCAAATCTGAGGTTTGCTAACAAAATTTCGTGAGGCAACAATGAAAAAAATGCAAAAAAATGTAAAAAATCTCATTATTGGCAGTTTTTTGCTTATAACTCGAAAACTATCAACTTTTCGAAATAACCTCCCCATTCAGAATGAAAGCACATAAAATTTCATACAAATTTCAGTATTTAGGTTTTTTCTCCGACGAACCGTTCGGGCTCAAGCGCTAGTTGAAGATTGGTGTATTTTATCTGTCTCCGCAGAAACCCACTTTTCCACTCCAAGACTTTAATTTATTATTAAAGACAGTCAATTAGTGAATTCCCCCAGTTCTCTGCTATTATTTAGATCGTATATGTAAAGGTATAGGTCATTTTTTCAAAAATTACATAAAGTTCAAGTTATTTAATGAAGTCCGAAATTGTACAGTCACAAAAAAGTTGAAATTCCAACCAAAAATCTTGAAGAATTATTACATATTATTATATTATCTTACATACGATTATATATTACATTATTATATGAGCAAAAATTATATGAGCCGTTGTCGTTTAGAGGGTCTTGGCTGAGGTTCTTCGAATGCGGCGAGTCCTGGCACAGGTTTGGGTTTTTCTATCGTCAGCGTCGGGGCTTATTCATCTGGAAAATGAAAGAGGTGGTGAAAAAATAACTTCTGATCATGTATCAAGGAGAGATGAATAGTTACGAAATAGAGAGTGAAATTAGACATAACTTCCGCATGGGGTAAGCGTCTTTCTTCATTCTGTTCTCGGTGTCTTTCTTCGATCTATTCTTCATCTATGTCAACGCTGTCTTCCATTTCACACAATCCTTCGCATGATGTGCAGATCGGGGAGCAATGGAGGCCTGCATCCACAATTGCGTTGGTAGCCTTTTTTACGTTTACAAGAAATGTGCCGGAGTATCGAGTCCGGTGCAGGGTTCAAAGTTGTTGGCACTTGCACGAGACCACTTGTTTTTTTCTACCCCCACTCGTTCGGGTCTCCTTCTTGCTCGTCGAGTGTGGTTTGACTGGATAACTACTGCTGCACCTGAAAGTAAACTCTCAGTGAATGTTGTCGGGCAACAGCTTCGGCGTGAGACAATGTTGGTTTTACGTTTGTACGATGAAGGTACGTATTGCCTGCATCTCAATTCGTTCAGGATAGTCTCATGTCGTTTCCCATGCTTCGGCAATCTCGTCCTGGTGTGCATGAGGTCTTTGAAAGCATCAATGACTGGTTGCATTGTTCTTCTGCAGGACTTTAAAAAATAGTTTCCCCTGATTAAACAAAACAGAAGTGGTGTCACAACCACTCATCGCGTGCAGGAACAGTATATGGTCTGAAAGAGTTTTGTCAGCGGCAAGATGAGGATTGTAGATTGACACTTTCCTTTTCCTGGTTTCAAAAAGAAGACATTCTTTTTATTAGGGCTACACAGGCCAATCAAAATCACCAAAAGGTCCATATCTTCCTCCACCACTGTCACATATTCATTTGACGGGGCCAACTTAAGAGCTGTTGTGATAATTAGGATATCAGCGTCCTCCACAGCTTGCTGTGAATCAAAATTTTTCATTAGTATAGAGGGCTTTTAAACCAGACGGGGCAGTTATAAAATCATTTTGGGAGAGAATAAAGAAAATGAAGACGGAATTATATTTGCACAGATTTTAAAAACAATGTGATTTTGAAAATGCTTTTTTTTTAATACTGGAGATGGCATAACAGTTGACGGTTTGTCGTAGAAAAAAACCTAAATGACGAAATTTGTAGGAAATTTGATGTACTTCCATTTTGAATGGGGAGGTTATTTACAAAAAGTTGATAGTTTTCGAGTTATGAGCAAAAAAAAACGCCAAAAAATGAGATTTATTACCTTTTTTGCATTTTTTTCAATTTTGCGTCACGAAATTTTGTTAGGAAACCTCAGATTCGGATTCGGCACCCCAAAAAACATACACAATGGAAGAAATCAAAACTACCCCACAACTTTCCTGATAAAAACACAATTTGAATGGATTAAATAGCTTTATTCAAAAATTATCGTATGTAATATCACTAGTGCTTAAAATTTTATCGAAAATTTTTTCGAAAGCGTGTTGCCTGGTAATATAAAGAGTGCAAATTGGCAGTTTATTATCTGATTAAATCCCGACCGCTTTAGCGGGAGGGATTTAATTTTTGATAATAAACTGCCAATTTGCACGAGTTATATTAACTAGGGGCGACTTAGCTTGAGAAAAAATTTTTAGATAAAATTTAAAGCACGAGTGGTATTTGTGGAGAATATTTCACGAATAAATAATTCATTAAGTATATCTTCAATATTATGTTCAGTAATTAATTGCCTTCAGACGTTTCCTTGTTGCTTTTTAGAGATTAATCACTCACCTTTATCTTCAATTTCATCATTTACGTCACATAAAAATGCATTTCCAAAGCGACTCATCTAATAAAAAACAAAGTAGGTTTTAAATTATGACAATCAAGAAAAACAATATACGTTAAACCATAGGTACTGTAACTTATAAGACTAGTCATCACAACAAAGCACGCTTCGACCAATCACATTACCGGTGAAATCACACAAATTGCATATTACCAATCTATCCCTTTTACGTTCTAAGGCTGCCGGCTCAGATGGTATGGTACCGCCATCTAGTAACGCTAGCTTAACTTAGTTACTCCACTAAATAGTGAATTGAATTATTATATTAAAGTGTTTATTAATATATATTTATGTATTTAATCCTTGTTTCTAATTTGAGAAGTTTGATAGTTAAGTTAAGGTTTACTTCTTTAAGTAGAGAGACTTTAAGTACAACGAATTATAATGTATATAGTGATACTAAAATAAGTGTTAGCTGCTTTGTAATGATTGATGAATTACCATATGTAAGTACTTACATTTATGTATTTATCATGAAATAACTGATTTGTGTGCTTCGTAGATATTCATATTTAATTTTAGTTGTGAAAATTATTTTGTAATTATGTTAGGTATTAAGCCATTGAAAGCTGTGTACCTATAACTTGTCCCGAACCTATATAAGTTCCACACAGCATTGGCTTTTTAGGTTACTAATACAATACTACAATTTACGTTAATAATTAGTAATAAGCTAGAGAAGATATTTATAGATAACATTTAAAAGCACGATTTGTACTATTTGCCGAAAATATGTCACGACAGAAAACGTCAAAAAATTTTCGCAATATTTGCCGCTGTAGCGACCTAAAAAATTAGAGCGATAAATTTTGCATGTTGGTCCTGTCAAAAGCAGTTCTAGCTTGAATTACCACTAATAATGACGTTTGATTGGTGCAATGTTGTGAAAAAGCGGGCTCTCATTGGCTATAGCCTTAATGAGTGAAATAATCAGAGAAAAATCTTGTTATGCCCTTTGAGTTTTAAATCTAAGAAAATATATTTTATTATCATGGAATCTCCCAAAACATGTGATATTTAGCTATAAATAATATATAATAAAACTTGCTGTTAGTCGTTTAGGTAAATCGTTTCCGTTATACCATTTTAAGCCTCTGTTGATTAAACATTTTATCCGTGGTCTATTTCATGTACGTATATTTAATAGTCATCAAGGCGGACCTCTCGATGTGTAAAGAGTGTTCCCTGTCTCAATCCTTGTTTCGTTTATTAGGTGGAAATTAATGGTAAATTATATTTTTTGGGATTGAATTCACATTTTTACACATAATTTGTTAGTTTGTTGGCTAAAAGAGCATATTATTATCCAAGGCAAAAATCGAAAAAAAAAACCGACTTGGTAAAATTTTAGAAAGGAGCAGGTTTTCAATTCGACCTCTATAATATGTTTTTTTTTTAATATTTGTTCAATGATTACTCTGGCGTAGCTGGCGATTTCCATCAAACTTGTTGCATACTGAGAGCTATGGTCGGGTGGTGGCCCCACACTAAATTTATCAAGCTACATCTAGTGTAAGGTGAACAAAAATTGAAAACAATTTCTTATATTCCAGTTAAAAACTTAGTTTTCGAATTATGATAATGATAATTTTTCACACACAACAGAGTATTATTATAACTACCTAGCATATCATATACAATTTCGCAACGAAAGAGAGCCTCGCATGGAGGCGAATCGGCTGAAGAATGTTTTCTACGACAACGGTATGAACTGAGACATTTATTGAGAAACGTGCCCGTTGAACACACTACTTTTACTAATAAATTATACAGCACGCTATAGCTCAGGTCGTTGTTTTCAATGCTGTTGATGATGATGAAGAAGGAAACCAAATTACAGACCTGTCCAATATTTACGCCGGCGAACAAATATTTCATTGTATGATTTCTAACTGGGCTCAAAGTGACATAGACGTGTCCTTTTACGAAAATATTTTTTCCCAAATCAATCACTGCTTTATCTAACTTGGTACCTTGTAGTTCATAAACTGTTATCGCCCAACTTCTTGTAGCGTTCTGCGCTGTAGCATTTCTTGTAGCATTCTGCGCTCAGCACCGATGTATTTAGCGAGATCTGGAGCTAGATTATATTTTGATCTTGCTCCGTTCAAGAGTTGGGGGGTAAATAGGTAAAGCAAACAAGTAAACGTTCACAAAGTTGGTATTTACTATACATAAGAGAAGCTAAGGTCTCAAAAATTTGTTTCGCATTAGCCACCCCACAACCCCACCTCGCTATTAATGGGGGTGAAAAAGTTAATTGTGATTTAGTGTATGTAAAGGAAGCAGAGGCCCCAAAATTTTTTTTTACTTCATCCAAAACCCCACTAGAAACGCGATAGATATGAAAATAGTAAAAATTCCCACACTCAGTTTTTTTCCATAACATATTATTTTTTTCCGGTTTAATAAAAAAAGTCATCAATGGAGATGCAAAAATATATAATTACATAAACGTGCTAATATCACTGAACCAGAAACCAAACGCCAAGGTAGTTATATATAGTCAACTGTGATAGGCCAATGAGAAATAGCCGTATTAATTAATGATATACCGGGCTCTTGTTTTCAAGATACATTGAGATTAATAGCCCAGGACGGAGAACCTCAGACTGTAACTAATGGCGAAGCGTAATGCAGAGCTCTCACTTCAGACAAGGTTTTTAGACAAACAATGTATTATACGTACGTACTTATTGAAATCATTATATGTTTGGGTAAGACATAGATTTTAAAAACATTGTTAGGATTGGCATTAAAAACAGTTAACTAGTACATATTAAAAGTATTCAACATAACGAAACAAGATATCTACAAATATGACAAAAAAATAGAAAGATTGTGACACATCAGTTTGTTTTTATTGGAGATCGAAAAAATATGTAGTTATACAGGGTGTCCCACCAGGAACTGCATCGATTGATATAGGGAAAGATACACACTAGAAAATGTGCAAATTTCAGGAATTACTAATATCAGTGTGGCCTATCCAAAGGAATTACAAGCATTTGGCACTTTCGTTTATACCGAAAGTCGATACCAACTTGCTTATTTTAAATGGAACACACTGTATGTTTCGAAGTTTTCGAAAAGAGCGAAAAATTCTGAATCGAACACATACTCTAAAAATTAAAATTCAAAATTCAAATTATTTATTGGCGTTATTAACATAGTATATGTTTTACACAAGTCAGTATATAGCACAGAGCTTTGATAAATATAATTTATAAGAACATATAGTTTATAATAATTTAGCAAGATCATAATATGCAAAAAAATAAAACATTTTAATAGGAAACACAGTACGTGAAATATCACATATCACATTGCGAAGCGTCTACATTTAGATATTTTAAAAACATTTATACATCCAAAATTTAGCTAGAAAAGTTAATTGTCAAAGTTGTAATTCAAGTATTCATTCTCATCATAAAAAGCTTTCTTTGATAGGAAAGTTCTTATTGTGTTATTGAATGTGTTCTTTGGGAGACTTGACGTGTACAGGTAATTTATTAAAGAATTTTGGTTCGAAAAAATTGAATCCATTTCTACTTGAGCTTAGTCTGATAAAATCGGTTTTTAGATTTTAATTATTTCTAGTGTCATGCGAGTGTAAGCTTTCATGAGTATTATATAGATGAATATTTTCATGTATATATTTTAAACAGGTAAATATGTAAAATGACGGAAAAGTTAATACGTTGAGTTCAATAAACTTTTGTCTGACATCATCTCTATAGCCCAAATTAGTAATTATTCTTATTACCCTCCGTTGAAACCTAAAAATCCTTTTTTGCACTAGTTTATCAAAGCATAAGACATATGTGATAATATCAATGAATAATAGGCCGTTAATAGTACATTAGTAGGCACTAACGTAACTAGCTTCCTAATAACAAATGTGTTTTTGGAATTTTTTTTTGACTACATGTTGAACAGGGTTTCACCAATTTTGGATCCACGTAGACACCTTTACCACATCAGGGTTTATGAAATTTTGTACCGATCTATGAGTGAAAGTCATGTTGACTGTTTTTGTACGATTAAGTGATAGCCTGTTTGTTGAAACCCAATCGGTAGCTTGGGCGCAAGAATCATTCATAGATTATCGGATTCTCTTTATATTTTTATTAGTATTGATAAGTGTGGTATCATCTAGAATAACACTAGTTCGGCGCTGTGTACCGCCACATTAAGATCATTTACATAAATCAAGAACAGAACCCTGTGGTGCTCCGGAGTTTATTTCACTTAGCTGTGAAGTTTTATTTTTAATTTGGATAAACTGTTGTCGCTTAATAAATATGACTTGATTATATTGCAACTGACTGGATTAAGCTTAATTTAAGGCGCTAAGCTTCTTCTAAAAGAACCGAATGTGACACACGTCAAAGGATTTCTGGTCACAAAACGTAACCCCAATATAGTCACCAATTTCTTGGCCTTCAATAATTTTTCGAAGTAGATGCATGATTGCATCATTCGTACTTTCTCTGATACGAAATCCATATTGGTTACAGTAAAGTAACTTGTTTTCTCAAGATGGGTTACTATTTGTATTACTTCCACATACAGTGGAAGTATAGTAACGACAAAAAAAATTTTGAAAATTTTTATTTTTCAAATAGGCTTCGAATGTCATGAAACGTCGATATACACTATCGGCAAGTCCTGGATTAGGTATGTATAGTTTCAACGACTTAACCGACCGCATAAAACAATTATTTTTCCGCCTAACTCGCTCTACTCAAAAACGGCACAATGTGATACTCTCAAATTTTTATCGTGTAATCACTATATATTTGTTAACATAATGTGGTAATATGTAGGTCAAATTTTAATAAGTGTAGAAAGCATTATTTTTTTTCTAAGGCTATGTCGAAAATTTGCATTCTCAAATGTAACATGCGGGAAACTTTTTTATCTTTCGAAATAGACACCAAGTGTATTGAGAAGTAACGAAGATAAAGGATGGACGTAACTTTTTTATTTTAAATTTTTTTTTCTAAAATTAGCAATTTTAGAGAAAATTGTAAATGAGTGATTGTTGGCCAGGTACTGCAATTAATTGCTATTAGATGTCCACGTTCTTTATATCTTTATTATTAAATAGGTTTTGCATGTATTCCCACTTCAATCTCGAAAATTGTCACTCCTTCACGGTTGGAATTTCGACATAGCATTAGAAAAAAAAATAGTTAAGCGGAAATTGTTTTATGCGGTTGGTTAAGTCGTTGAAACTATACATACCTAATCCAGGACTTGCTGATACTGTATACTACTGGATATTGCGTGGTTTATTAATTTAGCAAAAGGTATGAAAATAATATTTTTCATCTTTTTTATAATTTTTATCCTAATATCATAAGGATCCAGACTATTTTTATTTTCTAAATTATTTATTACCGATCGGAGATCATTAAAGCTGATGGCTCTGAAATGAAAAGTTGGATTTGATTGCAATGGATTGTTTATAACTATGCCATTTGTTATGGACAAAGTTTAGGTAACTTTATCAGCAATGTTTACAAAAAAGACATTCATCACGTCAAGATCAATTTTTATATCAACATACTTACAACATACTTTTTTATTAGGTCTATGATTATTATTTATGATAATCCAATATGTTTTTGGGTAATTCCCTTTATTGTTAATATATTAAGAATAATAGTTGCCTTTTACTTCCTTAATTTGTCTCTTATAAACCTTTCTAAAAGCTTTCAATTGTTGGTTGGTTGTGAGTCAGGAAAATTTTGATTCAGTTCAGATAACACGCATTACATGTAATTCCTGGGTGAACCATTTATTTATAGGTTTGCTAGTCATTTTATTAACTGTTTTTTCAATTTTCGGAAAAGCTTCCTCGATATTTGAGGTTAGTATGTTTAAAAATTTATCAAATTTTATATTTACGTCTACCTCCTGATCGTTAACAAACTCCCAGTCAGTACTTTACAAGTTGTGGTACAAGATACACAGTATATTTTCTGTATTTGGTGGTCTCTTTATTAAATTTAAATCTGTCCCTAAACTTAGTGGTTTCAGATATTTGACATTTTATTAAAAGAAATGACAGGTGTAACGGTTTGCAATAACCTTTTATAACTTTTTTCACATAAAAGATTCTCATTTGCTTTTTGGCACACAGAAAGACTATAAGGTGAGCGTAGCTCACGTACAATTTAAAGAAATTCAATAATAATGTACCAAGTGTTCAGTTTTTTACGTTACATTTTGTCAACCTCAAACCGCGAAAACTTGTTAAAGTTAAATGTAATTGCCCTGTACTTTTTTTTTGCATTAAATTATGTAAAATTAAATTTCATTTTTTCCCCATGTAGATATTGCAGTGGTTTAACTTACGACTTTGTGAATTATTTGCGATTTTCTTAGAAATTCTGCAGTTCCCGGACACCCTGTATAAATAAGCCACCTTTCGTAAGAGACAACTCAGCAATATAATTATTGTATGAACGTGTGTATGGATTTGGCGGATTGTGAAAATCATAATCGAAATAAATTACGTAGAAATATTTTTACTTGGTTATATGAATACAATTAAACCCAAAAAATATAAATTAAAGCTAAAAATTCATATTGAATACCATGTTCAACAGTTGGCAAGATTAAAACTAAATACACAGAAACTAGTCTAACAAATATTTACTAGATATGACAATGAGAAACCATATCATTAAGTGAACTCGAGCACGAATATTTGACAAAGCTTTAATATTTTTAACTGACAACCTAAAACTTTCTTACATATTCATGCACCATCACGCACATATAGCAATACAAAATCGGTTGCTCCTTGTTTTACAGTGATTTGTAATAGAAGAAGAGCCTTAAAAAATACAATGGAACAAAAAATTCTGCAGAGTAACTGTTCATTTTTCAGCAATTAATAAATTTCTATTAAAATTTGCTAAACTACATTATTTTGTATTTTTGTCAAAAAAAAAAAATACCTCAATACCTCGTCATTGTCTTCAAGGTATTTTGTTTATCAAGCTCTTTAGACATTCCAGAATAATTCGCAGGAAACGTGCTTTGCAGACGGAAAGGCTAGACATCTTTCTTCAATAGGAGACCTCAAATATGACAATGAATTGTGCCCAATCTGGGAAATACAAAATGCCCAATCTGGGAAATACAAAATGACGAATTACTGCGCTTGATTCACTTTTTCTATAAGCTTCGGTCCTAGAAGGCGTTAACTTGTGTGCTATCTAATTAATTATGGTGAATTTTACTAAGTAGTTTTGAGAAGTTTAACACAAGAATTAGTTTAGTAAAATAGTGAATAATAATTACACTTAATTTGTTCGTGTAGTTATAGCTGCTTTAAATGCAGTTCAATAAGAAAGGACATTATGGTGATAGTGTCTAATATACCTAAAATGCCTTTTGGCATAGTCACTGTTGATACCAATCTATAATTTACCATCAAATAGTGCATTCGACAGGTTCCAGAGGTTATTGACGTTATTGCTCCAGCAGTTATTGTAAGTACAAAACACTTATATTTCTACAGTGTCTCAGAATCTTCGTCGTACGTTTTGTGCGGTTTCATCAAATTCCACTTTGTGGAATGTGTAACTTTCGTGTCCATCTCGTTGTTTAAACAGACGACCAAACAAATTGTTTTCGCGAGTGATTTATCTTACAATATGTTTAATATTTGTAAACTTGTGTTAATGTTCTCTTCAAATAATAAATACGCTATGATGCATATCATTTCATTTTTTTTGTAAATACCTTTGTTTACTTTTATTGATTTAAGTATCAACACATGTTGTTTATTAGTACTATTTTGTGAAATGTTTTCGTAGAGCAATATTACGTTGGCCAACTAGTTTTATTTTTTTGTTTTGTTGAGTATACCTTGTAGTTTTGATGTATTGTTGCCTTGTGCCTAGCATTATTGCCTTATTTTAGTAGATTACCATATATTATCACTTTATTATGTCATTCTATCTCTCTGTGTACCATTCATTTTGCATAAATTATTTGTAGGATATTATTACAGTCAGCACATTTTATTTGCCCGCACCCTGTATTTCTCTATTGCTCTACCGATTTTATGTAATATGTTTCTTATATTTTTAATGTTGGGTTTTATTTCAAAACTATTCTACAATCGCAACTTTTAATTTGGTTGCTAGCCAGGTAAATAGAAAAGCAAAGTATTTCTTTAATCAATGTAGTATCAGACTAATTATCGTTTTCTTAATTTGTGGTATAGTAATAAATCTTCTAGTATAAATATAAATGGGATTTAACCCATTTTAGCAGATTGATTTAACTATAAGCAAATTAATATGGTAACTTTAGCTGTTGAAAAGCATATTATGCAGATAAACTACATAATAAAACTTCAAGAGATATTTGAGCTTTTATAAAATCATTACTAACTCTGCGTATAAATAAAATCAATTTACAAAATAATCTCTCTGATGATGAGGCATGCTAAAATTTTCTTTTATAAAAATAATTTATAAACTTCTCTATAGTGTTAAACCAGTTACGGTGATATATGTAATAAATATTATATTAAATATTAAAAGTAAAGCAGTTAGTTCAGATAAAATTAGTATTTTTTTTGCATTAATTTTCTACTACCACTCATTTACACACTTAGCCAATTTTTATTTAAGCCTTAGTGTACTTCCTACCAACTGAAAAAAAGCTCAAGCTACCTAATATATTAAATCCTTTGATTTAAACGATATAAGGTTAATCAGTGTTCTCCGTGCACTATAAATATTTTGGAAAAAGCTATTTAAATGCAATTACAAAAACCTGAGTTTAATAACAATATTGTCCAGATAACTCAATAAAGCTTCAGATCAGGTCACAACTGCACTATTCAAAATTACAGGTGACATTTCGAGGTAGTTTAACTACATTGGTATTACTTGATTACTCGGAAGCCTTCGATACTTCAAATCAAATGTTTTTGTAAATTTTAAACTATATAGCTCTTATAGAATAAGTATCTTTGTTATCGCACTACTTAACAGCGAGGTCCTAGATCGTGATTTATAAAGATGATACAACTAATTTCTTAAATATTTTCAAGAACGTTCCACAAGGTTCGATCTTGGGCCCACCGCTAGTCAGTGTATATACCACAAATTTTCTCCATGCATTTTTGTTATTTGTTCACAACATTATTATTCTGAGGACACGTATTTACATATAACTTTTACATTGAATGAAATTGTGAATGTAATAGCCACGTAAAGTCATTGTTTAAAATTAAATTATGGTAAGGCAACAGCTATGTCATTTGGTAGAAAGAGTGCTAGAAATAATTTCTTAGTTATTCACAGTGTATTCAAATTGATGTAATGTCATTATATAGATCCAAATAAAATTCTCTAGTCATGTTATTGTCTGTCGTCAGAGAACTTAGATCAGATTAAATTTGAAAAAGGAGCTGGCTATTTGGCCTTGACCACCACGACCACCGTGGATCTAGAGCTCCTTATCCAGATTTGTCTATTGTTTCAGACTCCATAGCCTTGATAAGAGCTCTTTGGTATAGCTATCTGCCCTTGGTTTCTCTTCGCCAAGTAGTTGGAACCTCAGTCTGGCTTGCCCTTCGCAATGGCACATCACATGTACTGAGGTTTTCTCTTCCTCTTGACAGAATCTGCATGTTGCATCCTACCATTATTCTAATAGCCTTCCGTCTTCCGTGAATTTGGCTGATCGTTCTTTAATGAACTCTTTGGCCTGCTTCTGTCGTAGGGAATTCTTCCACCACTCTAGAGATTTATTTCGTACCTATTCATTAATGGATTTTCGTATACGTGGCTTAGCCACACCGCAACTTTGTTCTGACTTCCTAGGTCTGTAAATGGCATTTATACAGTCCCATACTAGTCTTGAATCGACCTGCATGGATCGAGTGCCTTTAGCGCTGCTTTTACTGGTTTACAGTTCCTTGCCTCATTATTTCCTTTGCACACCACTGTGTAGCGGCCACTGTAACAAAGCACATTTAGGCACCCAATCAATTTATAAGAATTATATTATTTAATATCATTCATTCCCCGTCCCATTCAATTAACCGCGAGACCATCTAAATCCCCACGCCAGCATACCTTCACACGCGCTACTAGCTAGCACCCCGCACGAGTTCGCTTCAGTTCCATTCCAGCCGTGAAGCGAAGTAGATGCGTGAGAATCTATCAGCCGTGACCAGCTACGAACGTAAGTTGAGAAATTGTTATCACCGAAAACCGGGTGGGACGTAGGCATATTTTAACCTCCCCACAATAAAATTGTCGGATGTTACAAAAATTGGTCCAAAATCGAAAATTGGTCTAACATCAAATCTTTATGTTTTGAGGTCCCAGGAACTCAAAAAAGTGATTTTGGAAAAATGTCTGTATGTGTGTGCATGTGTATGTGTGTATGTATATTAGCATGATAGCGGTGAAACTACTGATCGGATTTGGATTAAAGTTTGCATAAGGGTTTCTTTAGTGCTTCAGAAGATCTGAGAAGGTTTTTGTTGAGATCGGATTACGTTTAGTGCCATTTTGGTACAACAAGTTGTTTCTTTTATGATTACTTACAATTTGTAATCGGACCATTGAGAAGTAGTAAAAATTCTGATTTCAACGATATATCACACTTGCACCCTTTCGATTTGGTTTTCGTGAAAAAAATTAAAAAACAAAATAATCTATAGAGTCACGCTTCTTGTGTAAGTTAAATTTTATAGTATAACCCAGGTCTAACCTAACGTTCGCTAGACCAGTGTCAGAGAACTTTGTGTTAGTTCTCTGCTAGTGTGTTAAAGCGTGCAGACTATAAACGTATTTTCTCTGAAGATGTCACACTAGTTGTGATATTTTGCGAAAAAAGTGCAGTTAAAGTTAATGATAGCTGTGTAAGGCCTACATAGGCCACAAGGAGCTCGTGTGGTTACGGATGGTCCTTAACTGGGCCCAAAATAAGTTTTTTGCCCAAAACTATTAAAATTGACAGTGACATTAAACGTCTGAAAAAATTGTATCCATTTCCGGCACACCGCCGGAAAAATTTCCGGCAATCACAACCTAAAAAACATTAACATAACCTAAAAACCAAACCAAGTGCAATTTCAACCTAAAAATTTTCGACAACTGTCAAAAAATGAAATACCCCAAGGAAGAAAACCCTAAAGAGAAAATGTGTCAAACCTACTTAATAAATATAACTTAATGAGATCGTTCATATTTTTTAGTGCTCTTTTCGGCTTCAAAGAACCACCGGGTGGGAGGTTCCAGCCGTTTCCAGTAGCTGCCGATTTTTTACAAATAAAATCGTTCTGGTGAAATTTTATTAAGTACAGCCTACGTCACTTGATACTCATACGCACCACTTTTCGTCAGAGAGAAGGGATACGGGCTACCTACCTGTAGAGGAATAAAGTAAGTGTAGCAGCAAATGTTTCTAACACCGAAAGTTGGAAATAATGACAAAGTCCACGAATTTGTTGTGGTGAAAAATTGCAAGAGCCGCCGACGTCACTTCAACACTGGTGAGTATGGGATTTGGCCATTCTCCAACTCCACCTTCATCTTTGAATTAGGAAGTCTACAGTTGGAGTCCTTACAGTCCCAGCTGAACGGCCCACCGAGGAAGACGTGCCCCAGCAGTCCCAGAAAGTAAGTTTGGTGAGAGAAGTTCCCTAAGCCGTACGAGTATCCGCTGCTGAAAATATCACAAGTCGAGCCTACGTCATAACCTGCGCACAGGAGGAATAGAGTTGCCCCTACTCTAGCTCTGTTCTGGGCCCCGTCAAAGCGCGAGATAGGAAGTCTGTTCCTCACGAACTCAATTACCAGCCAGATGTGCCGAGCAAGCAGCAGCTGACCAGATCGAGAAGAGCGTCCGCCACCTCCTGTCAGAAGAGCCTAGCAGTAACCGCCAGCTTTCCGGAGGATTCGGAGGCAGCTCCAATCGACCGTTCACCAATAGTAGACCGCCCGAGGAGAAAGGAATAGTAAGAGCAAGAGAGAGAGAGGAGAGAGAGAGAGAGAGAGAGAGAGAGAGAGAGAGAGAGAGAGAGAGAGAGAGAGAGAGAGAGAGAGAGAGAGGAGAGAGAGAGAGAGAGAGGAGAGAGAGAGAGAGAGAGAGAGAGAGAGAGAGAGAGAGAGATATACTTTATTGTCCAAAGAAATAATTCTCATTGACAAAGTTTAAGTATAACACAAACAATATTTGTTTAGTCGGTTTACAAACAATATAAAACAAAAACAGAAAAAATACAAAGATACAAAAATCACGAACATACAAGTTGTATATTTTATAAACTAGTGAACTAAACACATTAAAATGTATCGTCATAGTACTCCTGTAGGTTATAATAGGGTTTATCAATCAAGAATAATAATAGGTAACTAACTGTGTATATAATATTACGAGATATTTACAAATAAAAGTTATTATATTCCTAACTGCGTGTTTTACTGCGTGTTTTACTGCTGTGTATGTGAAAGTCCAATTTTCCCTAATTGACCCACTGGAATTTACCCTTTCCCCACTGTAGTTACTCCAGCCCTACTGAACCGACTGTTTGAGGGACGTGGCGTTTCCCCACGTAATATAGGAAACTGGCACCCGAGCAACCGAACCGTTGCTAAGGTATCAAAAGTTACGCTTTCGGCCTCACCGAAAAGTACGTTACACCACTTCAGCTTGAAATATTGTGGCGTGTACTTCTAGACTTATCGGAATTTTCGGTTTCGACCTTATCCCGTAAATACCAGCTCCGACTCTCTGTTCTGTCTTGGCGCCATCCGTATACCAGATCGTTTGCGCCAATACTGGAGGACCGTTTTTCTAGTTCTCCCTGTCTGTTAAGAGAGCTTACGCTTATCCCAAAATTATTTTCAAAATAGGCACACCATAGATGTTCCACCATGTCCCTAGCTTATTCTCTGAGGCGAAAGGATAATCTGTACATGTTGAATGACCACTGTATAACTAAAAGTATATCAGGTTTTCTTCCTGGCAGTAGTGACAAGTACATTCCAAATAACCTCTATCGTTTCTTAATGAATTATTTTTTTAGAGTGACCACCCTGTACATTCTTTACTGAATGGGTATCAGGTTTACTTCATGATAATAGTGCCAACCACATTCCAAATATTATTTTCCACCATCGTTTCTTAATGAATTATTTTTTAGAGACCACATTTTGGTTGCTAATTATGTTGTTGTGTCCACCCTTTCGTTAAAAGCCTATTGGCCATAGCGTCAACTACCTACGAAATATTATTTTTCTGTCACTAATAATTTTGTAGATATAACGCTAACACGTAGTTAGACACCAGACCATCGTATAGACAGAGCAATGGAATTGAAACACCTTAATTTTCGTAATCTGCACAGTCTAATACGTAAGAATCCGAAGAAATATCGAGGAGTGATTTCTCACGATTACAATGCTTCCCTTCTGTACGCGAAGGAAATAACAGCGATATTTTAGTTTTGATGTACATCTGAACCAAATTTACTTTGGGATAAACTATGTTGAAATGCAATGTATGCAGCAACCTTATTATCGCAAAGTGCAGGTGAGATATTTCACAAATATGCAGCCACACAATATTGATTTTATGACATTTACCTCATATCGTGCGCTTTAACCACAATATTTAAAATTCCAGTATGATAATTTTCCCCTGTAATGGTATTAATACTTGAAGAGTAAATTTGATTTACTCATGCTAAATATATTATTTCCGTCCATCATGTCGCGGTATAATGGATTGCTTTTTCCAGAGGTAAAAACAAAATACGAAAGCAAAAAGAAAGCCCTCTCTATGGAGTAAGAGTAAGATACAAACCTTTTTACCCAAGGGCCAAGCCAAACATTATTTAATGTTAAGCGAACATATTATGGATGCAAAGATCAAATTATTATTTACTTTAATCAAATTCTATAGAAACTCTTAATATTAGTTGATTACTTTGACAATCACTTTGTCTTATTAAAATTGAGTATTTCTGAAAATCAAAAATCAGAACTAGGTAATAAAAGAACGAATTTAAACTATAACAAATATATTACCAAATTTAGATACAACAAAATCAGAGCAATGCGACATCAGGGGTGGGCAACAGAGTTGTTTTTCACTTAATAATTTATCAATGTACATAAAGATAGAAAAATGCGTGTATTCTAAGAATATACCAATTACCGACAGAATAAAAAAAAAACTAAAATATTTTTCTTAATAACACGCAAAACTAAAGTGTTGGCCAACCGATCTTACTATTACCTAATACTTTAAAACGAAAAGACTCTACTTTAAATTTAGCTACAAACTACAAAATCTTAAAAGTAATTATAACAGATTACTTTACAACAAAATAACAGCATCGGCTGTTAGTAAAATTTCCATAAATCAAAAACAACAAAGACAAAATAATTCACTAGTAAATAGTCTGCCCTCTAGAAGCATACCTACTAACTGTGCCCATGTCAGGGCTACCGCCGTTTCGATGGTAATGGATTTCAGCCGCTAGATGGAGCCTGTCATTTTTGTTGCATGTCGTGGTTTTATAAATCTCGTCATGTACCAAGAGTGAACAAATGCCTCGTTACAGCCATCTCAGACCTACCTTGCACTGACGAGAGCTAATAGCTCGAAATTGCAGTCTGCAAGTGATGTGGAGTGGCTGGCACGAGAGCTCCTTCGAATGGGACTAAGTCTTTCGGCTGGTGTCTATTACAATCGAAACTTTAGCATTTTATGACAAATCACAGTTATTGCACTTAACGCGGCCAGGCTTGTAATTCGTAATTCAGCGCTCAGCGGGGCATTAGTCCGGAGAATAGCTGTTGGTTGCAGTCTGGTTTCCTATTCTTTATATATTTAAGGAAACATATAGAGGAGTTCGACAAAATATTTCACTAGCAAAAACAACAAAATTGCCTTAGAATAAACCAAAAACAATGAAATTGCATACGAGCACTAAAACTTACGGAAAGGCTTTTCCATTGGTGAAACAACAACAAGCACGTAGAATCGGACAGGAACACAGCAAATCTTTATATTAAAGTTTTTACTTAGAGTGTGGGAATAGGGTTCATCGAAGATGAAGATTTATTAATGGGGAGCTTGATACTGTAGCAGAATTATTATTGTCGATGCAAATTACCATCTAATAATCTCTACGTAAACTTATTTCGGATCTGGAAAGGCCCAGCCATAAAGTGGTAACTGCTTGGGGCAGATTCCTCATGGCCGGAGTTCTTATTATTTACATCTTCGTTGGCGATGTTACCAAAAGAAGCCCCGAATCTACGCGCCCAAGAAATTTATACCGCCCGTGCAGCGTTAATTTAGTGGGGAAGCGTCAGTACGGAACCAATAACTGGAACTACTATGCCTACTATATTTTGGATCTACCGGCCTTTTTAGGCTGATTCTACGAAAAGTACAGTAATAAGCAAACTAAAGACCTTACAAAAAATATATACTAAATTATTTGAAAACTACCAAAATGTGGCGCAAATTACTCTTAATAAAAATCGATCGTTACGGCGGATAACAATAGAAAATCGAATTAATGTCGTGCACATAGGAATATTTATGGAGTAAGTATATACTTAGTCTACAAAAACATTTATCATTTTGCAATAATCTCAATAGGATATGGCACAATATATAAGCATATATTTCCGGAAAGTCGTTTACCTATTTGTTAAAATACTTTAAACCTGTTTAATTTCGTTGAAATATGCTTCTTATGGTTTTGTCTGTTGTTATTTCAATTATTATTTCTTTGACACGAAGTCGCAGAAGCGGTCGTTTTCCCCACTATACTTAATAAGGCAAATTTATACATTTTCTGGCATAGTGGATTCGTCGTATACATGATAGGAAAAGATATTGGACAAATTGAAAAACTAATTTTTTTGTGTTTAGATAATATCATTTAACATCCTGAACATTAAAAGTGGTCCCATCTCAATATATATACAGAAATACTGTTTGTTAAAAGAAGTTTTATCAAGATAACAAACAAGATATAGAACATTTAATAATGATATCTGAACTTATACAAGACAGTACAAAGACAAAATACAATACAAAACATAGAAGAAAAGCTCGAAATAATATTAATTTGGCTGATTTGAACGGGATGCGTTACCTTTTACCTCTGGGCAAAAATTTGTTTGACGGACATCTCGTTCTGGGTAGTTTATTTTTTTGTTAAAGGGGGTTTTATCAACATAACAAAAGAAGGACAGAACGTTTAACAATGATATCCGCCCTACAAACATCGAAGGTTGGCCCTTCAGCGGGCCATCACTGGGCCAGAAATGAAACTTCTGGCCCAGTGATGGCCCGCTGATGGGCCGATCTTCGGTGTTTGTTGGGCGAAGTCTGAGATACTACGAAAGCTGGAGATCGCATTCATTTGGGTGAAATGGGACGGACAGAGTGCCTCTTATATGCCCTTGAAAAAATTGTTTGACGGTCACCTTGTTCTGAGGAGCATATTTATTTGTTAAGGAGACTTTTGTTAATATGACAAATGAGTGACGAGAACATCTGTCAGTGATATCTAAACCCTGAGATATAAGGGAAGCTAGAAATCGCATTAAATTGACTGAAATGAGCAGGATGCGGTCCTTGTATCTGAGCGTAAAAACTTGTTTGATGGTCGTTTTGTTCTGTAGAACATATTTTTTTGTTAAAGAGACTTGTATTAAGGTACCAAGCAAATGACAGAACTTTTAACAATGACATAACCTCCGAGATGCGACGGTAACGTTAATTTCGCGAAAAATCTTGCATTTCTTCGTTTTTATATACCTGTAGAAATTATTCTGACAGGAATATGGTCTTAAGATGCATAATTTCTTATTTAAGAGACTTATAGTTATTTTTAAATGTAAAAATGACCTTGTAATTATGATACAATACATATGAGGTACGGTAGGAAGTCAAGTTAGCCGAAAGTGTTAAATTCCTGTGTATTTGAGAGTGTATGGTCCTTTTGTTGACACAGAACTTTCTGAGGAGGCTATATAGTAGCTTATATTTACGTTTTAAAAAAGATCCAGAACTTGTAACGACGAGTTTAAACTTCTGAGATGAAATATGAAAAAAAATATTTTTCTTTCTGGATAGCCTTACTGATAGGAGTTTCTTTCTGGGATTTTTTCTGTGTTCAAAACATTTAAGTAAATCTGCTCAGCCTAAAAAAAGCTTGTAACGATCACGTGATATAACAAAGTTTTTTTACAACTTTGAAGTTTCTGCTGCGCCTCCTGATGACCCACACCTTCTGACGATCTTATTTTATTCATTTTAAACGTGAAATATGTACACACAAAAAAATGTGCCTTATAACGATGACATAATTTCACTGATTTTTATACAGTGTTCGTGATGTACCTGACAGAAGTCGATTTTATGAATCGTATCATCCATTAAACCAAAAAAATATCTCCAAGTTCATAAAACGATGACGTGCCGAATAAGTCACCTAGATCCCGCTCTAATATTCCAACTTAACGTATAATGAACATAATCTCATTCTAACGCACCTTTGATGAATCAGGAACTAGCAATTTTCATAAAGAATAGGAGAGTTCATTTTTTAAAAGGGAGAGTTGATGTTTTCGTGTTTGACGTTTAAAACGTCAAAGTTTTACTATAAACTAACTTTATTTTTTCACTTTTAAACGATTAAATCAGTTAAAATATGCGATAGTTGTGGATAAAGTATAGTATTCAGTAATCAGTAATCTACTAGTCTGATATATGCCCCTGTCAGAGCCAATATTTGCTTAAAAACTTTCTAATTGTTTCCAGTATATTACTCTACTAAAATTATTTCATGGTTAAACGAGTTCAACTATTACATTTATATATTCGCGACATTATTTTCTCTAGGTGCTATAACCTGGATTTTGAATTATTTGACAATTACATTATTTTTCTCACTAAACTGAAAGTTACCGAAAAGTAAATTGAGGAAGCAGTAGAAATTTATTATATCGCCATTAGGCACGTTACCATAAATGGAAATATATTGTATAAATTAGGGCATTAGGTTGTAAGCAGGTGTCATATATTAAGATTAATTTAAAAGGCTGTTGTTCATGTGCAGAAACTCGAGGCAAGCAAGACAGAATTAATGACGGCGGAGGAGTTTTGAATTCAATACTAATATAACGTAATGACAGTCTGAAATATCTCAATATGCAAAAGTTTCGGATTGTTGAAAACTTTGGAATAATTTCGGCATGATCTTGGAACTATTGGCAATTAAAGAACTAATTTATTCCTGGGGAGTATACAGATATAATGCTCTATAGTTGACAAGGGTGTTTAGAAACTTAAGCAGTTTGAACCCACTATGATTCGTTTTATTTCAAATAAAACAACCTTTGCCATTTTGTATCTTTTTACTGTACAAAATTATTTAGAGAATATCTAGGGATTTGAACATAATAGGCATCTTGCATGTATCGTATATTTTAAATTAATTTATATATATTAACATAGTGTTACTAAACATTAGTAATTATAAAATCTGTTTTCATCATTTCTAACTGGAAAGTACTTAAATTACCGACTAATATCCGAGAGAAGGGGCAAATCTGAGAAAATATTAGATTTGACATCATCAATCACTATATCTCTGCGCGTGCAATAATTCGGACATATAATTTGTGTACAGTTTGCGGTAGCGTACTCACTCACATATATGAGAATATATGTATAATTACTATGGTTATAAAATAACAAAAAAATTATTATTGAAAATTATATTTTGAAAGTTGAAATACAAATCTTTAGAACGATATTTTCATATTTATTATTATAGCTTTAATTTAACGCTATACCGGGTGACACAGGAGATATGAAACACCCCGTAGCATGTTTATTTAAAAAGATATTATTTTGAAATTTGGTAGACTTATATAATGCCTGATTTTCCATTTTTTGGTATAAACAAGAAATTATTTCCACTTCCGGTTTCACCGGAAGTGACATCTACTTCGTTCTTTTAAATGGCACCCTGTATATATTTTTTTCCAATCTGATTCTACTTAAATTTCTCTTTTCAACTATGTATACCAAGATGACATTCGCTTTTAAAATGGCTGCTGAAAACCATTTTATTGCACTAAGTCAAGTTGGCTATGGAATGAAATGTGGCGGTAATTAATGCTTAATGTGCTGCGATATCAAAAGAACCATGGTACACGATGTTGTGTTTCATATTTGTTTTGTTCTAATCAGTAGCCGAAGAGACTTTGTACAATTTTTATATTAAAGAAAAATCTCTAGACTAAATCCACGAAATCACAAGTTTTATCCATTTGTAAAATATTTATTCATATTTCACTTTTACCAATTAGATGGCCTCCGAGGTGTCCCGATTTTACGTCACTTGATTTTTGCATATGGGGCCATATCAAGGAAATGGTTTATAAAACGCCACTGCAAAATAGGGAAGACTTAAAGATGAGAGTTAGGTTAGCAATAAATTAGTTTACCTACGATCACTACTGTAAATAGTAAAAAACACACTGCCTGCCATCTATGTAAGTTGAATTTTACGTACTGTAAACAAAACGCATTGTAAACAAATCGCACGGTAAACAAAACGCACGGGACACGCAATTATAGGTGGCTTATATCGCTGACGTGGGGTTTAAAAAAACAAATGCGCCTACTTAATTTTCAAACGCTGTCAAAACTGTCAAAATATTTGTTGAATAATATTGTTGACTAGTAAACTAAATCCAGATTTTACTAAATAACTAAATAAATATGATCGTAGGTAAAGTATAGTACATAATTCGAGTTGTAAAGCAATTACGCACTCATGGAAATACGCACTCGCCGCTACGCGGCATCGTGCGTAACTTTTCCATTTGTGCGTAATATGCTTCTTACGTCACTCATTACGTAATATACTGTTACTGAATTGCAGTTAGAAAATGTGCTTAGAGGTGCTGGTTACAAGAATTCGACGCTGCAGGGAAAATAATGGCCAGCATTTTGAGATTCTTCGAAAACAATTTTATTTAAAAGCAAGCAAAATCAGACATAACAATGAATTGTATTGGGTAAAAGTGAAAGATGAATAAATATTTTACAAATGGGTCAAATTTAAAATTAGTGTTTCTATCTTAGTTTTTATGATTTCGGGGATTTAGGCTAGAGATTTTTATTTAATATAAAAATTCTACAAAGTCTCTTCGGCTACTGATTAGAACAAAACAAATATGAAACACAAAATTGTGTACCAGGATTCTTTTGATATCGCAGCACATTAAGCATTAATTACCGCCACATTTCATTCCATAGCCAACTTGACTTAGTGCAATAAAATGGTTTTCAGCAGCCATTTTAAAAACGAATGTCATCTTGGTACACATAGTTGAAAAGAGAAATTTAAGTAGAATCAGGTAGGAAAAAATATATACGGGGTGCCATTTAAAATAACGAAGTAGATGTCTCTTCCGGTGAAACCGGAAGTGGAAAAAATTTCTTGTTTGTACCAAAAAAAAGGACAATCACGCATTATATAAGTCTACCAAATTTTAAAATAATATCTTTTTAAATAAACATGCTACGGGGTGCTACATATCTTCTGTGTCACCCGGTATATCGGTGAGTTATTTCCTAAAATTATTTCGCTGTATTCGGTATGTGATATTAAATTATAGTGTATATTTAAGTGTAACATATTTAAACGGGTTTAAATTGTTTTAAACACGACTGAAAAGGTTATTTCAGAGGTCAATTGGATAATTTACGACGTATGTATGCCATATGCTACTGCGTCACAAAAATATTCATAAATAAAAAACTAGAAAAAGTCCTAGATGATTTTTTTTCAAAATCTTCTCCTGTATCTTGGTTTTAATCGCGCCTCGCTGCATGTATATTAACATTTTCAAAAATAAAAAAGTTTGTCGCTTAGTCAAAATACGTGTACATTTTTAGCGAAGTACAAAAATACTATTGGAAGCGCTTATTTGTGTACTTGAATTTATAAAAAAGAATCAGATCGATAGCTCAATTAGATTTGAAAATATGGTAGTGTAAATGTTAAAAAACACGATTTCTATAATCAATCAATTTCTCAAGTTTTTCCGAAATAAAAAATATCTGTACCACAAAAAAATATCGCAAATAGCCATTTCTTATGTAAAATTGTTCACTTTATAAAAACTATAAGGTCTGACCTGGTTCCACGCTGATTTTTTTTCTCGAAAAAAAAACGTCCATGAATGGAATTAATTTAAAATGTACACTAGCGCTATGGCCTTTCTTGATGACTGACGTCACGCGTTGTTTTCGCGCCTAATGGATTTATTCAAATTTTAATTTTGAATACCGTCTGTAAAAAAAAAAAAATATTGTACACACTGTGTTTTCTATAAGTAAAGATTTTAAAAATGCTAAAATTATATTTTGTGCAATAAGCCTATTATTTTGTGAATATGTAGCGTACTCATCTACATATTAATATATAACCATCTCCATGGATATCAAAATAACAAAAACAATAATAATTAATTTATATTTTACAAATGTGCACATTACCAATAAATCCTTTACAATCTGATCCTTAAATTATTAAATTAGCTATTAACGCTATAGTATTACTCGTGTAGAGGAGTACAAAAATTTTAATTTTTGAGCTACACTGCAGTTTGGTGATATAAGATATGCATTCCTAAGAGATTCAGATTCAAATTAGAATTAAATGCCAGCAAATTAAATATTAATTGAATCTGACACCTTATCGGAGAAATAGTCTTCTTCTTCTTTAGCCTGTTCTCGTCCACTCCTAGACATATGCCTTTTCCATGTTTTTCCACCGCTGTCTATCCTGAGCACTCAAAATCCAGTTCTTGTCAGCTTTCCTCTGGACATCACCTCCATCTTGTTTAGGGTCGCCCTACACTCCGCCCAGTTTCTCTGGGCCGCCACTGCATTATGGTCTTCGTCCACCTGGCAACGTGCCCTGCCCAGCGTCATTTATTAGTGGCAATACGTTCTATGACATCAACGACTCTTGTTCTCTCTCTGACGATCTTATTTCTGACTCGGTTCCTCAAGCTGATTCCTAGCATCGCACGTTCCATCCCCCGTTGACACACTCTGAGTCGGTTTGCCCAGTTTTGTGTTAAAGTTATAGTTTCGAGGCCGTAGGTCATGACAGGTAAGATGCAGGCGTCGAATACTTTCCGCTTCAGGTTGATGGGCATGTCCGGTTTTTGAGGATGTGATCGAGTTTTCCAAAAGCCGCTCACGACAGGCTAATTCGCCTGGTGATTTCTGCGTATTGGTTTTCCTTGTTGAGCCTGATGTTGTGGCCAAGGTGTTGGCACTCTTGGAGAAATAGTAATGGTTTCAAAATATAATTTATTTTAATTTAAAATGTACCTCATGTACTTATAGCCGGGAGACAGCGACAAAAATTTTAGGCCGATTTTATTAACATTCTTTTTAATATTATTCTACTATTTCTGTGCCATAAACAGTGAAAATGGTTGTCTGCCAGGGGACGCGCAGAACACACGGCTCGACAAGAGTATTTCAGCTATGTAAAAAAATAGTGTCATTGGTTGAAATTATTAACTGTTAAATTTTCTTTATGGATTATGGACATCATAAAATTTTCAAAAAATCCTGTCTGCCATTATACTTGTGGAACAAAATGCGTCTGCCACTTGAAGTATGTCAAAGAAACGAAGTAGTTTGACTTAAATTTTAAACTTTGAAACTTCTTATATTAATAGTTTATAGTATAAAATGTAAGAAAAACGCAATCTGCTAGTCTTCCAGCGACACATTTTTTTTACATAATTGAAACGCTTCTGCCCAGAATTGTCCCGCTACTCGCATGGTAGACTCGTTATTTACCAATTAACAGGATATATACACTATGAAAAACAGCTTTACAAAGTTTATAATATCAGTCAACCAATACTGTAGCCTAACTCCCGGACTATTAAATAGGTATATTTTAAGTTTTTTAAGCTTCTAACACAGAACACTTATAATATGGCACAAACGTTAATAAATCACATTTAAATTTTGTGAATTATAAACAACAAAAAAGCTCCAATAATTTTGTTCCAAATTAAAAAACACACATGTAAACAAATCCTCTGTTTAAACACCTGCGGCCGTCCTGTGCTTGCGGTTGTGCAGAAAGAGATAACAAATTATTTACATTTTCATAATTGGTATAAAAATTTCGGTTCAAGCTTAAAATTTTTGACCTAGGTCAGTTTTTTTCAAAGTACCTAGAGGAAAAAGTCATATAGGTCTTTTCTTTGCCTTATCGGCTCCCATTACCAGTTTTTTAATAACATGAAACTAATTACACCCTGTATCATGTAATTGAGTGATTCTGAAGGAAGAGTGGAAAAGGATGAAGCAGTCCCTTTCGGTAAAGTTATTCAAGAAGTATGTATGTTAGATCACGGTTCACATGAGTGACTTTTTAAAAAGATTTATTTACTTAAATGGAGCCAACGTTGGCTCTTGGAGAAGGAATAATACAATAATTAGAAGTGTTTCATTCTAAGTGAGTTTAATAACTGATTCAACAAAGCGTGTTTAGTCATATTTATAACATACAGAACCTGAGTAAGCAAAATATATAACAAAGGAATTGCAGTTCTGCAGTCTGCACAAGTTATGAGAAACAAAGGTGTAATATGATATCTTGAAGATAAGCAATTAATAAGAGAAGCTGTTATCGTGAAATATGATATACCTGTGAAGGTTTATTATGGCTAAGTCGCAATAAGATAGCGTGTAATATTATATAACAACTTCCCCCTTAATAAAAAAGTTGATGTTATGCAGCAACTTTTGAAAATTGTTAAAACGTTAAATGAATATAATGCAAAAATAAATTGAAACAATGTTGAATGAATACAAAGCAAAATAATAAAATAATGTAAAAGTTAAAATTGGTAAGCGATAATAAAACATTACATAACGTAATAAGGATAAAATACAATAGTCTAAATTAATAGACAGGGGTAAAACTCCACATGAAAGTCTATGTTAACTCGATGTCCTCTTCTTCTTGAGGTCTAATACCGGGTCGCTTTCTTGGAGGGATCAGTCTAGGAAATTTGGTAAATACTCTGCTTCGCTCTGAAGGGGGTGAAGGAGGGTTATCCGTTGAGGGTTGGATTCGCAATGCTCCACATCTTCTTCTTCTGCATTTACAAGTTATGTAAAGTAGAACTAATAGGATGATGAGAGTGATTATGAAATATGTGAACCAAGATATGTGTTTGGTCACAAAAGGTTCATTTATGAGGTCATCCAAGTCTTTGGAATATTGGTCCAATTTGTTTTTAGCAATATCTAGGTCTTCTACGTCGAGATTGTTTAATTTGAGAGGTTTTAATTTTGGAATTTCGATTTTGTCGGGCATGTGATTACAGCATTCAAAAGGAATTTGGATAGGATGTGAATTGTCCTTAATTTCGGAAAAGTCTTTGGCACTGGCTTGTATTCTAGTAATGCCTGCATAGGCGTAACATCCTGGTTGTAGTTTGATGATGGAATTTTTGTTGATTAACTCTGTTGTGGATTCTCTCTTTGGACAGTTGATGGTAATGTGAAGTGGTTCGGAATTAATTACTAGCCATGTGTTGTCTTCAAGTTCTTGGACGTTGTATCCCTGACTAATAATGAAGGAAGTTTGACAGTTCTCTGGAAGTTTTGGCAATGGTTTTAGTATTCTGGCTTCACATATGGCATTTTGGTCGATAGGATAGGCAAACAGGTTCGAACATAGTTTGGTTCCAAAATAAAGTGGTTTGCATTCTTTCAAATTTTGTATAGGTATGTACATCAAAGAATCATCATCTCTCGCGATATATTTTTGTGAAATAGATAAAATGTGATGTAGACCAGTTCTGTTATCAAGTATCGGGATAGGATATAGGCGATAGGTGTTATAATTTTGGGGTTCAACAAGTGGTATTGTTAAAACAAATACTAAGTTAGAATCCATTTGAAACGCTTGTAATTCAATAATATCCAAATACTTAGCAACTGCCGATAATTTAATGGGGAGAGGCAAATTGTTCCTTCGTAAGCTCTGTGAAATTTCTTGTAATGCTGTTACCAAATGATTAGGGGTTATGATTGACGTGTGAATGATTCCTAGTCTGGCAAATGTTATTGAATTTAGAATGTCGTTTAAATTATCTTCGATATACAAATAGCTTGCCATTAATTGTTCGGAAATGTATAAAAATTTTAGTTTTATGTGAGCAGCCTCGATAGCTTGAGTCATTGTTTGAATTGTGTGTTCTATTTCTTCGAGATCTTTGTTAAAGGTTTCCTCGTCAATTTGTAATTTTTGTATAGTCGAGTTGAAGTTTTTAATAACAGAAGTTGTAACTGAAATTTGATTTTTGATTAAGTTTTCCAATTGATGTTCGTCATTATTTAGTTTATTTATACAATTAGTATAGTACTGGCCATCTTCAGCATCTAGGTTACCAGTTATGGATTTGAATATTGTACCGATACCGTTAAGTATTCCTCGTTTATATCTTTTTGTATCTGAAAAGATTTCGTCAAATTTCATTTTTATAGAGTTGGATATTTGTGTTAAAAGGTTAAAGTCTGTTTTAATTTCACTCGTAAAAATAATTGACTTATGATCACCATTATGGAGAGTGTACAGGATTCTGTCTAAGATATTTTGATTTTTGTCAAAAGCTAGTTTGAGGGATGAAATGTTTTTATGCACTAGTAGAGTCCATTTGTCATTTGTCACCACGATGTCCGTGTCTTGGTGGTAGTATACACCAACGGTGTTATTGATTGGGATAATTTTGTATTGACAGAGTGCTGATCCGAACAGCAGGAGAAACCTGAAAATAAATTTAATTTTCAGTATATGGTTTCATTCTATCAAAATTTACTTTGGTTTCTTGTTTCGTTTCGAGGTTTAATAAGGTAGCAGAATTTTGAAAAATTTCTTTTATTTTAAAAGGACCGTTAAATTTGTTTTGCAATTTGTTTTTGATTTGTGATTCTTTTACGTAAACTAAGTCACCTATTTTGTATTCGGGTCGTTTTTGGGGAACATTTCTATCAAAGCGAACTTTCGCTTTCTCTTTTTGAGCTTGCGTTCGACTACGGGCTATTTTATAGTAGTGAGATATTCTGTTGTTTAAATCCCTAACGTATTTGGTTATTAACTCTTTTTGGTTATACAAAGTTTCAGGTGGTCTGTTGGACGTATGTCCAAATACAAGTTCGTATGGGGTGAAACCGTGTGTTTTATTTACTGAATTGTTATAGCATATTACTGCATATGGTAAAATTGTGAAAGGATGTTCGTTCGGATTTTCAGTTTTATGAATTCTTATCATTTCAGCTAGAGTAGCATGAAATCTTTCTATTGATCCGTTCGATTGGGGATGTCCTACGCTTGAATACGTCAGTTTTATGTCGTAGAGGGTGCAGAGATCTTTGAGCAAACGGTTGTCAAATTCGCCACCGTAATCGCAATGGATTCTTAGCGGGGTGCCGTAATGTTGAAAGTATAACAACAAGGTATTTACGACGGATTTTGCGGATTTGTCCGGGACTGCATAGGCTTGTGTAAATTTAGTTAACTCGTCGCGAATAGTTAAAGCGTAATTTCGAGTTGGGAATTCAAATAAATCGATATTAATTCTTTCGAATGGTGTTCTTGGGGTTTCTGTGACTACTAGAGGGTTATTAAGGTTTTTTCGGCATACTTTAGTCTTTTGGCAAGTTTCGCAATTTTTTATAAAATTTTCAACGTCTTTAGTTAGACCTTGCCAAGTGTATTTTTCTCTAATTCTTCTAATCGTTTCATTTATTCCGCGATGTAGATTATTTTTACCAAAATGATTTTGCTCCAATATAATTGGAATTTCATCTTCGTCGGCAGTTCTGACGATATCTTGACAAATTACTACTTTTAAGTCTTTTTCTGCAAAAATGAATGATAGGATTTCAAGTATGGGGAGGTCTAAATTATTTTCGACAAAGTATGTCTTAGAGAGGTCTAGGACATCTTGATTTTTAAATAATACCAAAAATAGATGTTCAATTACAGATTCGATATCAAAAGGTAGAGGGATGATAAAATATCTCCTATGTCTGACTGTTTTGCTCGATACAATATTGATTTTATCGTTATGAAATTCGGGGTTTTCTTCGAATATGTCCTCGATAATTTTGTGATGTAAGTCTTGTAAGTTATTTTGTTGGAAGAAGGTTATAATATCTTTATGTTCTCGGTATAAGAGTTGTTTGTTTGAGGCTTTGATTTTTGAATAGTCTATTAAAGATGTTGTTTTATATAGGTTGGTGAAAGTTTCAAATTCTCGAGAAATTTGTTCGTTAGTGATTTCGTTGTTATCGTCTGGGTTTTCGTCGTCGTCTGACTCTTCGTCATTCGCGGCTAGAACCTTTGAATAGAATTTGGAACATTCGGAAAAATGATTAATTTTGATTCTGGAAAGTGCGTCCGCGTTCTTATTGATTTTACCGGGTTTATAAATTATTTCATAGTCGTACTCTTCTAATTTGAGTCGCCAACGGGCAAGTCTACTTCCTGGATCTTTTATAGAGAATAGCCAGGTGAGTGGTCTATGGTCGGTGACAAGCTTGAACTTTCTACCATACAGATATGGTCTAAAGTGCTTTACACTCCATACTATCGATAAAAGCTCGCGTTCAATCGTTGAATATTTAGTTTCTGCACTGCACAAGGTTCTAGAAGCATAGGCAATGGGTAAATCTTTGCCAATGGGCCCCTGGCTCAGCACCGAGCCGACGGCAAATGCGCTCGCATCAGTGGTTAGAACGAAAGGTTCATCAAAGTTGGGGTAGATTAATATCGGAGTTGTCGTTAATGTTTGTTTCAAATTTTGAAAGGAATTTATACAATCATTGTTGAAGAGAAATGGTACGTCTTTTTGTAGTAGTTTTGTTAAAGGCTTGGTTATCTTGGAAAAATTTGGGATAAAGCGCCTGTAATATCCGGCTAAGCCTAGAAATGACTTAATTTCTTTTGGATTTTTCGGTTGAGGAAAATTTAAAATAGCGTCAACTTTCGAAGGGTTCGGTTTTACGCCGTCTTTTGTAATGAGATGTCCTAAATAAGCGACTTCCTTGCGGAGAAACTCGCATTTGTCTGGTTGAATTTTGAGGTTGGCTTTTTGAAGGCGTTTAAAGACTTCAGTTAGACGAGAAATGTGTTCGTGAATTGTAGGAGAGTAAATAATGATATCGTCCATGTAGACGAGACATCGTTCATTTTGAATACCTAACAGGATGTTATCCATAACTCTTTGAAAAGTTGATGGAGCGTTTTTGAGTCCAAATGGCATTCGCACGAATTCATAATGACCGTTCTCAACTGTGAAAGCAGTTTTTTGAATATCTGCGGGATTGATTTCAATTTGGTGGAAACCAGAAGCCAAGTCTAAGGTTGTGAAATATTGGCATTTGCCAAGTTGGTCTAAAAGATCGGAAATGTTGGGCAGAGGATATTTGTCACCAATTGTAACCTCGTTGAGTTTGCGGTAGTCGACTACGACGCGCCATTTCTGTTTACCAGAAGCGTCCAGTTTTTTGGGAACTACCCAGACAGGAGAGGACCAAGGTGAGATTGAGGGTTGAATAATACCTTGACTTAACATTTTCGATACTTGGGACTTAACTTCTTCTTTATGGACTTGAGGATATCGATACGATTTAGTGAATATCGGTCGGGAATTTTCGGTGTCAATAGAATGCTTAATTTCGTTAGTAAAAGTTAAATTGTCTCCTTCCAAATAGAATATATCTTGAAAGTCTAAACAAAGCTGCGTTACTATTTCGGCCTCTTCTTCGTTTAGATGATCCAAGCGCAATTCGTTCCTAATTTCGAAGGATCTGTCTGTCTGTGGATGTTTGTCGGAATTTTGAGTATTTAAATTAAAAATTGATTTGAATTTTTGTACTGGTTCTAGTTTAAGGTTAGAGAAATTTATAGTTTTCGGTATTGCGTTAGCGTTCACGATCGAAGTTAAAAATTCTCCGTTGCTGTCGATTTTTACGAGAGCATTTGGTAGGCGTACTTTTTCAATTTCTTGGGCTAACAGTATAGCCTCGGTATTTTGCAGATTACATTTTAATTTACAGATTTTTTCCATGCGAGGTTCGATAGAAATTAAATTTTTGATGTTGCCTAAATTTGGATTTTGGTTTTTGATGTTAGAGTTACCAGTTGGTTGTACAGGTAAATTTACTGTAGTTTCTTCCGTGACTTTAAATAGTGGTACGGTTTTAAAATTTGTGACTAGTTGTTTATTTTTGAAATCTACTCGGCATTCGTAATGTTCTAAAAAGTCTGCGCCTAGTAGTCCATCAAAATCTATATCTAGGTTATAGATATAAACCTTGTGTGACTCATCTGAAAAGGGGATGAGAACAGATTCGTTGATATAAATTTTTTGATCAGTAATACCCTGTATAATTACATTTTCAGGGGATCTACGTCTATAATTTTCAGCTGTTTTAGGTTTAAAAATTGAAATTCCTGCACCTGTGTCAATCAAAATTTTAAATTTGCCGGTTGCGTCTTTGATGTAATAAAGATTTTTTGAATTTACGGTTAATAGGGTGTGAGAAAGCGTATTTACATGAACGTCTGTTCTGGGAAGTTCAGCATTGGATCGAAACTGTCGTTGAGATTCATTGTTTGTATTTGGTTTGATATTTGGTCGAATTGGTCTATTTGTTGTGTTGGAGTATCCGTGGGGTACTCCGGATCTAAGCGAAAATCCTGAGGATTAGCAGTATAATCCTCCTGTAGTGTTTGAGAATTAGCAGTATAATTCTCGTACTGCTCATAATATTGAGAATTAGCCGTATAATTATCTGAAAAGTTTTGAGCGTTGCCTGAATCGTAATTTTCATAACTATCACTTACGTTTTGATAATCGGGTGAGTAGTCATTATATTGATTATAGTTACATTGATTATCATAATTGTCATAGGGTTCGTAATTCAAATGATGAGCTTTTTGCTGGTTAAAGCGATTAAAATTTGGGTTAGGTTGGATAGCTGATGGTCGCTGTTGCATAAAATTAGGGTTCGGCCTTATGGCTGAGGGTCTGTTTTGCTGTGATTGATTTGGCTGATTATTTTGAGGGAATGTCCTCTGACTAAATTGATTATTACTCGGTTGTGCGAAGTTTTGATGAGAAAAATTTTGTGAGTTTGGGTTTCCTTGGAAACTTGGTCTCTGGAAGTTTTGAGACTGTTGCCTTGTGCGGCATTCGCTTATTACATGTCCATTCCGTTTACAGAAGGAACAAAACTTTTGTTGCAAATTGGGACCTTGTGGTCGCTTTTGTTGAATTACTGGATTTTTGACTGGACTATTTTTTGGGAATTTTTGCTGTTCAAAATAAGAGAGTTGTAGCTCTCTACGAATTCTAATAATCGCGTTCATTATAGAAGGAGGGTTACTGGCACGTATTATTCTGCCTAGATTTGGTTCTAGACCCGTTAACAAATTATTTAATGTCATAGTTTCAATCAGGTTTGTTTGCGCGGTTCTTTGCTCCGAAGTTAAATTTTGTTTTTGCACTGCAGCGTGCATTTTCGCATTGTGCGTTTGTAAACGCGAAACAAATGTTAAGGCGGATTCACTAGGTAATTGGTGAATTCGTTGTAAGTCCTGAATTAGGGACGTTAAATCTCGGGAGTCTCCGAAGTGAGTTTCTAGTAGTGCCTTTATTTCTGGCCATGTGCTAGGGTTGCGTGAATTTATAAGTTCGGCGGCTCTGCCTTTTAATTTATTTTTGATGTGCATGGTTAATAGAATTTTTTGGTCATGAATTGCCATACTTTGTGCACAGGAGCACGAGTTTAGGAATGTCTGTAAATTTATGGCGTTGCCATCGAATTCTGGTATTAGTGAAAAAATTTCAGAGAGCTTGTAAGGCTCAATTTGTTGTGGTTGTTGTTGTTGTTGTTCGGCTGGTGCCGGTGGCACTGGTTGAACAGTCTCTGGTTGAGCTCTATCAGGCATTTTGCTTTTTTATTTAGAGATCTTTGAACTAAAATTGGTTACGTATCAGCAGTATGATACGGAAATTAAATTAAAATTAGCTTGTTTTGTTATGTCGTAAATGAATTGTGTATTAACTGTATAATACACAGTCGTTTCGTGAATACGAAAATAAATAACTTAAAATTAAAATTGTTGCGTTGTAGCTTGTATAGGATTTGTTTGATAACAGAATTGGCTTTGTTTGCCGAGTGTATTAGCGGTATAATACACGTAAATAATTGTGATAAATAATATTTGTAAAAATGAAAAGAAATAACGAGATGATTCTTAAAATGACTTACGTTAATTTCATCTCCATGAGTAGGTTCTTCGTCCGTCAAGGGATTGGGATCCGCCACCACCAGTGAGGAAGGTCTCCTTGTTCTTGCAGATATACACGCACTAGTTAGGCACCTTTTGCAGATGTTGTCCTTGTTCTTTTGCGCTTCACTACCAGTTAGGCTTCTTGTTCTGATGATGTTTACGGATCCTACCGACTGCGCCAATGTTAGATCACGGTTCACATGAGTGACTTTTTAAAAAGATTTATTTACTTAAATGGAGCCAACGTTGGCTCTTGGAGAAGGAATAATACAATAATTAGAAGTGTTTCATTCTAAGTGAGTTTAATAACTGATTCAACAAAGCGTGTTTAGTCATATTTATAACATACAGAACCTGAGTAAGCAAAATATATAACAAAGGAATTGCAGTTCTGCAGTCTGCACAAGTTATGAGAAACAAAGGTGTAATATGATATCTTGAAGATAAGCAATTAATAAGAGAAGCTGTTATCGTGAAATATGATATACCTGTGAAGGTTTATTATGGCTAAGTCGCAATAAGATAGCGTGTAATATTATATAACATGTATAATTCAATGTCGCAGAGGTTTTCTTCTTAGTTACAATATTTTGACAGAAGTTTTGTTATCACACATTATTTACCCTTGCTGTATGACATGTCTAACAGCAGGACTGTCTGTCACGGTTGACTGATAAGGACACGGCCTTGTCAAAGCTTTTTTCTATCAGCTCCTTGGTGACTTCAGCTCAACGTTTTGGAGGGCGTCTTCTTTACCGCAGAGGTCATAAAGACATTAGGAGAATATCCAAACAAGTAGAACTTCGTCTTATATGAGACACACATCACTTACTGATGCCGTCTTCGTTTAATTCTTCTTCTAATACTAGTTAGAAGGCAAGAAGAATAACACCACATTGTTTCCATCAATTGATCCTGTAATATACTGCCATTTTATTTTGATGCTTCTATAAGGATGCTGATGTCCTATACGCCACGATTTAGTTTAAGGAGTTTGATGTAGTTTCTTGACATCGATATCGATCTCACTTATTAAAATAATGCATCAAAAGATACTTAAGCTACCAGGGTTAAAAACACATCGAGTGACTCAGTCAAATAAAAACAGTTCAATATGGAGTGCCACAAGGTACTGCACTAGGACCAGTATTATTAAGCATGTATAATAAATAATCTACTTACAACTAGTACTTGTGAAGAAATTGTTTGCTTTGCTGACGACACGGCTGTCCTCTACACTGAATGTGTCAAAAACCAAGTTCCTGCCATTTGCTACGAATACGTTGTCTCTACCAACTTTAAGACCACTTAAAATAGAACTAGATAACTCATTGTTTGAAATACCCCCTACAAATGATATTACATATCTAGGACTTCATATAGATCCATATCTAAAATGGGAACTACACATACGAATATTTTTTGAAATATCTTTTTTATGCTAAAATTCCAATTGTCAACTCGTTAACTTAAAGACTATCAATTTTTATGAAACGTTGCATAGAACCTATTCTTCTTAAAATATCATTTTATTTTGCCTCCAATGTTTTTAATTATTAAATCTCGACTATCGCCTGATCAGCATCTACAAAGTGACGTCATGCAAAGCTCCGCCCCAACTTTGGTAATTTATTTAAGGGCTTAAACGTCCGAATAAAAACCTAAAAATTTGGAAATTGCCTTAAAATATGTTCTACTTTCGATTTCTAAAATAAAAAAAATGCTGCTTATTAATTATTTTTTATTTATTTGCTTTTATCAACAATATACAGAAAGTAGGTAATTTTGTAATAAATAAAAAAGTACGTAAGTTGTAGTTTGCTTAATACCTAAATAATATTCTCTAATTTAAGTTTTATATTTTTATATTTTATGTTTATGAATATATTTAGATGTATATAGTCCTTACAATTCATATATCTACACCTACGTCCCTAAAATTAATATAAAAAAAATTTAACAAATAGATGCTGGAGAGATGGTACAAGAAAACACAGACAAGATTTCTTTTGTGTCGTACCATCTTTGCTACTCACCATTTATTTACAACATTAGGATATTTAATTTTTCTGCATTATAGTATTATAATTTTTATTTATTTTACATAAATAACTTTTATATTTTTGTGTGTACTGTATTTTTTTGGTAAATAAATTATTATTATATTATTATTATTATTAAACACAGGATGTTTTTAATTTTTTTGGACCAGTAAACTTTAAGCTATGTATTTTACATCACAATCTGATATTTATTACAATAATTCCTTTATAAACACATATAGTATGCATAAACAAGTAAAACCGCCAGTGGTCATTCCTGAATTAGTTGCAAAGAGACAAATAACCCATTAGGGCTGATTAAATGCATATCCTTTGAATTCCATTTTGTGATATTCATAGAATAATATATGCAGAAATAAGAAGAGTTTGTTTCGGAAACATGTGGCTCAAAGTTTTTGGTCCATTTGTCTCTGGCAAAATGGTGAGCTTGCACTAGATATATACATTTTCTCAGTAAAATAGAACTGAAAAACTTACATATATATAAACAACCGTGTGACGGCTGTGATAAATATTTGCATCTCGATGGCAGTGTTTCCCATCATTTTATTGTTATTTATGGGAATCTCCTGCTGGTTTCGTTTTGCATCATGTGCAGTGCAAGAAATGTCAGCGTCGAAGAAAAATGCATTTATTCCTATTGAAAATAAAAATTAGGTGCCAAGATACAAAATAATGAGTTGTTTTCAAATCATAAATTAACTCTTTTAAGTTAAATATGTGTATCTTGGTAGCAAGTAATTATTTAATTGTCAACTTATTTTATAAACCAGCAAAAATTACAGTCGGACTTATAGACCACGCAAATTAGACATTTTAGAAAAAATAATTTATAAAGAAATAATATTTTAGATCCGTACTCTGGATAGAGTTAGAAATAGATACCCGAAAAGTTCCCCCTACCCACATTCAAAAGTGGAAAGTTCCATTTTTTGCAAAAAATCACCCCTTCTTTTAAACCGTTCGTTCGTCGGAAGAGAAAGAAGAAGTATAGGAAATAGAGAATTTACTAAGGACTTAACATTCACGGAAGAAACTGTATTACAAATACATTTGTTCAAGAAAACTATGCGTTAACATTTCAGTTATATGTGATTATGAGTTAGTTGCGTAATGAAGGAAAACATGACCACAAGCATCGCGTAGCTTTGCGTATAGAGGCCAAAACTAACAAGCGTTGGTGGATGTTAGGATGTCTTAACATGAATAAGGATATCATTTCTCTGGGGTTGGTGGGTTATTGAGCGAAAGCGATTTTGGAAAATTTATTATACCTTGAATATTGCCTATAATATAACCCTTATCATGAAAACTATTGATGTCTTATTCATTTGAACTTTTATTAAAAAACAGTAATAACTTTCAGCCGCTAAGGCCTCTCTATACTTATTGTATCAAATATGAAATGGAACGAATTTATTAGCAGCGCTTTTCACCTCTCATTGTTTACTGAACCCAAAAAAAAACATATTTATACGTTTAATTTTAACAACTTTTACTTCCTCTTCTTTGCATTTTCATGTTTCAGATGATGCATAGTGGCACGAATCGTAATTTTTTTTCGTTCAAAATTATCTAGAGAACTTGTTTCTCAATCGATTGGGATAATTTTTTTTAAATACTCGTTATTTAATTTCCAAAAAACGTAAGAGAGCCGATTTTTGAATTATGAGAGCCAAAATTATTGAGCGAATATATGGTATTTCAATTCCATTTAGTTCAGTCTGACTGTCTGTCGGTCTGGTGCATGTTGGCGCTATATCTACAAAACAATTTGACGGGGAAAAATAACATTTGGCAGGTAGTAAACACAGTTATTAAGTAAACCTGCTATGCCTTTAGTGAAAAATGTGCAGGGAGATCACTCGTTATCACTATTGCAAGAAAAAAAAATATGATACACTTTAAGTTAAAAAATACATATAAGGTATTCAACGGAAAAATAAATAATTAATAAATAGGGTGGGAAATTTTATGTAAATACCATTATAGGTTTTTTTATGATTAGGTAAATATTGTTTAGTTTGTTCAAATGTATAGATTCCTGTAATAAAAGTGTAATATAAGAGTGACCCAAAATTTCGCCCCTTTTGGGGACCCCATGAATTAGATTCAAAAGTGGTCTAAATATAACTTATGTATACTTTAAAGTAGGCAAAATTTCAAGTTCTCTTATATTACTGAAATATATTTCAATCATATGTAAGCCTCTTCACCACGTCACGGTACTAATCCAGGAAGATGTTTTTTTTTATTTTTTTCTTGTTTTCTTGTTTTGTTGTTTTGTTGTTTTTTTTCAATTTTTGTTTGACTTTGTATCTTTTTTTAGCCTTTTTTCATTTTTTTTTAAATCACAAATGAATTAATTTCTGAAGCGAATCTTAATAGCAAGTATATTTAAGTATGCGAATCTATTGCTATATTTTCAGTAGAAAAATACCTAAACATCTAATGAATGAAAGATTAGAAAAGAACGGGAAATTTTACGTTAAAAATGGTACTGCTTGTGTCTGTTGAGAATTTTAAGACAACGGAAGAGGTCACCGAGAATGCCGGATTCACCTTGGCGTGAATGAATCAAATAACGAATCTAACTCGTCATATCTCCAAAACAAAAACTTTGCTAAACTTGAAATTTCGCCTACTTTAAAGTATCACCATAAACTATCATTTAGACCACTTTTAAATAGGTGGGATCCCCAAAAGGAGCGAAAAATAGGTTTTTTGGTGTCACTCTTTTAAACTCTGGATGGCGAGAAATACTCATACAACAAGAATATGAAACACACTTTATTAGAGTCTTATACAATACTTATTCTACCACCAAGCATTCCAAGTATTTTAAATTAAACTGACTGGCTAGTTGGATATATCCAGTGCCATTTAAATATATACACAAACATTTTAAATTAAAAACGTATTAAAACTACGACTAATTTTTTTGTAGAAGAGTATGTAGATGACTATCCTCTTTTATAGCAAAACGGCAAAAATTAAAAACATTAACGTTTCTAAATGCTGTTTCCAAATTGCAAGATTACTAATTCTGTTTTGCCATTGACTTCGTTTGGTGTAAACATAAGTGCCATAACTATAAGTCTATTAAAAACTAAATAATTTAAAAAACGAGTTTTATTATTTTTTTGAACAAAACCAGAGTGAAAAAAATATCTGGTGTAGCACACGAATCGTATAATTTTAATACTTAAAATTATTTATATACAGTATATTTATGTGACTGGTAGTATAAAATGAATTTTTATTGTTTTTCTTAACTATTTATGTGTTTTTGCCTACAGTTTCAACGCTAAACAAAAATAATATTTCTTTCACTTCAATTGAAAGTAAATAGAGGCAAGTTATATATCATCGGAAAGATAATTAAATACGGATTCAAGACATTCCAGGGAAAATATTATTGATTGTTATAAAAACTATACTAAACAGTATATTTCTTCGCGTATTTATTGAACTTTTTATATAACTGTTTCATGTTCTATACGATACTCTCCACAGTTTTTTGTAAATAATTGATTTAATAATACCAACTTATTGTTGGTGAAACTTGTAAAGCAAAAAAAAAGAACTAAAATACTACCTATTTGCGTTTCGAACCCTTAGATTTCGCGTCTTTAGGTCTTTAACAGGTTTATTGATTATTTTTCATTTCTACAAAGCATAACTATCAGACCATCGTTTCTAACTTTCATAAGTAATATAATGTGTATAGTTGAAAATGAAATTTCCACGGTTGGATAATATGAAATGAAATGTGTATTGGTAAAATACAAAAATAAACAGTGATAGGAAATAGCATTTCACGATATTTTTATGCAGTTGCAAAATAAAAAATCGGCAGCTACTCTAAGCGGCTGAAACCTCCCCACACGGTGGATCCAAATAAGCTGTGTTTGGATATTACATCGGAAACCAGAGCACTGAGCAAACAGATAAATTACACGTGACTTTGGAGCAATTTATTTCATGGACAAATATCGAACGAACTGAAGTGGACTACAAGCAATCTGTTAAAACATTACCTTTCATGTTTGTTTATGTTTCATGTTAATCAATTGCCGGATATTATAAGGGTATTAACAGATAACGTTTCGAAGATTTTGTAGAACATTGAATAGCGAATAAAAATAATAATACAGAATTTAGCCCAAATGGTACTCTAACCTCAACAAGTCAATAACATTATGGACAGTTCAAGCAGACTACGCATGCGTCAAATTAAAATCTTCCTGCACGATCAAAAAGGTCTGAGCAAGTCGAGCTTCGTTCGAGTCTTTTATTTTGTAATATTCGAACGTTTCAGATTTAGCTCGGTTAGCTCGTTTTGTATTAAATGAACGATTGTGACGCGTCCCGTCAATCAGACGTAATATCCGAACACGGCTATAAACAATTATTACCTTTAAAAAAAAACAACTAAAATAGGTTAGCTTTTACCGTGTACCCGACGCCGTGAATTATAAATGTTTCCCTCATATAAATGATCTGCCGAGAAAACGATGGATAGTCTCTATTAAAATGGATGATCTAACATCCTCCATCGTTTTTACATCTCGATTTTCCAACATCAACTTCTTGAAATACACACTCTGCATAATTAAATAAAGTTTATTACTTGAAAACAATCAAAAACGCCTTGCCACAATCCACAAAAAAACACTATATTGTTAAAATTTCAAGATACTTGGCCAGGCCAACGAAAAAACACAAACTGTTTTGACAAACGTTTAACGACTGTCAACAAATGTTTGACCGTCACGCCAAGTTGGAAGTCACGTGATTTTGATTATTAAAAATAGACTGCTAATTGCAGGTTAGATTTCCAACCTACAAAAAGAGTCCTATTTTATTAGAACAAAGTATTTAACATTACACTGTACTAGATTTTAGTTGAAAGTATGGGAACCGGGCAGAAATTTTAATAATAGCCACGTAATATTCTTAAATCTTAAGAAATATATATTTTTCAGGTTAGCTGTGCCGTCACGTACCATGACCTATAAATCAACATTCACAAAGGTTACCAACCCAAATATTTTTGACAGATGGCAAAATACATTTTCCCCTAAAATTAACACCAATAATATTTTTTTGGATGCTGTCATATGTATGTGCACATATAACGAATTATTTTTAATTTTTTTAACGGAAACGAAATTGAAAGGGTGCAAGTGTAATATATCGTTGAAATCGGAATTTTCACTGCTTTTCAATGGTTCACTTATAAGTAATGTAGGTAATCATGAAATAAAGAACTTGTTGTGCCAAAATGGCACTAAATGTAATACGATCTCAACCAATACCATTTCAGATCTTCTGGAGCACTAAAGAAACCCTCATGCAAAGTTTCGTCCAAATCCGTTTAGCAGTTTCGCCCCTATTGTGTTCACATATATACACACACATACATACACACAGACATTTTTTAAGAACCACTTTTTTGGGTTCCTTGGACCTCAAAACGTAAAGATTTGATGTTATCTCAATTTTTGCTTTTGGACTAAATGTAGTAACCTCCCACAATTTTATTGTGGGGAGGTTAGAAAAAATGTTAAATTTAACAAAGAGATAACATGAAAATGATATAAAAAGGTTTCAAAATGCATATTCTTTATTTTCGCATTAATTTTTTAATCGTATACATAGGTCAATAGGTAGATCAAATTCTCTATTAGGCCGCAAGTAATAATTTTACAGCCAAAACACGTAATTATATACTCGATTATATAGTATGATTATATTCTATATTTCGTGATTATCCAGTGTCAACGATTGCCTAGTTTTCTAATCAATTAAATACCTACGTGTAGAAGTACGTTGCCGGCATTAAATAAAGTTGTTCTTCTATACAGGAAAGATAAAAAAGTTAAAAATTAATGCCAAATGAAAAATCTAACGCTTGGCTGACGCGTAATTTTAAAATTAACAAACGGAAAAGGGCTAAATTGAAACGGACAGTAACTGTTTCCTCTTTTTCATGGGTAACATTTTTATGTAAATTCAGCAACAGCCTAAGTGACCTAATTGTAATTCTGGTCCGTATTTTCTTGTTCGATAACAGCAGCATTACATTCGTTTTCCCAGTTCACGAATTTGCCGTTCTGTCTACCCTAAAGCTGTATTCCGTGTTTACTTTTTGTTGGAGATTTTTACGCCAATTACGTGTCATTTTATTTAAGTTAGCTCTCTGTTTCATTAAAGTTAATTAAATTTTCATGCAAATTGGTTAATCACTCGGAATATCTCTAATATTGTTATGACTACATTATATCCTTCAAAGTAGTAAAAAAAATCTTGTCGAATACGATAATTTTCACCTTTAATACACCTAGAGCATTGATAATATCGAGATAATTTTGTCATAGAGACTGCTGAAAGCGTGTTGCTTGGTAATGGCCCGAGGCTGTAGGCCGAGGACCATTACCTTTAAGCAACACGCTTGAAGCATTCTGTACGACAAAATTTTGAATATTTATCAATGTTCGAGGTGTATTCGGTAAGAAAATTTTTTACTCTCTATTCAATTCGTTTTTCTTGATAGAACAAAATCTTAAAAACATTTTCCACGTATACCTTTTACTCTTAATGCTGTTTTTGGGTGTATTTTCTAATACAATTTTGCAGTACAATCTTTGTACTGCAGTTGAATTAATTTTTTTCGCCGACAACATTCCACCTGCAATTTTATTGTTGATTCTTATGTATTACGACCTGCTGATTACGAAAAAGATATTTGTCCCAAAAATTCCTCGTGCGTCAAAAGTTATATGCACTTTTTGACGCGCTATCACGCATTTTCAACTTACCTGCTTAATATATCCTGTATTGGAAACCAGATGGCAATTTTAAAAATACTGGCTTCTTTGGAATAAAATTATTAAAAAATATAGGTCTGTCCGATGTGTATTTATCAATCCGCCATCTTGGAAAAAAATAAAAACACCAAAAATGGCCGATAGAAACAAAATTGAATATCTTTTCTATAAGAAGGAGTAATTTCACCACAATTGGCAAAAATAAAACTCATTTATGGTCATATATAATGCATCAATCCCGGGCATTGTACCCCACTTTCTTTCTTTTCGATTGTACGTCATTTTATATACTTTTAGGGGATAGAGTTCATTTTTTTTTAATTTTCAAAAAAGGGCGTTTTTTTATTTTCAAAAAAAGTGCATTGTACAAATTTCCAAAAATGTGTTTTCTGACCCTCCTCTCTTTCACCCAATTTTCATAAAATATATACTATAGAAAGTTTCGTGTAACTTCAAAAGTTTAATACAAAATCCATTAATTTGAAAAGAAAATTTATTAAGCACACGCATGGTAATAATAATAATATATGAATATATGATCAATAATCAGAACCAAGCAGTCAAGACTATGTTAGTATTATTATGCCGATGAACAGAATAGCACTAAGAATAACGAGCGAATTCGTCGTTTAGAAAAAAATGTTTGCGTAGATATTTCAAACGCGTTACGAAATCCTCGGTTAGTCAAAAAAAAAAAAATTCTAGCTAATAGTAAAAATAAGGATAGCTTTATAAAATTATTGCGCACAGTTAATAGATAATGATTTTAACGTTAAAATATGCAGAGAAGACGCCGATACTACAATCGCTAAAACTGCTATTGTTTTGAAAACCAAAGACAATCAAGTTATAATAGTAGGTGAAGACGTTGAATTTTTGGTTATAATGACTCAACTAGCATGGAATCGTCATAAAAGAATCTATTTTTACAAACCTTAATAACCTAGAGATTAATAAAATAATTGGCAAACATTATGATGAAAATAGAATCCACCTACGAAGAGGTAATAGAAAAACTTCAAAAATGATTAGGTTCTGAGAAAGATCCGTTACAATTCGGGTGGCTTAAAATTGAGAATGGCTTAATGCCTGATGTTATGAGTTAGTCCGGGGTCCAAGCACTCCAAAATCAAGATGACCTGTTCCGACATGACGTACAAATGTTGATATAAGTAATGAAGAGAGCATTACCTGGGGCACTAGAAAACACTTGTCGGATTAATTTTTGCTCTTGCGCAACTTCAGAAATCCCAAAAAAGATGGCGGATTGATAATTACAAAATTATGTTTTACAATGGTTATTCTCCGTTAAAACAAAAACTATGTAACCTACCGATCTGATTTTTGGTATGTATACTCAAAAGATATACGTGATTCTAACTAAGCTATTGGTATTTTTGAAAAGAATATTTTTTTTGGAAAAAATAATTGAAACCAAAAGGGTGATATTTACGTTCTAAAAATTTCGATATGTGGACAACTATGTTAAATTTATGAAATTCTTATATACAATTGCTTACCAAATATAGTCCATATATTGAAAAAGTTTTTTTTTAAAAAATCCTGTCGATAACGTATACAGTTTTTTATTTATGATTTTTTTATGAGGCGCGTAATTATGCAGCATTAAAATAAAAATAGTCTACATGATAATTGGTACAGTGTAACAGTAAAAAGCACTATATTATTCAATATAATTGCAAATTTGAATTACTTTATGTTAATAATACAACAAAATGAATGAAAGTAGTAGTCGGGCGTTGCCGATTGCGGCCACTCATTTAAAAAAATAATAATCGATACAAAGTGAATTGTGTGTTCGAGCAAAATGTTAATCAAATAGTTATTCGTAATTGGCCATGCCCGAGTACAACTTCTACTCGTTTTTATATTGTTTAAGAAATAAAACATTAGTGAGAAATATTATTTAGGTATTTAACATATTTAATAGAAAGCAGGAAAGGGAGATATTTTAAATAAAACATTAATGTTGTATATTATGTAATTTTTGTGTATAACTATTCTAACATTTTAGTCAGAATCACTATCATTATAAAATGATGCATGTTGCTTTTTCCCTTAAAACAATTTTCAGGAAAAGCAGCACACGAGTACGCAACTGAATACCACTCACAAGAACATTTTGTGTCGCACTTTATTTTAAAGTTGTACTTTTTAATTTAAGTTCAGATAAACTTTTTTTGTCGACATTATCGCTACCAGCTCCTGATTTCCAATTCTGCATCCAAAATTTTGTGCAAGAGGTAATTTGAATGACGGTTCACAACACTGTTTAAAAAAGAGTAATATTTGCAACATGTTGTTGAAAAGCGTCTTCCGTCAGTGGGAGGGAGCGTAAATCACTTTTATTAAATTATTTTACCTTTTAACAATTTTCAAACGTATACATATAATACATTTGTAAAGTTGATGTGTATGTACATTGAAAATATTTGCAAAAAACTAATGTGGGGGATGTAAGATGAGTAATGGAATACATTAAGACAGATTTTGGAATTTTTTTCTGTTTGTCTGCTTGTCTGTTTGAACGCGCATCACGCAGAAACTACTGAACCATCTAAGCTTGGAGTAACATTTAGTTCTTATTTCATCGAAATCGGCCTAAACTAAGCCAAGTTTTAGGAAAATCGGTCTAGTAGAACAGGAGATACAGCTTGATCTCTACAATAAGCGTATTTGCACGGCATAAACTTTTAAGATTAAACTTCTGTAATATTCCAGAAAATTTGTGAGTTTTCTGAAATATTCCAGAATGGTGATTCTACTTCAAACGTCGTTTATAAAGAAGCTTTTTAGTGAATTTCAAAATTCCACGCGAACGTAACCGCGGGCATAGCTGCTAGTAAATAATAAATATGAACCGCAAACAATAATCAATCGATTTAAACAATCAAACACAAATAGTTTTTATAATGTTAAAATGTTAAGACAAATATAACTTCACACTATATACATAAACATACCAGCTAATTCCACTGTAAACTGTTTTCATGCGCTTTATGAATTTTAGGAGAGCTGTCGCCTTTATTACATGCGCCGCATCATGCACCCATTTTAAAAATTCACAACTCGAATACTATATGCAATATCAACTTAGTTCTTGTCTTAAAAACATTTTCAATATATTGAGTATGTTTGTTAGCATAGTTTATATACAAAAAATTTAAAATTGAAGTACTTGCTCGTATGTTGAAATTCTTACTACAATATTTTATAGTTACAGATTTCATATTTTTTTCCCAAAAAACTAAACATATTTCAACAGTGCCATCGAGCCTCATCCAAGCGCTTATGTCTTTAGTGTATACTATAAAAAAATTAGATGGATAGCACTCATAGTTTCTTTTACAGGACGTGTTATGTATTAAAAAACATTTTTTTAGGAATTATCGTTTCGTCTCTTCTCTTATCATTTAAGAAGTTATGCAAGAGCTGATAAGAATCCGACAAGCCATTTCTGGTGTCCTATATAACCCTTTTTGCAAATCTGAAGTTGAAAAATGTACGTCATGTCGGAACAGGTTACTTGGAATTTAGAGCGATTTCGTACTGTTGGACCCCAGACTAAGTGAAAGTAATGCTTTTCCTAAAAATGTACTGATATTTTTTGTAAATGTAAGAAACGCTGTGAAAATAATCAGTGTAGCTGTAGCAAACTGAATAAATAATGTTCTATTACATGTGTCTATTGCAAAAGGAAATAATTGTGCCAATGCTTCTTCTACCTTTGATGAATCGGCTAGCGATAAGGAATGTGGTGAAATTATGACATATGACGGTAATGAAACTAATATAGTATATTCCATTTTGTTTTTGAAAATTGAGTAAAAAAAGGAGGGTCAAAGAAAATATATTTTTGAACATTTTAAAGATGCACTTTTTTGAAATTAAAAAAACGCACTTTTTTTGAAAATTAGAAAACATGAACTTATCCCCTAAAAGTATATAAATAACGTACAATCGAAAAGAAAAAAAAGTGGCGTACAATGCCTCCTTGATAATTGACGAAGAAATAAAAATTTTATTTTGTCCGCCATCTTTGACCGTTCTATTTGACATACGCTGTCCGGGATTGGTGCATTATATTTGACCATAAGTAAGTTTTATTTTTGCCAACTTTGGTGAAATTGTTTCTTCTTATAGAAAAGATATTCAATTTTGATTCTCTCGGCCATTTTTGGTGTTTATTTTTTTTTTCCAAGATGGCAGATTGACAACTACACATCTAACAGATCCCTATTTTTTTAAGAATTTTATTTTACAGAAGCCAGTATTTTTTGCTATCCGATTACTAGTACAAGATATATTAAGCAGGTAAGTTGAAAATGCGTGAAAGCGCGTCAAAAAGTACATATAATTTTTGACGCACAAAAAATTTTTGAGAACAAATATTTTGTTCGTAATCAGGAGATCATAATACATAAGAATCAACAATAAAATTTTAGGTGGAATGTTGTCGCCGAAAAAAAATTAAATTAAATAAATTCGACTGTACTATTGTGACATTATTCTAAATTGATTTTGTAAGATGATAATTAATAAAACGCTAATTACACCCAAACATACTTTAATTAATTAGTGAAATGAACACAAGAAAAACATAGGTGAAAATTTGGAAAGAATCTCAAGCACGTATATCATTGTCCCGCGCGTCATACTTCTTCTTCTGCTTTACTGCCCTTGACGGCTGATTGGTAACGTTCACACTGGGCAAGCGTTAAGCCTACTTCACAACGGGAAATTAAATAAGGTGTCGCTACAATTTTCAATTTGACATTGTGTTGAATTTCAATCTGACATTTGAACATATCCTTTGTGCCTTGGCTGATAACACCACATGTATGCGTGTTTTCGCTGTAATCTTTTACTGATTGGATGAATTTTGACACGACATGAAATGCAAAATTTTGATTGGTTAATACATTTTTAGTAAAAAATCATCAGCTATAATATCCCTAGGACATTGATAATGTACTAGATAATTTTATGACAATCGAAAGTACGTTGCTTGGTAATTACCAACGTTGAGATTGTCATAAAATTATGAGGCATTTGTCAATGTCAGAGGGATATTCGGCAGAAAATTTTTTGAAAAAATTAAATCAAAAAGTCGCAACACAACAAAACAATTATTTATTTATAGATTGAATATTGGCATTGCCAAAACGTGACATTTTGAAATTTATTTGGCAGTTATTATGAAGTTGTCAAAGCTAAATAATTTTATTGTCATAGTGATTGAAAATTTCCTTGGATGGTGTTATCAGTATAATGTTCTTCTGATTGGTTGTTTTCGCACACGTGATTAGAAATGGGCGAATTTAACAGGATTTCTATTTTATCAAAAAATTTTCAGCTAAATATTGCAGGTTTTATTGCAAAAATCAGAGGCAACATAGAATATGCTGTGTTTATTTAGCATCATAGCACACAAAGAATTTTTAGTAGGGAAGTCAATTTACTATATAGAATTTTCATTGGACTGAGCTGGATTATAACGACAAGTTTAAACATATTCAATAAGGTCTTCTGAGTTGAAAAAGCCTGCTGTCGCGCTCTTATTGAGTGGAGTACGCAGTTATGGCGTCATCGGGATGACCGGTGCCGCTATCTATTAATATTCGAATGACTTTATATCGATTTACTCGTATGAGGTACCATGTAGTTTGTCCCACTTTTCACGGTAACATCTTGGTAGCTTAGTTTTTAGTCATCCAATTTCAACCAAATTTAGATGGGTATCAATTCAATTTCAATTCAAAACAGATTTATTAAATGTTTAACATACAAATATGCACCCGAGTCGGATCCCGGTTCAGAGCCGACCGCACAGCCACGTCGCGCAGGGTCGTGGTGAATGTACGGTCGGGTGAAGCGGGTTCGACTCAGGTTGGAACAACAGGTGGAATGTGGAGTTAGGACTCCTGTCCAGGGGAAGGGACTTAAACCTAACAATTTTATTACTACAACTAGAACAGTTTTAAAAACACTTAAAGACTAAGGAAATGAGTTTTTGTTAGCACGCGCGCACTGTCGCACACGCGCATTGTTTTAGGAGATCTGATTGCTGATACGGGAAAAGCTCAACGAAAAAACCCGTTCGAGCCAATGGCAACATTCTTCCGATGGTCTGCCTGCCTTCGGAAAGGTAGGGTGAAGGGAAAGTTATGGTTGAAAAAGTTTTGATTTACAAGAAGTTATTGGTCAAGAGGGGATTTTGAAAAGAGCAAAAGAACAAAAATTAACAAAAATTAGACTAATAGAGAGAATAGAGAAGGGGTTTGAGAGTAAAAGGTGGTGAAGGTAAAAAGGTGGTGAAATGGAAATTTGGGTATAGGAAAGATTTGGCTAGGGAGGTTGCCGAAAGATAGGTAACGCCTGGTATGGTAATGGGTGTTTTATGTTGAAAAGTATGGCATTATGCTGTCTGATTCGTGTAATGTCTTGGGTTAGCGGACTATCGCCCAATTTGAATTGATAGAATTTTTGCGATGTATTTTGGACGAAGTCCGCTAGTGGGGTTATGTCGTGGCAACGTGCATAGAGGTCTCTGAGGGAGGTGTATCTATCAGAGGCTGAAATGAGGCGCATAAATTTGTGTTCTAGTACTTTTAGTTTTCGCATTGTCGTGGCCGGGATGCTGCACCACACCGGCGCCGCGTATGTGATAGCCGGCCTGATCACCATCGTATACAGCAATTTCTTATTGGTCCTGTTTAGTCCGCTACCCCGCGCCAGGAGCGGATACAGACTCCTGGACATGGAGTAGACATTTCGTATCGTCTCGTTTACGTGCGTATTGAACGTCAGTCTCCTGTCCAAGTTCACCCCCAAATACTTCACGCACCGCTTTATTGGAATTTGGCGCCCCCCTATCGAAAGTGGTGTAAGAATACGATTTTCGGTGAAGCGGCGCGTAAAGAGAATTGATTCCGACTTCTCGGCGTTGATCCGAATCTTCCACTTGTCGTAATACGCCGTATCAAAGACCTTTATTGTACCTTTTTTGAGTAATATAAATCTTCTTTCAGTCATTGGCGTACATTATTAAGAGAAAAGGTCAATTTTTAGAGAAGTCATATTAGGCATTTTTTAATTGAAAAACTAATACAATAATATTGATCAGCATGCTTTATCTAAAATTTGACGACATTTTGATTTATAGCTTTCGAATTTTTCAAATTTTAAATAATTAATAACGAATTGTATTTCAAAAACCGTAATTTTTCATTTTCTATTTAAATCCACTTTTTCTGCCACTCAGAAATATTAAATAATTAATCATTATCCCTCATTTTCTATTAAGAATAACTTTTACTACCACCCACTGTCCTCCTCCTCGATTCTTTCAAATTCGCCAATTCTTAATGCACGAATAATTTACGGGGCCGCTGGCTCTGGTTCAAAATTTTTGGTAATTTTTCAATGAAAATTTTTGGCCTATGAAATTTGAAAGTATCGATGACACTGGGTAGTAGAAAGTGATTTTAAATGGAAAATTAAAAATGATTTTTTTTTTTCGAAAAACAATTCGTTTCCAAGTAATTATTTATTATTTTAAAAATATAATTTTAATGGAGCCGTATTTCGAAAACCATAAATCAAAATGTCGTTAATTTTTGGATATAGAGGTTCTAAGACATGCTGATCAATAATATTACATTCGTTTTTCAGTGAAAAATGCTTAATATGAAATAAGCTTTCTTTTACTCAAAAAAATATAGTAGAGGTCATTGGTTCATTAAATACCAGCAAAATTGTTCAGAAATTCAATTGCATAGATATTATAAATATTGAAATATTTTCAAAATTGTTATATTTTCTCTAGTACATGTTTATTCTTTTTTCATATAATAAACGCAATAACAGCTTTATGGAGATGTATTAGAAACATTTTGGAGTAGTTCTCAGTTTACTAAAAAAATGTATTTCAGTCACTTAAAGGACTACGATTAGACTATATATGTAGAAATACAATTTGAGAGCTGTTTATGCCATTTGGTAGTGTGTGATGGTGACATACAAAAGTTTAGTAGAAGCTCTCCAAAATTGTTTTGTGACTAGATAACTCCAAGTTTGAAATACTGGCTGCAAACGAAAGAACATATCCTGGACTACATATAGATCCATATCTAATATGGGAACTACACATAAACCATATCGAAAAAACGATTCGCTGTTTATTATCTTTTAAATAAGGCTTATGGATACAAAAAGTTTAATGACGGTATGTTACTTACGCCTTAGTGGAAAGCCAACTTAGATATGGAATAATAGATGAACGCACAGTCGCATGGACGAATAGATAGACAGATATACAGACAGACGAACATTCTGAGACTTGTTCAGAATTCGTTCACGAACACAATATTATGAATTTTATTTTCTATCCGAGTAGTTAAATGTATACTCTTATTGATTTTCAAATTTGAAAAGCGTATAAGAGCCCAGTCGATGAAGGTATTTACCTACAAAAACTTGCAAAATGAATATATTTTTTTAATGAGTTCGTGAAAGTGTATAGAATAATATCCTGAAAAGTTTACATTTTGCTCGGATGCAGAACATAAAAAAAAAAAGGTGAAACAAATTTTTTTTCAAATTTTTTAAATTAAGTCAAACTAGGAAAAAATAAATACAGATGGATGAACAAAAAATGTCCTAGCAAAATTTATCACTAAAGCCACGGTTTCCCGAAAAAAAAAAAATAGTCAAAAGTAACGTTATAACTCGGAGCGAGCGAGATCCATGCGTGTGCGCGTTTGAATACGCATGACTGTAACATCGACGCACTGCGATACATGTTACTAAATCAGAATTTGTTCAATCTATACCCAAGCAGCATTCAAAGTGATGGGAACTGGCATCTGAGGCATCGGAACTTTAATACAGTAGGAATGACATAACTGTTACTAAATTTGCGGCTTTAAGGTAATATTAACTTTGTGGTATACCTTTGTAGTAACAATTATGTAGATTCTACTGATTTCAGGCATTGTATAGTTATAGCACTTTCAAGTAACTGCTGCAGAATCTGCAACGTCGCAGATACTACTCTGCATTACTTTGAAGCATCCTCAACCGCAAAGTGAAAATTTTTAGCAATGCGGACCGCACAGCGTTACCAAAAGACCACTTCAAAGTAACGATAACTTCGAGTGTTCAATTTTAAGTCCCTGATACGTTGTTGGGAAATTTTCTGGAACTTCAAAGTTGTCTAACTTATTAGTGACGTCTTGAGTAAAAATGAGGTTATTTCTACGAACATAGGGGCTTTGAAGTTATTTTTACTACTCCCCACTAATTGAGAATGATTACAAAGTTACATATACCTTAAAAACCCACTATAAAGTAATATTAACTTTTGAGACAATTTATATCATTATTGGCATTGAATAAAATGGCGGCATCTGAAATGCTCAGTAAAAGAGAAATAAAGTTTATCGGCACTCATTCACGTTTTATAGAAAACTGAAGAAACAGTTAAACAGTAGTAGAAATAGTGATTCTTCAGAATATGATGCAAATATGAAAGATTATTTCACTACAGCAAAACCATCATCTTTGATAACAAGTGCAAAAGTGTTCCCATCAATACAAGGAGAAAAGTAATCGAAAACTATAACAGTTGTAGTGATATTAATAATGCTGTGTACTGCTCGAAAGTTACAACTTGTCTTTAAAGCACAGATTGACCTATAGTCCAGTTAGTGACCCACTGAGCATATTAAATGAATTTGCCGATTAAAAACAAATTTAATAAATATTGTGTCGATGGAGAACGGACAATATCGGTATAACGGCATAAGACATTGTTTGTGTACAATAAATTGAATTGAACGAAATTAAATGTATACTGATCACTAAAATATGAAAACTCTTATGTATTTTTTCCATTATTACATACATTACGTTAATAAATATATGTATCCAACACTTTCATATAAAGTGATCTTTATTGATGAGATTTTGAAGGTATAAAGTGGCCCATAAGTCACTAGTAAGATAAAGTAGTGAGCTAAAGTGATTTAGTCACTAAAGAGTAATTTTAATACTAACATTTATATTGTCATCATATTCGATTTTCCACAAATAAAACTGCTCTTCTGTACCCAATTTTTCTCTATGCTAGTAACGACGTCTGTATCGCCTTACTCGTTACGCTGCTCTCCCTGTATTTTTTTAGCAATAACAATCTTGACTGAATCTTCCAAATAACCCTCCGCCCGTGAAGTTTAAGGGTGGTCATGTCACCCAGCATTGGCCTAAAGAGTTGCTGAGGAAAGGCGCATGCTATGGCCAGTATACAAATCTGCATCTGGCAATTGCAAATAATCAGCTACAATTCTTGGAATATTTGAGAGCTTATTTAATCCAACCATTGGACAGTGCACTTTCCCCTTTGAAAATTTACGAAAAATCTTTTGTGAGACACATTTTGCGGTCTTAAAGACACATATTTCCTAATCAAATCAAGTGGGTTTACCGAAAATCCTTCATTTAAAACTGTGAAACTTCTTGATTTATTCGTCTTTGTATCTGGTATGGATATTGGACCAATATTGGATATTGGTCCATTAGAATAGATTTATAGGAAGGATGCTAGTAGAAAAAATATGTCAAGGGCCAGAAAATAATAGTAAATTATTTTTAAAATAAATTTAAAGAAAATTCAATTCTAGTTTGGTAAAAATATATTTTATATAAAATTAATTCATTATTAATCTAAATTTAAATTAAAGCATTACAAAATTAAACAATATAAATTTAAACAACAAAATGCTGCACTTGCTATTTATTTGGAAGAGTACAAAGTCATATTTTAATTTCGTAATTGAGGTCAAGTAGTTTTTTAGCAATACTGCAAAGACTGCAGTATTGCAATTTTGGTGATTCCACAGTTGGGTTTTTGGTTTTGGTACGAACTGGTGGTGGCTTGGTGCGTGGCCCAACTCCCCCTTGGGGGTGAGCCCCAGGGGGTATTTAATGTAAGTACTAATTATTCTATTTTGTTGTGTTGTTTCTTTGTTAATAAACCGGTAACTTGTTTTCTACCACCGTATAATTGTCAATAACACGAAAAAATAAATTATTTAATTAAAACCTCCAAATATAATCACAAAATTCAACAAGATGTATGAAAATTTAACCAGTATTCATTTAAAACTTTTTTAAATAAAAAATTCGTCAAATTTAATCATGAAAACCAACACGTAACATAAAAAAACTTAGGCAAGTAAAATATGATTTCACACTTAAAAAAAATACATTTTACATTAAAGAAATTTAAAAAATGGGAGGGTTGTGAAGAACCACCCCTAGGAACGAGGCTAGGCACCTCCACCACGTGTCACGGGGTTGGTTAATAAAATTACCCCGACACGTTATGCCCGGCGCCTCCACCACGTGTCACGGCCCTCGGGCCGCTGTGACGGGGTTCCCTTAAAATACTTGCTTGCTCGCAAGAGGATTTGAATTTAATGAATTAAATGAATACTTGTAAATAAAACATTGTGGTAGAAAACAAGTTACCGGTTTATTAACAAAGAAACAACACAACAAAACAGAATAATTAGTACTTACATTAAATACCCCCTGGGGCTCACCCCCAAGGGGGAGTTGGGCCACGCACCAAGCCACCACCAGTTCGTACCAAAACCAAAAACCCAACTGTGGAATCACCAAAATTGCAATACTGCAGTCTTTGCAGTATTGCTAAAAAACTACTTGACCTCAATTACGAAATTAAAATATGACTTTGTACTCTTCCAAATAAATAGCAAGTGCAGCATTTTGTTGTTTAAATTTATATTGTTTAATTTTGTAATGCTTTAATTTAAATTTAGATTAATAATGAATTAATTTTATATAAAATATATTTTTACCAAACTAGAATTGAATTTTCTTTAAATTTATTTTAAAAATAATTTACTATTATTTTCTGGCCCTTGACAATATTGCAGATATTGTTCTTTATCTTTTATATCTTCAACGGCAGGCACCGCAAACTCCCAATATCAATGCAACCTAAAAAACCCAAACAATTAAATACATGAAAGGAAGAACATCACAATAAACACCTACCTTTGACATAAGATGCTCATCGTCAGGGGCATCCGTCAAATATTTTTCGATATGTGCTGTTTCCAAATAATATCTTTCTAATAATATCAGATAATAAAAAGTACTTGTAAAAGTATAATAATTGTTATTTTTAATCCACATCACACACAGTGACACTTTAACAGTTATTACCGCGTTGCCAATTCAAAAACAAAAATTACCTATATCGATTCTGCCAATTCTACCAACATGAAAATAAGTTGGTAACAATAGTTACTAATATCTTATAGCGTCATTGATCCCATTTGTTACATCTAGGTAAATATGACTACACAGTGAAATTGTTGTAGTTCCCGTCACCACTTTTAAAGTAGCAACAACTATAACGTTGGTGGCATCTGCTACTTTACAGTAAATGCAACTTGTAGGGAAATAAGTTTGGTTTTTGCGACCTCTAATATGTGACAAATATCTTGTTGACATATATACCACTACAAAGTGACTGCAATTAAAATCGCCATTTTTCTGTTGTTGAATGAAAACGCCATATTGACACATAAAAAAAAAATTATGATGGTCATTTGCAAATATGTTTTATAAAAAGATTATTACTTTATAATATATAAAATAAAAAAAAGGTTTTCCATAAAAAATTTTGCAGTTTTGCTTCTAAACATAATTTTTGCTATTTTTTTTTCCGAAAAATCAATTTTCTAGAGAGGGCGTCTGTTTTATCGAAGTATCATGATAACATTTTACAGAAAACAAGTGGTGGTTTTAATATCCACACCAAGGGTAAACGCAAAACTTAATGATTTATAATATATGCTTATGCATGCTATATTATATAATCACCTTAACTTGGACCTTGGACATTCATGTGCTCAAAGTCAATAAGTCATTCATTTGCTATTCGAATAACAGAGAGCCAAATATATAGTTTGCGCTCTCATTCCTGTCAGCTGGGCTGTTCCAAAAATTAGTCATTTCTACTACTTGGTTACATCCCGTTTACCTAGTCTTCAACACGGTAACGGTAGAAGTACCCGAATAGTAATTTGCTACGTAATTGTTATTCCCCATTTTGGTGAATACTTGGTAGAAAGATGGTTCCCATTACATAACAGTCCTTAGTTGCGGAAACATTTAAAGTTCCCCTAATGGTAACTATTACGTAGAAACTACTAAAATTGCTGCTTGGGTGTAAGTGTTGGTTCATTTAAAAGATGGAAATTGCTGATGCTTTTTTGCTTTAAACAATACAAGCAAAGGATGGATGGGAAAAACATACTTATATATATTATCACGTCCGAACTCAATCGTCGCAATAAAAAATATAGAAAAAAATAAAATCCCTTCAAAAAATTCTTTCTTCATTAAGAACTGTTAACAAGTATGGTTTATTAAGTTGCAGTAACGTTGATTTATAAAAAAGTACATCTCAAAATCATTTCAATTTCCTTGCTTGATGATTTTCTTGATAAATATATATATTGGAGGCTGTAACTTGCCGAGAACTTAACACATTAACACTTAACACAACATATTAATATTTCGGAAAAAATTTATACTTTCCGAATATTCAAACACAAATTCGTTTACTTGTATGCCTTTATTCGAAAATATGATCAATCAGATATAAAAAGAAATTGCGATTTTCACGATCTGATCCTTATAACTATGAAAATATCTTTGGTTGTTTTCAATATAAATTCTGGAACTTTTCCAATACATTAACAAATGTATAAGGAATCCATTGGATAGAGCTGAAATGTAGATAGGTGTACTTGTAATAAATACAATACAGTAAAGGCACGTAAAAATTCATGCGAGCGATTCAGCGGCTATGTGTGGTGTCTGTATGCGTCCATAATTATATATTTTCCCTCCGTACTCGCTGTTTATCCTCCTATCTTCTGAGAAAAATGTTAAAAATATGTAATCAGAAAGAGAAAAAGCTTTATTTTACTCGTTAGAACTGCTAAGAATTGTATGCATTTAACCGTGCGCTTGGCCGCGCAGACTGACAAAGTTACTTCACTTTTTTTTCCAGGAATACCGTGGCTTAAGCGATAAATTTTATCAGAACATTTTTGGTTCAGAAACACGTGGTCTATCCATATGTATTTTTTTCCTACCCTAACTTTTGAAAAAATGGATGAAAAAAATTTTTTTTTCACTTTTTTTTTATATTATGCATCCAAGCGGAATGTAAACTTTTAGGATATTATTCTATATACTTTCACGAACTCATTAAAAAAAAATTATTCATTTTGCAAGTTTTTGTAGGTTTCACTATAAAATGTTCTCTGCCGTCTGGGCTATAATAGGGAATTAATTTCAGAAAGTTTAGAACTCAAACTATATAAAAAGGAAAAATTATGGTTTGCTTAACAAATTTTTTGGTTGTTATGGAATAATTATACTATACAGCACTACAATCGAAAATAGCCAGCCTAATTTGGTCCTTTTTGCATTGTGATTGAATTAGTGCGTAAATAAAATAATCCACAAAGCTTCCCTATCTTTTACGGTATAAATCAACAGATTTATAAAATAATACAAAGCACTTCAATATGTCAAAACTTTCCTGAATAATAGGGAACACGCTTGGGAATCTTCCCTTTGAAAACTGTCTATAGCAAATTATTGGATTAATGAAGAGAATATCAGATATAATGCGAAGCACCCTCAAAGAATATCTTGTATAAGTAACGAGAGAACTCTTAACTTCTTAAGCTGCACTCGTTTCATATTTTTTATGCTCCCTCCCCGCTAAAAATAGATTTCCGAATTTCATGTTTTTTTTAATACGTGTACCCTCTTAAATATTCTAAAAAGTTTAGTATCGGCATGTCGTTTAAAGGAAGCCGTATAAGCGCTTAATCTTCTTATCAAAGCAGAGTACAAAAAATTCGGTCGACCCGCATGATTTAAAAGGGGCCTCGTTACAAAGTTGACAGGGTTATAAATGTAATTATTAGGTGATGGGAGAGAGCCACAACCGGTTTCGTAGTGAGTGGGTTTACTAGCTTTATGCTGAAAGATATTACCATAACTACATTATGAGTATATCTGCATGCTAGATAATTAGGTTTTATTTGCCCCCAATTTTAAAAGTATTTTTTTATTCGTTTATAAGCTGCTGCCTGCGACTTTAAGATTTTAAACGAATTAATAAATCAACGTTGCGTATACTCTTTTTTTACAGTATGTATAATGTCCTGAAATGATAAAAACAATAAAAATAAATTCATTAAGATCACACTCAACGCAGGTTTCGCCAACCAAACCGACATCATCAGGATAAACTTTAATTTTATTTCAATTGTTTAATTGACAACTGAATTTTGTTACAATTTAAGGAATCATGATTGTTTAATCAGTAAACTATATCGTTTTTACTTTTTAATTAACTCTAAGTTCTTGGTTTATATTACATGATTACTTTTAGAGGCATTCTGAGCAACACTAGACTTATGATTTCTTCCGTATTTGAGGTGGGTCATACGATTTCCAAATCTAGTTACAGTTGTGATGGGTTTAATTTGTTCAATATTAAAATATAATCCTTAGGGTCAATTTCTAAATTCGATAAGGAGAATTTAATTTTAATTTTTGTTTCCTTTACTCACTTATCGAGGCAAAGTACTGCAATCGTGAAAAAGTCACTCTCCCAGATTTTTTCGGGTTTTCACGTTTCAGACTATGTAAATTGCGAAAATAAAGTCTGTCAGTGTGACCGTCGGTCTGGTGCTTGTCTGTCTGACATCATTATCACAGTACTAGTATAGCATGCATATTGCTGCTTTATAAATTAAACCACAATTCAGCTCAAACATGAAAAGACCGCCCAGATTTCAATTATTATTTCTTAATTTTCTATATATACATACATGACTTTATGCAACCAGAGTCACACTTAAGTGTACTTAAGTAGCCTATGTTCTACCTTAGCATTAGGAACGTAGAAAGAGAAATGCGCAAATCGGAAAATATCATGCGTATAGACGAGCAGAATGAAATTCTCCGTTACAAGAAGTACTTCGTTAACTGCTGTTCTAATTTTTGTGCGTTAAACTACTTGTGTCCAGAGAAATATGGTCATTTTTACCATGGCTACAACGAGCCTAACGTGCTACCTTATTTATGGAATAGCGATGGGTCACCACTAATCGGATTCGGTAAGAATAAAATTTATTGCTTACAATGATAACGTTTCTAATGTGGATCTTTCATTATATTATAGTTGTATTACCACCGACGTCAACATCTTAGTAGTTGATAGTTCCTCTTCGTAAACTATGAAGCAGGCCTTTTAAATTATTCATCACCGGTTTAATCCGTAAGTAATTTGTAAAGAAATGATTTTCTTCTCATTTCTTTTCAGGGTTTTCTAGATGCGGTTTCTAGATACGGATTCTAGATACGTTTTTTTAATTTCACATTTTAAGTTTGGATTGTAAACTTTCGTATTAACCTCTCAACTACGTATTTGGAGACGGGATGTACATATTAGGATAGAACTACTTTTTGTTGGAGGCCATAGACGGTAATATGATAGAATAAACGTAAATTGTCCCCATGGAAGTTCTGGAAGTGGCGAATACAGTACCAGGAACTCCTAAGCTTGATATTGGTCACATCTAGAACTCGGCGATTGCATCAACTGGGTTGAACTTCACCATCTTCATCCCTCACTTGGATTCACCATATAAATCCATTGAGAAATCCAGCTAAGTGTCACAAATATTTTTATCTTATCGTTCATATAAATATTTTTAGGCATTAATTTTTTGGCGTTATATCAATATCAAATTGCAAAATATTTTTTTATTCTTAAGAAATTATTCCAATCTTCGATATTTATCTTTAATATGTCTTTGACAAACAATTCGTAACTTTCAATTATCATTTGTGTATATATTATTTGCGTAATGTACAATTGAAAATAAATATATGAAACGACCTGTAAAGATTTTGTGATCACAATTTCTACGAAACGTTTACATTTACATATTTAATTTTATTAATTTTAAAACACGATACTGTCGGTTTCATGTTTAAGGCAGTATTTTAAATATTTACTAAGTAACATATTATCGTCCATTCGTCTTCCCCTATGTACATAAATCTATTTAATTTTAAGGCTTCAGTTTAGTCGTTTTCTAACAAAAACACACCCAGTTTTATTGGTTTATAATAAAATCAATTTTATATTTAATTTGTCCACTTATTTCAGGCATTTTGATACCAACTATACAAACTATTCATGCAATGCCTTCCAAACTAAATAATTAACCTTTCATATAAAAAAGGTGATATATTTTAGGAATATTTGCAGGTATTAATCTAAGTTTGATTTTTACTAAATTTAATTTATTGGTTTACACCTTTTCATAGTCAACAATTTGTAATTTCAACATAATTTGATTAGTTTATCTTTCTTATAATCAAACTCTACTCTTAGTGTAAATTTCGAATATAGAAAGATTAGCGCCTAGCTCTCTTTTGGAAAATTGTCAACCTTATTTAAGTCAAATCATTAAAAAACATGTGTCATTTTTTTAACAACAATCTACCAAGCACGTAAAGCCATTTGAATAGTGTTTTCTTACCCATGACTCATCTACCGAGTCTCTGAGCTGCTGGTGTAGGAATTTTGTTCCCTCTAAATTAAATAAAGTTCAGTCTATAATCTCGAACAAATAAAAAAAACCGCTGCCCAAGTAATCACTACTTCCACATCCGATTTTTTATCTGTCACTCACAACGAAAAAATTTTGTATGTGGAAATAATTGTTTATGGAACTTTAATAACATAATATTTGAAATCCTCTACCACCCAAAAAACCCATAAAACGATACCCCCACATCGGTAGCAGGGTGGGAGTGGATGAAGTAAACAAACATTTTGAGGTTTCTGGTTCTTGTACACACCCTAAATCACAATTTTTTTTCATCCCCTTTAATAATGAGGTGGGGGTGGTAATGCCAAAATTTTTTTTGAGACCTCAGCTTCTCTTGTATATACTAAATACCAATTTTATGGACTTTTACCTGCTTGATTTACCTATTTTCCCCAAATTTACCCCAATTTACCCCCCAACTCTTTGGCGGAACAAGATGAAAATATAATCTAGTTCTAGATCTCGTTAAAGTACATGTGTGTACCAAATTTCAAGTCAATATCTCAAGCGGTTCCAAAGTAAACGTGCGCAAAAAAAAAGGTACAGACAGACCGACAGACAGAATTTTTTTTTCGCTCAAACTTAAAATCTCGACGTTTCGTGACATTCTAAGTCCATTTGAACAATAAAAATTTTTAAAAATTTTTTTGTCGTTACTACACTTCCACTGGATGTGGAAGTAAAATAAGTAATTTATTAAACAGCGAGGGTACAATGTTACACTATCCAAAAGTCTAATCTTTGATCGTGTTATCGTTATTGGAGAAGTTGTGGGCCTCCTGGTCCTCCTCAATGGTTTGGGCTCAGCTGCAACGAACGTTTATCTCCAAAAAAGTGGCAAACGTGAAGCTAAGTGTGTCCGTTTCTCAAATTTATCTTACACACACGGAGCCACAACTAGCAAGGAACTGTTCTTTATCTACATGCTTTCAGCGGGTGCGACACCACCTCTGCTCCTTTCTGGCAGGAAAAAACAAAGTTGGCCGGTGTCCTCCAGAAATCTCCCCACCTGATGGAACTGGCTGCAGTTTTCCTTCCAGAAGCTAGGGAGAAATGCTTCGTGGCTATTTACGGCGGTAATATAAAGAGGGACACTTCGAGTAGTCTCCACTACTAGCTTTTCATAAAGGTGGCAGCCAACACAAAGGTTAACCTTGCTTGTTTGCTCTCAACGAAAGACGCAGCAAGCCCGACATTTTTATAGAACATTTATAGACATTTTTTTATAGAAGTTCAGAAGTGGTTGAGGACTAATAAAAACCCTATAGATTTGGGGTGGAACATCGACGATCAGAATCAGAATCAGAATTTACTACACTTAATATCCTTGTTCATGCGGAGACGGATTGGAGAATGTAGCTGCCGCAAAGCCGGATTAAAATGATCGGCACTATGTAAATCTTGCTGTGGCAAATCATGCCAGAACGTTTCATCTGTTCAACTTGAGGATTCCGACGACGACGACGACGAAGACGACTACGACGATGACGACCCCGCTCCTATCTTTGTCGAAGAAGTTGAGGAGCTCTCTCTACCTTCTCAGAGAGCCACCAAGGATTTCCCAAACCAAGGCCGTCGAGACAAATGAAATAAAATGTAGATTACTTTTTTTGTGAATATTAATTAACGCAATTACATCCTTTTATAATAAAAAATAAAAACCAGTTACTATGTGAACTGTGTACATCGATTTTTTTCAAAATCCATTTTATCCGAAATTTTGGATTTATGCCATTTTCGAGGTAACTATTGGTCCTAGGGGCATCCTTCTGAGCTCAAATTAAAGCTAAATAGAATTACTACAAATTCATTACCTATGACTTTCCTCGTGGAATGAGTACTTTTCCCGATATTTGCCAAGGTACATGACCAATAAGAAGTTTTCTCACTTTTTGGAGTCAATTACCAATATTTGAAGGACTGTATCTCTGAAAGTTCTCGATGTACGTAACTCGGTTGGTGGTCCTAAATTGTAGCAAATTTAATCTATTTAAAAAAAAGTAATAATAATATTGTCTGTAGGACGCACACTTTAGGAGTTATTGAGCAAAAACCGAAACAAATGCAAAAATTGGGTTTTTGAGCATTGCGCAGCTCGCACAAATCTCTCGAAGCTGTAAACTTTTTTCTTACTATTGGTATATGTCCTAATATGATATTAAAAACTAACTGACTTTTTGCAAGGTCGGATGTATAAATTGACTGGGCTATTACCATATTGTTATTAAAAAATATATAGAATTTATCGAATTTTTAATTGCAAAAACATAGTGACTTGTGATTTAAACATCTATAGAAGTTACCAGATTTTCATACATCATAATATACACAAGCACTCACTCCAATTTGGAAAATATCTCGGGAGTTTTTTTTAGAAATCACATATAGTATTAGAACATACAGTTCACATAGATAACAAAGATCTTTAACTACTAGATGGTTTAACCCATAAGGAATTCGTATATGACAAAGCAGCAAACATCTCAACGGAGAGAGCAATATTAACACGCCTCAAAAAGCGAGACACCAATGTTGGAATTGTCGGACTTTACCATTGCTATTGTCGGGTCAGTTCGAGTTTCTCAACAAGATTTTAGGCTCTTAAAGCGCAAACGCAATCAAATCTCAACCGGCACTAACAACTGATCGAAGCAACCAGCGGTGTTGCCGGACTGTCACCATTTTCTCTACATTTTCCGATCGCTCAACGTTATTGCGTTTGACCACTTCAAAATTCTCCGCTTTCAGCGACTTTTGTCTCTGATCTTTGACAACGTCGCGAAGGTTTGCGACAGGACACCAACTAGATACGAGGCATGCGCATAGACAACACGAGTGTTTGTAGTTGGGCCCGGAGTGGAAGCAAAGTGGGAGAGATAATGGGCGGTTCTTTACTTGAAAAAGTGGGATATGTTTTATACAAAATTGAGATGGGGTTGAGCGATCTAGGAGTTAAAACATCTTTGATAGATAATTACAAACAGCATTATAGTTTTGATGATATTAGGAAAATGAGACATTTTAAAATTTCCCGCCAACATGTATAATAACATTCAAAAAAATATTCTGATGAAACTCACGTCAATGTTTTCTTGAAATTGTCAATAATAATTATATCACAATAATTTACCAACTCACTAACGTAGTGCTTACGGTGTTAAGCTTGCGACCACAGGTTACCGAGTTCGAATCCTGGCTAGGGTATGGATGTGTAGTGGCGTTTTTCACGGGTTGTCGAGATGATGGTAGTGTTCTAGACCGCGGTTGTGTTGCTCTCCTCTCTAGAGTTCGAGTCTCAGCTGCGGCAGATGGCAATGCCGTAGGGAATGGTTGTTGTGTAGTTGTCTATGTGTGCGTGTCCTGATTGAATGATGGAGTAGCTATAGAGCTGAACTCCGCCACATCATTAATATAAATAAGACGTTAAAAACATCAACCTGGATTTCGTCTCAATCATGATTGCACATCAGCTTTGTTGAAAATTACTGACCATCTATACTCTACATGAAATTGCATCAACAGTCTCAGTACTATTAAGCTCTTCTTTATTATAATGAAATTAATAAAAAATAATTCTTCGATGGAGTACCGCAAGAGCCTAAACTGAGCCCCTTATATTTACCCACTCTATATACCTAGCTTCAATGTACTAATTTTTAAATGAAAATCAATAATATTATGATGATGGTCGATACAGTTGGTGATGAAAATAAATTCTGCAAAGACGAATGTATAGTTAAGTAATTGTTTAGAAATTTTAACGGACAGTTAAGGTGGGCTTCCGTAGTGTTACGTTTTATATTAAATTTTATATTTTATTTTAAGAGATTAATCATTTATCTGGAAAATGGTAACTCCAATGCAAATATTGTATAGGAACAAAATTGTAGAAAATTTTATGTACTTTATTTTTTGTAGAGAAAGTTTTTCTCCATCTTTTTTAGTTTTTGTGTTAAATACCTGATGATGAATATTTTTTCTCTTTTTTTTTACGAAACGTAGTGGCACTTTTGACTAGAAAATCTCATACAGGAGACATTTCTACGTAAAAAAAGGTACACTTAATAGAACTTGATAATTCCAACCGTTTTCGAGAAAACTGCCGTATAGGTCTCAAAAATTATTTGATAACAAACCCAATTTGAAAAGGAAAAATTGTATTTATTGAAGTGTGCTTTGGTGGCGTCTTAGTTCTGTCAAAATGTCAAACTAATGAAATTGTGCGTAAATGGCGTCACCAAAGAACATTTTTCAATAAATACAATTATTCCTTTTCAAACTGGGTTTGTTTTCAAATAATTTTTGAGACCTATACGGCAGTTTTCTCGAAAACGGTTGGAATTATCAAGTTCTATTAAGTGTACCTTTTTTGGGTAGAAATGATTCCTGCATGAGATTTTCTAGTCAAAAGTGCCACTACGTTTCGTAATAAAAAAAGAGAAAAAATAATCATCAGGTATAGCTCATGAGACGCCCTCCCCGGGCTGGAGTGATGTAATACACAAATTATTGTTTCTTAGCCTAAAAAATGTTTCCTTACCAAATTGGGAGAAGATTGGTCTATCTCTTGACCAATCTAGATAGTTGATATTGCAAAAAAAAAAAAATTACAATTTTGACACCCTGTATCTTTTTCCACAGCAACAATTTACTTAAGCATGTTTGGTTATATCCTCATATTTTGATCCAAAGAATCTACCCTTGAACTATGGCCTATTATGGCCACCCTGTATTGAAAAAAATCAAAATCATCAAAGTAGGCGTATGTTGAAATTTTGCATAGGACTATAACTTTTTAATCTGAATAACTTTCCTTAATGACATTTTTCTGTATATTTTACAGAAAAGGTACTTTACCTAACATGAAATTCGTTTTTGCCTAACTGTCATGGCCTACATGATTTTAAAAAAAACAAAAGTACACCCAAAATTATATGAAGGAAAAATTCGAAAATTTTTTGCCCATTTCACCCAATCGGGGGACACACTGTATATAGAAGTAAAAGAGTAATGCACAATTCTATTTTATACAGGAAGTATAAAGACTCTTCCAATTGTAATGAGCAAAATTTCGTGGACAATGTACATACAGAGGAGATAATTTTGAACAAAAATGTTTTATAAATATTCTCTAAAACCTTTCCATTTTGAAGAGGTTAAAGCATAAAAAGATAGTTGGATTATAGTTAATTGGAAAAAAAATATAGTAAATAGGGTGATGACTCAAAATTGGTAAATGATTATTTTAATAACTTGCCATTGTTGGCATACGATGAAAATACTATATTTTAGATATTTAATCAATAAACTATTAAGATTGCTATTAGTGATTATTTAACAAACTGTTTTCTTTTTAAAGTTTTATTTTTCTTATATTACTCTAATGACCTATTACAACATAAAATTTCTAAACAATTACTTAACTATACATTCGTCTTTGCAGAATTTATTTTATGATTTTCATCGCCAACTTTATCGACCATCATCATAATATTATTGATTTTCATTTAAAAATTAGTACATTGAAGCTAGGTATATAGAGTGGGTAAATATAAGGGGCTCAGTTTAGGCTCTTGCGGTACCCCATCGAAGAATTATTTTTTATTAATTTCATTATAATAAAGAAGAGCTTAATAGTAGTGAGACTGTTGACACAATTTCATGTAGAGTATAGATGGTCAGTAATTTTCAATAAAGCTGATGTGCAATCATGATTGAGACGAAATCCAGGTTGATTTTTTTAACGTCTTATTTATATTAATGATGTGGCGGAGTTCAGCTCTATAGCTACTCCATCATTCAATCAGGACACGCACACATAGATAACTACACAACAACCATTCCCTACGGCATTGCCATCTGCCGCAGCTGAGACTCGAACTCTAGAGAGGAGAGCAACACAACCGCGGTCTAGAACACTGCTATCATCTCGACAACCCGTGAAAAACCCCACTACACATCCATACCCCAGCCAGGATTCGAACTCGGTAACCTGTGGTCGCAAGGTTAGCACCGTAAGCACTACGTTAGTGAGTCGGTAAATTATTGTGATATAATTATTATTGACTATTTCAAGAAAACATTGACGTGAGTTTAATGAGAATATTTTTTTGAATGTTATTATACATGTTGGCGGGAAATTTTAAAATGTCTCATTTTCCTAATATCATCAAAACTATAATGCTGTTTGTAATTATCTATGTGAACTGTATGTTCTAATACTATATGTGATTTCTAAAAAAAACTCCCGAGATATTTTCCAAATTGGAGTGAGTGGTTGTGTATATTATGATGTATGAAGATCTGGTAACTTCTATAGATGTTTAAATCACAAATCACTATGTTTTTGCAATTAAAAATTCGATAAATTCTATATATTTTAACCTCCCCCCAATAAAATTGTGGGAGGTTACTACAATTAGTCCAAAATCGAAAATTGAGATAACATCAAATCTTTACGTTTTGAGGTCCCAGGAACCCAAAAAAATTGTTTTTGAAAAATATCTGTGTGTGTGTATGTGTGTGTGTGTGTATGTTTCCCTATATTTATGGTATCCTGTGTATACTTAAACCACTGTTATGGCTGCTGCCGGAATTATGGCAACTTACCCTCGTTGCCATAATTTTCTGTTGGTGTGGTTCCTTAGTTTATAACTACATATATTTCATAATTGCCACAGAAGACCTGTTATTCATTTTATTAACCAATGGGAATTTAATTGGTGTTATTTTCTTATTCAATTTCTTCAAATTTAACAATTTGTAATAATCTGTGTAAGTTTCCACAATAATGGCTAAAGCAAGTTTTTTACCCTCACCCATTTGTGGAAACGGGGGCGTGGTAAGACAGTGGTGCCCTCTTTAAGGAATGTGCATTGTTGCCATTTCATTAAGCTCTTAATATAGTTGATAGTTAAGATATTCCTTTGTTGTACATTGAGGCTGCCAGAAGTGATATTAGAGAGTGTAAGATGAGCCCCTGAACATAAAAATGTTAGAACAGAAAACATATCAGTACATAACTTATTAGTACATATTATCTTCGCTATTTGTTATAGTATAGTATTATTTTTCAAATTTTACATGTTTTACCGTACATTTTTAAATGGCATTAACGAATTTTAGAAACGATTAAAATTTACAACAGGAAAACGCAAAAATATTGAAATTGTAAATGATCATTGGTCGGATCAAAAAATAATAAATGTGGTACATTTGCTAGGTTTTCCTACAAATCATTGTTTTTATTCATTTCCTCTGCCATACTATATTATTTCTCGATATTCATTTCTAACAATAAATGTGTTTTGTTTTATTTTCAATATTTGCGGCTTTCTTTAAAATTTTCTATATTTTGTTATTATCTTTATTTCAGTCTTTTACTTCCCTCCCTTACCCAAAAAAATTGTTGTAATAGTGAAAAAAACAACTTCCGAAATTTCCTCGAATATTCACATTTCATGCAAATTACGAAAATTAAAATCTTTTAATGCTTTTAATGCCGTCAGCCTGTCTGGCATGTTTGTCTGCTGGCTCTATATTTACAAAACTACTTGAGGGGAAGAATATTTGGTAGGTAGTTGTCACTATTGCCGAGGAGGAAACATGATGCTTTTAGGGAAAAATATACAGGGTAGATACTGGACACCCTTAAAAACATAATGAAAAAAAGTGTAATAGTTTTTAAACAATAAATTCAATTTAGGATAGGGAGATTTTTTCTACATATTAATAATTTAGCTTACTAACCTACTTCTCGAGTTTGTGACAGATATAAATTTGCACTATGAGAGAAAATTATGTAGAAAAATTATCTTTACTAATAAGGTAATATATCTTAAGATACAGCTCTACATGGCCAAATTATAATTAATTTATGGGTAGGAAAAATCGCGTGCAACCGTAAAATGGAAAATATATTACTTAAAACCCATTTTAAAAATTTTATCATTTTTAAAATTATACGTATACTTAGCATCAAATTTAAATGAATTTTATAATAGTAAACTTTGACTGTGAAAAAAATCTTGAAAGAAAAAGGTTTTTTTTATTTAGAACACCCTGTTTTTAAAAAATTAAAAAATTATAAAATATTACTTAGAAAATTTCAAGAACTTTTAACTCGTTGAAATGTCATTGTCCCAAATTTACTGGTCTTTACGCAATACTTACCCCTCTATTTAGCATCTTTCATTTATTCATTATCTTTTCTGTAGAATGACGACCCTGCATATTTTTTTACCTAAAAGAATATCAGTATTTCTTCCTGGTAAGTGACAACTATACTCCAAATATTATTTCCTTCTGCCGTTTCTTAATTATTTATTTTTATAGTAACCACCCTGTATACTTTTCACTAAAAGCATTTCAGGTTTAATTCTCGGTAATTGCGTCAACTACAGGCCAAATATTATTTCCACTATAATTATTTTTTATAGTGACATTCCTGTATATTTTTCATATTTTCCTTCCCTGACAGCTGTGTTAATTGCATGCGAAATATCGTCGTCCGTCACATTTTACTTCCACATCCAGTGGAAGTATAGTAACGACAAAAAAATTTTAAAAAATTTTTATTGTTCAAATAGGCTTAGAATGTCATGAAACGTCGAGATTTCAAGTTTGAGCAAAAAAAAATTTCTGTCTGTCGGTCTGTAACTATTTTTTGTGCGCACGTTTACTCTGGAACCGTTTGAGATATTGACTTGAAATTTGGTACACATATGTACTTTAACGAGATCTGGAACTAGATTATATTTTCATCTTCTTCCGTCAAAAGGTTGGGGGGTAAATTGGGGTAAATTTGGAGTAAATAGGTAAATCAAACAGGTAAGAGTTCATAAAATTGATATTTAGTATAGACAAGAGAAGCTAAGGTCTCAAAAAAAATTTTGGCATTAGCCACCCCCATTACCACCCCCACCCCATTATTAAAGGGGATAAAAAAAAATGTGATTTAGTGTGTGTACAAGAACCAGAAACCTCAAAATATTTTTTTACTTTATCCACTATATCCATTATTTTTTTATGGTGACACCCTGTTCTTTTAGTTTTTTTCCTTGACAGTTGTTATGGTAACTACATGCAAAATATTATCGTTCTTCGTCACATTTATTTTATTAAATTTTTCAGGGTGACCTCCCTGTTTAATTCCCTCATATTTTTCTTTGACAGTTGTGTTAACTACATGTGAAATACTATTGCTCCTTTACATTTTTCATCTTTTTTTTGAGAGTGACCGCCCTCTGTATATTTTTTAAGTACTTTTCTTTGACAGTTGTATTATCTATATTCGAAGTATTATCATCCTCCGTCACATTTTTTCTTTAGTTTTTTAGGGTGACTACTCTGTATATTTTTGAACATTTTCTTCCTTGCCAGTTCTGTTAACTGCATGCGGCAATATCATTGCGCCCTGTATATTTTTTAAATGCTTTTGTTTAACAGTTGTGTTATCTATATTCGAAATAGTATCATCCTTCGTCACATTTTCTCTTTATTTTTTTAGGTGACCACCCTGTATATTTTTTAAAAAATTCTTCCTTTGCAGCTGTGTTAACTGCATGCGAAAGATTATCGTCTTCCATCGCATTTTCTTCATTAATTTTTTTTAAAGTGTACATATTTTTTATATTTTTCTTCCTTGACAATTGTGTTAACTGCATGCCAAATATTACTGTCTTCAGTCACATTTCCTTCTTTAATTATATTTTTGATCAACAGAAAATATATTGTTGTCGTAATTTTCTGGTGTAAAATAAGTTTGCCCACTTGCCCAAGGAAAACTACACAAAGCATTAAAGTTTCAAAGTAAAATTATAGTTTTACTGTAAATGTACAACGATATGTTAAATCTACACCTGAACATTACTTACATCGATATTATTCAGAAAAAAAAATGTATTTTTTAGTCATATCATGGAAAATTTCCTAAGTAAAGTGCTCAATTACTCGGTAATTTTACAGGTATTTTTTAAAAGGGTATATTGTATATTGCTTTAAAAAAATCTTATAATGCAAAATTTTTAGTGAAAAAAAATCTTGAAAATGGAGAAGATTCTTCTTTACTATAGTACAGTACCTAGAGGCAAAAAATATGCAAAACTTCGGAATAATGTCATATTGAACGGATTTCGTTCATTTTTGACAGTATAATAGTAAATGCTTCACAGAAAAGTTTCTATATTATGCGGGGGCTTGCTGATTTATAGGGGGTGGATGCCACCCCCTCTCAGGGGGTGGCACTTAAAAATATATATATTTATTGGAGCTGAAGTAGAATCAAATTTTGTTCTACCTATTAGCATCCTTGACGTAGGTATCACAATTTCTGAGATACTTTACTCTCACTCTAAATAATTATGTTATGAACACTTGGATGCCAAATTTAAATATCTCCGAAATTATTAATCCTACATGAATAAAAAAAAATATAATTAATTCTCAGTTTGTACTTTCTGTAATTGGTCTGTAACATTTTTTCGATAAAGTAATACTTTTCGAGATACTTGACGAAAGCCGTTTGGAAATACCTTTTTTTTTATGGTATAACTTAAAAACTATCAATTTACGTGAAAAATTGCATAGAACCTTTTCTTCTTAAAATTTGATTCTATTTCAGCTCCAATAAATATATATATTTTTAAGTGCCACCCCCTGAGAGGGGGTGGTATCCACCTCCTATAAATTAGCAAGCCCCCGCACAATATAGAAACTGTTCTGTGAAGCATTTACTATTTTATTGCCAAAAATGAACGAAATCCGTTCAATATGACATTATTCCGAAGTTAAAACCTTTAGTTACTGTACTACTAGGAATACCTTCTATTCTAAAAGATCAATAAATAATGCAAAATTACTTAGAAAATTTTAAGAGCTTTCAACCTGTTGAAATCGCATTGTTCATTTACGGTGCTAAGAGCAAACAAAAGAAATCGGTAAAGGCATTTACCCAAAACTTCCCTCACTGGCTCACAGCCTCATTAAAAAATGCACACTTTGCATCATTTAGTCATTAATTATTTTTTCTGTTGAATGACGACCCTGTTTATTATTTTTAACTAAAAACTATGGTATTTTTCCTAAGACTTATATCATTTTCCTCCATCGCATTATTTTTGTTTTAGAGTGACCACCCTGTATATTTCTCATAATTTTATCCTTGAGAGTTGTGGTAGCTACATGCCACATATCATTGTTTTTCGTTTCATTTCTTTCATTAATTATATTTATCGTGGGGTCTACCCTTTATATTTTTGAACATAACTGTATCACAGTTCTTCGTTGACAGTAGCATCAACTACCTGCCAAATATTATCATTCTCCGTCAAATGATTTTATAGATATATCGCCAACAGACAAACAGATACCAGACCGACAGACAGACAGGTTGATGGAATTAAATGGATTTAATTTTCGGAATCTACATACTCTGAAACCTGAAAATCCGGAAAGATCTCGGAGGGTGATTATTTCACAATTACAATACTTTCAAAACCAAGAATATATCTCCGAGTTCACTTATTTTTAACAAATTCCGAACAATCAGACACTGAAATTGAAAATGGATCAAAATCAGCAGTTTTATTTTAATATTGACACACAATAAGACTATATTAATAATTATGGTAACCTACTTCATTTGGCAACAGCGCAATTTACACACTCTTTGTTAAGCTATAATAATGGCATCCTGCTTACACATATTCCCATATCTACATATTTAAGGCAACTTATTTACACTTGCCCAACAGTGGCGACCGTTGCCAAAAATAATTTACCGTTATAAATTGAAATGTATGGAGTGTAAAAAAGTAATTCCTAGATTTACACGCTCCTTACAAAAGCGGCCATAAATATGGCAAATATTTCATGAAGTGCCACAATTGAGGACTATGCACGGTTGCCATAAATGTTGGCGAACGTGTAATGGTGTGTGTGTGTGTGTGTGTGTGTATGTATGTTAGCACGATAGCGGCGAAGCTACTAAACGGATTTGGATGAAACTTTGCATGAGGGTTTCTTTAGTGCTCCAGAAGATCTGAAAAGGTTTTGGTTGAGATCGGATTACGTTTAGTGCCGTTTTGGCACAACAAGTTGTTTATTTTATGATTACTTACAATTTGTAATTGAACCATTGAAAAGCAGTAAAAATTCCGATTTCAACGATATATCACACTTGCACTTTTTCGATTTGGTTTCCGTGAAAAAAATTAAAAAACAAAAATTTCACTTGTTTTGTCCTCAAAGCAGTGCAATGCACAGGGTGATATTCTAATAATGACAGAGGTGTTCAGTGATTTCGGCTGATAACTCGGGAACGGTTGAAGATATCGAACTGAAATTTGAAACGTAGGAATAAATATTGTAGACGGACGGATTGCGAGTGAATTAATAATACACCTACATCACATGACGTCACAAATAAGAAAAATTCTTAGAAACTGGTGCAGATACCGACTTAACTGGAAACATCCAATTAAAGTTTGAAACGTAGGTGGAAATATAGTAGATGGATGGAGTGAATTAAAAATACACCTACGTTCTGATGACGTCGTAAAAGCATAAAATTCTTATAACAGGCGAACTGATGATGATATCAAAAAAATATTTCTACAAGACGAGTCACGAATTTTTTTTTTTTTAATTTCCAAGAAATATAAAATTTTCGGAGAAATGTCACTTTTCAGAAAAATGTCAGATTTTTAAGAAAATGTTAAATTTTCAAAGAAATGTCACTTTTCAGAAATATGTCAAATTTTCAGAAAAATGTCAAATTTTCGAAAAAACGTCAAATTTTCGAAGAAATGTCACCTTTCAGAAAAATGCCAAATGTTTGAAAATTGTCAAATTTTCGGAGTAATGTCACTTTAGAAAAATGTCAAATTTTCGAAAAAATGTCAAATTTTCAGAGAAATGTCACTTTTCAGAAAAATGTCAAAAATTTAGGAAAATGTCAAATTTTCGAAAAAACGTCAAATTTTCGAAGAAATGTCACCTTTCAGAAAAATGTCACCTTTCAGAAAAATGTCAAATTTTCGAAAAAATGTTAAATTTTCAGGATAATGTCACTTTTCAGAAATATGTCAAATTTTCAGAAAAATGTCACTTTTCAGAAAAATGTCACTTTTCAGAAAAATGTAAAATTTTCGAAAAAACGTCAAATTTTCGAAGAAATGTCATCTTTCAGAAAAATGCCAAATGTTTGAAAATTGTCAAATTTTCGGAGTAATGTCACTTCAGAAAAATGTCAAATTTTCAGAGAAATGTCACTTTTCAGAAAAATGTCAAAAATTCAGGAAAATGTCAAATTTTCGGAAAAATGTTAAATTTTCAGGGAAATGTCACTTTTCAGAAATATGTCAAATTTTCAGAAAAATGTCACTTTTCAGAAAAATGTCAAATTTTCGAAAAAACGTCAAATTTTCGAAGAAATGTCACCTTTCAGAAAAATGCCAAATGTTTGAAAATTGTCAAATTTTCGGAGTAATGTCACTTTAGAAAAATGTCAAATTTTCGAAGAAATGTCACCTTTCAGAAAAATGTCACCTTTCAGAAAAATGTCAAATTTTCGAAAAAATGTTAAATTTTCAGGGAAATGTCACTTTTCAGAAATATGTCAAATTTTCAGAAAAATGTCACTTTTCAGAAAAATGTCAAATTTTCGAAAAAAACGTCAAATTTTCGAAGAAATGTCACCTTTCAGAAAAATATCAAATGCCTGAAAATTGTCAAATTTTCGGAGTAATGTCACTTCAGAAAAATGTCAAATTTTCAGAAAAATGTCAAATTTTATTAAATGGACTCAAAGGAAAATTTCCAAAAAATACTACGGGTCCATTTGTGGTATAATTTCTCTGCTAGTGTGTTAAAGCGTGCAGACTGTATGCTGAGTATTTTTGACGTGTCAAGTGCATCGAGAGATTACAAGTTTTTTCGACGTTTATAAAGCCCACGGATGGTGTGAGAGGCCATCCTGAACCGCTTACAAGCCCTACAAGTGTAAACAACCCCACCGGAACGCTTTCGGTGAGTTTTTTCCAATAAAACTTTAAAAGTGACAGTGACATTATATTTTAAAAACTATTTCCGCTACTTCCGACATCCCGCCGGAAATTCTTCCGGTAACATAACCTAAAAATAGTACTACATAACCTAAAAACAATTTAAGACATTGGTACCAACCTAAACATTTTTCAAAAACCAAATTCCCCAGAGAAACATTGGAACCAAAAATTTGACAGCTATCACTTCCCCGACCGATTTAGTGAAAAATTGGTCGAGGCCAAAAGATAAAACAAAATATACCAACTCAAACTTAAACGAGCCACCATGAACACTACCCTGGCTACATCTGGCAGGGAAACTGTCCACCAAGAGTTATATGGTTTTTTCCAAAGATGGCCATCCCTGCCATCCATCCCATTACCAACGAACAGGTTTTTTCGTTTAGTTGTTTCCCGTATCAATAATCAAAATTATTAAGTGCTCTTGCCTACGAACGTTTTTATAGAATTGTGTTTATTTTTATATTAATTTTAGGTCCATGTGGACACATTATAATTTTAACCTAGTCTTTAAGCCTGCCTACAGAAGACAGGAGCTACTTTTCTATTTTTCTCCAAGCCAAACCGGACCTACCCCGTCCAGCCTCACACTCGCCACGGCGGTGTTCACCGTGGTTGTCTGGCTGGCCCCGGGCTACGATCCTATGAAGCATATATTTGTATTAAAAACATTTAATAAAATATTAATGTTGTGCAGACTATAAATTTAACACTCAAGTTCTTAGGTCAAAATCCCACCGAACGCAAGACTTTTTTTCTGATTTAATACGAAAAAAATATTTTAACTTAATAAATATAATTAAATGAGATCGTTCATATTGTTTAGTGCTCTTTTCGGCTTCAAAGATTCACCGGGTGGGGAGGTTCCAGCCGCTTCCAGTAGCTGCCGATTTTTTTAATAACAATATGGTAATAGCCCAGTCAATTTATACATCCAACCTTGCAAAAAGTCAGTTAGTTTTTAATATCATATTAGGACATATACCAATAGTAAGAAAAAAGTTTACAGCTTCGAGAGATTTGTGCGAGCTGCGCAATGCTCAAAAACCCAATTTTTGCATTTGTTTCGGTTTTTGCTCAATAACTCCTAAAGTGTGCGTCCTACAGACAATATTATTATTATTATTTTTTAAATAGATTAAATTTGCTACACTTTAGGACCACCAACCGAGTTACGTACATCCAGAACTTTCAGAGATACAGTCCTTCAAATATTGGTAATTGACTCCAAAAAGTGAGAAAACTTCTTATTGGTCATGTACCTTGGCAAATATCGGGAAAAGTACTCATTCCACGAGGAAAGTCATAGGTAATGAATTTGTAGTAATTCTATTTAGCTTTAATTTGAGCTCAGAAGGATGCCCTTAGGACCAATAGTTACCTCGAAATGGCATAAATCCAAAATTTCGGATAAAATGGATTTTGAAAAAAATCGATGTACACAGTTCACATAGTAACTGGTTTTTATTTTTTATTATAAAAGGATGTAATTGCGTTAATTAATATTCACAAAAAAAGTAATCTACATTTTATTTCATTTGTCTCGACGGTTTGGGAAATCCTTGGTGGCTCTCCGAGAAGGTAGAGAGAGCTCCTCTACTTCTTCGACAAAGATAGGAGCGGGGTCGTCATCGTCGTCGTCTTCGGAATCCTCAAGTTGAACAGATCAAACATTCTGGCATGATTTTTCACAGCAAAATTTACATCTTCTTTAGTTTTTGTTTTAAATGACCAAAAACAACATTTGCAACAGTTTTTTTAATATATGGCCGCCATTTTGAAAGTACAGCCAGTTTTTTTTTTAGAATATGTCTTAAATTGTTCCTTAGGCTTTAATCTTTATGAAAAACATTGTCCCCAAGGATCGGGCGGGGGGTGCACGTACAGCTAGGGAGGGCTCCCCGACTAACTCCATTATGTACTAGATCAAACACTTTAGTAAACTGGTATACTATTTTTTTTTTTCGTAAAATGCAATTATATTGAAAAAATCAAAATTATCAAAGTAGGCGTATGTTCTTGAAATTTTGTATAGGACTATAACTTTTTAATCTGAATAACTTTCCTTAATGACATTTTCCTCTATATTTTACAGAAAAGGTACTTTACCTAACATGAAATTTATTTTTGCTTAACTACCATGGCCTACATGATTTAAAAAAAACAAAAGTACACCCAAAATTACTTTTTAGATAAGCAGGGGTTCACTATAGGTGAAATGGACAAAAAATTTTCGAATTTTTTTTTCATATTTGGAACTATAGAGAACTCAATCGGGAAACACACTGTATATATAAACAAATAAGTGGATATTTCTCACTTTACATCAAGGCCGCTTGCCAAAGACAATATTTATCGCGATTACGGCCTCCGGCAAGACCGACATTAACGAGATTATTAGCATCGCAGATCGTATTTGGGAATCGTACCAAAGTTCAGTGATCACCCCAATATCTAGTTCCCCTTGTAACGTGGAGCCCTTAGCAGATTTAGTAACAACCTTCAAAAGTCTATATATTACTTTCCAAGAATATTTTAATTCACGATTACTTGCTATTGAATCCAAAATTTCTAAACAGACTCCAGATCTTCCAATTTCTACTCCTTCTTGTAGCAATTGTAGAAGGAATTACTCCACGTCGCTTAATAACCTTCCGCAATCGCAAGTCAGTGTTAGTATTATCATTAAGGAGACGTACGATCTTTTACTATGTGAGAATTCGACCACTTAAAAGCAGATTCGTCTAATCCTCCAGAGGTGGATTTAGTTATGGTGATAGAGTATTTTAACTTTGCTCACTGCAGATTGGGTCAACGGAATTCGATTTGGATATCTCTGGTTAAATAAGTTGCATACCTTTAGTTGTGTTCTTCTACGGTCTCCAACGCCGATCATCATTAATATTTCAGTTCTTTGTCGTTGCGAAATTTGCACCATTTTGCACTTGACACCAACATACGGAAAGAAATACTGAAAGAATGAACATCAATGAATGATGTTTGTCGTTGTTTCTATCACAAACATAAAAACTGTGAAATCTGACAAAAACGACGAAGATAAGCATTAATAAAAAAAATGAGGTTTTTTGCATTATTGGTTGTCCGATAAAACTTGTGATACACCTGATTACAGTTCTTTTATTCAATTTACTTATTGTGGGCTTCATTTCGAACATTAATTTAACTTCATTTAATTCTGGTAGAGCATTTTATAATAAAGCTATAAATTAAAGAAATAAAATGATTTTTAATTTTCATCTCAAAATTTTTTTTATGGAAACTATACAAAATTTTATACGACCGAGAAGAAAATAAAAAACTGCACCAGAAAGTGGGAAAAAATATAGGTTGCCATTTTAAAAAAAATTCGATGACGTCATATCTAAAAACCGCTGACACAAAAATAAATTGGAGGGCACCCAAATGTGCCCAACAATAAAAATCACTTTACCCCTTGAAGCATTTTTTCGGGAAACTTTTATGGACAAAATTACTGTGATTATTCCATACTTTTGTCAAACTCTGTATAAGCGGCGAAATGTGAGGAGTAAAAATGAAATGTTAAGTTGTAATTTTTAAGATAGTAAATAATGTCAGTTTTCACTATCGAGAAGATATATTATTTTTTTGCTGATAATATAGAGGGTGTTTTACTTTGAATGACATAAAATCTTATTCTAAGAAAAAGTTACTATTAATAATCATCTCTAAACCTCTTTATTTTTACACAATGTTAAGTGTATACCTATATTTAAAAAAGAAATACCACTGATTGTGAGTGACTGACTGACTGACTCATCACTGTGTGTCCTCTATCTTTAATCCTAGGAAGCTAAAATTTTGCATAGTGGTTGTTTTGAGAGCCTACGCAAGAATTTTCTAAAACTCACCCTCTAAAGGAGTGAAAACAGCTTTCTAAACATTATAATTAGCATCATAATAACAGCTAGTAATCTAAATAAGTGAAAATTCCTGATAGTAGGCAGTGATGAATGCAATGCCCTACCTTTGGAAAATGGGAACATTAAAGGCGTGAAAAAATACAAATACCTAGAGGTCGTCTTAAATAAACAGGGAACAAGTAATGACGAGATTCAAGAAAGAATATGTAAAGGAAGGAAAGCTATCGGAGCCCTGAACCCATTTCTGTGGGAAAAAAATATTAAAATATTAAAAGAGAAACGAAAAAGCGCATTTACAAGACCATTGTCCAAAGCGTCACTATATATGGGGTGGAAGTTTGGGACCTAAGCAAATCCAATAGGAGAAAACTTTTGGCTACGGAGATGGATTATTTAAGACGGAGCTGCAGAACATCGAGACTTGAAGGGATACGAATCGAGATAATTAGAGGGATTATGAATATGGAAAGATATATTGCAGACGAAGTTGAATGGAAACAACTGATTTGGTTTGGTCATACAAAAAATCTTTTTTTGTATGACCAAACCAAATCAGTTGTTGAAAATAGATGGCCTAGAAAAATCTTAGAGTGGGTGCCACCTGAGAGAAGGAAAAGAGGAAGGCCTAGAAGAAGCTGGAGGAACGACATAGATGAAGCTATGAAGACAAGAGATCTAGAAGAGGATACCTGTTATGACAGAAGAATTTGAAAACGGGGGTCGGAGAGGCGGCGACAGCCGTAGAAATCCGTATATATACATAATAACAGCTAGTAAGGGGTCTTGTGATAGATTACTCAACAGTATATTGTGAAGTTTTTACTATTGTGTTTGTATATTTGGGCACAACACAGTACTTAAAAACAGAACGTTTTGCTTTAGTTTTTCCATCACCTATAGTATTTGCACTATTCATTCATGATACAAACGGTACTTTTAATCCGCTCGATTTTAAAGCCTATAGAGACCCTAGAATAGTAGTTTATGTCACAAGGACGAAAAATCTAGTTTTTCGGGCGACTACGAAATATTGCCAACCGAGACGCAGTCGAGGCTGGCAATTCGTAGGAGTCCGAAAAAGAGTTTTTCGTCTGTGTGTCATACAATAATTTTTTATTCGAATGTGCTTATGGTTATTAAAATGATAGGGAAAATTAAAATATTATGTTCTTAAGATTTACTTGATACCCCGCAAATGATACAATTTTCAAGTTTTCTTGTAACAGACGGCTGTGAATTAAGGCTAGATATAATAAATAACAACTGCACAACTGCTGTCATATCAGTTTGCTTCAAATTAGTATCGAATTCATTCAATTTATATATTATAATATCGAATTTAATCGAAAATATTCTACATAAAATAAATACAATAAAATGAATAGTGAAGAATTCGTTGCGGGAACACCTCCAGAAGCAAGAGAGCTAGCAACTTTGGCTTCGATGGATTTAATTCCAGAAAAATCAAAAATTATTTATGAAAGAAGCTACTATAAATTTGAAAAATATTTGGAGCAAAACCATATAAACATGATTTCCGAAAATTTATTACTTGCATATATGGCTAAACTTGCAGAAAATTATAAATCATCAACTTTATGGTCGGCTTATTCAATGTTAAATTGTATGTTGAAAATTAGGAGAATCGTTGACATTTCAAAATTTATGAAATTAAGGGCCTTTCTAAAAAAGAAAAATGTTGGCTATGTACCAAAAAAATCGAAAACGTTGACACGGGAACAATTTGAAAAATTTTTAACAGAAGCGCCATACGACAAATATTTAATGCATAAGGTAATTTTTTAAAACTAAGTACCTACCTACATCATATTACATATTACATCATATTATTTGTAGGTGGTATATATATTAGACGTAGCAGGTGCCTGTCGCCGTGAATAATTGGCATTTTTAAAAGTGTCACAAATAGAGGATTTAGGAACAGCTCTTTTAATAAAAATTCCCGATAATAAAACAAATAGACCTCGCTCATTTACTATAACAGGGGAATATTTAAGATATTATCGGAAATATTCTTTGCTGCGACCACCAAATTTTGAAGGAAATGGCCGATTTTTCTTGGGTTATATAAATGGCAAGTGTTGCAAACAAAATGTGGGAATTCATAAAATCGGGGCTTTTGAAATTGCATCTTATTTGAAGCTTGCGAATGCCAAAGAATATACGGGGCACTGCTTCAGAAGAACGTCGGCTACGTTGCTGGCTGATGCAGGAGCAGACATAACCTTACTTAAACGCCACGGAGGATGGAAATCTTCCATTGTAGCTGAGGGCTATGTAGATGAGTCAATAAATAACAAACTTGAAATAGCTAACAAAATATTGAATCACTTACCCCACGGTTTGAAACACAATAACATCACAACATTCGCAAGAAAATAGTATTTTAGATACAGACTTGACCACTATTATTACTCAAACAGAATATAACACACTAAACACACACAAAACTCTGACAATTATCGCACCCCAATCCACTTTAACTGAAAATGTTGCACTAGACTTAGAAAGTTTGAACCGACCGATAATTATACAAAATTGTTCCAATTTTACTATTAACATAAAAGGTTCAGAGACAATGTAGTCATATATAAGTACATTTTTGTAAATTGAAGTAAGTTTAAAAATAAGGTTTTGTTGTTGTACGTTGTACAGTTTTTTAGGTTAAATTAAAGACTTCATTTAGTATTTTTCTGTGCAATTTTATGCTTTGCCACTATGCAAACTCAAACATAAAAAGTGTTGCATATCTATAAGGTGAGAACATACGCAGTTATTTCTATTCGTTTTACAACATGTAAGTATTATACTTACTAGTCATTATAATAATTAATTAATAATTAATGACAACGTTTAATAATCCTAGGTTTCTTATTCAATTAAAATTTAGAGATCTCTTATTTTATTCAATTAAAATTTCCTGAATTGAAATTATGTTTGCATGTGCATTACCATTTTACAGTAGAAAAGATGGGCCAGCATTTTAAAAAGTAGGTAACTAAGAACGCTTAATCTTTTTGTCTGTCACTTTTCCGGAGTAGGTAGGAAAAGTCTTTTCAGGCCGCTTACTTGAAGTAGATAGAAAAGTTCTACCTTTCGCTTTTGTTTTCTAACCGAGGAACGTCATTTTTCGACACATTCGAATAAAAAATAATTTTTTGCATTTCGCTCTAGAATTAAAATATCTTTCAAGAAATGTAATAAAAAATGCTAAATGAGCCCATTGTACTTATTATAACTGCTGCAAACAAAAACTTTCGCTCATACTTTTGCTTTAAAATAAATAGTTGTTTCTACTTCCAAATTTACTATAATAAAATCATGATTCATATTTCGCAAAATGAAAAATCTTCTTTATTAGAATACCTAACATATTTCATAATAACATAAATCCTGTTGCAGCGTAAAGTCTAATTTCAAAACAACAGAGATTTATTAAATATCTGTAGAAAGATACGATAATATTTTTACCATTGTATCTCCATTCTGCTATTTAGCGTTGCGAGTCTGCATATTAAAAGATAAAATTCGAGCTGGCATGTGCACTGCACACTATGTAAAACTTTTTCGTAGGATAATTTGAGAAAGGAACTAGGGTAGAACGGAGTACTAAGTTCAGATTTTCTCTTTTTTTATGGGTTGCAGAACTGTGGACTCACCTTACACAGAAGTTTGAGCTTATTTTATCCAATAGTCTCGTTATTTCGCATAAATGATCACAATAGTAGAAGCATTGCAATGTAGCTTAGTTCTAACAAAACAAGAGATACAAATAATCACTAACAGCAAAATTAGCCTAGAAAGAAGAAAAAATTTGATTCCTCCAAAAAAATTCAAATTTGTTGGTAAATATGTTATTAAAAAATTTACAAGACGCCTCAAAGAGTGTGTATATAGCATTAGTAACAAATGAGAAAACACTTACAGACAAGAAGTAAAAGGAATATATTATAAAAATATTCATCCAGAAATACCCAAAACGCCGTGGTTCAAAGGCAGTAAATTTAATAAAAATGGCGTAAAAAATATATGTAGATTAAGATTCAACCGCTCACTGGCTCCAACATACATACATAAAATCAAATTTAGAGATTGCCCCCATTATGATTGTGATAAATTAGGTGATGTGGAGCACGTACTGCTTAACTGTTAATTAAACTTGGATAAAATCAAGAAATTTGTCGAATAAATATGCAAATCAAAAATATGCCTGCCATTTAATTCATGACAACACATACTAGGCTCTGGGAACCTTAAATGCATAAGGTACTGTGTGGCCATATACAGAGTTTAGGAATAAAATTGCAATTTTAACATAATCAAGATGATAAACAAACCCACTCGAATAACCGAACAAAATAGAGCTGCTTGGATCACATATTTATAAGTGAAAAAAACAGTCAACTTAGATTTTTATAAATTATTCTTGAGTGTACCATAACCGACCACTACCTTACTAGTATAATATTAACAACACAGAAGGAAATTACAGAACAATCACAAAATAAATATATTTATAAAGTAAATTATAACAAATTATCGCAACTACTTGAAAATGAAAACTGGAAGATGGTAACAGATTATAATGACCCTGAAATGTCTACTAATAATTTTATTACTATTTTCAAAAAATATATTCAACAAGCTAGGGAAAAATATGAATTAAAAAATAAAACAAAAAAATTGAAACCGTGGATTACTCAAGGCATAATTAATTCTATAAAAGAAAGGGATAAGTTAAAAAAGAAACTTTTAAACAATAATAATGTGACTATAAATGAAAAATATAAAAAATACCGAAATAAATTAAATAAAATAATTCAAAACGCAAAAAATGGATATTACAAAAAAAAGTTAGAAAAAGCAGGAAAAGACAATAAAAAAATTTGGGACACCACCAAAGAAGCCACTAACCTAAATTGCAAACAAACAAACGTAATAAATATAAAATACGAAAATAACATAATAATTAGGGACGACGTGGAAAAAGCTAATATATTTAATTCATATTTTAACTCCATAGGGCAAAAAATGGCAAATGAAATAAACAATGACAATAATACCCTTGAAGACACTCAAACGGAAGTTGTTCACTCAATATTTCTAAAACCGTTGGATAATAAGGAACTGATGAGTCTTATAATGTCACTAAAAAATAAATGCAGCCCAGGACTTGATGAAATATCTAGCGAGTTGATCAAAATAAATCATTTATATATATTACTACCTTTAAAACATATAATTAATACAATTTTTCAACCGGAATTATCCCAAAACGTTTTACAGAATCTGTAATCACTCCTATTTACAAATCTGGTGACTCAACAAATGTTTGTAATTATAGACCTATAACATTAATTAACAACATAGCTAAGATTTTCGAGAAAGCAATGAAGAGTAGAATAGTAGCATATTTGAGCAATTTAATATATTGTCAGAAAATCAATTTGGTTTTAGAAATAACAAAAATACTGAAACAGCTATTTATGAAGTCATAAACTATATTAATAATAACTTAAACGAGAGTAACAAATGTGTCGCAGTGTTCTTAGATCTCGCCAAGGCCTTTGACACAGTGTCGCACAATATATTAATAGATAAGCTAGAGAAAATCGGGATAAGGGGTATTGCTCTAACCATAATAATAAATTATTTAAAAAATAGACAACAGTATGTGAAAATTAATGGTAAATTGAGTGACCCACTAATAACAACAACTGGAGTTCCACAAGGAACCGTGCTTGGACCAATATTATTTATAATTTATATAAATAGTTTACTTCAATGTAAAATTGAATTTAAAATAATATCATATGCTGATGATACAGTACTGCTTTTTTACGGAAATGATTGGAACAACACAATACGAAAAGCATCAGTTGGTCTGAGTACGGTGAAAATGTGGCTAGATAAAAATCTTTTAACTCTCAACTATAATAAAACTAAATTCATCAGCTTTTCCATTTCAAGTATTAATGAAAACCATATAAAATAACTCACTTTACACAGACATAACTGTATACAAAAAGAGTACCAAAATTGTAAATGCGAAATAAAAATTAAGTCAGTTGACGAAATAAAATACTTAGGAGTTACAGTTGACCAATATTTGAGATGGAAGAGCCACATAGAATTTATAATAAGGTACGCTATTACAATCTGGGGAGGACTAAGTAACAATGCTCTCAATATGTTACAGGTGACACAAAATTACATAATTAAAGTAATGCTAAAAAAACCTAAATTATATTCAACGCAACTGTTATATGATGAAACCGAATTACTGAATACTAGATTGTGGTATATTATTCTATCAATAATTTTTGTTCATACTAAATTTTCAGGACGACAGTTACAACATGGCAAATACATCCGAGCAATGACGAATAAAAATATAGAACAACCATTTTTCACAAAGTCATTATGTCAGAAATTCATATCATATTTACGAACCAAACTATACAGTAAAATACTTAACAATATAAGGGCAATACAAAGTATCAAAAATTTTAAATATAAGGTAAAAAAATATGTCATAGAAAACAAAACTAAATTCTTAAACTACTTTTAACAATAAAAAAAAAATAATAATAATAAGCGTTATACAACTTATTTCAGCAACATCTAGTGAATAATAAATGTTAAATAATGTGGATGAGTGTATGCATGTATGTCTAATAATATATGCATTTTTGTATGTAAAAAACTTTATTCTTAAGATTAGGTAGATACATGGTATAAATATTGTGAACTAAAGCATTATTATTAGTTTATCCTAAACTGTTGTATATTTTATTTCACTATAATGAATCGCTATCTCACTTGAATTAGTTATTTATTAACAACAAATGTTAGTGGAGCACAGCACAAATTTTTTTAAATTTAGGTACTCCAATTAAAAAAAAATTACTGTTATAATTTTGTATATATTTGAAAAAAATGAAATAAATGAAAAATGAAATGAAAAATTATTATTTGTAATATAACACAACACAGGCACACAAAAAAGGGGCATGTACTTTTTTAATGACTATCATATCTATATGTATTTTGGGGCACTGAAACCGAATCCGATGCAAGAATTGTCATATGTCGTCAATATTTTCATGTAAGCTCAATAAAACAGATTAGAACAATCCTGAAACCGGGTAAAAAGTAAACACTTATTTTGGGGCGCTAAAACTGAATCCGAGTTCAGAATTGTCACATGTTGTCAATGTATTCATGTAGGCTTAAAAAACAGCTTAGAACAAGCCCGAAGCCGGGTAAAAAGTAAATTGTTTTTAAACGTATTTTAGGGTGGTAGGTTTTGCTGACGACCTAGCCCTTGTGATGACTGCTGACAATGGGGATGACCTCCAACATAAGGCGAACATAGCTCTAGAGGATATAAACGAATGGATGGAGGGGTGAAAGCTGAAACTCGCGCCGCATAAATCGGAGGCCCTGATCCTTAGTGGACCAAGGAGAAGAAACGACATATATTTTGAACTAAATGGTACACCAATACCCTCAAAATCGGTTAAATACCTAGGTATCATCTTCGATAAACGAGGGCTATATGGCGCACATGTAGCTAATGCAGTAAAAAAGGCGGAGGATAGAGCAAGAGGGCTCATGCGAGTAATGCCTAATGTTGGAGGCCCAAGGAGTGAGAAAAGGTCGTCCACTCCATAATCCTATACGGAGTCCCCATCTGGTACAAAGCGATGCGAGTAAAAAAGTATCAAAACATGCTGGAACGGGTACAACGTGGTATGCTTCTGAGAGTGGCGAATGCGTACCGCACAGTATCCACTAGGGCGGAACAGGTGGTAACAGACGTGGTTCCTATCGAGATCTTGATAGAAGAAAGGCGTTATCTACATGAGTTAGGTGGGGGGCACTTGCAAGCAACTCGAAATCTAGCAAGGGAGATATCTATCACAGCATGGCAGCAAGTGTGGAATGACACGATATCGTTCGCGCAGTGGACAAAAAGGCTGATACCAGAACTAGCCATCTGGATAAAGTCGCCATTCCTAGAAACGGATTATTACCTCACCCAATTACTTAAGGAGCACAGGTCCCTTCGGGCATACGCCAACAGGATCGGGAAAGAGGAAGACGACCTTTGCATATACTGTGGGGCCACAGATGGACTAGGTATACAGATACAGCTCTGATTGAAATAGGAGAAAACATTTCCCTAAACAACATTGAGCGTATGCTGAATAGCAAAAGGGAGTGGGAGGTGATCTCAACTATGATCAGGAAGATCATGAAAGATAAAGAAAACGAGGAAAGGGAAGACCAAGCAAGAAGAAATCGAGGCCTCAATCGTAGGCAACGGCATATGGGGGACGTTGGCGACTGGTAGGATTGTTCATATCGACAACTCAGTATTTCTGAAGTTATGCCATGATTAGGCGGTACCAGGATACAACTAGTGGAGACAAGTGGGTTAGAGTCCCACACTACCTGTTGTATAAGATGCATAAGCTGAGGCACAGGTGTTCATGATGAATTTCCCCTCCAAAAAAAAAATAAAAAAAAAAAAAGGTGCTGAAACCGAATCCGAGGTCAAAGTTGTCACATGTCGTCAATATTTTCATGTAAGCTCACAAAAACAGCTTAGAGCAAGCCTGAAATCGAGTAAAAAGCAAATCGACGGATTAAACGAGTTGAACCATATTTTGAGGCCCTGAAACCGAATTCGAGAGATAAATATGATGGCAGAGGATGGATGTTTAAAACAAACTTGTCCTATAAAGATAGGTAAAGATGAGTAAACAAAGAGAGCCCCATTGTTCAGGTTTTTTGAATGTAAACGAATGTGATATCACAGGAGAAAATAAAGCCATTTTATCGACTTTTATTTACCTCATAAACGTAAAAGTCTTCACATATTTTTTCAGACTGCGTCAAAATATAAACTTTTTAACGTGTGAATTCCATTCTGAAAGAAATTCGGCTTTAATGACCCAAAATACATATTCATATGATGGTTTGCTCCTTTTCACTTTTTTATTTTACCTGTAAATGCATTTTTGGCAATTTTTAGGACATTTTTCGGGTTTTATTGCAGTCATGTCAAAGTTCTAAAGGATAGGTAAATTCTGACTTCCGAGTCGATTTTAGCGCCCCAAAATACGTGTCCGTGCGGTAGTTTAAGCCCTTAGATTTTTAACCATTTTTGAGGTGTTTTATGATGGGATGGGAGAATTCTGACCTGTGATTCAGTTTCAGCATCACAAAATTCATATAAGTAAGGTGGTTTGGTCGCTTTAAGTTTTTAAATCTACTTCTAAATGCATTTTTGACCATTTTGATTTGTTTTTTGAGGTTCTGTCAAAATCCTGACATGATAAGAAAATTCTTGCTTCGGATTCGGTTTCAGCGCCAGCGTCCCAAAATACGTATTAAAATGTGGGTCAACTCGTTTAATCTGTGAATTTACTTTTTACCCGCTTTCAGGCTTGTTCTAAACAGTTTTTTGAGCTTACATAAAAAATATTGACAACATATGACAATTGTAACCTCAGATTCGGTTTCAGCGCCCCAGAATACGTATAAAAACATGGGTCAACTCGTTTAACCTTCCAATATACTTCTTACCCGGTTTCAAGTTTGTTTGAAGCTGTTTTTTGAGCTTACATGAAAACATTGGCGACATGTGACAATTTTGACCTCGGATTCGGTTTCAGGGCCCTAAAATACATATAGATATGATAGTCGGTAAAAAAGTACATGACTTTTTTTTGTGTGCCTGTGTAATCTCAAATTATCCTCTTTTTTTTCCAGCTTAACCTAAATCATTCCGATATCCTTCTCATTTATGAATAAAACTATATAGACCCCTAATCAAAATAATCTCTCCGTATTTTCCGAAGAAATAAAAAAAAATAAGAATAATAAAACCTGAAAAATAAGGAGAAAAAGAGTAAAAAAAAGAAGAAATAAAAAAAATATTATTATGTACATGCAAAAAATAAAAAAAATATTATTATGTACATGCAAAAAATAAATAATACATACAAAAAGATACTACAATCGCCAATTATGATGAAGCCGCTGGAGGCAAATATATCCCACAATTTTTTTGTAAAACCATACGTAATTGGTATAATAAATTTATTACATCAATCACGTACGGTGGGATTTATCTGCGTCTGGCGGCTTCATCATAATTGACAACTACACTATCTAGGTTAAGTTATAATAGTATAAACATAATTAAAAAAACTGAAGAACAAATAGTTAGGGCAATTAGAAATTACGAGACAAAAGGACACGAAGCAAACAAAATATAACGAAATAGTCGGCAACACTAAGCTAATGGCATGGGTACATTCCCATTACTACCATAAATTAAAAAAAAAATGCCTCCTTATTTCATCAGACCTATTTCTCCAACAAAAAGTGCGACGAATACAATATACAGAAAGTAGGTATTTTCATAATAAATAAAAAAGTGTGTAAGTTGTGATTTGCATAATACCTAAATAATATTCTCTAATCATGATAAAAGCAAATAAATAAAAAATAATTAATTGTAAAAATAAATCAAGAATAGGCTTGTAAATAATGAATGAATGTTTCTATACTCTACTGATGAGAACTAACGAGTTCGAAAAAACTTGTACAACTTTTCTAGAGTTGAAATAGAATGTAAGGTTCAATAATAATTGTTGTGAATGACTGAATTTCAATAAATAATTTAAGTATTTTCAATATATATTTTTTTGCCTTAAAATGCCAGGAATCCTATCATGTAATTCAATACTTCATCAGTATTAGCTAGAAGAGTAGTTGTTTTGATTAGTTTTCCAATAATGAGTGTTTTAAAGTGTTTTCCTAAGTAGTATATTAGCGTGACCCGGTTAAGATACCAATATACAGAAAGTAGATAATTTCATATTAAATTAAAAAAGTGTGAATGACTAAATGTAAATAAATGATTTAAGTATTTTCAATATTTTTGTCTTTAAAATGCTAAGAATCCTATCATGTAATTCAATACTTCGTCAGTATTAGCTAGGAGAGTAGTTGTTTTGATTGGTTCTCCAATAATAAGTGTTTTAAAGTATTTACCTAACTAGTATATTAGCGTGCCCAGATTAGGGCAACAATATACAGAAAGTAGGTATTTTTATAATAAATAAAAAAGTGTGTAAGTTGTGATTTGCATAATACCTAAATAATATTCTCTAATCATGATAAAATCAAATAAATAAAAAATAATTAATTGTAAAAAAGAGAAATTCTACTGAAAAAAAAAAAGTTCCAAATCCCGCCCCCTCTAATTCCTTCATTTTTGTCGGAATTCAAAAAATAAAAAAAGAGGTTTTAGCAAATTTAATTCTATTTAGGTTAACTAGAGTAGTCTTTTGGCGTAGGAGCCACGATTAAAAAGTTGCCAACTGTAGAAGCTTAAAATTTGCGATTTTTTGCCGTACATGGCCAACATTTCAGTAGTTATCTTTGAAACGAAAAAAAAAATCAAAATTCTGATAGTAGGAAAAGATTCGTAATGGAAAATACTCGTTTGACCTTCTTTTTATTTCAAGCTAACTCTCACTGTTTCGGAGATATCTGCGAAAAATAACAAAAAACAGCTTACATTTCGGAATCGAAAAAATTGCAAAAACATGCAATTTTGACACGTTCATATTTTTCGAAAAACACCATTGGGACGGCCGTACGATGTCGCGACGTAAAGAGGAAGCCTCTCAGATAAACCTGATCGTAAATTGCACGGCGAAATTCGAAAATTCGGCTCGGCACGAACGAATCAAAAGTAGCATTTTGTGACATTTCAGAAAATCTTTATAGACATTAACGGGAATAATCTGTCATTACCTCCCTAGCTCCACCTTCGTGTGTCGCGCGTTACGTCGATTGGACAGGCTAGGCATGAAGATAAAGGTGATTGGCTCTGTACCTAGCGTGAGTTATAATAACTCACGCATTATAACTCACGCTGTTTGTTTATGTGTACTATTAATTGTTCAAAAGCAGTTCATTAATTAGTATATAACCTAATAAGAGTAGATAAAATAAATAGTCTGTTTGTGAAAATATATATTTTTTATTTATTTTCCCATCATTTTAATACCTAAAAAGTTTTACTAGTTTTTTTCCATTTAACATGTGAATTATATAATTATAGCTCTGTAAATATATTTTATTTCAACTACTGTGAACTGGACAATTTATATTATACCGATCATATATTTCGCATTAATATATATTATATTGACTTAAAAAGAAAAAGACAAAAAAGTAGCATTGTTCCTTCTACTGTAGCTCTTAAAAGAAGCATTTTTTGGGAAAATGTCAAGAATACGAAAGTGTTTAAAATCACCTTTCTCACTTTTTTCCCGAACAATGCTTCATTTACGAGTTATATTGCAAATAATGCGAAAAACGGCAAAAAATTTATGTTTTTTGAATTTTAAAATGTGTTGCCCCACCTGCCACGCGTGCTGGTAGTTGGCATATGTTTCTGAACATCCCAAATCATATGTAAAAAAAAATTGCGGATAAACGACATTTCGCATAAAAAAGCTATTTCGTCTGATCTAAAAGTACAATTCATGAGAATCCGGCGCGTGCTAATAGCTGGTATTATATTATATTTATGATTAATCCGATTAAAGAAACAAATTTTTTGCTAATGCCGTGCTGCAACTGAATAGTAACTTTGGCAAAGATAATAGAAAACGTTTTTCTATGTTTCTTATTGGGATGCTCTGCCACATATATTTTCTTCTATAAAATGTCCTTGAAATCTACAAAATAATACAATTAACCAGTATTTTACTAAATCGTGAACAAAATTCAAAAAACTGCATTTATAGTATTCCATGTGAGTGTAATAAACATTATGTGGGTGAGTCATCCAGACCATTTAGTGTTAGATTGGGTGAGCACAGGGGCTACATTAGGAAGAATGAGATTCAGAAATCGAAGATTTGCGAACACGCTTGGGAGAACGGACATAGAATAAACTGGGATTCGGCAAAAATTTTAACAAAAGAAACAGATAACAAGAAAAGAAAAATTAAAGAACAGCTATAATATTATTAAATGAGGATAAGTGCATGTCAAATTGTTCCACAACCTGGCTGCCGATGTTAAAAGAAGAACCTAACAAACTGAACATTATTTAAAATAAAGCTATCAACTAGATATATCAACAGTTCTGTGTAAGCAGTAAGCATCTATGGATACTGAATACAACAAATATATTTAGACCACTGCCAAATCGGTTTCCAGAGGCCAAAAATCTGAAAAATTCTTAGCAGTGGGTGGTGGGAAAATTTAGGATTAAAAACCGGAAGTGGGGTAGGGGTGCGAAAAGGTGTGTTTTTAGGGATAAAACGTGGTTTTTTACCTATCTAAAAAAGTTTAATGTAAAAGTTGTAGATAATTGAACCATTTTTTTTCATAACCTCAAAAATTTCGAGAAAAATGCCAAAAACTAGGTTTTGTTTTTTTATTTTTTTTTTCCACAAAAATAATTCATTTTTGATGAAATTCGGTGAAAATGTACATTTTTATGCATAAAAAAAACTGTAATTTTTTTGAGGCGTAATATTCATTTTTTGATTTTTTTGCGAATTTAATTTGAAAAAAGGCCTAATTTTCAATCAAAAAAGTTGATTAACAAAGTTTTGATTTTTTTAAATTTCAGGACGGTATTTTTTCGTTGAAACCTCTACTTTATGATGGTGTAAAAAAACCACAATGTTACTGTGGAAAAACATTGTCAAAAATGGAAAAAACCAAAAAAACAGTTTTTTCAAGATCGATATTTCCGTAAATGTCGCTAATTCTTCATTGTTCATTTAAAAGAAGTGTTGTAAGTGGTGCAAAACGGTAATTTCAATGTAATGTATAATAAGGGAACTTTAATTAACCATTTATGCTTCGGATTGCTGAAAACCGAAATGTTTAAACAATAATTTTACCCAAGAAATTGCTAAAAATGACCATATTTAGGCAAGAAAAAAACTTTTTTATGCTTTATGGGCACACATACATACATTGAAACAATTTTATTGACATACATATTTCAAAATATTAAAAGTTGAAAAATTGAATTATAGCGGGGCAATTTTTCTACTACGTGCTCTCGAGTACGCGCGCACTTCTTTTCGTTCTTTTCTTCCAGCTCGCTTGCAACCCACCTGTCCTTACCTTTTCATGCGTTCACAACTGGCACGTCGTTGTTTACACCGTTATTCATCGTAATTTTCCATATTAACTTCTGCGAACATTGTTGCGTTCCTCCACTGTTTTTCTGAATGTGACACAACTTCCAGTTTCACCGGAAAAGGGAAAAAAACAATTGTAAAATCATTACTGGCTAACAAAAATTTATCAAAGCTGACAGAAAATGGATTGAAGCTTAATTTATCGTCTATTCGTCTATTTAGCGTCTATTTATAAATGTAAAAAAAATGATATGTCACTGATCGAATTGAGGTTTGAAATGTATCAAACCGCTACGGTAAGGACTTCATTTAATTTATAAAAACTACCACCAACCAAGGGAGCAGCTGAACAACACTGCTACAGGGCTTATTTTCAAATTCAAACTTGGCTTGGTAACAAACTTACAGCTACGGATTGGGGATGGAAACACCATCTAACGGGAATAATGCCTAAATTGACAGAAAAAGAATTAATCCCTGAAAGTTTGCTGAAATCTATCTGCTGCAGCTGTGAAACTGGTTATGGTAGTAAAATATGCGGCTGTCGAAATCATGGAGTAAAATGCTCTATTCTATGCTCGAATTGTCACGGGGCCGAAAACTGTTCTAACTCTGAAATACAACCATTAGAAGAAATCAGCGATTCGGAGGAGATGTGTGACGAAACAAATGTTCAAAATAATATTGAAAATAAAGATCTTGATGAACTTGAGGATCTTGACGAAGTCGAAGACCTTATCGAAGTTCCTGAAGAAACCGAACAATGTGTTGAGTCTGATGATGTAGAACAGCTTCCCAAAAAATGAGATTATTATAAATTTTGATTAAGTATTTCTACTTTGTAAATGATTTAATGTAAAATACGTAGTAAACTTATTTTTAATGTGAGAGTGCCCATAAAGCATAAACAAGTTTTTTTATTGCCTAAAAATGGTCATTTTTAGCAATTTCTTAGGTAAAATTATTGTTTAAACATTTCGGTTTTCAGCAGTCCGAACCTGAAACGGTTAATTAAAGTTCCCTTATTACATATTACATTGAAATTGCCGTTTTGCACTTACAACACTCCATTTAAATGAACAGTGTAATTTTTACCCCATCTTAAAGTAGAGGATTCAACAAAAAAATACCGTCCTGAAATTTTCAAAAATCAAAACTTTGTTAATAAACTTTTTTGATTGTAAACTAGGCTTTTTTTTCAAATTAAATTCGCAAAAAATCAAAACATGAATATTACGCCTCAAAAAAATTACAGCTTTTTTGGTGAAAAACAAACATTTTCACCGAATTTCATCAAAATTAAATTATTTTTGTGGAAGATAAAAATAAAAAAACAAAAATTTGTTTTTAGCGTTTTTCTCAAAATTTTTGAGAAAAACGTAAGTTATGTAAAAAAATGGTTCAAATAAAAGTTGTAGATCTCTCAATTATCTACAACTTTTATATTAAACTTTCTTCGGCAAGGTACTTTTGCCAGAAATCGTAAGAAACCATGTTCTACCACAAAAAACACACCTTTTCGCACCGCCACCCCACTTCCGGTTATCTGTTGCGGTCCAATCGATTTTTCCCCATTTTTATACCATTAATCTTAAATTTTCCCACCACCCATATACTGCTACGAATTTTTTTTCTTTCAAAAACTATTGGCACTGGTCTAATTCTTAAAGCTGTGTATTTAATATACACAGCATACAAACACTTATAACACGCTTTGAGAGAGAAAGCAGATTCGGTTTCCGAAACGTCAGCAAAATACGTCATTTTTATGTTTTTGTTCTTATTCATTAGTTGTCAAAAAACACCCTCTAACTGCTCCTTTGATGTAAAAGTCACAGGCGTGGAGGTTATTTTCCAGTAAACTACTGGATAATTGTATTATTTTGTAGATTTCAAGGACACTGTATAGAAGAAAATATATGTGGCAAAGCATCCCAGTAAGAAACATAGAAAAAAAACCGCTGCCCAAGGAATCACTACTTCCACGTCCAGATTTTCTGTCCAAGTCACTCACAACGAAAAAATTTTGTATGTGAAAATAATTGTTTATGAAACTTTAATAATATATTATTTGAAATCCTCTACCCCAAAAACCCATGAAACGATATCCCACATCCGTAGTGGGGTGGGAGGTGGTTACAGGGGGGTGGTAGTGGGGGTGGGTTTTGAGGTTTCTGGTTCTTGTACCCACACTAATTCACATTTTTTTTCAGCCCCTTTAATAATGGAGTGGGGGTGGTAATGGGGGTGGCTAATGCCAAAATTTTTTTTGAGACCTTAGCTTCTCTTGTATATACTAAATACCAATTTTATGGACTCTTACCTGCTTGATTTACCTATTTACCACAAATTTACCCCAATTTACCCCCAACCCTTCGACGGAACAAGATGAAAATATAATCCAGTTCTAGATCTCGTTAAAGTACATATGTGTACCAAATTTCAAGTCAATATCTCAAATGGTTCCAGAGTAAACATGCGCACAAAAAAAGTTACAGACAGACCGACAGACAGACAGAAATTTTTTTTGCTCAAACTTAAAATCTCGACGTTTCATGACATTCTAAGCCTATTTGAACAATAACATTTTTTAAAGATTTTTTTGTCGTTACTATACTTTCACTGGATGTGGAAGTAAGAAGAAAATGCCACAACCAATATTTAGACAATACAATACAAAATAATTTACGGAAGTATTTTCCATTGATAGAAACACTAACATTGATAAAACACTAACATTGTTATAAACACAAATGTTTGCTTAAAAAAATGTTCATTTAAAAATGTTTAATATTTTAATATAAATATGAATGGTGTATTAGGAAACAAGATCTCGTTTACTCCAGGCAATAGCAGCCCCAATTCACCCTACTATTTCCAGAACGGAATGTAACTGAATATAATACGAGCAGGATATCTCTCGTCAACTTTGCACACACGACTAAACTTTAACTTATTTCAAAAAAGTTATTCAAATATTGAATGTTGGAAACAATTATGCTACACTTTTTCATAGTCGGTGCTGATATGTCTAAAAGAGATTCCCGTGGGGGATTTTGTAATTAAATATTGAATGATGTATCAAACTTTCCAGAAAAATATGTAGAATTCGTAAATCGATGTCGGACAGTTGAAAATTTTAGCAGGATATTGCCCAAAAAAGGTAAAAGGCAGTAAGTGAGAAATGTTGAAAAATTACATTTTTATTGATTATGACAGAGCAGTAAGTGACGCAGCTTCTGAATTAATCCTGTTTTAAAAATTCCTACGTATAACCGAATAAAATGGAATGGCAAACGGCAGTATGTGGCATTATTTTAGAAAATTGAGAGGTATAAGGCAGTATGTGCATGAACAGCAATTACTGCGATTTACTTTAGTATGATATTCGCATTTTAAAATGTTAGCTCTACGTTCACCCCCCGCCAGATCCTTGGGGACAATGTTTTTCATAAAGATTGAAGCTTAAGGAACAATTTAAGACATATTCTAAAAAAAAAACTGGCTGTACTTTCAAAATGATGTTAAAAAAGAACTGTTGCCAATGTGGTTTTTGTCATTTAACACAAAAACTAAACAAGATGGACAAAAACTTTCTTCACAAGAAACAACGTGCATAAAATTTTCTACAATTTTGTATCTATACAATATTTTGATAGGAGTTACCATTTTCCAGATAAATGAGTCCAAAATTAAGAAAACATGGAAATTCATATATCGGTAAATCATTTAAAAGAAATAACTGACAATTATTGTAAGGCGTATAATATAACTTTATATTATTAACATAAAAATAAAATAAAATAAACTGAAAAAAATTAATAATAGTATTATAATTTGCAGACATTTATCTCGAAAACGGTAACAATGATATCTGGAAAACGGTAACTCCTATCCAAATATTGTATAGGAACAAAATTGTAGAAAATTTCATGCACTTTGTTTTTTGTGCAGAAAGTTTTTCTCCATCTTTTTTAGTTTTTGTTTTAAATGACAAAAACAATATTTGCATTTTTTTTAAACGGACGCCATTTTGAAAGTACAGCCAGCTGATTTTTTTTAAGACATGTCTTAAATTGTTCCTTAGGTTTTAATATTTATGAAAAACATTGTCGCCAAGGATCGGGGGGGTGCACGGACAGTTAAGGTGGGCTTCCGTAGTGTTACGTTTTATACTGAATCTTATATTTTATCTTAAGAGCTGAATCATTTATCTGGGAAATGGTAACTCCAATGCAAATATTGTATAGGAACAAAATTGCAGAAAATTTTATGCACTTTATTTTTTGTACAGCAAGTTTTTCTCCATCTTTTTTAGTTTTTGTGTTAAATGACAAAAACGATATTTGCAAATTTTTTTTTTTAACGGACGCCATTTTGAAAGTGCAGCTAATTTTTTTTTAGGACATGTCTTAAATTGTTCCTTAGGCTTTAATCTTTATGAAAAACATTGTCCTAAAGGATCGGGGGGGGGGGGGTGCACGGGCACTTAAGGTGGGCTCCCGTAGTAGTTGTATTTAGCCAGACGGCAGTATGTGCATGAACTTTCGTAGATGAAAGATTTTTCGCTACACTTTAAAATGTTCAGAATTAATTATCTAGGACTGAAAATCAGCTTTACGAAATTGAAGAACGAAGAATGTGACTATTGTGTCATTCAAGATCAACACTCGAAATTTCATTGCTTACTGCTGATTTTTTCAATCAAATTATTACAGAAAAACTGAGGCAGAAGGCAGTATATAATTTTTTTCTTAAATTAAAGAGTGTAACATTTCATTAATGTTAAAGAAAAAAAAATGTATGATTTTTGTATTTATTTTAGACCCTAATTTTACTTTATTGCACTATTTTTAAGGAAGGGCCATACATTTCAAAAGTTCGATTTATTCAGATTTGATGTTTTGTCACTTACTACCTTTTTCCTTTTTTGGGCAGGATAGTGGTAGGCCAGCCTCCTTTCAGATGATATTTATGTGTTTTTTCTAAAATGTAATTTTTATATTATTCTACATAAAAATAAAATCTATGCCCAAAAATTGTTCGAAGAGTAATTGCCACGTTTTAAAACAGGTTAAAGTTAGACAATATAAGCGTTTATTTGTAAACTATATGCTCAATAACAAAGGTCTACAAAAAGAAGGTCTTTTCGTATCTTGATGCGTAAACTACTGTACAACTTTCAATTCAATCTTTTCTGTTTTTTACATTGTGCTTATAAGAAACGTGAACGAAGTTTACGTTTTAGAAATGTGCCGATCAAATTCAACATACTCTTCGTTTTCGTATTTGCAAAGAGTAATAACCATATTTTTTGAAAGAGCACTGTATAATATGGGTAGAAATGGTGCAACCCAAGTTGCTCATAGAGCAACTACTTGGATATATAGTACAGTACCTAGAGGTAAAAAATATGTAAAATTTCGGAATAATTTCATATGTAAAGATAATTTTTCTTTGTGAATTATTTTTATTGTAGTAAAAGGTAGTCCTTAGTTTCTATATGGACCAGATATTTGCTCTTACCCTCAATATTTGAAACAAATATTACTATTTTATTTTTAAAACGTAGGATAGTTACGTTTTTGTGATCACTGATTACGAATCTGAAGTCAAAATAAAAAAATTCAAAATGGTGGCTCTAATATGGCGGATGGTATTTTTTTTCCAAAACAAGTATTTTAAATGGACAAAAAAAATGAGCATATAAATGATGCTATATATTAACAAAAAAGAAATTTTGAAAAAGAAAAATCAATTATTGAGCAATTACAAAAACAAAATGGCGACGTTTTGTTAGAGAAAATGTGAAAGCGCATATTTTATCGGATATAACTTCTTTATTTTTGTGATGTAGAAACAAAAAAAAATCATTTTAAAGATTGATTTATCTTTAATTTTGTTCGTTAGAGTTGTTGATGGAAGTTTCACAGTTTCTAAAATATTCAACATTTTAAACTAAATACTTCATCCCAAAAACGGTGGGATACTGTCTATAAAATTAAATATCTCCGAAATTATCAACCCTACACAAATATTTGAAAAAAACAAATTCATTATCAGTTTATTAACTTCATTTTTGATGTCCACCATATTTTCTCTAAAACTAACATTTATGGAGATATTTGCAGAGAAACAAAATGTTACGTTTTCATAAAATCCTTTTACAATTTCAAATGCAATTTTATTCTAAAGCAAACACTGGAAGCAGACAAAGAAATTTGAGCGTCTGGATAATACTATATTATATTAACAAGAAACATTATATGGGAATATATTTTTATAATTACTGACTACTTATATTAACAAAATTACGACGCCTTTAATAAAAAAATGTGAAAAAGTACATTCTGTCATTACTTCTTTGTTTTTTTATGTTATAGAAATAGACACAAAATTATTTGAAAACCTAATTAACAGTCGTTGATTTTGGTTGTTCGCATTTTTGCCACAAGTGTCATAGTTTCTGAGATATTTAACATTTAAACTAAATACTTCATCTTATAAATTTCGAATGCCACCTTTAGACTTCCAGATTTTCGAAATCATTAACTCTACAGAAATTATAAAAAAAACAAGATTCATCCTCAATTTAGTAGTTTTCTTCTTTGTCTGTAGCATGTTTTCGCACAATGTAAAATCTTTCGAGTTATTTGACGAAACCCTATTTGAAATACTTGTTTTTCAAGCTAAAATCCCAATATTCTAATGGTTATATCTTAAGAACTATCAATTTATATGAAAAGTTGCATAGAACCTTGTCTTCTTAAAATTTGATTCTCTTTCAGTTCCAACGTTTTTATATTTTATAAATTTAGACGAGGAAATATAACACAAAAATAGCCCCAACCTTCAATTTTTTGGGCAGTAAGTCGAATTGAGATGGAGTTTTTTGCATTCGCTTCGTTAACTCGTCCAGAAACTTTGTGCCATATTTTGGTCTTGTACTTTTTTGAATTGCTGCATCGAGAAGTGCATTCTTATAAGTGCATCTTTTGAAGTGATGAAGAAAAGATTCATATCTTCCAGAAAAAACTCCCGAATCATACGAATTTCAGCACCCGGGAGTTTTTTGAGTCGCTAGACCTGAATGTGATGTCCAAGTGAGCCCCCTGTGCACCTGGAGGTCAGGACGGCACCAGGAACGTCATCACCTGGAGTTCCCTGTAAACTCATGGAAAATCGATCGAAATTCGTTACCTGGAGGCTTTTCGGGTCGCTCGTCCCGAATCTGACATCGGCAACCTCCTCCGGAGGACCTGGTGCGCACGACCTGGCTAATAACGTCATCTTCTGGAGTTTTACTGAAATTACTTATCAAATCGGTAGAAACTCGTTACCCGGGGTTTTTTTTGGGTCGCTCGTCCCGAATATGATATCGGCAACCTCCTCCGGAGAACCTGGTGCGCCCGACCTGGCTAATAACGTCATCTCCTGGAGTTTTACTGAAATTACTGATCAAATCGATCGAAACTCGTTACCCGGGGGTTTTTCGGGTTGCTTGTCCCGAATCTGACATCGGCAACCTCCGGAGGAGGACCTGGTGCGTGCAACCTGGCTAATAACGTCATCTCCTGGAGTTTTACTGAAATTACTTATCAAATCGGTAGAAACTCGTTACCCGTGGATTTTTTGGGTCTCTCGTCCCGAATCTGACATCGGCAACCTTCTCCGGAGGACTTGGTGCGCCCGACCTGGCTAATAACGTCATCTCCTGGAGTTTTACTGAAATTTTGTCGTCAAACTTTCTAACATTGCTTTAATGAATGCTAGTTAGTATATTATTATGGTAGAACAAGTTTTCCACTGCAACTTTCTTCATCATTTCGACGTAAATGATAAGATAATGATCCAATTAAATTTTTGAAGAGCTACAGAGAACCAGTAAAAAAATATTGACATTTGAAATTTTATGCTTTTAACATTGAGAAATCACAGGTTTTATCATATTTTACAAAAAGTACCGTTCAGATTTCAATTAAAAAGGAGAAAACAAGAGCAAATAATATACAAAACATTTTCGACTCTTAAAAGTACAGCTTCAGAACATGTGATAGTAGTAATTAGCGATTAAATGTTAAAAGTCTACTTTTTATATCGTAGTTTATTAGACGTGGCAACGTCGTAAAAGAAGTTACAATGCTCGCGAAATTTAAAAATGCATGGAATATGAGAATGTAGGTTTCATAAAAGTACTTTATTAAAAATAACATGAACGATGTTTGATTAGCACAGCCATATTTATTAAATCTAATAAAATATAAATGACTAATAATGTAATTAATCTGATAATAACGATTTGGTTTTTTTTCTTTATTTTCTAAAAAATTTTCTGTAATATTTTTTGTATTTGGTAACTTTAACAACACCGTTCTCAACTTTCCCTAAAGTGTTTAATAAACCATTATATTTATTTGTTTTATTTGCATCTTCAACCATTTCATCTTAAAATATAAAGTTCAGATATTTTTGAAATTGTGCCTGCATATATTTGTACCCATACCTATCATTTATCCCTCGAATAGTTTCAATTGAATCAACTATTCCAACTCTGGTGATAAAGTAAGTTCATTGAAAAAGAGAGGACATAAAAGTTAAGGTTGCCGATGTCAGATTCGGGACGAGCGATCCGAAAAACCCGCGGGTAACGAGTTTCGATCGATTTGATAAGTAATTTCAGTAAAACTCCAGGAGATGACGTTATTAGCCAGGTCGCGCACACCAGGTCTCCCGGAGGAGGTTGCCGATGTCAGATTCGGGACAAACGACCCGAAAAACCCCCGGGTAACGAATTTCGATCGATTTAATAAGTAATCTCAATAAAACTCCAGGAGATGACGTTATTAGCCAGATCGCGCGCACCAGGTCCTCCGGAGGATGCCAGATTCGGGACGAGCGACCCGAAAAACCCCCGAGTAATGAATTTCGATCGATTTTCCATGAGTTTACAGGGAACTCCAGGTGATGACGTTTCTGGTGCCGTCCTGACCTCCAGGTGCACAGGGGGCTCACTTGGACATCACATTCAGGTCCAGCGACTCAAAAAACCCCCGAGTGCTGAAATTCGTATGATTCTGGAGTTTTTTCTCGAAGATATGAATTTTTTCTTCATCACTTGAAAAGATGCACTTATAAGAATGCATTTTTCTATGCAGCAATGCAATTTCAAAAAAGTACAAGAACAAAATATGGCACAAAGTTTCTAGACGAGTTAACGAAGCGAATGCAAAAAACCCCATCTCAATCCGACTTACTGCCCAAAAAATTGAAGGTTGACTGCTATATTTCACGCCTAATTAGCAAGCCGCCACATAATATAGAAACTTTTCCTTGATGCATTTACTATTAAATTGCCAAAAATGAATGAAATCCGTGTCATATTACATTATTCCGAAGTTAAAACTTCTGGTTACTGTAATAATAAATAATAAATGCAAATTGTGATTTTTTTTTTAAATTAGTGATTGAAAAAAGTTACATAAGCCTTTGAAAATGAAAAAATAATTTTTCGAAACGTCCGTATTTAATTCAACAAAGAGGAGTGCTTTATTCCATCGAACCTACTTACGGATGCACCCACTATAGAAGAAATTGTCAGAAAATATTGAATCGATTTTATTTATCACACAATTAATTAATATTATTTTTATGAATGAAGTTAGAAAAATGACAAAAAGCATGTTTATTAACATTTTTTGTATTAATTTAGAAAAAGTTAATCAATATATACAGACCTAAGCGTTAAGGGTGAATTGACAGCCCGTGCCAAAATTGCCAATTGTCCATTTTCGAATTCTATATATTTTTCTACAAAGATAAAAGACTCAAAGTTCCATAAGAGCACTGACTCTTATTGACCGCACAGTGGCGCAGTCCGCTAAAGCGTGGCGAGCGGGCTTGGTCACACTCTATTGTGTACTGGGTTCAATTCCCAACTCTGGCACTAGCAATGTCGGTAGTGGGTATTGTCTGCATTGTTTGTTCTGCGTTTATGTTTTTTTTTAGTCCTGCTATAAAAATTTCAATATAAATGTAGTTTAAAAATAAATTCAAATTATAAGACTTGAATGATATTATTGATTTTACTGATTGAAACACTAAAGTGTGAACCAAATTAGATGGGATTTGAGGTTTTCTCTAAAACTATGGCAAATATACAAAAACCAATATAGGTTTCTCGATTTTCGAGAAATAAACAATGGTGCAAACCTCAATCGTCTATTTCTCTCGTCTACCGAGCTAGAGAACGTTTTTGGAAAATTGGCATTTTTATATATCTATATCTCAATTATCAAGTGTCGAATCGAAAATCGAGTAGCACATTCTTAAGGAACTTTTTTTGAGCAGAATCCGTTGCTGAAAATTATGCATGCCTCAGTTTTCGAGTTATAGACATAAGTTTTGTATTTTTCAATACAACACCCTGTAAATTATTTCATTATTCGATCATAACTTAAATTAGATATTCAACGATATATCATAATGTCACATTTATCACTAGAAAAAGTGGTTAATTTTCGAAAAATTTAATATATTTGTGAGGAGGCCATGGAAAACTATTAACAACAACACTTCTTATAATATAAAATAATTTTGCCAAAAATGGGAAAAATTAAACTACAATAAATGTTCGAATTGTCTTCCATTGACATCTATGGATTTCATGATATCTTCTCCTTATAGGCCAGGCTAGATAAGTGCCAGAATTAAAAAAAAAAAAAATAATTCGTTACAGCAAACTGATAGCAGAATATTTTAGAACTAAAGAAGAAAAAATAATCTGAATCACCTGCGGTTATCTGTGGTGAAATGGGGTGGGTTTTTAGGGGTGAAAAACGGTTTCTTGCGATTTAAGGCTTAACTACGCATCCTATCAAAAAAAGTTAAATATAAAAGTTGTAGGTAATAAAAATATCTACAACTTGTGTGGAGAGCATTTTGATCCTAACCTCAAAATTTTTCGAGATCCACGCAAAAACCTCCTTTTCGGTTTTTTATTTCTTTCTTACACAAAAATAATTCGATTTAGCTCAAACTTGGTGAAAGTATACCTTTTGGTGTCCCACATAAACACTACATTATTTGGAGCAAAATATTTAACGGTTGTTGTTTAATTCAATTTAAAGAAAAAAAAGTGAAATTTTCATCTGCGATTCCTCATAAAAGTACTAGTCCGATAGAGTTCGGATAGGGCTCATTTTTTTTTGTTTTTATGTCTACTTTCAATAAATAAAAAATATATATATATATATATATATATATATATATATATATATATATATATATATACTGCAATGGAGAAAATTCCGAAAAAATGCCCTTTTTCGTTGTGAGCTTTTTAATTATTGTCAAAAATTTGTTATAATTTATTACAATTAATATAATTTTGTAATATTAATGTTTACTACAAACAATAAATAAAATAATTAATAATTAATTACATTCCTCAACCACGTATGAATTATTAAACAAACGAAAAAGTATGATCTTGACGAGGGGGCAACCGCTGGCGAAATTTTGTACACCTAATACCTATTCTAGAAAAATACCCTTTATTTCCCCTTTAATTCCTTGTAATTCCCCTAATTCCTCAAATACCTTTATTTCCTCCTAATACCTTAATATTTTCTAGATTATCTCGGGAACGGTGCACTTTTTGATAAAAATACCTATATACAAAATTGTTCCTTATAAAATTCTCTAACAAAAATGTCTCTACACTTTTTCCCTAAAATTAATAGTACCGTGGGAAATAAGGCGCACACATAAGGGTTGGTTTCGGTCAACACAATAAATTGTAATCTTTACTATAATCTACTATAAAGTTCAATACTTAACGCTAAAGCAGTAGCTACTAAAGTCCGCCTAAAATTATAATAAATTTCTCTCACCCCTATAAAATAACGCGATTTTTGATGAAGTGAGAATATTGTATACCGGGTCGCTCAGCCGATAGGGACACTGTTGTAACTTTTGAATGGGATAATGGATTTTTTTTCAAATTTGGTGTAGTGATATGGGATATAATTTCCAATTATATAATGTAAAGAACCAAAATGGCCGACTTCCGGTTTCGATTTTACCCGAAAGTGGGTTTAAAATACCCGGTTTTTGCGTAAAATCCCGCATATTGGCAGCCCTGAACAGTAACAGCGTTTACAGCAAGCTCTAAAATAATGCAGTTACCTTGGGTCGTCTGAGATGTAATGGGAGAAATTGAAATTTTTTACATTGTGGTGGTGTATAGATATTTATACTTTTTTCGCGTAAAGACAACTTTGGAAATAGCCATACGGATATTCAGCGAATTATACGACCTGCGCTGATTACATTTGCCTCATTACCAAAGTACTATTAATTTTAGGAAAAAAGTTTAGAGAAGTTTTTTATAGAGAATTTTATAAGGAATAATCCTGTATATAGGTTTTCTTATGGAAAAAATGCACCGTTCCAGAAATAATCTAGAAAACCTCAAAATGGGGGTGGAAACGACGTCCTCTAGGGGATGAAGCACACAATTTTTGAAACTTTATGAATTTTGTCCAATATATTACAATTTTAACTGTTATATTACTGAAGTATTACAAGACATCGTGCAAAGTTTTAATAATGAAAAAGCTAGTCATGGAGAAATTCTAGACGTAGGACAGCGATTTGTTCTAGCTTTATACAACTCTACCTCCGCAGAAAAAAGTCTAGATGTGTACAGATTCATACTTTTAACAAACTTGTTGGTAAAGCGAACAATACTGTAATATTATCAAAACTACCAACAACTTCTGCTGCTGCTTGGCAACACTTAAATCGCGTTTTTCACCAAATTCAAACATGGAAAAACGTTGCGCTAGAAGCTACTGATTGAGGATGGGAAAAAGTTGGCGGTATATTAACTCGAACTATGACAACAAAAGAACCGGCTCCCGAATCTGTTATAACACTAATTTCTTGGTCATGCAAATTAAGGTGCGAAAATAGGTGCAGTTGCAGAAGAGCAGGCTTACATTGCTCCACAATGTGTTACCATTACCACGGACAAGCATGCATGAATGTCGAGTCTATGGAAGACGATGAAGATTAATTAACGTAGGTAACCTTTTGATAATTAGTGGATTCGGCCTACAGGGGACACCACACGCCAAGTACTTTACCTCTAGGGTGGCGTGGAAACAAGTACACTATACAATATTCTCGCTTCTTTAAAAATCGCGTTATTTTATAGAGGTGAGAGGATGAAAGTGGTACATTTATTATAATTTTAGGTGGAGTTTAGTAGCTACTGCTTTAGCGTTAAGCATTGAACTTTAAAGTAGATCATAGTAAAGATTACAATTTATTGTGTTGACCGGAACCAACCCTTATGTGTGCGCCTTATTTCTCAGGGTACTATTAATTTTAGGAAAAAAAGTGTAGAGACGTTTTTTATACAGAATTTTACAAGGAATAATTGATCAAAAAGTGATCCGTTCCCGAGATAATCTCAAAATGGGGGGTGGAAACGGCGTCCTTGGGGATGAAGCACACTATTTAGGGGCGTGAACTTTTCGGTTTAGTAATTCTTATGCTATCCTTAACATTTCTACCAATTTTCAAAACTTTATGAATTTTGTCCGATATAAATCGTTATATTACTGAACTAGAAGTCCATAGTATCATCGGTAGTTTAATTAAATTAAATATTTTTTCTTTACTAGATATTTTTAGCGCTAATCTCGGTGCTAATGTTTTTACAACTTTGACGTCCTTTATATAAGAATTGGTATGTAATTCTTCAAGATAAACATTCTATTTCAATATTTTTACGCTCTAATTCCCTCCTAATACCTTTTATTTCCTCTTAATTCCCTTCTAATACCTCGTAATAATATTTATTTCCTCCAAATTCCCCTGTAATTCCCTTAATACCTAATAATTCCTTCCGAAATACCTTCAATTCTTTCCTAATTCCTTCCTAATTCCTCCGATTTGTACACTATTTCCCCTCAGCGGTTGCCCCCTCGGATCTTGATTTCTATGCCTTCTATTGTAAACGTATTGGTACGGCATATAAATGACCGCATTTTTATTTATTTGATAATCTACATATATTTACCTTTAATTTTGATTGTTAATAACTTTTAAATTGTAAAAATTGATAAAAATTGCTTTGTTAATTTTTATTATTAAACATAATATAAATAATTTTTTGTAAAAATAATAAATGTACTTTTTAAAACTAAAGACTAAGAAAAGGTAAATATGTGTATATATACCCACATACAGATACATCCGCACATATAAAACCAATTGCTATCTTATAAAATTTAGAGAGAGAGGAAATGAGATTTTATCGTTTTGCGAAATTTATTTACAGAAGTTGTTTTCAGTTGATCATCTATATTATTGTAGATCGAGATTGCGTTATATACAAATGACTACTTTTTGAGTTTAAATACAAATCTGCAACAGCTACTTTGCATATTTTGCAAACGATATTGCGTAATCTTATCAAGACATGGAGAGTATACTATATTGCAATAATTTAAAATGGACACAAGATTTTCACACAATTTTTTTCTTACTTTAAAATTTAAAATACTTATATTAAAATATAACATTTTCAATGAGTAATATGCTTTTTTTAATAAAACTGCCACGTGCTCCGTGAAACGCATCTTATAGTCAAAAATAAGTCCTAAATTTTTTGCTTCATTTAGAATGGGCAAGTATTGCCCATTGATAGCGATCTTTAGATTTGCGTTCGTGTATTCCCGTGTTTTATTAGAAGTAAAGCACAATACTGCACTTTTGGTGGCATTTAGTTTAATACTGTTTTGATTAGCATAATTATGAATAGAGTCTAAGTCCGAATTAATTAAATCACGAATATTTATTGTGTTTTCAGAAGGAAATTTATAAAACAATTGAGTATCATCGGCATAATATTGGACTTTACCATAATTGATATTGTTATGAATTTGTTGATTTTAATTTTTTTTTTTTAATAAGATACACATTTATTAATTGATATAAACTCTACGCACATAAATTATTATAATGTAAAAGGTTAAGTTCAGTAGCTATTAAGCTTGACTTCGCCTTAGTTTAGAATTTAATTATAAATAAAGCCATTTTATTATTATTACTATTACTATTATTATTATTATTAGTACTATTACTATTAGAATCATGTAAGAAAGTACATTCATTTATTTTTACAAAAAATTATTTATATTATGTTTAATAATTAAAATTAACAAGGCAGTGTTTGTCAATTTTTACAATTTAAAAGTTATTAACAATCAAAATTAAAAGTAAATATATTTAGATTATCAAATAAATAAAAATGCAGTCATTTATACGCCGTACCGATACCGTTACAATAGAAGGCATAGAAATCAAGATCATACATTTTTGTTTGTTTAATAATTCAAACGTGGTTGAGGAACGAAATTAATTATTAATTATTTTACTTATTGTTTGTAACATACATTGATATTACAAAATTATATTAATCGTAATAAATAATAACAAATTTTTGACAATAATAAAAAAACATACAACGAAAAAAGGCATTTCTTCGGAATTTTTTATTTTCCGGCAATTTTTTCCATTGCACTATATATATTTTTTTTATTTATTGAAAGTAGACATAAAAACAAAAAAAATGAGCCCTGTCCGAACTCTATCGGACAAGTACTTTTATGAGGAATCGCAGTTGAAAATTTCACTTTTTTTTTTAAATTGAATTAAACAACAACCGTTAAATATTTTGCTTCAAAAAAAAATAATGTTTATGTGGGACACCAAAAGGTATACTTTCACCAAGTTTGAGCTAAATCGAATTACTTTTGTGGAAGAAAAAAATAAAAAACCGAAAAGGGGTTTTTTGCGTGTATCTCGAAAAATTTTGAGGTTAGGATGCTCTCCACACAAGTTGTAGACATTTTTATTACCTACAGCTTTTCTAATTAACTTTTTTTTATAGGATGCGTAGTTAAGTCATAAATCGCAAAAAAACCGTTTTTCATCCCTAAAAACCCACCCCAGATAACCGCAGGTGATTCGGATTATTTTTCCTTCTTTAGTTGTGATATGTTCTAAAATATGCTGCTATCAGTTTGCTGTAATGAATTATTTTGTTGTTCAACCCTTATCTAGCCTGGCCTCTTACAGCATTTGTTGCATTTCCAATCATGACAAAAATAGGTTGTCCAAAAGGCAGATAATATTTTGTTTTCCAATTTTTCTGTTATTAGACCGTTCTCTATATATAATTTTTTTTAAATAACCTTAAAACCAAAAGTCGGCAGGGGTTATATCGGGAGATCTAGCTGGCCACAAAATAGAACCATTACTGCCTAAAAATTAAACAATATCTCAACTACTTCGTTGTTTATTAATATCCAGATAGTTAAATTAATCATTAGTTATCAACTTAGTTAACTTAGCTAAGTAGACGTTGATAAACTAGTCTTGAGTGAAATAGAGATAAATAACCATCCATTCCTCCCCAAATTGAGCTTTTAAATAATTTCGTGTTTCCTTTGACGTATGACCTGGGGCGCCATCGTGTTGGTAAATTAATCTTTGAAATTGTCTTACAGGCATAATGTCTGCAAAGGGCTCTATTTCTAGTTGTAGAATGTTAATAACATTTTCGGTATTCAAATTACCGTGTAAAAAATGAGGACCTATTATTTGGTATCTAATAAAACCACACCATACACCAAATCCAAATCACTCTTGACGATTAACTGTAGCGGTTCGGTGCAGATTTACATGAGCCCAATGGTGGTTCTTATGCCGATTAAAAATTCAGGCACTGCTTATATGGGCCTCGTCTGTCCATATAATTGTTCCTTCAGATCCTGGCACTTCATTGCACTGACGCAAAAACCACTTGTAAAAATCAAGACGCTTTTGAAAGTCGCTGGGATATACATGGTGGCTAATCCTAATTTTGTAGAGTGTCATTTTTTTTAAGCAACGCAACGCAGTTGTTTTTGGGATTCCTAAATTTTCCTGTATTTCGCGAAACGATACATTAGGATTTTCTGTTACAGTTTCTAAAACAATATTTTCTACAGCTTCTTTAGCTGCTTTATTATATATTTTTGCTGGAGATTTTACAAATTATCCAAATTCTTTTGGCACAAAGTTTTGTTGTCTATAACTTACATATTAAAAACTCGGAAGCTAAATTTGAGTCTTCTCCGCATTCTATAAATCACGTTATCATGTCATATTTTTCATCATTACTAAAGTGAATCATTTTTAACAATGCTCACTCACAATTAACTCACAAATTAGTTTTTGACATTTACAATTATTTCGATTTTCTTTTTTTTACCATGACCTTCTCAATAAATATTAGAAATGTGATAAATATGCATAGATGGAATGGAAGACAATTCGAATATTTATTGTAGTTTAGTTTTTCTATTTTTGGCAAAATTATTTTATATTATAAGAAGGTTGTTTTTAATAGTTTTCCATGGCCTCCTTACAAATACCTATAATAATTTTTTCGAAAGTTAACCACTTTTCTAGAGATAAATATGACATATAATATATGTTGGATAGCTAATTTAAGTTGTGATCGAATAATGGAATAATTTATAGGGTATTCCATTTAAAAAAAACACAATTTATATCTATATCTGGAAAACTGAAGCATGCATAATTTTCTTCTTCTCAGCAACGGATTCTACTCAAAAAAGTGCCTTAAGAATGTTTTGCTCGATTTCCGATTCGACCCTTGGTAATTGAAATATAGAGGTCATCCAAAAATGATAAATTTTCCAAAAACTCTCTGTAGCTTGGTAGACGAAAAAGATAGACGATCGCGGTTTGCACCATTGGTTGTTTCACAAAAATCGAGCTCAGGTCACTTATATTGGTTTTTGTCTATCTGTCATAGTTTTAGAGAAAACCCTAAATTTCAACTAATTTGGTCCACCCTGTACAATAGATTTCCTTGAGGCATGAATGCAGTTTTAGTACCGCTGGCTAGTTAACGTTCGTTGTAATGCACAGGAAGCAGTTTTTGATGCAAATACATTTTAATGACCTTAGATTCTTTCATATCCCAAACTTTAAGGAGTTTCATGTAGTAAAAGATACAACTTACGAAACTAACCATGCCTTTCTGCACATAATTTGAGTATTGAATTTCCAATTCTATTGCATAAGTTTAATGAGTTTCGTGCATGTTAGAAAAGATTATAATTGTATCTAGGAAATCCTGTGAACTAGAAGGTAATTTAATTTTTGTGCAGGTTAGAAACCATTATACTAATTTAAATTAAATCTTTATACAGCACTTCACAATGTAAGTGTTTTCTTATTAGATTTAATTTATAAATCCAGCATATTCCACAACTATTATTTTACAAGCAGTGCTGTACAAGCAATAAGACATACTTGATATGAAATATTCAACAACCCTCAGTGAAAAATGTAATATGCTGTGCAGTATATTAAAGGAGAAGATTTAACCAAATTTATGGAGCACTTTCCTGCAATATTTTAGTTTTGCTCATAAACGATTTAAATTTACAATTTTTATTCAATTTACGTTCATAAACAAGAAACCGTGAAATTTGCCACTGTCTTATTTAACCTCGTGGCTCTGTAACAAGTGAGAAAGTAATTGAAAATGAGTTTCGGAGACTAGTTTAATAACGGGGTACTTTATAGTTACTTTAAACGAGGTAGTAGATTTTTTTTAAAATCTTGTATATGTTATAGAAAGTATATAGAATCCAAGTTTTATACCTCCAAACCCTTGGCAAATTTTTGTATGGACGAAAAAACCACGAATTTTTGGCACTTTTTTCAGTTTGTGGAATATAACTTAAAAACAATGCATCCAATCGAAAAGTCATATATTACCAAAATTAAAGAGCATTAAATTTCGCTTCGAACGAGTATCTCAAAGTTAAAATTTCATCGTAATTGGCAGTCGAATAACAACAATTTTTACCAATTTGTAAAAAATTCACACAGGGTAACTTTTTAAACTTCTTCAGCTCTGAAACTAGCCGTTTCAGAGTTGAAACGATGAAATTTTAACTTTGAGATACTCGTTCAAAGCGAAATTTAATGCTCTTTAATTTTGATAATAGATGAATTTTCGACTGGATGCATTGTTTTTAAGTTATAGGACACAAACTGAAAATAGTGACAAAAATTCGTGGTTTTTTGGATTCTACATACTCTCTACAATACATACAAGATCAAAAAAAATCTACTACCTCGTTTAAAGTAACTATCACCCCCTTTCGATGACGCTGTTCCTGAACTAGACGCAGATAACTTCATTTTTATTTTCGCCTTTCTTAATTAATTAATTAAAGCAAAAATTATTAGTTAATTGGCGATTGCAGCAGGCATGACACCAATAAAATTTGCCTTTTTTGTAAAGAATGAAAATAGTTCGGGTCTACGGTTTCATTGCTGAAATAAATAACAAATGGAATACTATTCAGTACCAAAAAAGTTCGAACAAAAAAATGTTGATAATGTAGAAGAACTCGCTACCACACGCATAAAAACACGAAAATAATTTGCTTACTGACTGCCAGTTATTGTGCCTTCCTCATCATGGTGTATTTCTACTCTCAGGGGTTCTTACAACGACCTAGGACCGAAGCCTTGTAATGAAAAAGATATAAATTCTTACTTAACTGTATTTTTTTTGTGGACAAGGAAAAAAAATTACTGAATTCTGAATTCAATGTGTTAATTCTAGTTTAAAATTTCAATTTTGACCATTAGTAACCATAATTTGTGTGCTGCCACTGGTTATACCAATATTAGATTATTAAAAGCATTGTTTTTCTATTTATTATGCAGGCAGTTGAAAGAAAACACTGCAAAGAACATTTCAAAAATGATTTCAGTTCAATAGGTAAAAGGATACTACTTCAAGGACTGAAGAAAATAAAAAGTTATAGATTTAGCATTTATTCATACTGAAAAGTAAATTTGTTAATTAGAATTAAGAGAGTTAGTTAGTAAGAAGATTAAGAAAGATAAATCATGCATCAAATCTACTGTAAATTGTTTAAAATAGAAATTATGTGAAAATCAAGCAACGTTTGGAACTACTTTAATATACAGCCTAGAGAAATAAAAGAGACACTGAAAGAATCACAATTAAATAAGAAATCTGTTTCAAACAGAAAAACAGACAGAGAAGGTCTAAAAGAAAAATTTGAATTCATATCCAAATTAAATTTATGAAATTTTGACAGGTCTAGTTATCTAATTTCAGAAAAAAGGCAAAAATTAACGAATTTTTCGTGAAACAAGGAACGTTTCCATGAAAAGTTAGGAGAGTTGAATTAAAAATAAAAAAGGTAGACATTTTTAGAAGTAAAGTCTAGAATTTATTATGAAATAAGAACAAAAACTCTAATAAAAGAAATAAAAAGTATGCCAATCAATTATTAACAAAAGTAAAAGTAAGAGGAACCAAAGTTGTAAGGTTTTACAAAATAATTATTATCACAGGAAACATAACCTGAAATGTCAGTAGTGTGTCAAAATTGACTTACCGGATTTTACAAGTAAGCTATATGGTATTAATCCAATATTTCAGCATTAAAGTTGTCCAAGGTAACAAATTGAATCAAAGGACAAGGGTAGATAAGCTATATAATTTTCGCCCACTAATTTCATAAAAAAGAAAAGTTCTCCTTAAAGTCATTAAGCGGTATTTATTTATAGTTGAACATATGATCTTTATGTTTCTATATGTTTTACATTTAAAAAACAACAGTAGGTCATAGTAATATCATTTCAAAGTGGGCATGTTTGCAGTTTTTTAGTAAGTTTTGACCTTTTTCCGAAGTTTTAATGTATATTTCTGTTAGATGCGCTCGATGAAACAAGATAAACTATACCGCATTTCATTGTTGAGCATTTAAGCTTTTAAATAAGGGTTAATTCATATTGTTTCATCAAGCGCTTCAATGTATAAAAAACAAAATTGTTTCCGCGGGAGTCGTAGTAGTGTCGACGTTGCGTGCGAATTTAAACGGGTCAGCGCTCAAAATCACATATTCTGGTATGTATTGAATAAGAATATGTTTATCCACGACCATCGCATAATCATTGCATTCTACATTTAACAATTGTCAAATAATGATAGTCATTATTCCAACCAAACGTATAATGAACATAATCTGATTTTAACACATATTTAACCAACCAGGAACTAGTTGTTTTCATTCTAACGCACCTGCGACCAATCAGGAACTAGCAATTTTCATAAGGAAACGGCGAATCCATTTTTCCATGTTTTCATGCACATTTTCGTGTTTGACGTTTAACACGTCAACGTTTTACTGTAAATGAACTTTATTTTTTCAGTTTCAAACGATTAAAATAGTTAAAATGTGCGATAGTCGTGGATAAATTATAGTATTCAGTTCGCGTATAATGGCTATTACACACTCGGATGATTTACGACACGCCTTCGTCTGGTGCCGTAAACATCACGCCCGCGAGTAATAGCCCTCATTATACGCTCAATGAATAATCTACTATTCCAAAGAACCGTTTTTTATTACTCGTCAAGACATATACTACTCGAAAAATATAATGATATACAAAGTGGCCGATGGGCGGAAAAAGGCCCTTATCTACCCTTGTCCTTTCACAAGGAACTTTAGGAAAATATTACAAAAACACATAACCAGGAATCGATGAAGATAGCAGTTGCAGACAACCAGGATTACAAAGTGTTTAGTGCAAAATCAGTGATTCGCATCGGAACCGCACATCAAACACAGGTACCTGTTTTACCGATATATTAAATAAAGCAAAGATTTCTTTCATTCTCTTAGAATAAGTGTTTGTAAATAGAATAAGAAAAAGCAGAATTTTGTTTTCTAAATTCAAGAAACCAAAGGCCATGGTTTAGTAAAATTAAAATTATCAAAATTTTGTAAATTTTAAATCCAGATTTACCTTTTATAAAATAAACTGTTACTAGTTAATCTATGTTTATAAATTTGCCTTTTATTTAAATTTGAGCTACAAGAATCTGAACTGAGAGAGAGAGAGAGAGACACCTATTGTATTCATGCTAATAAATGGTAGTTTCCTGGAGAATGGGCTCATTTAATGAATTTCATTTAGTAGTTGTTACTTCTTGTGGATAAAGTATTACTCAAAATTAGATGAATCCCATATGTGGTTTTCGAAATATACGACTTTTGAAGAGGGACTTGGGAGTGCGGTGCGATCAACATGTGACGTCAGAGGATAGTAATATAAATCGGTGAAAATAGTTGATAAACTGAAATTCTTCACAAACACGCATAAGTTTCAAGACACACTGCTTGAGTTAACGATTTGTAATATTGTGAAACTATAATAACGCACTGTAGCTAGCCGCTTCGGCTAGCGGGTTCCTATCGTGAACAGATAAAATAAATAAAGAATTTTAAATGGAAATGGAAAATGGGTTCCTATCAAGTGACGTCACGACTGATACTCGACAAGGCAGGTGCGGTCCATTTTCATGATTTTTTTTTAAACGATTTACAGGTCTCACAAAATTCTAGTTTTTTGCACAGGGTCTTAAAATTATAAGATCTTTCCGATAATAAAATAAAAAAAGTGCTAAATGAGCCCATTGTAGAACAGTGGCGTCCAAAAATAAAATTTCTGTTCTCTAGATAAAATTTTAATTAAATATCAAAAAAAACTTGTTATAGTCCAGAGAAACATTGATATATATACATAAAGTGTTCTTGTACTTCCGGGTGTTTTTCCGCATAGTTGACAGGCTCCTGCTGGGGCCGCGGTTATCTAAACGACGTTTCGGCAGAATCCCATCTTCCATCTTCAGGTTCTCGCTGAAAGCTGCCTACTGCTGCTCCTCGTTGCTCGAACTGGACTGTTCGAGCAACATTGGAGCAGCATTTTGCAATGATGACGTCTGCAGTCAGCCTACGAAAGAAATGTATTCTTCAGAGTCCACTACGAGGAGGTGAGCTGCCAGTGGCCGTGGTAAGATGTAGTAGTAGAACAGCGCCGCCCGCATTACGCCCGTGATTATCAATTTTGAATACATTCTACCCTTCTGATCGCTTTGAAAATTGTATATGTTTTAAACGGGCATATAAACATTTATTTGGAAGAAAATGATGGTAGTGCCTCGAGAACATCCCCTACTTTATTTTTTTTTATATTTTTTCACCACTTTTTTCCAATAAATGGACTCAATAATTTTCTGATACGTTTGTACCATCAAAAGCCATAAAAAATATTTTTTTCATGAAAATCGGTTTATCCGTTCTTGAGAAAAATTTATCTTTACATTTTTCTTTTTACCCCCATAACTCCTCTAAAAATGGTTTTCCAAGAATAATATTTTGGTAAATTTCATCTAACACTACTGTCAACTTGTGCCCAAAATCTCGACCAGATTGATGCTTATCCTGCTATACTCTTTTCATTGTAGATGTTTTATATGTTCAGTAGTATTTTTAGGTAGATTGTTATCTAATGAAATCATAAGTAGAATATTAGTATTGTAGTAAAAGAAAAGTATACGCCTTTTTTTCAATTTTCAACCATCCGTTAATATAAGTGTTACTCGGAAGAAGTTCGCTCATGTAATACATAAACATATTGATTCTAATTTTTTCAGGAAATATTGTGTAATCTCTTGAGTAATATATTGAAACTAGTGAGATTAATATTATATATAGGATTCATGTTATCTGGATGTCCTTGATTATATTTATTGTTTTACTGTAGAACAGTAAGGGTTGTTTCCATAGTGGGGAATATTTCGCATGCGGAATTAAATAATTCATTATATGTTGGATCATAAGCAGGCAGAATGGCATAAAAAGTTTAATATCATAAACTGAGATACCATTTACGACCGTGGCGTGGGTTTTTATGAAATTTATTATGTTAGGAACGTTATATTTAAATTTTATATTGAAGAACGGTTTGAAAATAATTAAAATTCAACAATGAAACAACTATATAAGATAAAATGATACCGCTAAAAGTGTGGTCAAGACAAGGTTTTTGCTCAACCAGAAATTTAAATGCATTTAAGTGAATGTCTAGAGAATGTCCTCCAATAGCTGATATCAACAAGGAGATGATTGGAAAGGGCTTTAGTGTGATTGTCCCCCAAACAGCAACCACGACATGATGCTCTCAGATATACCATACAGCAGAAGGAAGCCGACTAAAATAACTAAAATAATTAGTAGATAACAAAACGTCTGGCAAAACGTTGTAAATAGGAAGAATAAGAAATAGATGGTAGGTAGGTAGTAAAATTCAATTAACTACGCGACGCAGAAATTTCATTTCATAATTTTTAGTAATTTTTTTTAAGGCGGTTTAGTTTTTTCTCCCTTTTTAGTGGCCTCTTTATTTAGCTTCCAGGCAGTCAAGTATCCGTGGTTTTGACTTTTTAAGCTCGAACGACATTTTATGTAAATCTGCAATAATGTTGCAATTACCGCAGCCATATTGGATTCACCATTTCGAATTCTTAATGATATACAGTGCGTGTAATTGCGGACTGGGCATGTACTTTCACGTAGCGCGAGAGATATGACAACCCAGCTAACAGCAAACTCGCCCGTCGACGGCATAGATTAAAGAGTCGGCGCTAGACCACTGAGGCATCCCCGTTCTCAGTTATTTCATTTCAGCCAGCTGGCACACGCGATGTTGCAATTCTTACTCCCTATGCCCAGCCTGCCACTACACATAGGGTATGCTTGCCGGTAGTACAGAAAGAACATGTTTGAGTACGCTAGAACTATGAGACCTTCATGTACGTTTAATTCGTATATGTTCTGAAAGCCAAAGAAACACTCTAAAAGTGCATTTTTGTTCGAAGGCGCTGTCTTTACTAGTTCAAAGTTTATGCACGTTTGTACTTGTCACTCACTTAAATTATGGAACCGGGTATTAGTGATGAGCGATATATCACGAACTGTGATTCAATCACTGATATTAAGAAATCACAGGTAACGACTGTTGGGAAAGTTTACAGAAAAGCGTGACGTGATCACGACTTTCCGTATTTCGTTCCCTTGTCGTGGTTCAATCCAAGGGCGGATCTGGGCCTTGAGCTGGGGGGGGGGGGGGGGTATCATCAAGATTGGTATGATATCACGCCAGATGCAGAGCATTATTCAAAATATTGTAAGAATTCGTGTAATGTTAATTAAGCAAAGAACTCGTAACTGGAACGGGCTCGCTATGACCCGCTTTTGAGGTCGGTGGTAATTATCCTCGCATTTTGAGTCACTGTTCTACATGCTAATAATGAGGATAAGTTGTAGAATGCAACATTACAGATCATAGTAACATCAGACCATATTTCGGGCCATTACGGACGGTTCTTCTAGAGTGAGATAACTGCGCCGCTACTGTGCGTTCGAAGAACAAAGATAATCTGACTTTTCACCCCCGCACTGACTTTTTCGCCTAAAAGCTGTATATTAATAAGGAACCTCATAGTCTACAAATCATAGCCGCGTGCTGAAAATAGCAAAAATGTTTTTCCTCGAAAATTAAAAAAAATGTGTAAACACAACTAAATAGAATATATATTTAAAAACATAAAATAGAATAATAAAAATTATGAAATTTTAAAACGAAAGTATCAACTTTCGTTTTAAAATTTCATAACTTTTATTATTTTATTTTATATTTTTAAATATATATTCTATTTAGTATCAACTTTCGTTTTAAAATTTCCTAATTTTTATTATTTTATTTTATATTTTTAAATATATATTCTAGCTAAGCGCGGATTTATGGGGGTAATTACCCCCCCCAAAAAATTCCGTAAACCATCAGGTTTACGGAATCGCGTCCCCCCCCCCCCATAAATCCGCCCTTGGTTCAATCAAGACCAATATTATCTGCCACGATATTTACTTTCAGTCAATTATTGCTTGCGGCCGTATGTATTAACACGTAAAGCAAGCGATCCCGTGCCTTAGTGTTATTACATACGTATTTGACACTATTTAGATATTTATATACATATCCTTATGTCTTTTATTGACTGGCGATGCGATGTGGCGATTCGAGGCAGGGTAGTGACGTAACATTTTTGTTATAACACCAGAAGTAACTAACCACTAAAACCATGAGTAAAAATATTTTATATGATTAAATATACTAGCAAAATTTTATTGCAAATATTGAGCATTTACGTTTCAGCATGAAATATGAATAAAAATATCGAATTCGACAATAAGCAAATGAAAATATTTTTAAAAACCATCCTTATATGTTATAAAACAACAAAAAAATAACATTAAAAAATAAATTTACCATTTTAAATTAACAAAAATTCATGTAAAATAAACAAACATAAATATAAACAAGAAATTTACTGATGCTTCCGAAATGTTTGTACAACTTTACAAAAATATCCTATTATCCATTCAAAACCTAGTGCTTTTGCTTTATTACCAATTCATATATCAGGGTTATTTGGATAATTTTTTTTTTAAACTATTTAACGTCGGCCTATTTCCGCTACCAGGGCCTATCACCGACGCCAGGAGACGAGCTACCCCCCCAACCTGGAAATTTTGCCGAACCTCTTCCCTTAAGAAGAGTAGGGATTTCACCATTCACCGTCTGTCGGTACTTATTTAGGGATAGGGAACAATTAACAATTTCTCCCGTATTATGAAAGTCGTGATCACATCACTTTTTAAATTCACTGATATAAGAAAATCACAGTAACGCGATACGTTGTGATTGAAAAATCACGATATCGCCCATCACTACCGGGTATGCGTATTTCGACGTCGACACCGGTTCTTGACCCAAAACATGACCATTCTTGATACAATTTAGCTCGAAATGGAAAACCGCGAGGTATTTCGTAGTAATAAAAAAAATTCAAATAAAAAAACATGGCAATTGCACAGTGGGGAATCGATATAAGTTCCATCAAGATCAGTTGCAATTCTCTCAAAGTTGAAGGTAACTATAACTGTGTTTTATTTACTTGGACCTAAAAAGCAGTATTTTTGGCAATCTAGAAATAATATTTAGACATAGAAAGGAATTTTGGGTTTGATACTTTGATATTTCAAATAAATTCTTGCTTCGCTTCCCGAAGGAAAATATTGCCATCATGATAAAATCATTCTCTACAATTTCTTCCTATTTTCATGTTTCAGATTATGTGTATAGATTGTAAAAATATAAATATTTTCCAATTATGTCAGTCTGTCGTCTCTGTGTTGCGGCGCTATCTAAAAAACTATTTGACCCCGAAAAATTATATTTGGCTGTCAGTTAACGCTAATGTCATGCAAGAGGCCGATTATATATTTAGTGAAAAATATTCAGGGTGGACACCCTAAAAAAAATTATTAATACAAATTACGAAAGCTAATAACAACAATTACAATAATCACGTTCTGCTACATGTATTGCAGGAGGTACGTTACGTCTTGTATATAGGCTAATTTTATGAGCAGAATATTATCCTGTTGGCAGGACCGGCGTCCCTGAACGAAAGTAATTCCGGAAGAGCTTCCAGCAGAACAAAGCACTGTACACTTTATCATCAACTATTGACGTCAGATTCGTTAACAGCTACTCACAAAACACCTCACTACCAATTTTAATGCCATTTCGATGAAATTTGAATTTTTTATCACAAAATTTAATCCACTAGCGATTTTCCAAATTCTAGACAAAAAAATCTTAATTTTTCTGTTTTTCTTACTGGAAAGATTTCACAGAAATCTCTTGAGCCAACTCAGAGTACTGATTGAGCATATAAAAAACTAACATGAATAACAATAATTTTAACCTAAGTGTATTTGTAAAAGCTCGTCTCCCGTTTGTTCCGAATGTACAGGTCAACATGAAAGTAAAGATTGTAAACCAGATGTAAAAAAATGTAATAATTGTTTCCATTATGTTAGTAAATTGAAAATTTCTAATGATAATATTCACATTGATCATTCAGCTAACGATTTTAAGTCATGTTTTGTATATAGAAATCAAATTCAGTCACTAATATCTAAAACAAATTATGAAAAATAAAAATCAAAATACATTTAGTATAGGTCATATAAACGCTAGATCGCTAATGAATTGTTTTGTGGATTTGTCAAATATAATTTTACAACATATTTTCGATGTGTTCACAATAAGTGAATCTTGGTTGTCGGAAGAAATTCCTAATCAGGCAGTTCAAATACCGGGGTATAAGTTGTTCCGGAGGGATAGGCTCGGTAGAGGTGGAGGTGTCGTAATTTTTGTAAAAAATACTTTTCAATGTGAAGATATTTCAGTAAATGTTCCGGGAAGTTCAGTTTTTGAAAATATATGGATAAAACTTAAATTAGGTAACTCTAATGTTGCTATAGGGGTAATATACAGGCCTCCTCAAACAAACATACCTCAGTTCACTGAGGCAATTGATAATGTTTTGTCACATCTAGTGCCCTCATACAATTCTATAATTGTTACTGGAGATGTTAATATAAATTTGTTAAATTTAAATAACCCTTTGACACCCTGCTTTGATGCTTATGGTTTTACGCAGGCTATTAATGAACCAACTCGTGTAACTCAATTCTCTTCAACTCTTATTGACCCTATTTTTGTATCTAGTCAGAATTTAATATGTAATAGCGGTGTAATTGATGTAGGTAACATTAGTGATCACTTTTTGGTGTTCTGTAATATTAAGTATGATATGACAAAGGTCAAACAAAAGCTTCACACTTATAGAGATTTCAAAAACTTTAATCAAGATTTATTCGATGCAGATTTATTTAAAGTTCCGTGGCATAATATATTATATATTAATGATATAGATAGTAAAGTAGATTTTTTAACTAATAATATAATTTCTCTTTTTGATATACATGCTCCAATCCGAACGGCAAGAATGAATAAACCTTTCGCGCCCTGGCTTAATGATGGTTTAAGATTATTGAAATCCCTAAGAGAAAAGGCGTATGTTAAGTTTAAACGAAATAAAACAGATCAGAATTGGCACGACTATAAAGTATTACGTAATTTTCACCTGGCATCAATTCGTCGAGAAAAGGCAGCTTATCTAAATTATATTGATAAAAATGATTCTAGCAATTTTTGGAAAAGTTTAGAAAAAATGAATATTAAAACCAAAAAAAATGTTGAACTACCTGATAATCTATTGGATTTCAATAGGGTTAATGATCATTTCCTCCCTGCTTTTAACAATAATACTGTAAACCAAGATACTATAGATTATTATAATAATGAAATTTTGAATAACAATTTAAACTTTAAATTAGATACCGTTGAACCTACTCTAGTTCTAAAAGTTATAAGTGATCTCAAATCCAATTCTTGTGGATTTGATGAAATTTCGCTACAAATGCTTAAGCTATCCTTACCTGCAATATCTCTATACGTTACTCATATAATAAATTGTTGTTTAGAGTCAGGTATTTTTCCCGCCAATTGGAAAACTGCAGTTATTTCTCCGATACCGAAAGTAAATAATCCTACCGAGTACAATCATTTACGACCTATCAGTTTACTACCTGTCCTTAGTAAAATTTTAGAAAAAGTAGTGTATCTTCAAGTTGAAAAATATTTCTCCTCAAATGAACTTTTCCCAGTAAATCAGTCGGGTTTTAGAACAGGGCACAGTTGTACTACTGCGCTAGTGAATATATCTGATGACCTAGTGAAACAATTAGATAAAAATCAGGCAAGCGCACTCATATTATTAGACTTCTCGAAAGCATTCGACTGTGTTAATCACTCATTAATGTGTGCAAAATTAAAATACTATGGTTTCAACGAAAATGCAGTATCATTTTTTACGTCATATCTGTATAATAGTGCGAACTAAATTTGGTCAATCTGAGGCTAAGTTGGTTAAATCTGGGGTACCTCAGGGTTCAATATTGTGACCACTCTTGTTTCTAATTTACACGTTTGATATTTATCTTCAAATTGAACACTGCAATATGCAAACTTATGCTGACGATACACAACAACTGCTTCATAGCTTTCATCCAGACAACTATAATCTTGCAGCTAGACATATTAATGCGGATCTCATGTCAATTTATACTTAGCGTGAGTCATAATCTTATTTTAAATCCATCTAAATCTGCCGTAATATTATTCTGCTCCAAAAACCATTATGCACAGTTAACCAACAATATGAAAATAATGATCAATAATGAGAATATACCTTACAAAGAAGAAGTTAAAAACTTGGGAGTTATTTTTGATCATAAATTGGGATTTGAACAGCATGTAAATAGCCTAATTAAAAAATCTTATTTACGTTTAAAATTATTATATTCTAATAAGTATATTTTAAATTATAATATTAAGAAAAAGCTTTGTGAAACAATTGTTTTGCCTATTTTTTACTTTTGTCTTACTATGTATTATCCTTTTTTAAATACTGTTAACAAAAATATGTTACAAAAGGTTCAAAATACTTGTTGTCGTTTTATTTTTAATTTGCGTAAATACGATCATATAAGTTCAAAAATTAAAGACTTGAAATGGTTAAAAATAGATGATACCTGGAAATTCAACCTTTTAATGCTTGTACATCGCTTAACACTTACTTCCGAACCTGAGTACCTTAAGAATAAACTTATACCACGAAATCAAGTTCATGCTGTCAATATAAGAAATATAGAAAATTATACAATGCCTTTGCACACATCTGCTCTTTTTCAAAAATCTTTCACATGCAATGCTGTAAAATACTATAATAGTGTTGATAAAACTGCAAAAACGTTCTCCATTGTCAAATTTCGTAAATACATAAAGAATAAATGAATTCATAAGTGGCTTTTAATAAATATCGCTAGCTGATTTTCGATGCGTGTCGTGTTCTATATTTAAATTTCTGTCATGTTCAAGATTATGGTTTTTCTGAATATTGTTCATTTCCTCATTAAGTTTTGATTTATATAAGTACCTACATATACATATATATATATATATATATATTATCTTTGCACTGGTAAATATTTATTTACTATTTTATTTTAATATTTTATAATATGTAGAATTGTAGATATAAGGTTAAGTGTAAGAGTAGCCGATGGCTAAACTTCGCCTTAATAAAGACGTTTTATTATTATTATTATTATTATTTGAACCTTTGCCTTTATTATTTTATGTTATTATGTGTATAAAATACAGAATGTGTCTGTATAAATATATAAATTCACAAGATATATTAAAGAACGTCGATAATAGGGAACGTGAGCTGGGTTTAGACCGTCGTGAGACAGATTAATTTTACCTACTAATGACTCGTCGTTGAGATAGTAATCCTACTCAGTACGAGAGGAACCGCAGGTTCGGACATTTGGTTCACGCACTCGCTCGAGCGGGATGTAGTGCGAAGCTACCATCCGTGGGATTATGGCTGAACATCTCTAAGGCCGTATCCTTTCTAGTCGAAGGTGGCAACGATATACCTTGGAGTTCCGAGAGTCGAATGGCTCCAAACAATGTGACTTTACTAGACGGTCGTGGTTCGCCGCGATCGTCGCACTAGCCCTATAGACTGGCGGTACATGACCAGTCAGGTGCAACGTTTTTAAAATGCATGCCAATCATATATATGAATGAAATTACCGTGAATATGCCAGAAACGCAAATTTTAGGCAGTCGTCGCGTGCAGAAGGCTGTGCTAATCTATTTTTTTGTTTATTTTTTGTGTGTTTTTTTTTTCTAATTTAAAGTGGATGCCAAGAGTGCCAAACGAAAAGCCTTAAAAAAAATCCAAAATCAGAATCATCCAAAATCAAGAACACTCAAAAATTTTACGATTTAATGTGCACATCAACGTGTGTTTTGCGCGCGTAAACTGCATGCCAATGAATTTTCGCTGGATTCTTTTTCACGGCTTTTCGTTTGGCACTATTGGCATCTACTTTAAATTAAAAAAAAACACAAAAAAAATAAACACAAAAAATCGATTTGCACAGCCTTCTGCACGCGACGACTGCCTAAAATTTGCATTTCTGGCATATTCACGGTAATTTCATTCATATATACAGGGTGTTCGTTTTCAACCTACCCCCTAGACGTATCTCTGGAGTGAATTGGAATATCGTTTTGAAATTTTGGTCGAATGGGTTTGCGCAAAAGATCTACCATTCTAAAATATTTTAGTTTTATCACTTCCGGTTATACCGGAAGTTGATATTAACTTTGTTATTTTAAATAGAACCACTTTTCTGACATTTTTGGATTCCTTATCAAAATTAAGGGCAAATTTAATAATACAACTCTGTCTTAGTTCTCAACCGTTTTTGAGTTATTACAATTTTTTTTAAATTTTTAGCGTTTTCGGCGTCTCACTTTATTGCGGGTATCTTCAAAACCAATTGACAGTAATTAATAATTTTTTCACATCTTCTTAATGCTTTAATAAGTTATCCAGCTGTAACAAAAATTTTGAAAAAAATTTAAAAATAAAGTTAAAAACATGTCTTGAAAATAGTAAATTTAAAATCTAAAAAACTTCATTTTTTTAAATAGCACTCCATATTTTTTTTTATACCGTTACATTACCCACTCAATCATTAGTAAAAAATGTATAAGCACTATGTGGCTAAAATTAATATTTTGTGAGAAAATTTTAAAATAACTGATGAATACAATTTTTTTATTATTTTACAATGTTCTTTTTTAATTAAATTTACACAGTAACACAAAAAGCTAAATAATAATATAAGAAATCTAACGGAAATTGTTCGAATTGTTGTCCATTTACTTCCAAACAAAAAGAGTAGTAGATAGGACGATGCTATGCAAAAAACATTAGATTGCTGTGGATTCCACGAACATCCACGCCGGCGCCGTGTAACTATCATTAAGAATGCTGGCCCTACTTGACAGACAGTTTTTTCTGGACAGTTTTGTTGAATTCTAGTGGAAGATTTGTTTACTAGACTAGAAATTTTTAAACGTTTGTTGTGACGATGTATTCAAATGAAGTTATTCTGGATTTATTTTATCTTCATAACAAATGTCAAATGTTCATAAAAAGAACATGTCGAGCTTTTAACGAAAAATATCCTAATTTACCAAAAATGACACCAAAAAAATTTCGCAAGATTCAGAGTAATTTTCTTCAAACTGGTTCGTTGAAAGCAAAACCAAATCGTGAAAAAACAGTGACTGGGTTTGAAACTAACATCATCAATGTTCTAGGGTACTTTCAGGCATATCCTCGAGCTTCTATTCGATGTGCTGTTGAAGCGCTGGGAATTTGCCAAACTTCCATTCAAAACATTTTATCAGACCATGCAATGCACAATTACAAAGCCACTCCAGTACAACATTTGTTGCCAAATGATTTTTTATGCAGAGTACATTTTTGTGAATTTCTTTTGGTTGAAATTCAAGAAAACCCTAATTTTTTGCGCGAAATTATCTGGACTGATGAAGCCAAATTTAACAGAGAAGGAACAGTAAATACACGGAATAATCACTTTTGGTCTACAGACAATCCCTACTTGAAGCGGGAGCGCGGTTTCCAAGAAAAATTTAGCATAAACGTTTTTTGCTTGCTGAAAGAAAATAAATTAAGTTTTACGATGTACCGGGCAAATTTGAACGGCGCTAAGTACATAGAACTTTTAAACAGTACTGTTGATGAATTTTTGGAAAATTTGCCTTTAAACCAGTTGGCGATATCTTGGTACCAATTGGATGGTGCTCCCCCTCATTGCACTCAGGCGATAACAAGAGTGCTTAACAATTTCTTTGAGGATCGCTGGTTACGACGCTTAGGACCATGGGATTGGCCGGCTCGATCTCCAGATCTAACACCATTAGATTTTTTTCTCTGGGGTACTTTAGTTTATAAAGCACCAATAAAAAATATTGAAGATTTGCAGGAACGAATCACTACAGCAATAGCAGAGATTCGTCCTGAACAAATCCTTAAAGCTGTTTTGTCTGTCGAGAAAAGAGTTTTGAAATGTTTGGAAGCAAATGGACAACAATTCGAAAAATTTCCGTAAGATTTCTTTAATTATTGTGTAGCTTTTTGTGTTACTGTGTTAATTTAATTAAAAAAGAACATTTGTAAAATAAAAAAAAATGTATTCATCAGTTTTTTTAAATTTTCTCACAAAATATCAATTTTAGCCACATAGTGTTTATACCTTTTTTTACTAATGATTGAGCGGGTAATGTAAAGGTATAAAAAAAGTATGGGGTGCTATTTAAAAAAATGAAGTTTTTTAGATTTTAAATTTATGATTTTCAAGACATGTTTTTAACTTCATTTTTTAATTTTTTTCAAATTTTTTATTATGGCTTAATAACTTATTAAGACATTAAGAAGATTTTAAAAAATTATTAATTACTGTCAATTGGTTTTGAAGATATTCGTAATAAAGTGAGACGCCGAAAAAAACATGTAATAACTCAAAAACGGTTGACAGTTAAGGTAGGGTTGTATTATTAAACTTACCCTTAATATTGATAAGGAATCCAAAAATGTCAGAAAAGTGGGGGGGTTCTATTTAAAATAACAAAGTTGATGTCAACTTCCGGTATAACCGGAAGTGGTAAAACTTCGAAAATATTTTAGAATGGTAGGTCTTTTGCGCAAACCCATTCGACCAAAATTTCAAAACGATATTTCAATTCACTCCGGAGATACGTCTAGGGGGTAGGTTGAAAACGAACAGCCTGTATGATTGGCATGCATTTTAAAAACGTTGCACCTGACTGGTCATGTACCGCCAGTCTACTATTTGCCGTCAAGATCGACGGTCTGCGCTGGAATCGATCCTTGCCGTGTCCGACCTGATCTCACTTGTTGACGGCATTGATCAAAATATGATTTGATTCAAAATTGTTATCTTCATTTCCTGAGGGATATCGTAAATTAAAAAGGTCGACTAGACACCATAATTTCTATAACTGAGATTGGCTTTAAAATATTTTTAATTGTTCTCTATTATATTTTCTCCTTCCATTTATTTTAATACGTGTAAAAATTAGAAATGCTACAGCATTTTACACGCAACTTCTTTAAAAAATTAAAATAGTTTGCAGACGTGGTCAATAATTCGAATTTTCAAACCATGACGAAGGCGCCGCACAGTGGGAAAAATATGCCCTTTTTTGTACAAAAATCTGCCGACAGTAGAGATCTCAATCAAATTAAATTACAAAAAAAAATGGCAAATACTCTCAAGATATTGTACTTTAGAGTAGTGCTGCGGCAAAGTGGCCTCGGATTAACCTAACCTAAAAATCGCAGATATTACTTCCACATCCAGTGGAAGTATAGAAACTACAACAAATTTTTAAAAAAATTTATTGTTCAGATAGGTTTAGAATGTCATGAAACATCGAGATTTTAGGTTTGAGCAAAAAAATGTCTGTCGGTCGGTCTGTCTGTAACTTTTTTGTGTGCACGATTACTCTGGAACCGTTTAAGATATCGACTTGAAATTTGGTACACATATGTATTTTAGCAAGATCTGAAATTAGGTTATATTTCCATCTTATTCTGTTGAATGGTTGTGGGGTAAATTGGGGTAAATGGGGGTAAATAGGTAAATCAAGCAGGTAAGAGTCCATAAAATTAGTATTTAATATATACAAGCTAATGTCTCAAAAAAAATTTTAGCACGCCACCCCCAATACTACCCCCACCCCATTATAAAAGGGGGTGAAAAAAATTATTTCATCGTAGATGACCACTCGAAAGCTTATTTTAAAGAGGGAGATTAAATGATGTATTTATTAGAAATAAATTGAACATTTTTTTGAATCCTATACATAACCTCAAAATTTGTCAAAAAAGTAAGTAACTTAAAATATTTCAAAATCCTGAAATGATAGGCCAATTCTGAGGCCAGATTCGGATTCAGCGCTAAAAATTACTTCGGAAATTGGATAATGTTAAGGTTAAAACTGAATGAAGTAAAAAAAAAATTGAGGCCTTTGGCTCTTTACAAATACTAAGTCACATTTTTTTTCACCCTCTTTTATAATGGGGTGGGGGTAGTAATGGAGGTGGCTAATGCCAAATTTTTTTTTGAGACATTAGCTTCTCTTATATATACTAAATACTCTGGAACCGTTTAAGATATCGACTCGAAATTTGGTACACATAAGTATTTTAACGAGATCTGGAACTAGATTATATTTTCATATTATTCTGTTGAAGGGTAGGGGGATAAATTGTGGTAAATGTGGGTAAATGGGTAAATCAAGCAGGTAAGAATCCATATAATTGGTATTTAGTATATATAAGAGAAGCTAATGTCTCAAAAAAGTTTTTGGCATTAGCCACCCCCATTACTACCCCCACCCCATTATAAAAGGCGGTTAAAAAAATGTGATTTAGTATGTGTACAAGAACCAAAGGCCTCATTTTTTTTTTACTTCATTCAGTTTTAACCCTAAACATTATCCAATTTCCGAAATATTTTTTTCGAGCTGAATCCGAATTCGGCCTCAGAATTGGCCCATCATGTCAGGATTTTGAAATATTTTAGGTTACTTAAAAAATGACTTTTTTTGGCAAAGTTGAGATTATGGATAGGATTCAAAAAAATGTTCAATTTATATCTAATAAATATATCATTTAATCTTCCTCTTTAAAATAAGCTTTCGAATGGTCATCTACGATGAAATAATTTTTTTCACCCCCTTTTATAATGGATTGGGGGTTGCTAATGCTAATTTTTTTTTGAGACATTAGCTTCCCTTGTATATACTAAATACCAATTTTATGGACTCTTACCTGCTTGATTTACCTATTACCCCCATTTACCCCAATTTACCCCACAACCGTTCAACGGAATAAGATGAAAATATAACCTAGTTCCAGATCTCGTTAAAATACCAAATGTTCAATGTACCAAGTTTCAAGTCGATATCTTAAACGGTTCCAGAGTAATCGTGCGCACAAGAAGTTATAGACAGACCGACAGACATTTTTTTTGCTCAAACCTAAAATCTCGACGTTTTATGACATTCTAAGCCTATTCGAACAATAAATTTTTTTTGTCGTTTCTATACTTCCACGGGATGTGGAAGTAATATCTGCGATTTTTAGGTTAGCTTAATCCAAAGCCACTTTGCCGCAGCACTACTCTAAAGTACAATGTCTTAAGAGTATTTGCCATTTTTTAATTTAATTTGATTGAAATCTCTACTGTCGGCAGATTTTTGTCCAAAAAGGGGCATATTTTTCCCACTGTGCGCCGGTGAAACATATAGATCTACTCATAGTACTAAGCTTGTTAGTTAATGAATGTATAAATATTTGGTCAATTAGTGTACAGCTAATGTTTGTAACTCTTGTAGGCCAACTCATCACAGCACAACACTTAAAACATGACATTGTAGAACACATTGATTTGAAATTTATATTTTCATACCAATCGAAATTAAAATCCTGCAAATGATAAGATTCACATGCGGTTTGTACAAGTAATTAAGAATTTTAGATATTTTGTTAAGAGATACATTTGTATCTCCAGATGAAAATCTGTAACAGTTCCAAAGCAAATTATTACATTTATTACCCAACCAACAAATTTGTTTTATATTTAAATGTTATACGATTATTTTGTTTTATTGTTATTTTATTAATACTTCTAAAATGCTAATTGATTATATTAGAGATGCAGAAAACACTATCTGGTTGCCTGCAACTGAACTGTTTTATAAATTTATCATCAAAACGTTTTTACAGCAAAATTATAAAATGTCTGATAAAGCAGTTAAGAAATTATTTTGGAAACGTTTCCGTGACTAAGTTATAAAACATTTCAGCTTATAAAACTAAATAATTTTATAGCACTTTTTTAGCAACGTTCGGTAATATTTTCAGCACCGTTATAAATACAGTATCGGCAAGCGTTTGATTAGGTACGGCAATAAAAGCAAGCGGGAGCGAAGCAACTAGGCTATTCTTTTTTATCGTATAACACATCCTACTCGTGCCACCTGCTTTTCCCGCCACATGTGCGTGGATTTTCAATTTGTTTCCGTCTTGCTTCATTTCTCGTTTAGCCTAATAAGCAAAAGTTTGATTTGTTTTTATTTAGTAGCTACTCAAAATGTCAGTTTGTACGCCTGCTGAAAAGGTTCAGATAATTAAATGATCAATGATGTACATTAGGGTGTCCATTATTTATACTTGATGAAAAAAAATATTTGATTTTTTTCGATTTCACCCCCCAGAAAGTATACATTTCATGTAAGAATGACACACCCAAAATTTCAGACTTCCAGACATATTCCTTCCCATGCTGACGGGACCTAGAAGTTTGTGAAAAGCAATTTTTTTAAATAGAAACATTAAGGTGGAATTTTTTTCAAATAGTTACTTCAGTTATATATATTTGACATAAAAAGAAGAAAATAATAATTTCAACCCATATGGTTGATATTTAGGTACCCTTACCACCAGAAGCATAAAGTTAAGTAAAATAGTGAATTTTTGAAGTAAAAACACATATAGGTCACATTCCATTCAATTCACCGTCCTCTTAGAAAACACGCGAGTTGTGAACGCAAGTGTGCCTTATAAAAACGTTTGCATATAATTATCTCTATCATCAGTCGGTCGCGTCGGTCTGATGAGTTTCGTCACCACCAAAAATGGTCACCACCTGACAATAAGAATGAAAATACCAGTGACAGTCAAACGAGCATTTCTCTAAATACTTTCCAAAGGAAGTATTTGCTGAAATGGCGGAAACAACTGGAAAAAACATCAATACGAATGATTGTGAAATTAGAAAAAACTTGTACCTTGCATATTATAATGGGCATACTTCGTCTTCCTTGACCGAGATTGTATTAGGCACCTGCAACAAGAATAAAATTTCTGGATGAAATTGCCATATCACGTAATAGATTTGAATCCCTCAGAAAAACTTACAAATTGCGGATCTCAACAAAGAACGTAACGATGATAGTGATAAGCTTTGGAAAGTACGTCAAATAATAAAGTTATTCGAAAATCGTTGCGAAGAATTGGTAATTGAAGAAAATCTTTGTATTGATGAATCAGTACCGTTTAAGGGGCAACTATCAGTCAAAGAGTATATAAGGGAAAGCCAAACCCGAGGGGGATAAAAATATTTATGCTTTGTGGTAATAGAAATTCACCAGTATCAATAAAACGTCAAAAACCACAGTCCATTTCAGTGGACTATAAGATATTGGCCATTGGTCAATACATACAAATTGCCATGAGCAGTGCTGTAAACTCGAGACTTGTTCACGAATTCAGTATGAAAAGTGCAACGTGCATCTTGTTTATCTAAATTTAAAAATTGTTTCAAAAATTTACACGTACAATAAAATAAAAATAAAATTTTCATATTTAATTTTTTTCTTCTTAACCTAATGGAGGCATTTGCCACTATTCATAAATCTGTGGAGGAAACTAGTCTAAATTTAGTTTGAAGAATTATTGACGGGGTATTAATTAATAATTTATACCAAAAATATTTTTCTTGCTTATTAAGAAATCGGGGCTGAAAGTAATTTTTTTACTGAATTTGGTATCTAATTGTTCTCATTTTTCAGCGAGAACAATTGACACATTAAATTAAAAAAATAGCATGGATCTAATTTCTCGTTTCAATACCGATTCGGAATTTTTATATCACGATCCGAAAACATGGGGAACGCAAGATTCTTATACGAATGGACGAGAAATAATAATGTCACTTAAAGTTGTCAACGACACTGTCGAAATTTCGGTAAAATTATTGGAGGATTTCCATGGTCTCCTAACAGAGGATGAAAAGCAAATACAATATGTATTGCAATGTGTGCAAGAGCACAGAAAAATGTATTCAAATCGCAAGAAAGATAAATTAAAGCAAATATTTTAATCATTTTGAATAATAAATACTACATAATAGTTATTTATGATACAAGTGTTAAAAATGACCTTTGTGAGTGGAGAAGTTTGCGAAACGAGCGTAAGCGAGTGGAGCAACTCCACGAACAAAATAAAGTCATTTTTAACACGTGTATCATACAATGTTTTTTCTACAAACATCATTAAAAGAACAATAAAGTTTCATTAAAAAGATTTCAAATCCTTTTAATGGTTACCTCATAATTCTAGTAGTTTGTAGAATTTATGAAATAAATAAATCAAGTTTCCTCATTGTTTGACACATGCTTGTCAAATGTGAAAAACTATTGCTATATGATGAGTTCCAATATTAATTTTTTGTCAATAAATGTCATTATGACAAACGATTTGTCATTTTACTTTTTGCACTAGTGTTAAAAGTAAATCATGTGATCATTTTTAACGCGAGTTTATATAATATTACATTTTTAATTCAAGTATGCCGTGTTAAAAATTTAGTTTTACTTAAACCTGTGATGATAAGGGTAGGTATGGATCATGGGGGTTGATATTGCTTTTACTTTATTTTAATACCAAATAACAGTCATTTGGAGTAATAAAAAATAATTTAAGGGTATATTTGAAAAAATTCCAGTTTGGGGTTTTTCACACCCCCGTCGGCACGGGAAGGGGTTGATCTAGGAGGCTGAAATTTTGGGTGTGTAATTCTTATATTAAATTTAAACTTTTTAGGGTGTGAGACAAAAAACAAATGAAAGTCGAAAAATAAGGGACATCCTAATGTAGATATGATTTTCTTGATGCGCGTGTCACTATTTGCCCCTATTCTAAAGCACTGGTAGACGCTTTTATTGTGGGCGGTCGGTTAAGTCGTTGAAACTATGCAATACCTAATCCAGGACTTTCCTATACTGTATATGCTGAAATTATTTTACAATTGTTTCCTATTATCTTATAAAACAGTTACATTGAAGCACTATTTGGGACAGTTTTACTATTGAAAGTAAACTGTTGTTCCAGAGCCTGCTACATAATTATTATATAGCGTTGTAATCTAGTGCAATATGGCAACGGCAATAAAGTAGTTGCAAAATAAGATTTTATTAAATAGTTTTTTGATCGCAGACACAAATTTTACGTAAAAAAGTTTTAGCCAATTTGATGAAATATTTTTTCACTTATTATTTTTAGGTCCGGCGCAAAAATTTCTCAAACTTTATTTTTTTCTACGCTATTTTTATTAAAACAAAAAATCTTTTTAATGCAAAATATTCTAAAGGACTACTAGAAAGCATCACAATAAAAATTTATGAAAAGAAATCATGAATTCGGAAATTTTTTAACTTGACCACTTGTACATTTTTTGAACTCTATCTCGAAAACTGGACGTGGGATCGAGTTCGGCCCATGAGAACTCCGAAACACAAAGTCGAAATCTACAACAATTACCAATTTTAGTAGCTTAATCTGAATTAAGAAGAAACCCCTAAGCTATTTTTAACATATCGTTAATAACACAGCCCCACAAAAAAAAGTTCAGACCAGCGAACCAGACCCCCTATGTATTTTCGGTCGCTGAATCCGAATCCGAGGTCAAAAAAATTCGTACACCCCCAAAATCTTTAGCTAGTGCCAAAAAACACCCCTGGACTGGGGTAAAAAGAATATTAAGCTACGAGAATAGTTGTTACATCCTAATCGATCGAATCATACAAATTAAGGTTAAACAGCAGCGTACATACAATAAACATGAAACACACCCCCAGTGAGGGGCGAAAACTAGCCACCATTTATAAGAAAATCGACCCAAAACAGTAATGACTGCTGAAAAAGCTCGAAATGTCTAAGTTTTGTTAAAGTGATAAGAAACTGCACCAGATCCGACATAATCTTCATAAACTGCCCCTATAGGGTTGAGAACAACCACCCCCAAATTTAAAGGTCACAAAACAAGAGAAAACGTAAAATCCAACAAGATTTCTATTTTGCGTAGTACTCTAAAATAGAACTAGAAACTTACATACCATCCTACAGTGTTAACTCTCAGATGGTGTGAAAACTACATGTAAGATTTATCTATAAAAAGTTACAGTGACTTCTATAAAAATTCGAAACACCTGCGTTGTGTGGAAGTGAGAAGAACCTAAACTATGTTCGATGATGTGCTTGAAAACCATCCCCATGGGGTTGCGAGATGCTACCCCTATATCCGTAGGACGCTGTAAGTGTGCATCACGATTTTTGCTAATCATAGCAACCATAAAAATGTAAATCCGGTTAGTTTCTCTCTGTTTTTCCACCATCCTACGGATATAGGGATGGCATCTCGCAACCCCGTGGGGATGGTTTTCAAGCACAGCGTCGAACATAGTCTCACTTCCACACAACGCAGGTGTTTCGAATTTTTATAGAAATCACTGTAAGTTTCTGTAGATAAATCTTACATAGGGGGTAGTTTTCACACCATCTGAGGGTTGACACTGTAGGACGTTGATGGTACGTAAGTTTCTAGTTCTGTTTTAGAGTACTACGCAAAATAGAAATCCTGTTGGATTTTACGTTTTCTCTTGTTTTGTGTTCTTTAAACTTAAGGGTGGTTGTTCTCAACCCTATAGGGGCAGTTTATGAAGATTACGTCGGACCTGATGCAGATTTTTATCACTTTAACAAAACTTAGACATTCTGAGCTTTTTCAGCTCATTACTGTTTTGGATCGATTTTTATAAATGGGGGCTAATTTTCGTCCCTCACTGGGAGTGTGTTTCATATCTATTGTATGTACGCTGCTGTTTAACCTTAATTTGTATAATTCGATCGACTAGAATGTAACAACTATTCTCGTAGCTTAATATTCTTTTCACCCCAGTCCAGGGGTGCTTTTTGGCTCTAGCTAAAGATTTTGGGTGTACCAATTTTTTTGACTTCGGATTCGGATTCAGCGACCGAAAATACATAGAGATACATGGGTCTGGTTCGCTGGTCTGAACTTTTTTTTTGTGGGGCTGTGATAATTCAAAAGTTACTAATGTTGATAAATAATAAGTTAAATACGTATTAAACTGATAGTGTACCAGCACCAAGCATGTAATTAAAAGTTGCCCATATTTTTTAAAAAAGTGAACCTTTTCCCAATTTTAGTAGCTTGAACCTACTTAAGACGAAGAAACTCTAAGTTATTTTTAATCTCTAATTACTAATTTTAAGCTGCAAATGTAAACAATAATTATAGACTTTCCGATAAACTGTCAACAAACTAGGCTAACAGATCAACTCAACATTTCTATGTAGTACACAGCCTACTAACTAACCTAATCTAGCTGTCATTCTCATATTTATTTTTTCATTTAATTTTGAAGTGAAATTTTCTTACTGTATCTCCACGTGCTTTAATTAATTACCGGACATTTCAAGCACTAGGGAGATTACTAGTGAAAATTTTCATAAAATTAGCAAGGGTATTAAAATGAAAATTTAACATGCAATTTAACGGTAATAGTTACAATAAATTATAGTTTTTATCAAAATGTTTATGATTCTGGCTACAGTTATTTTCTTCACTTATAAGTTATAACAAAAATACAAAAACCTTTATTTGAAAAAAAAAATTGTTATATAGGTTCATTTAAGATACGGCCCTGTCACAAATCCATCACCTCAAAGACATATTATTTTATAGATGTTTTGTAGGAATCGCCTATAATTTAATTATCTTAAAATGCTTGTTATTAACACAAAAGTATTTTATCGAGCGAAGCCATTTCATGAGACCAACGCTCAAGGTCGTAAATATGAGGCATAAAAAGTTTAAAAATCACATTTTTAATAATATCTATGGCAGTTAATATGTGCTAATTATAAAGTTATGACGATTAAAACAAATTAATGTTAAATTTCATTACAAAAAATTTTTTAAATGAGAAATTAATTTTTATAAAACTCCAAAAGTTATTGGAAACCTTCAGTAAACATGAGGGGCACTTAAATTTCATCAAAAACACATGGCATAATTCACAGTCAAATTTCCTTCGCATCAAAAATTGCAGGGTGTATAGGTTAACATTTCTCTAAAATAACACAGCCCCACAAAAAAAAAGTTCAAAGCAGCAAACCAGACCCATGTACTTCTATGTATTTTCGGTCGCTGAATCCGAATCCGAGGTCAAAAAAATCGTACACCCCCAAAATCATTAGCTAGAGCCAAAAAACACCCCTGCAATGGGGTAAAAACAATATTAAGCTACGAGAATAGTTGTTACATCTTGATCAATCGAATTATACAAATTAAGGTTAAACAGCAGCGTACATACAATAGATATGAAACACACCCCCAGGGAGGGGCGAAAACTAGCCCCCAGATATAAAAAAATCGATCCAAAACAGCAATGACTGCTGAAAAAGCTCAAAATGTCTAAGTTTTGTTGAAGTGATAAGAAATTGCATCAGGTCCGACGTAATCTTCATAAACTGCCCCTATAGAGTTGAGAATAACCACCCCCAAGTTTAAAGGACACGAGAAAAACAAGAAAAAATGTAAAATGCAACAGGATTTCTGTTTTCATGGATGCTATGATTGGCTGAAATTGAGTAGTACTCTAAAATAGAATTAGAAACTTACGTACCATCAACATTCTACAGTGTCAATCCTCAGAGGGTGTGAAAACTACCCCCTATGTAAGGTTTGACTATAAAAAGTTACAGTGACTTCTCAGGCCTGTAGCTAGAAAGTGCTTTCAGGGCGGGCAAACAATTTTTCAGGGCGGGCCCGTAAAAAAGTCCGAAAAATTTGATGATGAATTTTTTGATGAGTGGGGGGGAGAAATAAAAAAAAAAATTTATTACGATCACCGTAGGTCGGGCAAAACTTATTCCAGGACGGGCAATGCCCGCCCGCCCCCCCCCCCCCCCCCTAGCTACAGGCCTGTGACTTCTAAAAAACACCTGCGTTGTGTGGAAGAGAGAAGAAACTAGACTATGTTTGACGCTGTGCTTGAAAACCACCCCCACGGGGTTGAGAGATGTCACCCCTATAAAAAAAACTATGGAAATGAAACGAATAAGCAACAGTATAGCTTTTTCGTTATATCTTGAATTACGGTAGTTTACATCCTTTCTGGGGGTGTTACTTAATAACATTTATAGGGCATGAGTGTCAAACTCTAAGTGTGCAACACGATTTTTTCCAATCATAGCATCCATAAAAATATAAATCCGGTTAGTTTCTCTCTGTTTTTCCAGCATCATACAGATAGAGGGGTAGTATCTCGCAACCCCGTGGGGGTGGTTTTCAAGCACATCGTCGAACATAGTCTAGTTTCTTCTCTCTTCCACACAACGCAGGTGTTTCGAATTTTTATAGAAGTCACTATAACTTTTTATAGTTAAATCTTACATAGGGGGTAGTTTTCACACCCTCTGAGGTTGACAGTGTAGGATGTTGATTAGGGTGGCCCATCTCTATAGGGGGTGAATTTTTTTTGCGTATTTTTTAAGTCTCACACCACGAAAATATACTATTATACTAGGAATAATTTATGTCAAAGTTTCAGATAATTCGGTGAACGGTAACTCGTGCCGCATTCAGGTAGAAATTTGTAGATAAGATTTTATTACGGTAATACACTTAAATTTTACTTAAAATACAAATATCTACCTCTTTTCTCATAATGTTTTATTGGTGTAATTATTTCCTAGAAATTATTTGTTTTGGAAGTTTGGAAATATAATGCACCTACGGTAGGTTTTTATGTCAGTTTGCAATTGTGTTTTACAGTGGTGACATTATAAGTTCTAGCATACGTCCCTTTTTGAAAAAACATTTAACGATGGCTGATGTTAGATCCTTACGAAAGGATACTTTCATTTACATAGTTGGACACTATTCGTCACAAATCATTGGCAATAAATTGCCGTCTAATAGACAAGTATTACAAGTGCTCTTTTATAACATTCGTGAAGTGAAGCTAAGTGTACATGAAAGTGCTAAATTAACAATAAAAGAGGTGTCAGTTTTTTGGGATAAAGCTCGCATTCCGACACGTCAGGATTTTCATTGTGTTAAACAACTAGATAAACTTTATGCAGAGTGGAGGAACTTACAAAAATCGGCTAAAAGGGCCAGTGCGGGAGTAAAGAAAAAAATTTCGTTGAAAAATTGGACGATCTCTTTGACATTTCTCATGCAAATGCATTGGAGTTGATGAAAATAGATGAAGATAAGCAGTTTTTAATTAACCAAAGAAAAAAGGGACGTCCTGGATTTATGCATGGTATTGATTACCAACTTGCTTCTCAAGAAAAATCAGCTGAGGAGAAATTACAGAAATTATCCGAACGAATGCAACGAAGTCAACAAGAAAAAGCTAGATTAGAGGAAACAGTCACCTGTCCATCATCAAGTAGTAATTCAGTCGACTACAACGAAAATGAAGATGAAATAATCGAAGCCCAAGAAGAGTTGTTACAAGACCAGCCTGGCCCGTGACAGCCAAAAAAGAGGAGATTGTATGGAACATGTAACATCATCACACCAAAAATAGCCGCTGCATTTGATGCTTGCAAAATAAGCGACAGGTATGGAGTCCATATTTTGACGGCAGTAGCAGAAGCACTAGGACATGATACCACATCTTTGTCCATCAGCAGAACCACACTTCAGCGCTCTAGACAACGCATCCGCGAAGAAAGAGCTGAAATATTAAAAACTGCCTTCGGTAATTCTGAATTGCCGGCCCCAGTCATCCATTGGGATGGAAAACTTTTACCTTCTCTCACTGGAATGGGAAATATCGATAGACTTGCTATCTTAGTTACTAGTGGAGATATTGAACAACTATTTGGAGTACCAGCTTTGCCCAATTCAACTGGAAGAGAACAGACTGAAGCAGTTTATGATGTGCTTTGTGATTGGAATTTGGACGAAAAGGTAATAGCTTTGTGTTGTGATACAACAGCATCAAATATGGGTTATATAAATGGGACAGCCACACTATTGCAACAAAAATTAGAAAGAGATATTCTATATTTTCCTTGTAGACATCATATTTTTGAAGTGGTTTTGAGAAGTGTGTTTGACACAAAAATGCCTTCCTCATCTGGTCCAAATGTGCCACTATTTAAACGTTTTAGGGAATTTTGGCCGAAAATAGATCAAAATAAACTAAAAACTGGATTTCAGGTATCAAAAATTAAACACATTTTACAACCAGTTAAAGCCAAAATTGTAAAGTTTCTAAATGCAGCTTTAACTTTGCAACAGCCCCGTGATGATTATAAAGAATTTTTAATGCTTTCTAAACTTTCTGTTGAAGAAGAGCCCACTCACACGACATTCTATCAACCAGGGGCATTTCATCATGCACGTTGGATGGCCAAAGCCATTTACTGTCTAAAAATATTTTTTTTCCAAGATCAGTTCCAACTAACTAAAAAAGAAAAATAGGTATTGAAGATATATGTCTCTTTATTGTAAAGGTTTATGTAAATGCCTGGTTTACAGCGTCATTTGCTAGTAAAGCACAGCTTCATGACTTAGACTTTTGTAAAGAACTCATTAATTATCAAAATATTGACAAAGAAATATCTCAAGCCGCAAGTAGGAAAATAGTGAACCATTTGTGGTACCTTAATTCAGTAAATGTTGGCTTATCTTTCTTTGATGACGATATTTCAGTTACCACTAAAAGAGAAATGGTTAAAGCTTTGAATAGGAAAGCACCAAATCAAGAGGGTATTAAACGACTTATGATTAGTAACATTACTGACGTTGAAAACAAGGAAATTCAGGACTTCATATGCGAGAACACTAAACAGTTTTTTCAAAAATTAGGTTTGTCTATGGAATTTTTGGAAAATGATCCAACAACGTGGAGGGATAATGAAAGTTATACCCGATGTTTCAATATTGTAAACAAAATTAAAGTTGTAAATGATGAGAGGAATCAAACTTATTACTGACTATAATGACATTTTAACAAAAAATGAAGACCAAAAACAGTTTTTACTCCAAGTTGTAAATGATTATAAATCACAGTTTCCAAATGTAAAAAAAAGAAACCCTGTCGCATGCTTTGGCCTAGTGCAAAAAATATTATTTTTATTACTATATGTCTTGTAGATTTAGGATAATATTTGGTACTATGTATGAAAAAAACGTTTCATAATAAAATACACAAAGATAAAACGAGAGTTTTATTTCAAAAACTTCTAGTCTAGTTTTCTTAGACTACGAATTTACAGTAGTATGACACATGTCATAGTCACAACAGATAATGTCTTTGATATTTGTATGACTTGATTGGTCATTCTAAAGATAAATGTTGCTGATTAAAAAAAAAAACAATGCATCAACCAAAGAATGTAAATAATTCCATTTACTTTTATTATTGCATAATAATGCATTCTGCGGCACCCCGTGCCTTCAATTTGCCTCAATAATATTTTGAGGGGACTGTTTTTTCTTCAAATGGAACCATTTGCAGGGGTGAGAAATAAAAAATTTCGATTTCGAAAAAGATGGGCCACCCTAAATTGTTGATGGTACGTAAGTTTCTGGTTCTATTTTAGAGTACTACGCAATTTCAGCCAATCATAGCATCCATGAAAATAGAAATCCTATTGCATTTTACATTTTTTCTTGTTTTTCTCGTGTCCTTTAAACTTGGGGGTGGTTATTCTCAACTCTGTAGGGGCAGTTTATGAAGGTTACGTTGGACCTGATGTAATTTCTTATCACTTTAACAAAACTTAGACATTTTGAGCTTTCTCAGCAGTCATTGCTGTTTTGGATCGATTTTTATATATCTGGGAGCTAGTTTTCGCCCCTCCCTGGGGGTGTGTTTCATATCTATTGTATGTACGCTGCTGTTTAACCTTAATTTGTATAATTCGATTGATCAAGATGTAACAACTATTCTCGTAGCTTAATATTCTTTTTACCCCATTTCAGGGGTGTTTTTTGGCTCTAGCTAATGATTTTGGGGGTGTACGATTTTTTTTGACCCCGGATTCGGATTCAGCGACCGAAAATACATAGGGATACATGGGTCCGGTTCGCTGCTTTGAACTTTTATTTTTTTTTTGTGGGGCTGTGTATACTGTGTAATTATTAAGTAAATTCTTATCCACTGTTCAGTAAAATCACTGAAACCTTGGTATATATAGAGATCAGCATATTAGTACACGGAAATTAGGCAAATTTATGTGGAACAGAAGAAAGAAATTATAATAAGCTGAAATGTCTATAATAGTTAGCTTATGTGTGTAAGGATACATATCAAAAAAGTTCCCACCCCTGGGGAGTAAGCTTCATCCCTAGCTCACCCCCTTTAGGGACACCGCACTGGTTTTTCTACAAAAATCTTTTAAACGGTTTATCTTAGGGAAAAACATAAGTATAGGAAAAGGTTTGTCACAAAATTCTCTACAAAAAAGGTTGTGTATTATGTATCGATATTTTTATTACTTTTTATGTTATTAAATCTTAAACTGTAGGGTTAAACAAAAATGAAAGTTTTATTGTATTGAATACGGTACTTAATCGAACATAACGCAGCCTGATAATATTTCAAATGATTCAACACAATCCTAACGCCAACTGAAAAGGATATTAGACTACTAAGGGAGGTCCAAGGTAATATAAAAGCAAGAGTTTATAGCTCTAAAGATTTACAGTTGTCAAATGTCCTTAAGAACTCAACAAAAACAGTTCTTTTTGTTCATACATTTAGTGGTAGTGACACAACGTCTGCTTTTTTTGGAAAAGGCAAACTCCAAACTATAAATTTATTAAACTCGAAAACAAATTTACAAGAAATTGTTAAAACCTTTAACAAACCAAATGCTACAATACCAGATATTACTGAGGCTGGGGGAATATTTGCTCTTGCACTATAAAAGCACACAAAAATGAAACGTCAATAAATCATCAGAGGTATGTTCTGTTTAACACCTCGGTTGGCAATTCTAGTCAAACGGTTGCTTTGGCAAGGCTACCCCCGACGTTCGCACCTTTGCAACAACATTCCTTGCGGGTTTACCACCAAATTCAGACTTGGCATGGAAATGTTTTAGAGCCAGAAGAATGGGGATGGAAGAAATCAAGTGTATTTTAATACCTGTTTTGACTACTGAAGCAGCAGCTCCTCATCAATTTTAGAGATAAGTTCGTGTGCTTGCAAAAAGGAAAGCGATGCGGATGTTTAAAGGTTGGTTTAAAATGTTCGGCTATGGGTATGAACTGTCACGGACAAGCATGCGCGGAACGGACAGACAAAATTGAATTTGAGCAAGAATAAAGCCTTTGGTGGATTTTGTTTAATTCAATTCTATATAATTTATATGAAATTGTTGAAACCGTTGCTACAAAACAGAATATTACAAGGCTGAATAAATATTGTGTTTCCATCCAAAAGCGTTTTTGTTACCTACCCCAAGTTTGCCGTCGATTAACGCAAACACCCTAAATAATCTGCAAACGACCTAAAAGACATGTTTTATAGAAAACTTAATTCTCAATATTTTTCAATACCTCTAGTTTTGTTGTAGAATATCACATTTCCAAAATATTATTGAAAAACCAGCACGGTGTCCATTATAAGGGTGAAAAAAGGATGAAGCTCACCAGTTAGGGATGGGAACTTTTTGATCTTGTATTCCTACAACCATCAACTGTCGATTCAGAAAATATCAGCTTATTATAATTTTTTTCTTCTATTTTTGCTAATTTCCGTGTACTATATTATATATTTGTAAGTATATGTATGCGACTTTTTGAATATATTTAAGAGTTCGTTTTATTTTATTGTTGTTTTACAGCAATAATAGCGAACAGTGAAGTATGTGCTTTATAACGCAATTAAATGAAGCTTCAAAAAACTGTTTTATAGTGGCGGTACCGAATTTTCTTAGAGCCTGCGGAAATGTTTATACAGTTATTTTGTAATGGTTGCAATAGGCTTTACAAAGTATCAACAGTGAATTATTTTATAAGATGGTACCAATTTTACATTTATACCTGTCGTAATAACGTTTTTAAAGTGTTTCTGAGAGTAATGCTGTTTTATATTTGTGTCGGAAATATTTCTGCAGCCTTTATAAAATATCAAATTGCTAGTTGGGTATTAACCTAGCGAAATTGTCTCTCTGAATGGCTGAAGATATTGAAGTAATTATTTTTTCACAGTTTTTAATATGTTAACCTATGCTACAAGATAATAAAAACCTAAATAAACATTAATGCACAGTAAAATAAATACGTGGATGAGGATGAATAATAATACGATAATAAACCCTAGTAACGGCAGTACAGCAGTTAAAACAAAACCAAGGTGGCAACGGCATTTTTACTAGTATACAGAATCACACATAACGAGTTTTATATAATAGGTAGTATTATTTGCAAAAAAATTTATATTACTATACGACGTCCACAATTATTTTGTTATATATACCTACTAATCAAATCTCATCAAAATGTTATTACCACACATTATCGACGAGTATATCGTCTGCCTTGAAATTGAATATAAGAATTGAATTTCCGATTAATCTACGACCATAAAACTATTTTTCTGATAAACAGTACTTGGAAAATATTAGTTTTAAGGGGATCGTAAATTTTTACTGCATGTTTCATAGCTCATTGGCGTGTAACTCATAAATGTTTTACATTTTACTTGTTACTTATTTGCAGTTTAACCGAAGTGATTTATGCGAAGAATGTAAATGTTGTACCGTTTAATTTCTGTAACGAAATTGATAAGTGCTGCCGTTGAGTGAAATAATACTTTTCACTCAATGGTATTGTCTTAATGTGAATATTCTGTACAGGGTTACTCATTATATATTGACCCCCCTTTATTTGTGTTACTGGAAATAAAAAAACAAATTGTAGGGTTGTATATACAGTGTGTGCTAATTAATATCGCAACACCCCATTATTTTGGAACGCGTTGATTGATTTTAAATTTTTTTGAGATATAGTGCTCGACAAGCTTTTTTTGACTGTTTTGAAAAATTTGTAATTTTCATATTTTCAAGGCCTTCTAAACTTCTCTAATGGGTCGAAATTTCGAGATCGACTATTAGGCAATTTTTTCTCGGCAAATTGGATATCGTATTCTATTCACAGTTACCTCAAATAACTTTATACAAAATTTTAGTTCGATACCTCATATAGGGTGTTTGTTATTCAATAGCCAAATTTAAAATCTCTCACTTTTTAACTGGCCCTGTATAGAAGTCGGTTAGGTTTACTAAAAAGGTAACGTAGTCATTCGACTTAAGGAACATCAATGTTCATATGAACTTTTCTTCATAAAATGACCTAAGAAATACTAGCACGGCATTAAGGAACACCCTGTACATACATATATTAAATATAAAATGTGTGAACAGAAATCGGTTGGAGAGAACAAGAAAATCACACAAAATACTTACCTTTAATACTTAAGTTATTAAACAGAGAACTAAAGCGATGTCGATTTTTTGATATATATTCAGTAGCTTTTCTTTTAAATAGTTAATATTTATCACATCTATAGGTACTAAATTATAAAGGCTTACCATACGTGAGATACATGATTGTGGCATTTGTTGAAATTTATTTTTATGTATATGTATAAATATAATTGAGAATTGTATATACAGGGTGCGCCACTTAAAACTCCCCAGGCTTGTAACTTCCTTATTTTTTAAGCGAGGATCATGTCGGGCACATCAAATTGTAAATATTTTAAAGTCATTTAAACATGTGTGCAGTTATTTAAAAAAAAATTTTTGAAAAAATTGTTAAGATAGAAATCTTAATTTCCTTGAATATTTTTTTACCTTATCCTGTACATGAACTGCGTTAATGTTTTCTTCTAAAGGTTTTAATTAGCTTCAATTTATGTTATTACGTCATATTCGAAATTCTTTCTGGTTTTAGAGAAAGATATTGAAACACTCCTTCCGATTCCAAACTGATTTCTTTTTAAATAACTGAAAAAATGTAAATAATAATTTTATGCTTTATTTGTAAAATACATGTCACAAACAATCCTCAACGTAACAAAACAGCAACAAGAAACAAAAGAAATAAATATTTTTAAAAACAAACTGTTCAAGCCTGCCGTTTTTCCTATTAATTTTTAATATATATGTATATATTTTGTTTAATAATATTTAGTCTTGTTTTAATAATATTAATTTCTATTTCCAGTAATTTAATTTAATCACGCGCGCATTAACCTGGCACAAACCTACTCCGCCTGCGTGAAGATAAGAAGCTCGAAAAAAGAACCTAGGCGAATACACGCTTGTAAAGACCGCTGTTAAAACTGCTTGTGCTAAAACTTTTCCTTTAAAAATAATTCTCAATTTCTCGTTAAAATAATCCTCAATTAATTAATTTATCTAATAATAATTATAAGTGAACTAGTTAAACCAAAGGGATAGTGATTGACCCAGCTACAAAACAGTCCACGGAACCACGAGGGCCGGCAGCATTTGACTTCCAAACATCCAAGTCCAGGTAAGTGCCAGGCTTCGCCACTACCTTTGGCCCTTAACGAATCACAAACTTTATTAAAATGTACTAAATAATAGGACAATTTTTTTTTTTAATAACATAAATTGAAGCTAATTAAAACCTTTATAAGAAAACATTAACACATTTCATGTAGAAGGTGAGGTAAAAGGATATTCAAAGTAATTAAGTTTCCTTTCTTAACATTTTTTTCAAAAAAAAATTTTTTAAATTACTCTGTATGCATGTTTAAAACTTTAAAAATGTCTACAATATGGTATACCCAATGTACCCAACATGGTCATCGCTTCAAAAATAAAAAAGTTACAAGTCTGGGAAGTTTTAAGTGGCGCACCCTGTATAATAATCGAATATTGAAAATGTTATTTTCTAAATATAATTGATTTGCAGGATTTTGTTTATTTGTTTTTAACATAACGTTTATTTTCGTATTTTGTGGGCATTTAAAGAAGTTAGCGAAGACTCATACAAACCTCCCCAAGCTTTATAAACAATTTTTAGTGTTTGGGTATTAATATATTCTCCCAGTTTATAAAAAAGATTCCGCATTTCCTAATATGACTGTTTAAATTTTCGATGAGAATTCCATTTGAAGTATTTACAAAGAATGATAAATATTTAATATCTTCCACTATCGCCATTTTTTTGTACAATGACCACACAGGCTCACCAACAAAAACAGTTCTCTGCGCCGGGGTACTGACCATACCTACTTAAATGCAAAAAAGTCTGTTGGATCGTAATATTTATATATTTATTTGCGTTAAAAAAAAACCTGACGTGCCGGGGAAATTAAGAACAGATTCGTGTTCAGCGGCTCAAAATACAAGGGATGGTCAGTACCTCCGCGCAGATCACTTTTTTGCGGGATTGTACCACACTGATTGTGGCACAGTTTCCACTAAAAAAAGTGGTCTGCGCGGGGGTACTGACCATCCCTTGTATTTTAAGCCGCTGAACGCGAATCTGACCTTAGTTTCTCCCTAACACGTCTGTTTTTTTTTAACAGCAAAAAAGTCTGTTGAGTCGTAAGTATTTATATATTTATTTGCTGTTAAAAAAAACCTGACGTGCTGGGGAAAAACTAAGGTCAGATTCGTGTTCAGCGGCTCAAAATACAAGGGATAGGTATGGTCAGTACCCCGGCGCAGACCACTTTTTTTGTGGGCCTGTGCCATCGATTAATTCTGGATTGTGTATTATAATTTTATTAGTATTACTCGGGGTAGCACTTGAAACAGAGAATTCATAGATGTAGTTTGTTTATTCAGGGTTAAGAGACTATTATCTAACCAACAGTCTACGATACTTAGTCCAACGTAAGCAGTTTTGTAAACTATTTCCCAAGTATTACTTCTAAATACCTGTACAGTGTCATTTGCATACGATATTATACTGGCATTGTCATTCATTCTAGAAATTTAATCAATGTAGATTAGAAAATGTATTGGACCGTACAACTGTAGACCGTACCCTGTGGAGTACCTGTTTTAATTATAAGGGGATTACTCAGGGTCTCGTTAATTTTTACAAATTGTGCTCTATATTCAAGATAACTTTTTAAAATGTTTAATACATTCCCCCTTATACCCATGGACTCTACTTTGTTTAAAAATATGTTGTGTGGAATAGTATCAAAAGCCTTAGCTAAATTAAGAAATATAACTAAACATTTTTCACTGTTGTTTAGCGAATCATTAATTAGGAGAGAGATAAATTAAAAATTTAAAGATTTCCTGTTTCACCTTCTTTGCGGATTGCGAAAACGGGTGCCACAATACGGTTATTGTCGCAAAACTTGAAGAGTATCACTTCAAGCTCAAAAATGAATAATCTCGAAGGAAGACTTAATACACCGAGGAACAATTTGCTATTTTTAAAATCTCTGTATTATTTTTTCGGAGATATGGAGATTTAAAAATGGTGCCGAAAGTTCTTATTATTATTATTAGAAAACGCGAGCAGATACGAAGATCCGAAGTACTCAGACCTATCGGCCCATTGTACATTCGCGACATTTAGGATCCCCTAGAAAAGACCAGTGCTCTCCTAATACCTTGATACCCCCATTGGTGCACAATGGCATAGGATATGTTTGATGGTTTCATCCCCCATTCCACACATCCTACAAGTAGGATCATCTTTCAACTGCATTGCATGCAGGATAGAGGACAGTGTCCTGTTATCAGGCCTACCATCCATGTCAATCGTTCTCTATTGAGCCCAATCAGCCACTTTACGGTGGAGTCAGTCGAGGGTCTCTTCATATGGAGCCTCGACTGTCTCATTCCGGAGTCCTGAGCCTAATAGTTGTTAAACTGTGCCAGAGTGCAGTCTTGCAGCTCTGATTACATCAGACTTCTTGGCAGACCAAAGGCTGGCTCGGGGAGAGGGAGAGGAGTTTATGCTTTTTCACCAGCCAAACAGTCTGCTTCTTTATTTCCCTCGACGCTACTGTGTCCGGGCACCCATATAAGTTTAACTGAGTTGCGTTCACACAGCTCAGTGAGAATGTTTTGACAGTTCAACACCAGCTTAAGTGTCACCTTGTTTGATTCAAGAGCCCTTAAAGCTGCCTGACTGTCGCTACGTATATAAATATGCTTATTAACGAAACCTCTTTTGGGGTTTTCACTTGCTGAGTAAAATGACATATATCTCAGAATGAAATTCACTCGCTTACCAAGTGGCGCCGATATACGAGCCTTCGGCTTGCATTCGTGTACACCAGCACTGATCCCCCCCGAGTCTTGGATCCATCTGTGTACCATCCCAGACCTTCAAGAAGATTCATTTTATCGCTTTCCCAGTCGTCTGGACTAGGGAATACGACTGTATATGGAATAGTGAACTTACAGACGCGGAACACTGCACCGGTCGTCCTCTGCCTGAGCAACGGCCTGGTCCCTTATAGGTAGAGCTAAAGCCTGTGTGTGCCCCAGCTCTTGTCCCGTCACATTCCACATTTCACCCTTAAAAAGCCTATTTGCTGCTTTGCTAGCTTCCAGTTTCACTTCGATATGCAAGGGAGTGAGCCCAAGAAGGGTCTCCATTGCAGCCGTTGGAGTGGTCCTGATTGCTCGTGTTATTCCTAGGCAAGCTAGTCTTTGAACTTGATATAGAAGAGCGCTCCTGGAAGCGCCACCATGCAAGAGCCGCGTATGTTATGAGGGGTTTCACCATAACGGTGTACATCCAGAGGATGGTTTGTGGCAACTCGCTTACCGTAGATTAAGAGTTTGAGTTGTCATGGAACCAGGAAGAAAAACAAAATAATGGAATAACAATTTTAAAATATATAACATCATCAATATTTTTTAATTGATTAATATAATGATATAATTCATAAGACAACCATATTAATTCTTTATTTTTTATTTAATATATGTTCTTAAGTGATGAAGATGTTTTATTATGGTACATACTACCATACTACCACCAGGCCAGAAGCTAATCCTCTACGTGATATTACTGATATTACTGTACTGTAGCACGCACATTGTTTCAAAATTTTCGTTTGTCGTTACGGTGTACCTTTAACCATGACCACTGACCAGGGAGTTCAATTCGAATCCAAATTATTTAGCGAATTTTCAAAATTTTTGGGTTTTCACAGAATTCGTACCACTACTTTCCACCCGCAAAGTAACGGATTAATTGAACGTTTTCACACATCTCTTAAAGCTGCATTAACAGCTAGGGCTAATACATCATATTGGGTGGACAAACTTCCAATTGTTTTATTAGCCTTCAGGACGATTCCCAAAGAAGATTTGCAATATTCTTCTGCAGAACTTATTTACGGTCAAACTCTACGGTTACCTGGTGAAATTTTTATTAAGTCGTACGATACACCAGACTTGCCTTTATTTATTGGCAGATTACGCAATTACTTTAATAATTTAAAATATTTTTCTCCAGTTTCTCATGTTAATTATAAAACATTTGTTTATCCTGAGATTTCCAAATGTGATTTTATATTTGTTCGTAAGGAACGTTTTAAACGTACCTTTTCTCCACTGTACGAGGGTCCATTTAGAGTTTTATCCCATACAAACAAGTTAATTACCTTTGATAAAAGAAATAAAGTTGTAACTGTCAATATTGACAGAGTCAAACCAGCTTTTTTGTTAGTTGACAGATGCGATGTTCCACCAACTTTTGCTAAAAAAGTGCGTTTTGCCATAGATACACTAATTAATTGATTGTTCTTTTTATTAACGAGGGGGTGTATGTGGCAACCCACTTACCGTAAATTAAGCGTTTGAGTTGCCATGCAACCAGGAAGAAAAACAAAATAATAGAATAACAATTTTAAAATATATCACATCATCAATATTATTAATTGATTAATATAATGATATAATTCATAAGAAAACCATATAAATTCTTTATTTTTTATTTAATATACGTTCTTAAGTGATGAAGATGTTTTATTATGGTACATATTCCCATATGGTCCTTGGATTTATTTCCCACTTAAGGCCGAAGATACGTTTGCACATCCATAGGGATGCGCAGGCTTTTCTCGCTTGAGCTTCTACATGGTCCTTTCATGACAGTTTGGAGTCTAGGGTTACTCCCAGGCATCTCACTGTACGGCAAAGACACAGACGTGAGAGAAGGGAGCTGAAAATCGCTTATTTTTCTCCTTTTAGTGAACAACATTAGCTCTGTTTTGCCAGGATTGACCGAGAGCCCGTAACTAAACTACGTCAAGAGCATGAGCCCTGCAATAGTCACTTTAAATTGGCCTCTTCTCATGATAGTCAGATTGTCAGCATATGCTTACGCATAGTAGCCTGCTTCACTCAATTCGGCCAGTAGCCTCGAGCATGAGGCTTCATATTTCCACAATAGCGGACAACCTTGGCCCGACTTGGTCCTAACCGAATCGTTGCGAAGCGTGATTTCAATGTTGCGGTGCTCAGCATGGACGATATCCACTTAGTTATGGTGCCGTCCACTGCTTGACAGAGATAATCGAAGGTTGAGTTGTTAAATGCCCCTTCGATATCCAAGAATGCTACTAATGCCAGTTTTTTCTGCTCTAGTGCCTTCTCGGCTCTAACAACGATCTGATGAAGGGCCGAACGTTCTTAAGTCACAGTACTCATTTAAGAGTTAAATATCTCAGAAACTATGGGAGTAGCGCAAAAATGGTAACAAAAAACAAATTAAAGATTACTGATTACGCTAAGTCTTTTTCTCCTGTTTAAACTAAAAAAAAAAATGACCATTACAATGTGCGCATTTTTTCTATGAAAATCTCGCAAAATTATTATTTTCTGCAAATTTACCTTAAAGTGCAACTTCTTGTTGAGTAGTCGTAGAAGAAGTACTGTATTCTACTCACATATAACAGCTAATACACGCTCGTTGAGTAATCTACTACAAATCTTTTACAAAAATAGTTGAATGAAAATATGGCAATCATAATGTATTACTATTTCTGCTATCTAATTGATGGATATTATATCTAAAGGAAAGTTCATCCCGTAGGTAATGAAGTGAGAAGGTACAGAGAAAACGATAATGAATTCTTTTTTAAATAATTTGTGGACTGTTAATAGCATCCAAGATATGGAGGTTTGAAAATGGCAATAAAACATTTAAGATAAATACTCTAGTCACTTTAAACAAAAATGAACAGTTTCCGCGCAAGGCATAATATGCTCCATTTCATAACTATTTAAAAAAAAAACTGTAAATTGCTTGACAACTACCTGGCAGCTTGAGTTTAACTTCAAACAAAATTGTCATAGTGCAGTTTTCCAAACAAAAAACACCATTAAAATGATATATTCGGATTTGGATATTATTTTAATGGAAATTTCAATATTTTTTTATTTTGATCAAATTTTGGACTTTGGACAATTCTGAGCAAGTTTTATTAACAAAATCTAATATATGAAAATCTCGTGTCACAGTGTTTGTTATCGAACTCCTCCGAAACAGCTTGACCGATTTTTGTGAAATTTTTGGTGTATATTTGGTAGGTCTGAGAATAGGTCATAGGCTTTTTATACCTCTATACTATTTAAAAAAAAAACTGTAAATTGCTTGACAACTACCTGGCAGCTTGAGTTTAACTTCAAACAAAATTGTCATAGTGCAGTTTTCCAAACAAAAAACACAATTAAAATGATATATTCGGATTTGGATATTATTTTAATGGAAATTTCAATATTTTTTTATTTTGATCAAATTTTGGACTTTGGACAATTCTGAGCAAGTTTTATTAACAAAATCTAATATATGAAAATCTCGTGTCACAGTGTTTGTTATCGAACTCCTCCGAAACAGCTTGACCGATTTTTGTGAAATTTTTGGTGTATATTTGGTAGGTCTGAGAATAGGTCATAGGCTTTTTATACCTCTAGGTGATAAGGGTGGTCCTATCCAGAAATTTTTCTTTTTATTTTTTGGACAAAAACTTATAATTTATATGGCAAAACAACGTTTGCTGGATCAGCTAGATTTCTGATAAAAAAATGCCTAATATGATTTTTTGATTTTCTCCACATATTTTGGTACCGCAGGTGGCTTTGCATTTGTAGGAGGTGATTGTTTTTCTGGTCATAAGTAGATCCTAATTAGTTCTATACTTAAGAAATATTTGATTCAAGTATATATATTTATTTATTTTATTTTATATATCGATCAGCTACTAAATATTATGCATAGAACAAGCACTTATTCTATGCACCGACTATATCAAATGGAGCATATTAGGTATTAGGCCTTGCGCGGAAATTTCGAAGCACATTTTTGCCTAAACCGTTCGTTGTACATAAAAAATGGAAGAGATCATTTTTGTGCGGAATTTCATTATCATCATTTTTATAATAACCTCAATTGGCCTCCGAGCCATAGAAAGCGCGATATTCGCAAAAAACGTTATTTGTGACCTTGAATAATTTTTTATGCCTTAGTGATCTCGTTCTCGATTTTTAATATTTTCTTTAAAACACCAAAATAAATCGATTAAAAATGAAGGATATATTTTGTTAGATCAGAAAAGTCTAATTTCACTGGAATAAATGTATTTAGTTTAAATATTTTATATTTCAAAACTATGGCCCTCACGTCAAAAATGCTAAGGACTAAAATTATTATTAATAATATATACATAATAATTAATAATTGAGATAACAAATTATTTTATCTGTTTCTGTAGCATAATAAACAAAGAAGTTATAACCAGAGCAATGTGCGTCCTCACAATTTTTTAATAAAAATGTCATCGTTTGTTACCATAATTAACAAAAATATTTCTCAAACACTGTTTTACGTTAATATATAGCATTAGCTAGAAGCTCAAATCTTCTTGCCCGTGAAAAGCACGTGCTTTAGAAAAAATTGCCCCTTAAATTATAAAGGTATTTTCGAAAAAACGTAAATTTTTTCTGCAAATATTTCAATAAATATTAGTTTTAGTGAAAAAATCCTGGAGACCAAAAGAAACTGAGGTTATTTATTTTTTCATTTCTCCAGGAATGATGATTACGGAAATACGGAAGTTTATAACATGGCGTCATTTTGAATTCAAATTCGTAATCGACAACTCCAAAAACATAAATATGCTACGTTTAGAAAATAAAAAACCGCTGCCCAAGGAATCACTACTTCCACATCCAGATTCTCTATCCAAGTCACTCACAACGAAAAAACTTTGTATGTGAAAATAATTGTTTATGGAACTTTAATAATATAATATTTGAAATCCTCTACCCCAAAAACCCATAAAACGATACCCCACATCGGTAGTGGGGTGGGGGGTGGTGATAGAGGGGTGATGGTGGGGGGTGGATGAAGTAAAAAAATATTTTGAGGTTTCTGGTTCCTGTACATACACTAAATCACAATTTTTTTTCATCCCCTTTAATAAGGGGGTGGGGGTGGTAATGGGGGTGGCTAATGCCAAAAATTTTTTTGAGACCTTAGCTTCTCTTGTATATACTAAATACCAATTTTATGGACTCTTACCTGCTTGATTGACCTATTAACCCCAAATTTACCCCAATTTACCCCCCAACCCTTCGACGGAACAAGATGAAAATATAATCTAGTTCTAGATCTCGCTAAAGTACATATGTGTACCAAATTTCAAGTCAATATCTTAAACGGTTCCAGAGTAAACGTGCGCACAAAAAAAAGTTACAGACAGACCGACAGACCGACAGACAGACCGACAGACAGACAGAAATTTTTTTTTCGCTCAAACTTAAAATCTCGACGCTTCATGACATTTTAAGCCTATTTGGACAATAAAAATTTTTAAAAATTTTTTTGTCGTTAGGTACTATACTTCCACTGGACGTGGAAGTAATTAGCAATACTTTTTCAAATATTATATTTTTAATTTAAGAGTGGTTTTAACCCCTTGTAGGTGAAACATATAGAAACTGATACTGTTATTATAAAAATCACCCATAAAAAATATCATTACATTTTCTAATATTTTGCATCTTCTTTGCCTCTGGGTACTGTACTAATTAGAAATAATTGATATATGAATAGACTCATTTTCAGTTTATGGGTTTTGCATTACGTAATTTGTTCATCTATTTGCTAGGAACTGTAAAAATATTACCTCATTCATCACATGCGAACCAAGAAACATTGTCGATTTAAATATGTCAGATAACAATGTTTTCTTATGTTTGTTGTGTATTTTGCCACTGTAAAACTGTCTAAAAATTTTGATGAAATAAACCTTTGCGCCAAAAAGATCAGACAGAGGCTGGACTATTAAAACAACATACTTTCAATTAAATAATGACTTCTGTCAACAAAACTTTGGTATGGTCATAGGTTCTTTTTTATCTCCAATATTAAGTAGGTAATATTTTTTTGGAAAATAATATTAGTAACTTAATTTATAAACCTATAGTGTAGTGCAGATATGTAGATAATATTTTTGAGATATGGCAAAGAATATTTAAGTAATTTTTTAAATCAAATTAATGAAAGGGAACCTTAAATTAATTTTACAAGAGAAGTAGAATAATAATGAATTACCTTTCTTAGATGTTTTAATTAAAACGTTAAATAATAGATATGAAACCAGTGTTTATCGAAAACAAAGACATACAAACAGATATTTGAATTTAATTCAAATCAACATATTAGCGTTAAGAAGGGCGTTGTAAAATGTTTGTACACTCAAAGAAAATGATAGGTAAATTCAACCAAAAAGAGCATATGAAATCGCGCCTATCTAGTTTCATAGTTAAATCAATCAGAAAAGAATAGTCATACAACTTTATTTGTTTTCGTAAACAAATAGTAGTTTAATAATCATATCTTCTTGTAACAAATTGAATAGTACAATGACATTTTTTTATGTTCACTAACCATTTTCAATTTGGTCTACAATTAAATAGTACAACGACTTTGTTTTTTGTTCACCAACTAATTTTTAGGTTAATCTACACTTTATTTTATGATGAAGTTTTTTTTGGTTAGCCAAAATCTCAGTATTGAGACATCAGACCACCCAAACCAAAGATTAGAGATCGTTTATAAGATCATCCAAATATATCGACGATCCCTGAGAGAATTTGAACATTGCAATCATGTTATTAATTTTCTATAAATTTATAAGAGTAAGATAATGCATGATTGATTATTGTCAGTGATTTGTATGAGGCGTCATCTGGGAATAATTTCTGTAATAGACTACGTGGTAAGCAAGCAAATTTTATGGTAATTCTTTTAGAACTTCCAGAAGACGACAATAATATTGGTTTGTCTACCAAGTACAATAGTACAGCGAACTAATACTGGGTTAGAATTACAATTCGATAATAGTTAAAAATAAAATATACTATTATCTATTTTAATTTGACAGAATTCAACAAAATAATAGTCTTATTCATCTATTTTTTAAGTTAATGTGTTTGTCTTGTTGTACGACAACTTTTTATTAATTAAAATAACAATCACCTCTTGTTTAAAAATACCATCAATATAGTTTGGTTTAACAAAATTAACGATACTGTTAGTTAACCATTTTTTTTTTGTTGAATTTACCCATACTATTTCTTGTAGAGTGTATGATAGAGCTTAAGTAATTTCTTCAAATGACGAAAGTTTAAAAAACGAGAAATGATTTTTAAAAACTGTTCTATTGAATAATCTATACCCCGAGAGTTTTGTTGATATCCAGCTAGCAAACATTGAAAGTAGAGTAACTACTCAACATTTACAGCTTAAAGAACCCCGGAACAAAACCCATGAAAATGTTGATTCGGTGGAATCGGCTGAAATTTTGGTATTTTGTAGTTCAAGTCACGCTGATCAAAAGTTCTTATCACATCGAGCCAATCCTACGGACAGTTTTTGAGATACAGCTTGTCAAAGTTAGGTAATTTGCGCCATTTTAGACATTCAAGAACTTTTTACTCTTAAACTGTTCACTTTAGCAAAAAGTTGCAAGGATCTAAATATTTTTGTTCAAGTCCAATAAAGCTCAAGAATTTTTTTCAGAATTTTAACCTCCCCACAATAAAATTGTGGGAGGTTACTACAATTAGTCCAAAATCGAAAATTGAGATAACATCAAATCTTTACGTTTTGAGATCCCAGGAACCCAAAAAAATTGTTTTTGAAAAATGTCTGTGTGTGTGTATGTGTGTGTGTGTGTGTGTGTGTATGTATGTTAGCACGATAGCGGCGAAGCTACTAAACGGATTTGGATGAAACTTTGCATGAGGGTTTCTTTAGTGCTCCAGAAGATCTGAAAAGATTTTGGTTGAGATCGGATTACGTTTAGTGCCATTTTGGCACAACAAGTCGTTTATTTTATGATTACTTACAATTTGTAATTGAACCATTGAAAAGCAGTAAAAATTCCGATTTCAACGATATATCACACTTGCACTTTTTCGATTTGGTTTCCGTGAAAAAAATTAAAAAACAAAAATTTCACTTGTTTTGTCCTCAAAGCAGTGCAATGTACAGGGTGATATTCTAATAATGACAGAGGTGTTCAGTGATTTCGGCTGATAACTCGGGAACGGTTGAAGATATCGAACTGAAATTTGAAACGTAGGTATAAATATTGTAGACGGACGGATTACGAGTGAATTAATAATACACATACGTCACATGACGTCACAAATAAGAAAAATTCTTAGAAACTGGTGTAGATATCGACTTAACTGGAAACATCCAATTAAAGTTTGAAACGTTGGTGGAAATATTGTAGATGGATGGAATACGAGTGAATTAAAAATACACCTACGTTCTGATGACGTCGTAAAAGCATAAAATTCTTATAACAGGCGAACTGATGATGATATCAAAAAAATATTTCTACAAGACGAGTCACGAAATTTTTTTTTTTTTTTAATTTCCAAGAAATATAAAATTTTCGGAGAAATGTCACTTTTCATAAAAATGTCAGATTTTTAAGAAAATGTCAAATTTTCAGGAAAACGTCAAATTTTCGGAGAAATGTCACTTTTCAGAAAAATGTCAAATTTTCGAAAAAATGTTAAATTTTCAGGGAAATGTCACTTTTCAGAAATATGTCAAATTTTCAGAAAAATGTCAAATTTTCGAAAAAACGTCAAATTTTCGAAGAAATGTCTCCTTTCAGAAAAATGCCGTGTTTGAAAATTGTCAAATTTTCGGAGTAATGTCACTTTAGAAAAATGTCAAATTTTCGAAAAAATGTCAAATTTTCAGAAAAATGTCAAAAATTCAGGAAAATGTCAAATTTTCGAAAAAATGTTAAATTTTCAGGGAAATGTCACTTTTCTGAAATATGTCAAATTTTCAGAAAAATGTCAAATTTTCGAAAAAACGTCAAATTTTCGAAGAAATGTCATCTTTCAGAAAAATTCCAAATGTTCGAAAATTGTCAAATTTTCGGAGTAATGTCACTTCAGAAAAATGTCAAATTTTCAGAGAAATGTCACTTTTCAGAAAAATGTCAAAAATTCAGGAAAAAGTCAAATTTCCGGGAAAATGTCAAATTTTCGGAAAAATGTCACCTTTCAGAAAAATGTTAAATGTTTGAAAATTGTCAAATTTTCGGAGTAATGTCACTTCAGAAAAATGTCAAATTTTCGAAAAAATGTCACTTCAAAAAAATGTCAAATTTTCGGAAAAATATAACTTTTCAGAAAAATGTCAAATTTTCAGAAAAATGTCAAATTTTATTAAATGGACTCAAAGGAAAATTCCCAAAAAATACTACGGGTCCATTTGTGGTATAAGTTCTCTGCTAGTGTGTTAAAGCGTGCAGACTGTATGCTGAGTATTTTTGACGTGTCAAGTGCATCGAGAGATTACAAGTTTTTTCGACGTTTATAAAGCCCACGGATGGTGTGAGAGGCCATCCTGAACGGCTTACAAGCCCTACAAGTGTAAGCAACCCCACCGGAACGCTTTCGGTGAGCTTTTTCCAATAAAACTTTAAAAGTGATAGTGACATTATATTTTAAAAACTATTTCCGCTACTTCCGGCATCCCGCCGGAAATTCTCCCGGTAACATAACCTAAAAATAGTACTACATAACCTAAAAACAATTTAAGACATTGGTACCAACCTAAACATTTTTCAAAAACCAAATTCCCCAGAGAAACATTGGAACCAAAAAATTGACAGCTATCACTTCCCCGATCGATTTAGTGAAAAATTGGTCGAGGCCAAAAGATAAAACAAAATATACCAACTCAAACTTAAACGAGCCACCATGAACACTACCCTGGCTACATCTGGGAGGGAAACTGTCCGCCAAGGGTTATATGGTTTTTTCCAAAGATGGCCATCCCTGCCATCCATCCCATTACCAACGAAAAAGTTTTTTCGTTTAGTTGTTTCCCGTATCAATAATCAAAATTATCAAGTGCTTTTGCCTACGAACGTTTTTATAGAATTGTGTTTATTTTTATAATAATTTTAGGTCCATGTGGACACATTATAATTTTAACCTAGTCTTTAAGCCTGCCTACAGAAGACAGGAGCTACTTTTCTATTTTTCTCCAAGCCAAACCGGACCTACCCCGTCCAGCCTCACACTCGCCACGGCGGTGTTCACCGTGGTTGTCTGGCTGGCCCCGGGCTACGATCCGATGAAGCATATATTTGTATTAAAAACATTGAATAAAATATTAATGTTGTGCAGACTATAAATTTAACACTCAAGTTCTTAGGTCAAAATCCCACCGAACGCAAGACTTTTTTTCTGATTTAATACGAAAAAAATATTTCAACTTAATAAATATAATTAAATGAGATCGTTCATATTGTTTAGTGCTCTTTTCGGCTTCAAAGATTCACCGGGTGGGGAGGTTCCAGCCGCTTCCAGTAGCTGTCGATTTTTTTTATCAAATTTTAGGTTAGGTAAAATATATATATGTCATATTCCGGCATCCTTCGGTGGGATTGGCTGAAACTTTGCTATTTTGTAGCTAAAGTCATGCTGATCAAAAATTCCTATTGCACTGAATCTATCCTATGAGTGGTTTTCACTCCAAGAGTGCCTGAAGGTCTTAACAACGAGGTAACGGGTAATCCATATGTACATGTTTATGAATGGCTTCCAGCGTGTTTATATACTGCGTGCATGCGTTTGTGTGTATGTATGTGCCAGTGTATACATGGTTCTCCGGAAATATCGATGATAAACTTCTGGCGCAGATTCTACATGCAAAAATAAGTTCGCAAATACCTTGGAGCAATTGCTCTTTGAAAATGGCACCCAAAAATTGATTATTATTTTATATTTCAGAAACCTTTTGATTTACTGAGACGCGACTTTATACGCATATTGAGCAATAATACAAGCTTATTTTTACATTATTTTTTAAAAATATTATTTACCGTAAGTGGAGGGAGGTTATCGATATTTTGCATTAATTTCTTGTTTTTATTTTTTTTTTCACTTTGGTACAAGAATGTCATTCACTCATTAAAAATACACAAAAAATGTCCTCTTTCATTTTAGTCGTAGGACGGTTTGTGAGAAAAATCGTTCTAATGAATTTGATGCGGAACCGCTGAAAACGCAAGAGTATTGTGGGTTTTGGGGTATGTACGGCATGAAAATCTCATAAAATATCCATCGATGATTCTCTTTCATGTTGCTGGAAACACAGCACTTGTTCCTGAAAGTCCTATGGATATTCTCAATATTTAAAAATTAAAAAACAACAAAAAAGTAAAAATAAACAGATAGAAAGTGAAACCAAAAAAATGGGATCACCCTGGTTGGCCATGAGAATGCTCTCATAAGAAACATAGTGCCGGTAAGAGCAGGTTCTTTGATAAAAAATAATCACACACGCACGCACGCACGTACACAGACACGCTGGAAGCCATAGATTACCCTTTACCTAGTTGTTAACACCTTCAGGCACCCCTGGAGCGAAAACCACTCATAGGATAAATTCAGTGTAATAGGAATTTTTGATCAGCATGACTTGGACTACAAAATAGAAAAAATTTCAGCCAATCCGACCGAAGCATACCGAAATATGACATATATATATATATTTTACCTAACCTAAAAATTGATAAAAAAATTCTTGAGCTTTATTGGACTAGAACAAAAATATTTCGACCCTTGCAATTTTTTGCTAAAATTAATAGTTTAGAAGTTCTTCAATGTCTAAAATGACGCAAATTACCTAACTTTGACAAGCTATATCTCAAAAACTGTCCATAGGATTGGCTCGATGTGATAAGAATTTTTGATCAGCATGACTTGAACTACAAAATACCAAAATATCAGGCGATTCCACCGAATCAACATTTTCATGGGTTTTGTTCCGGGGTCCTTTAGATCTTTAGCAGTAATTCCATGTATACATGGTTTATCGGATAAATTACGAAAAAGCGGAAATAGATTTTCTATACGAACGGTTTTTCAAACGGGAGCCGCAATATGATCTGTTTTATCAAAAACTAAGTCGATAAATATTGTTAAAAATTCCAAAAATTTATAGAATTCCGTGTGAGTGCGGTAAGCATTATATAGGTGAGTCATCTAGACTTTTCTACATCAGGCTTGGTGAATACAGAGATTATACTAGAAAGGGAAAATTCCAGAAGTCAAAAATTTGTGAACACGCGTGGGATAACAATCATAGGATCCAAAATTTTGGAAAAATAAAGCGACTCAATTAAAAGAAAACTTTAGAAATCCGCTATTATTTTGTTAAATGAGGATAAATGTGTTTTTCTACAAACACCATTAAAAACTAAATTTTTAACACGGCATACTTGAAATAAAAATGTAATATTATATAAACTCGCATTAAAAATGATCACATGATTTACTATTATTATTTTACTTTTATTACTATTTACACTAGTGCAAAAGGTAAAATGACATGTCGTTTGTCATAATGACATTTATTAACAAAAAATTAATATTGGAACTCATCATATAGCAATAGTTTTTCACATTTGACAAGCATGTGTCAAACAATGGGCAAACTTGATTTATTTATTTTATAAATCCTACAAACTACTAGAATTATGAGGTAACCATTAAAAGGATTTGAAATCTTTTTAAAGAAACTTTATTGTTGTTTTAATGATGTTTGTAGAAAAAACATTGTATGATACACGTGTTAAAAATGACTTTATTTTGTGAGTGGAGAAGTTTGCGAAACGAACGTAAGCGAGTGGATCAACTCCACGACACACTCACAAAATAAAAAGTAATTTTTAACACTTGTATCATAAATAACTAATTCTAATTATTCTATAGATTTCTGTACTAGCTTGCTGCCGATCCTCAGAGACGAAGTAAGTAAAAATAAAATAAGTATAATTTAATGTCTCACGTGGCTATGGAAATACATCCTTTGATGCAGAGGTTTATTTCATCAAAATATTTAATTATTTTTACAGTGACAAAATACTCAAAAAATATAAGAAATTATGAATATGCCACAGATGATGAATTGCAAACAATATGATAACATTATTATCCTTTATCCAATACCTATTGTTAGTTATGCTCAAGTTGAGTATCCTCGCTTTCTTGTAACAAACCTTTACCTTATTTCAAATTAAATTTTATCAAGGGCGGTTGACAGGGTCATTTGTTTATAATCGACACAATACGCAAAAGTAGCTTGGGGTAAAATTGGAGTCAAATTAGGTGTAGTATTCCAAATGAAAGCTGGCAAGTTGAACAAGCCATTATGGCAGCGAATGAAGCCCGTCGGCAAGAAATTCTCCCTCGCTTTTGCTTCGCTATTAGAGACGTCTTACAAAAAACAAACCGCCTTGGACGGAGCGGTAGCTTATTACTGTGTTAATTTTGTTTACTTGTTGTCGCTGCTTTAAAGGATTACTTTGAATTTATGGTGACATAGGCGCGTTTTCGTGGAAGAAATACATAAAAACGTGTATTTAAACTACCAATATTGATTTCTTACAGTAAGTAAATATACCCTAGAGCAAATAAATCGACCCATTTCATGTTTTTTATTTTAAAGGCACTTTTTTTCATACGGCACGTATCACATTCAAAATATTATGTTTCTGTCGTTGGAAAGATCATTTAATAACCATTAAAATGAATCCAAATTTACTACTAGTGGAAGTATAATAACGCAAACAAAATTTTTGAAATTTTTTATTTTCAAATAGGCATAGAATGTCATGAAACGTCGAGGTTTTAAGTTTGAACAAAAACTAACTCTAATAGTATCGCATTGAATGAAAATATGCGAGAGACAAATAAGGAAGCTATCAAATTGAGGACGAATTTCGTGTTTTCCTAATTTTTGTAGAGTTTATGGTTTCGGAGATCTGGAAGTATAAATATGGCGTCGTTTATAATACGAATTATTTAGTTAGTGTTAAATATCTCGGAAGCTATAGCACTTATGTTAAAAATGCCAATGAGCAAATCAGGCTCTCAAAGGATTTTTTTGGTATTTCTATGGAATAAAAAACAAAGAAGTTATGACAGAAGCGATGTGCATTTTCCCATTTTTTTAAAAAAGACATCGTCATTTTGTTAATGTGTGTAGTCAGTAATTAAAAAAATATATTCTCTTATACAGTTTTTCGTTAATATACAGCATGACCTAGATGTTCAAGTTTTTTCGTCTGTTTACAGCACGCTTTAGAAAGATGTTGGATTTTAAACCATAACGGGATTTTCTAAAAAAAATTAAATTTCCCCTTCCTAGAAAATATCTTAATAAATACTACTTTTAGTAAAAAAATCGTAGACATCAAAAATAAACCTTATAAAGTGAGAATGAATTATTTTTTTTGATATTTATGGGAGGATTTGTAGAATGTTTATAGGGTAATAGGATGCAGTACTTAGTTTTAAGGATAGGATTTTGCAGAGTGAGAGGGAAATATGTGTTTATTTGTTATTTATTATAAATATTTAAAAAATCATAAATGGTATAATTTTTAAAATAGTTTCAGATACTTACCATTGCTCCAAGGAATAAAACCATGTACAACTTTTATCAAATTTTGTATACAGTTAAATGTCATGCTAAAAACGTACTCTTCGCCAATTTACTGAACTTTTTATATAATTGTTACACATTCTATAGGATACTCTTCGCAGTTTTCTTGTAAATAATGTTAGTTTTTGGACATCCTAAATTTTGTGATACCAACTTTGTTGTAAAAAAAATATATGAAAAGGAAATTGAAAAAAACATCACCTTCGAACACACGATCTTTCGATTGCAAGGCAAAACTTTAGCCACTGAACCATCACACATTACTACAAAAATTAAATGTCTGTAATATATATCTTTCGAAAATCATATGTCCACGCATTAGATACATTATTATGAAATATATATTAGTAAAATGTATAAACAAAAAAATATATATTAGAGAAATAACATTTCGCAAGATTTCTATTTAATAATAATAATAATAATGATAATAAGCTTTATTCATCTCTTTGCCATATAAACTACATGGACAAGACCAGGCACACATGCCCTTGCATGGGCTTACAATGATAACATATATATCTAGTAAAAATATATAAATAAAATAAAATAAAGTAAAATTTAAAGTATATATGTAGGTATACATATTTTTAAGTTTAGTCAATAAATAAATTTAAAATTACACAAAACAGACAAACAAATGTTAAGAACATTAAAAAGTTCGAATATAATCACAAAATTCAATAATTGTATAGAAAGTCTGACACAGAAAAAGTTTCTTAAGTTTATTTTTTAAAATGACTTGAGAGTTACTATTTTTTATTTCATCTGGTAAAAGATTATATATACGACACCCAGCATTTACAGGTGATTTCTTAAAGTACTCGTGTTTGTGCTGACAGAGGGATATGTCGTCTCTTCCTCTCGTGAAGTAATTATGGAAATCTCTGTTTCTTATATATTTATTTTTGCTGTTATAAATATAAGCCAAAAGTTTTAGCAGGTATATAGACACCACTGTCAATATTTTGTATTTTTTAAAAGTGTCACAACAAGATTCCCTGTAATTGAGATTAAAGATAAGTCCAATAATCCGAATATTTAAGTATAAGCGACAAAAATTAAGAAAACATATTTTTTAAAATTAAATGGTTAATAACTTTCTTATTTACTGATTCATTTTTTTTTAAACAATAGGGTTCTTATTCTAGCAAACACTAACTTAACTTACTTTCCTTACAATACATTCGGACTTTTCTTTCTTAAATTATCGTGCTTACAAGAAACGTGACGGACAGACGGACATTTTGAAAGATGTTCAGAATTCGTTCACTAACAATGATATGAAATTTTTTTCTCTACAAGCGATGTTTACGGTTTTGGAAAAGTGTCGATCAAATGCAGTATACTCTTCGTTTTCGTGAAGAGTATAATAAGGAACTATTTCCATCGGCAAACTACAATATTTAAGTACAACAGAAATTTAAAATAAAAAAATATATATAGTTTTATTCGCTGAAACTACAGCAAGTAACTAAAACAGTTTTTAAGATTATGCTATGTTTGGTTTTTTAAATATTTGTAATAAATCGAAAATAAACGCCTATTTCCCTCTCACTCTGCAAAATCCTATCCTTAATATTGAATATCTTAGAAACTATGACATTTCCTTCAAAAATTTTAGGAAACAAAGTTAGATAATTTATAAGGCTTTAAAGTGATTTTCCGTTTATTTCTGTATCATAAAATATAAAGAAGTTATGGTCGAAATAATGTGCATTTTCACATTTTTTTAACAAAATGTTGCCATTTTGTTATGGTAATTGTTCAGTGATTGAAAATGTTTTTGAAAGTATTGATTTTCGTTAATATATAGCATCACCTAGATGCTTAATTTCTTTTGTCTGTTTAAAAAACTTGCATTAGACAAAATTTCCATCAGCCATATTGTAGGCGCTATTTTGAATTTTCTAATTTTGATTTCAGACTAGTAGTCAGCTAACTCAAAATCATGAATATCCTACGTTTCAAAAATAAATCAGTCATACTTTTTAAATATTATGTATCTAAACTTAGTGGTTTTCACCCCTTGAGGGTAAAAGCAAGTGTCCGGACCATATAGAAACTGAAGATGATACCTTTTGCTGCAATTATAACTTATAAGAAAAATTATCATTACATATGAGATTCTTCCTAAATTTTACATATTCTTGACCTCTAGCAGTACAATTAAATAGTTTCACCAGTTTAAAGCTAAAATAACCTCAGGAAGTCGATATAACGTAATCGTATCTTCAACTTTGCATGCATGTGGTTTTTAAGCAACATTTCTACAATATTTTTTTAAGAAATACCTGATAGGTCACATTGATTTACATTATTATACCTTAAAATTTAACCATAAAGTTAAAGTGCATATTCAAGTCTATATGTAAGAAAATATTAACGTGATATTAGACTAAACTATTAACTTTGGAGTCGCTGTCTTTTTCTGAATAAAAACAGGAAAATTTTACCAATCTTTAACGCAAGTATTACCTGAGTTTTGTAATCAGATTTAATTTAAAACTTTAACCTCATGGTCACACTTAGTTCCAATTTTAGGTACAATTTAATTTAATTTATCTGCATATACCTTTGAGCAGCGGCGTAGCTATCATGTAGCGAACCCGCTATAGATAATAGATAGATCTATATTTTATTTTTACCTCCAACATTTTTATAATGCTCTGTAACAGAGTACCCCATCCACCCCATACATTGCCTTTGACCTAAAAAAACTATTAGGTCTTAAAATCTCCCAAAAGATATTTTTACTAAGAAGTGGAATTATGCTCTTCCCTGGAAGGAAACAGTGCGTTTTCATTGTCTACCAAGTCAAGTTATAGTAATTTTTTTAAGTGTTAGACATAGACCGTAAAAAAATACGACTTTCATCTCGGAAAGGTTCAACTTGGTGGTCAGTTAAAGACGGCCATTGCCTATTGTTACAAAGTTTATTATAACTCGTCTTCTGTTGAAAATTTAAAAACTTTGTTTAAACTAAAGCTTACAGGAATACGTACATCTTATAGCCTGATCTGTTTTTTATATTTGTAACAATTAACGAGGAAAATTATTCAGAGTTCCTAATTTAACAAACTTGATTTTTTTACTTAAATGCTATAGAGGAATTCTTATATATTAAAAATCGACAGGAGCTAATTATGCTCAACATCAGCTTCATGTTAGTTACTCAAAGTTTCCAAATTCAAAATATATTATTGCGATTCAGATTTACAAAAACGAAGTCACAAGTTTTACAAACCTTTGTATTAAAAAGAACAATAAAATGAACTAACGTACATACAGATTAAACTTATTGCTTTTATTAGAGTGATAAATAATAAACGTTAAAAAAGTTTTCTGTTGAAAACGGATTCCTAGCAACAAAACACGTACAATTTCAATATGTTATACAAAACTAGCACATTTCAAAAATATTAAATATAACAAATGAGTAATCAAATATGTTTTCATACTATGAACAAAATTTCAAAGCCAATTAAATAAATAAAATTATGTCTGATAATATAAATCGTTTATACAAATAATTTTGTAAATCAATGGCAGAAAATATAATAATTGCCTCGAATGAAAGTTATAAATAAATATTTATTTGAAGAAGAAAATAATTTATTAAAAATATATATCTTGTATTTCTTCTTATATTATTGTTTAAAAATATTATCTTGGATATTCAGCAGATAACTTTCAAAGAAACCATTCGTTCCTTTGATGTACCATTGATCTAAATCTGACTAAGCTAGAAGATCAATAGAAGATCAACAAGAAGTTCTCTTACGAACCGACTTGTCTACTTCTTTCATACTTACTCTAATATTCAGTATGAAAAACAAGAAATTAACTATTCTTTCTATATACTGATGATCTAAGTCTGATTATGCCAATATATTATAAGAAGCCTCTCTACAGAGGTATCATTTCTAGTATCTCTAGCTCTACCTAGAGGATAGTCCATTATAATCAAACATTTGTTACATTTCAAAGCCAACAACTACTCAAAACCACAAAGAAATAGATGTAAAATTTCACTTACATGTCTTAATAAATAAAATATTTCCACTTTCGACTGAGTTATACCATTTTTAGAGGATTCGATGAGTTTGATTACAGATAGTTTATTTGTAATTAGAGAATATTATTTAGGTATTATGCAAACCACAACTTACACACTTTTTTATTTATTATGAAAATACCTACTTTCTGTATATTGTTGCCCTAATCTGGGCACGCTAATATACTAGTTAGGTAAATATTTTAAAACATTCATTATTGGAGAAACAATCAAAACAACTACTCTTCTAGCTAATACTGACGAAGTATTGAATTACATGATAGGATTCTTAGCATTTTAAAGAAAAAAAAATATATTGAAAATATTTAAATCATTCATTTACATTTAGTCATTCACACTTTTTTTATTTAATATGAAATTATCTACTTTTTGTATATTGGTACCTTAATCGGGTCACTCCAATATACTACTTAGGAAAACACTTTGAAACACTCATTACTGGAAAACCAATCAAAACAACTACTCTTCTAGCTAATACTGACGAAGTATTGAATTACATGATAGGATTCCTGGCATTTTAAGGCAAAAAAATATATTGAAGATACTTAAATTATTTATTGAAATTCAGTCATTCACAAGAATTATTGAACATTACATTCTATTTCAACTCTAGAAAAGTTGTACAAGTTTTTTCGAACTCGTTAGTTCTCTTCAGTAGAGTATAGAAACATTCATTCATTATTTACAAGCCTATTCTTAATTTATAGGAACCCGCTAGTCAAAGAGGCTAGCTACAGCGCCTTATTATTGTTTCATAATATTACAAATCGTTCATTCAAGCAGTGTGTTGAAACTTATGCGTGTTTGTGAAAAAAATCGGTTTACCAACTATTTTCACCGATTTATATTAACAATGAATAATAGCGACGGTAAAAGTAATTATAAATATTGTATTATTCCTGAGTGTCAAAACACCACGGTGAAAATACCTACTAAAACATTTATTACCATTCCCAGAGATTTAAAAATGCGAAAGAAATGGCAACATACTGTTATTAAAACTTATTTTTTAATTAATTATTACCCCTTTTTTATTAATTTCTTTTTAATAAAATTCCTTAAGGCTAGCAATGAAAATATCTAAAATACTAGTTTATTTTTCGAAAAAGACATGGAAAACTATATGTATTTTAAATTAATGGGCAATATTCATATAAAAATGAGAATCATCTCTGCACTAATGAGCTCATGATTTGGAAGATTCGAAGAGTCTGCTTTATTAAAGTTCGCTTCATGCATTTTTCTTAATCACCACAAAAAAGAATAAAAGATATTACCTAATTTAACGCACAGAACACTAATAGGTCAGTCGGAATAGCTTTTTTGTGCGAAATTTCGTTTACTCGCAATTTTTTTTTCTTAAAGTATAGTTTGGGATGTAGAGAAACATATGCCAACTATCCGCACGCGTCACAGGTGGGGCAACACACTTTAAAATTCAAAAATCATTCTTTTTTGCCATTTTTCGCTTTGTTTGCAATATACCTCGTATATGAAGCATTTTTTGAAAATATATCAAGGGACTGAAAATTGATTTCGAACATTTTATTATTCTTGACATTTTTCCAGAAAATTCTTCGTTTAAGAACTACAGACAAGAGAAAAATGCTACTTTTCTATTTTTTGATTTTTTCTTTTTAAGTGATTATATAAATATTATACGAAATATACCATCGGTATAATGTAAATTATGTTTAAATGTCCAATTTACAGTTTAAATAAAATATATTTACAGAAATATTTATATATTAAAGAGAAAAAAAAATAATAAAACTTTTCAGGTATTACAATGATGGGAAAATAAATAACCAAATATATATTTTCACAAACAGACTATTTATTTTATGCATAGTATAGCGTACATGCGTTTCAAGTATAACTTAATAGGATATAATAGAATAGAATAATAATAATAATTTATATATATTCTCATTTCAAGTGGGATATTCATATTTTTTTTTTTTTTTTTATATAAATAAATTGGTTAGTACGCTGTACCTCTTTAATAATCTTCGAGATATACTAAATATTGATCAACTTAGAACAACTTATCTTGCTTTAATTGAATCTCAATTGCGATATGGCATAACGGGGTAGGAAAACTAACCTTAGTAGTTTAGAAAAAAAAATAATAACTTAACCATCAGATATATTATAGAAAGATGCCAGAATAATGGACATCCGCCAATTATACTTTCACTTATTAGTAGTAAAAACATACTTTGAAGAAAAGAACTTGGTAAATCACAAACACCAAACCAGATATAAAAATGATGTTTTTTGTAAAAGTACGTCAAAAACCATCGGCCAGAGAAGCCATAACTTCCTTGCTCCGAAAGCATATAATTTTTTACCCCCTGAAATTAAAAACATAAAATCAGTTCATAAATTTAAAATAGTTTCCACCAAATAATTTGTAATGAGAACTGAAAGAAAAAAATGATGATTTAATAGATTTAAAAAATAATTAATTCACGGTAGACGATCATTTTAATCACCTGAAATTTAGCAGTATATGCTTATCTTATGTTTTATATTGTATATCATTGTCAAAGTACTTCGTGTTATATTTATTTTCTTTTTTATAATGTACACCATTTTAGAAATTTTAGTGTTGTTAAGATATTATTATATTATATATAATGTGTTGCGTATATGTGTGTATTATATATGTATATACGTATTATATTTATTTTTTTGTGTGTCCAATGCACGCTCAAGTGCTCTAAATAACACTTAATAATGTGGAGGCTTAGTTTATTTATCATAATGTTTCAGTTTTTAACAATTACATTGTAGTAGTAGATCAATTTGTTCAATAAACTTATTCTATTCTATTATATTCTATTAAGTTATACATGAAATGCATGTACGCTGTACTATGCATAAAATGAGTAGTCTGTTTGTGAAAATATATATTTGTTTATTTATTTTCCCATCATTTTAATACCTCAATACCTGAAAAGTTTTATTATTATTTTTTTCTTTAACATGTAAATTATAAATAGTTCTGTAAATATATTTTATTTAAACTGAAAATTGGACATTTAATCATAATTTACATTATACCGATGATATATTTCATATTAATATTTATTATAATCACTTAAAAAGAAAAAAATAAAAAAATATAGAAGTAGCATTTTTCTCTCATCTGTAGCTCTTAAACGAAGAATTTTCTGGGACAATGTCAAGAATAATAAAATGTTCAAAATCAATATTCTCAACTTTTCAATCCCTTGATATATTTTCAAAAAATAGTTCATACACGAGGTATATTGCAAATAAAGCGAAAAATGGCAAAAAATTGACGATATTTTAATTTTAAAGTGTGTTGCCCCACCTGTCACGCATGCGGATAGTTGGCATATGTTTCTCTAAATCACAAACTATATTTTAAGAAAAAAAATTTCGGGTAAACGACATTTCGCAAAATTATCCTTTTTCAATCTATTCCGACTGGCCTATAAGAAAGACTCGACGATCTCAAGCAGAAAACATGACCGTTTATATGTTGCGCGACCGTTTCGTTTCATATTAAGTGACGTCACGATGTTAGTCGGACCGCGCTTCAAATTCTCTCTTTAAGAGTGTCGCATATTTCGCATATTTCGAAAACCATATACCGGATTCATCTGAAACTTTCAACATCGCCTATTTTTAAGTAATACTTTATCCACAAGCCATAACAACTACTAAATGAAATTCATTACATGTGCCCATAGAGGCGTGAATGGATTCGTAAAAATGATAATAAATAATACTAGTTCTAGGAACTAATATATTTAATAGCGGATTGCAACTTTTTGACGTCTTTTACTTAGCCAATTTTATTAACAAAAAATTGTTTTTGTAATTTACGCAGTTTTTCATTTTATGGTTTATTAAAAATTGGATGCATACCTATAATCAATAAGATTTCAATTTTGATTTAAGCCTAACATTACAATATCGCTTGGGTGTAACTTTTTGGCTCACTCTGTTTTTAAAATTTTCGAAATCTTAAAAAAGACATGAAATTACGTATATCGTTATATTCCTAGGGCTTCTTTATGATGGTCATAAATAATTTTATGGTCACAAGGTAGCAATTGTGTTCCCTCCAAAAAGTCCCATTATTCGTGATATTCACATTCATATGAATCTCAATTTATGCTGAATATATCATTTTATAGCTATATTGTAACTATTTTAAAAAGGCGGAAACCCAGTTAAATATTGCGTTTTACTGAAACGGAAGGAAAATAAGCACAATATTTTCATTCCTCGAAATATAAAAACTAAACACAATAGGTAACACAATGGACAAATATATACGCAGTGAGTTCATAAAATGTTGCATAAATTGATTTATATGTTGAATTCTAATTTATAGTGTGGTCCATCCCAACCAGCAAAGTTTTATAATTTAAATGTTATACGATTATTTTGTTTTATTTTTATTTTATTAATGCTTCTAAAATGTTAATTGATTATACTAAAGTTGCAAAAAACACTATTTGTTTGTCTGCAAATGAACTGTTGTATAAATTTGTCATTAAAACGTTTTTACAGCAAAATTATAAAATACCTTATAAAGCAGTTAAGAAATTATTTTAGAAACGTTTCCGTGACTAAGCTATAAAACATTTCAGCTTATAAAACTAACTAATTTTATAGTGCTTTTTTAGTAACGTTCGGCATCGTTATAAATATGCATTAAAATTATTTTATAGTTGTTTCCTATTATCATATAAACCAATTATATATAGTATATGTATGCGACTTCTTGAATATATTTAAGAAATTGTTTTATTTTATTGGTGTTTTATGGCAATAATAACAAACAGCGAAGTGCTTTATAACGCAATTAAATGAAGATTCAATAAAACTGTTTTATAGTGGCGGTACCGAATTTTCTTAGAGCCTGCGGAATTGTTTATACAATTATTTTTTAATGGTTGCAATAGCTTTTACAAAATATCGACAATGACTAAACTATTTTATAAGATGGTGCCAATTTTACATTTATAGCTGTCGTAATAACGTTTTTAAAGTGTTTCTGAGACTAATGTAATATTTTTGCATCTTTTATAAAATACCAAATTGCTAGTTGGGATGTTCGACATGATGTCATCGAATATTATGTTTATCGAACGTACTACTTTTTTCTAAAACCACCCCCGTAAAAATTTATTTTAGGTCCGATTTAGATCGGTTTTTTTATAATATAGATCTTTGAAATTCGCATTCTTGTGGTATGTAAAATTTTATAAAACATAAAAGGTCGACTTACTGCTTTTATTTTAAAAAAATACCAACCCAAAGAAAAACTCACCATATTTTGATGGTTTTGCTTATAAATATTACCCCAAATTAAATTTAATTATAAAGCTTAAGATGTGTTTTTTGTATTAAGTATTCTCAAATTACAAATGTTATTTTATTCAAGATAGCAAAATTAAAAATATCAGCAAATGAAACAAAGTAAAAAATATTTGACGCTGACTCCTAGTATAGATCTTTCTAACAGAAACGCCAATTATTTAAATCCATTATATACTTCGTTTTAGACCGTTAAAATAGAATCGTGGTCTGCATCGCAGTATATATTGTATTTTGAAATTACGCGTAATATGAAACCATAGTATACTGCGAATGAGAGTACAGCTGCTCTGAATAATGGTACAATATGCCAATACGCCACCCGGTATACAAGTTGTTATTATATATTACTTATATTTATTTCTGCTTCCAGTAAATTTAAATTAAATATATTATTATTATATTTTATGTTTTCTACTATATTCTATGATTTTATGTCAGCGTATTTTTATTAACTACTACCTCATCATTTTTGTTAACATTTCCTTCATTATACAGAGACGCATGCTCATTGATTGATTGACTGATTGATTTACCATCGTGTGGTAGGCATTGCTGCCACTCCCAGGTATACAGCTGAACCTGCTACGTCCACGCTGAGTTGGTCTAAGGTCATCCTTGTTGTCAGCAGCGAGAGCCACATGACGCATGGTAAAGGTATGTGGAATGGGAGGTACAGGTATTTGTGAGATGCGTTACCGCATTATGTCGTGAGGGAGCGTTTAAGCTACTTTTTTTGCGTTTTTGGCACTGGACTTCTGCCTCTTCTGAGTCTTATTGTTAAATGTTGCGATTTCTTTGTGGTGTTTATTTTTTGATTCTCATCCTCCCAGTTGTTGTTCTCCGCAGTAGCATGGTCTCTCTATTTTTAGTTTGTTGATAACACAGCCCAACAAAAAAAAAAAAAGTTCAGACCAGCGAACCACACCCATGTATCCCTATGTATTTTCGGTCGCTGAATCCGAATCCGAGATCAAAAAAATTCGTACACCCCCAAAATCTTGAGCTAGAGCCAAAAAACACCCCTGGACTGGGGTAAAAAGAATATTAAGCTACGAGAATAGTTGTTACATCCTAATCTATCGAATTATACAAATTAAGATTAAACAGCAGCGTACATACAATAGATATGAAACACACCCCCAGTGAGGGGTGAAAACTAGCCCCCATTTATAAAAAAAAACGATAAAAAACAGCAGTGACTGTTGAAAAAGCTCGAAAGGTCTAAGTTTTGTTAAAGTGAATCAGATCCGACGTAATCTTCATAAACTGCCCGTATAGGGTTGAGAACAACCACGTTTAAAGGACACAAAACAAGAGAAAATGTAAAATCCGACAGGATTTCTATTTTGCGTAGTACTCTAAAATAGAACTAGAAACTTACGTACCATCAACGCCCTACAGTGTCAACCCTCAGATGGTATGAAAACTACCCCCTATGTAAGATTTATCTATAAAAAGTTACAGTGACTTCTATAAAAATTCGAAACACCTACGTTGTGTGGAAGTGAGAAGAAACTAGACTATGTTCGGCGCTGTGCTTGAAAACCACCCCCATGGGGTTGCGAGATGCTACCCCCATATCCGTAGGACACTGGAAGTGTGCATCACGATTTTTGCTAATCACAGCATAAAAATGTAAATCCGGTTAGTTTCTCTCTGTTTTTCCAGCATCCTACAGATATAGGGGTGGTATCTCGCAACCCCGTGGGGCTGGTTTTCAAGCATAGCGTCGAACATAGTCTAGTTTCTTCTCACTTCCACACAACGCAGGTGTTTCGAATTTTTACACTACATTTTTATACTGTAACTTTTTAGTTTAGGGGGTAGTTTTCACACCCTCTGAGGGTTGGCACTGAAGGGCGTTAATGATACGTAAGTTTCTAGTTCTATTTTAGAGTACTACGCAATTTCAGCCAATCATAGCATTCATGAAAATGGAAATCCTGTTGGATTTTACGTTTTTTCTTGTTTTTCTCGTGTGATTTAAACTTGAAGGTGGTTGTTCTCAACCCTATAGGGGCAGTTTATGAAGATTGCGTTGGACCTGATGAAGTTTGTTATCACTTTAACAAAATTTAGACATTTCGAGCTTTTTCAGTACTCATTGATGTTTTCGATCGATTTCTCACCCCTCCCTGGGGGTGTGTTTCATATCTGTTGTATGTACGCTGCTGTTTAACCTTAATTTGTATAATTCGATAGATTAGGATGTAACAACTATTCTCGTAGCTTAATATTCTTTTTACTCCAGTCCAGGGGTGTTTTTTTGGCTCTAGCTCAAGATTTTGGGCGTGTACGAATTTTTTTGACCTCGGATTCGGATTCAGCGACCGAAAATACATGGGTCTGGTTCGCTGGTCTGAACTTTTTTTTTTGTGGGGCTGTGTAATCGGTGCTAGCGCTTTCTTCAGTAGATGTGTTGGGTCCCTTCCTTTGATATGTCCCCAGCACCTCATTGCGTACATTTCTATACTTTTTTTTTAATTGTCTTTCCTCTTGATAGTGTTTCTGTTTTATGTCGCTGTTTTCGTCTTGTTGTTTTTGCGAGTAGTTGGTACTTCAATTTGTTCGTTGTTCTTAGGGAGTATTCATTTATTTTGTGTTCCTCTCCGCTGGTCCAACTCTTAGGCTTTTCTTGAAGTTTGTTTCCAGTCAAGTTGTGTCCTGCGGCGTTTAGGAGATCATCGGCGTATGTGTGTGTTTTCTTAGAAAAGCACCATTCTGTCTAAAGAAGCCTGCATCATGCATACCTCCGCTAAAGCGCCGGAACTCAATTTCAGTATATCAACAATGCCTCATTGATCATTTCAGGTTTATTTCAAATTAAATTTGTTTGAATACGCCCAATAACTATGAAAACCCCACTTGAAAATTTTTAAGAAAGTGTTATGACCATATTTTAAGAGTAATGGATTTGACAATTACGGATCTAACCAATATTAAACTCGTTTGAGTATTTTTAATAATTATCAAGAATTATTTAAGGGTTAATATAATAATTATATGACCAAACTTTACGAAAAATACTTTATTGATTATGTCATTAAAAATTATTTATTTGGAACCAAACACCTTGAAAAAAATTTCGTCTGTACGACTATTTTTTATTTACTCTTTCAAATAAAAATATTTACATCTTATTATTTTTGATCTGAAATGAATATGCCACTTTGTCTTTTATTTTGTGTTCCAAATAGTGCTATTAGTTATTTCACTCAAGTGAATGAGAGATCGGTGTTAACGGATTTATTTAGTTTGGCTATAGTTTATGCTCTCGTCCGCTGAGGACCACCGACCCTAATTCTAAGAAATTTGGTATTTCTTACCCTCAACATTGCAACATAAAAAGTGATAACATACTACGCTAGTGGATTTGTTAATTAAAAATCATGCATTGCTATTAGTAATTAATATTATAGTTAAAGACACTTATCGTTTGTTGTTCTGGGATTGTCTCTTCAGGTGTTACTAGACGATGTCACTGCACTATACTATAATTTACTGCGTAGACCAGAGGCACTGTGGAATGATTTGGTTTGCGTACCTAATTAAACTAACTAATATTTCTTATAAAATTACTGAAAATGCCCCAAGATATATATTAACTTTCAAACACGTGCCATCCACTTGTGCGAACTTTAATACAGGGTGATTCTTTTAAGGCGGCCATTAGAATAATTCCCACTTGCAGATGAGATAGACATTTGAGATTTGGTACCCTACCTTAATCGACCATTGCGAGTCCAAAAATAATAATTTCAAAATGGCGGCATTTCCGGAAATACCGGAAGTCGATACCAACTTGCTTATTTTAAACGGAACATCCAATATATTTTCGACTTTTCGAAATTATCATAAAATTCTGAGTCAAAACATGTAGCACACCCTATACCTAAGCCGAGCAGTTTCGGAGATATTTGACATTTTATAAAAAATTTGATTTGGTTTGGAAGAACCGTTATAACTTTCCTCCTGTAGGAGATCCTTATTTGCTTTTTGGTACATAGAAAGAACACAAGATGAGCTACTCTTTGCAAAAAAATAGATTCCAAAATAATATACCAAGTTATTTATTTTTCACGTTACATTTTGTCAAATTCAAACCTCAAAAACTTTTTTATTTCAAATGGAACATCCTGTATTTTTTTACATCAAATTATGTTAAATTAAATTCCATTTTTTCTAGTGTAAGCATTGTAGGGGTTAAAGTTACAACTTTTCGAAATATTGGCGACGATTTTCTTAAATGTCCAGGAATTTTTAGTAAAAATTGCCATCAAATTACCCATGATTAGATACAGTCATTAACATCAGTCATTCTATTTTGTTAAAAAATGCCAGCACGTTTAAATTACACCCATAAAGACTTTTAGATTTGTTTATTATTTATGGAGAATGTGATAAAGTAATAATACCAAGAACATGTGACACATTTGCTACTCGATACCCACTTTATTGTTTCAATTGTTTCATAGGCTTCTACGTTTTTTTTTGGATAAATTATAATTTCCAACAAAAATATGCGATTAATTCAAAAAGTACATGTGTTAGATATAGGACATGCTGATAAGTCCACCTCAAATTTAATTCTACAACGATTGCCATAATAAAATTTGGCACGTGCCATTTGACAGAGCCAAATATTCTAAAATTATCCGATATGCGTTTTACAGTGTATGGTGAATGGGTATCATGTGTGGGTATCGAGTAGCAAATGTGTTACATGTTCTTGGTATTACTTAATCACATTCTCCATAAATAATAAACAAACTCAAGTCTCCGTGGGTGTAATTTAAACGTGCTGGCGTTTTTTAACATAAAAGAATGACTGACATTAATGATTGTTTCTAATCAGGGGTAAGTTGATGGCAATTTTTATTAAAAATTTTTGGACATTTAAGAAAATCGCCAATATTTCGAAAAGTTGTAACTTTAACCCCTACAATACTTATAACAGAAAAAAGGGAATTTAATTTAACATAATCTGATGTAAAAAAAATACAGGGTGTTCCATTTGAAAGAAAAAAGTTTTTGAGGTTTGAATTTGACTAAATGTTACGTGAAAAATAAAACACTTGTTATATTATTTTTGAGTCTATTTTTTTTGCAAATAGTAGCTCATCTTGTGTTATTTCTACTTACCAAAGAGCAAATAAGGATCTCCTACAGGAGGAAAGTTGCTGCAAACCGTTGCACCTGTCAAATTTTTTATAAAATGTCAAATATCTCCGAAACTGCTCGGCTTAGGTATAGGTTGTGCTACATGTTTTGACTCAGAATTTTATGATAATTTCGAGAACATATAGGGTGTTCCGTTTAAAATAAGAAAGTTGGTATCGACTTCCGGTATTTCCGGAAGTGCCGCCATTTTAAAATTATTATTTTCGGGCTCGCAATGGTCGATTATGGTAGAGTACCAAATCTCAAATGTCCGTCTCATCTGCAAGTGGGAAATATTCTAATGGCCGCCTTAAAAGAATCACCCTGTATATCTTCTACACTTTGAATTTAACTTTAAGATATTTTTATAGACAGAGCACTTGATACGTCTGTTAGCATCGACAGCCAAACAGAGACGCATGCTCATTTATATTAAATAAAGCTAGAATCTGAAATTCAAATGTTTCTGTTGGGATGATATTATCAAGTTTTCTGTTATTAAGCAATAATAAAAGTTTGTGGAAATTGTTTTGCAGACTTCTGATATAGATTTGAAAAATTTGCTGACATCTAGAATTCGTATAATTCTAATAGAAATTAGGAAAAATATTAAACAAATTCCTTTACATTTTCGCCGGTCTTACAGAACTGTTCTCCTCTGAGAGACTAAATGAAAAGTTCAACTGCAGGGATTTTGTTATAAAACCAATAAATGTTATCTTACATTAGAACATAAAACTAAAGGTGCAAAATCTGCATCGTCAAATTTTAGAAGAGTAATAAAGTGACTTCTATGTCATTTAACAAAACCCATTTTATGTTTTCTTAGTGAGAAACTGTAAGTGAGAACTCCTTTCTCTTAAATTGTACTTCATAATGTTGCGGCGGCCGACATAAATCTAGAATCATCCTCTTTTTGTTTATATGACCCCGCAGTTCGATGCTTTTATCTCGCGTCCTTTTTGACTCCCATTATGACTTGCTGTCATATATTTCTTGTCCATATATCACCAATGTTGTTTGTGTTCATTCAGCCAATATATATTTCCTCGATAATATTTACCTTAGGTTTTGTTTACAATAAAACACAAAACAACTTCAGTATTGTAGTATAATCATATCAGGATTTGAAATAGAGCTATCTGAGAGATTTACGTTGTAAAGAAAAATCATCTCTGAAAATTCAAAAAGAAGAGTTTTGAAAAATATCGCATATTTTACGAAAATTATAAGAAAATCTTCTTGTCGTCTATTTGAAAAATTTAGTCCAACAAAAATTATGGTGTTCACAAGAAACGGTCTACATCCAGAAACATACATACATATTTTTTTGTTTATTAATTTTTTTATTTAATTGCCTTATTTATTTTAACGTCCTGGCAAAGTTTAGCTAATGCTACCCCATCACTTAACCAGGACGGAGAGATGAGATACGGTCACCCATCTAAGTGCCAGACTCGCCTGGCGTGCCTTAACTTCGCCGATCGAGGTCTCGCCACTGAAACCGGTACCACACATATCCACATAGTTGGATGAAAAAATTGCAGAAATTCCGACACTTCACCTCTCGCACTGAATAAGGTGTAAGTAGAGTCATATCGAAGGACAAACCGTAAAGGAAATCTGGTATACTCTCAGAGGGAAATCTGAGGAAATCTTAGACAATCCGAATAGATCTTAGGAAGTCCGAGGAAATCTTAGAAAATCCCAAGAAATCTCAGAAAATCTTGTGCTTTTCGGATTTCTCCCCCTCTCTTAAAAAAATTTTTGAAAAAAATTCGAGGAAATCTTAAAGAAATCCAAAGAAATCTCACGGAAATCCGAGGAAATCTTAAGAAAATCCGAGGAAATCTTAAGCAAATCCAAGGAAATCCAAAGAAATGTTAAGCAAATCCCAGGAAATCCCGGGAAATCTTAGGAAATCCGAGGAAATCTTAAAAAATCCGAGGAAATCTTAGTAAATTCCAGGAAATCTTAAGGAAATCCGAGGACATCTTAAGGAAATCTGAAGAAATCTTAAGCAAATCCAAGGAAATCCGAAGAAATCCAAGGAAATCTTAGGAAATCTGAGGAAATCTTATACGCATATGAAATTTGAAACATGTGTTAACACCTTAATTTCTCTGGGAAATGTTACAGAATGGCCATGTTATTGTTTCAAATAATAACTATAGTGTACGTTATCTCTGTCTCTACAGACGTGACGAATTTATGATATTATGGATAAAGTAAAAAAAAAATTGAAGCCTTTGGTTCTTGTAAACACACTAAATGACAATTTTATTTTTTTCATCCCCTTTAATAATGGAGGGTGGGGGTGGTAATGGGGTGGCTAACGCCAAAAATTTTTTGACACCTTAGCTTCTCGTATATACACTAAATACCAATTTTATGGACTTTTACTAGATTGATTTATTTATTTACTCCAATTGACCCCCAAACTTTCAACCTAATTAGATCAAAATATAATCTAGTTCCAGATTTCGTCAAAATACATATGTGTACGAAATTTCAAGTCAATATCTTAAACGGTTTTAGAGTAATCGTTCACGCAAAAAAGTTAGACAGACAGACCGACAGAGAGAATTTTTTTTTCTCAAACTTAAAATTTCGTCGTTTCATGACATTCTAAACCTATCTGAACAATAAAAATTTTCAACATTTTTTTCTGTCGATACTATACTTCCATTGGATGTGGAAGTAAAATAATAAATTAGTATTTTCTACAGTCATACTCAATCGCTAATTACGTCATCAAAAATCTGCATCATACATTCAAGATATTACATCCAACATATTTAACCGTAATGTAACATACAAATCGAATAAATGTATTTAATTCATCGCAGCAAACCCAATTCCCCGAGGGTTGCCTGGGCAAAGTATTTCTTTCTATAATAATGTATAAGATGGAAATGATATTATCTACCACTGCTCCTCTTGACATTATCTGGCCTTGAACATGTATGTGGAATGAGATGTTCCTGAAGTGTTATAAATGAGTTTTTCCCAAACCTGATGGTCGTATATGTTATCTAGAGAATTTGATATATACATTTTTCATCTTTTCCATTAGGCACTATCTGCAAAAGATTACCTAATGTACTTTGTTTTCGTGCTTTTATAAATTTGTTATGTATCGGTATGACACAGCATAAAAGAAATATATATCCACATACTCCGTTACACATTATAATTTTTCACTTGAATATCGGAGAAAGTATGCCATGCGGTCCTCTCGCACTACTGACAGAATATATTTCCCTAATACAGCTGAATTGTGAATGACAATATACATTTTATATTTTGACGAGAAATGTATACTGTGAGCCAAATATAATAATGATAATAATAATAATAATAAAAACTGTTTTTATCCGGATTGTAAAAAGAATAAATCCAGGGTATGTTGCTACCTATCGTAAGAGACGGCTAAAAGGAACATCGGCTTTCGAGCCAGAATAATGGAAGATGAGAAAAGGTTTTGGAGGAACGAGGTCATTCGCACAGCTGCAGAAGATGTCGCGCCCAGCAGGGGAACAGACGAAGGAGGGGTAATAATGACGGAGTACCCACAACCGTTAACGAGAGAGAAACCCCAGTCGAACTACAATGAAGGGTTATCGAGGTCCTCCCAACTAACAACAAAGAGATGACTGTTATGGATCAGCCAACCATCTAGCTATAGGAAATTAATATGGTGCTACTACTAAGCAAATATCGCCAAACGAGAAGACGGCATTGTGAAAGGCAGAGAAAGAAACCATGATATTTTCCCCAATACGAACCCCACCACTTTATCAACCCACAGAAGATACGTAGAACGGCAGGAAAAGTTCACCGTCAACGAGCTCAATCGTATTAAGGAAGATTCCCACAGAACAGCTGCTAGAACACTACCAGAACATCAGGAAGGAATATCAGAAAACGAAGAGCAAGATAATGAAGAAGATTATATCTTAACACCAGAAAACGAAGAAGTGTTGGATGTTGTCCTCGAAGAAACAGGTATCCCGGAACCAAGGAACTAACAAGTAACAGCAAACGCAGAAATAAGCTAGACGAAGTTAAAGCCATGAACATTAGAAATCGTAAAAGGCTTAAGAAGATAAGGCCCAACAGGAGCACAACAAACAATATTAGGGCCGATATAGTCCTTTCTAGAATGACCCGTAACTGTGCAAGCCTATCCATTGCAGACATCAATTGCGTGATGTATGCTACTACAGCGGTGACTGCAGGAGAAACCGAAGGAAACGCACAAAAATCTTAGGGAAAATTTTACTGGAAGAAGATGAGTGGAGGACACGATAGAATCTCACATGAAAGAAATATCGATTCTCGAGGAATATAAAAAGGGAGTGCCTACGCATCAAGTACTCAAAAAGGCTGAAAGTAAAAAAAAAAATCCAATAAAGTCAGCTTGGTGGAGGAGAACCTGAAGATAAAACGCAAGCAAATGCACAGAGCCTGAGAAGATATACAAAAAGAAGTGACCACTACCAACACACCAAGCTCTTTGAAAAGAACGCCAAGAAATTCTATCGCCAAATGAACGGCCAACAGACTGAAGTAGACACCACCTTCACAACAACATGTCGAAGACTTTCCGCGCGGAGTCTTGGAGGACGAAGTGACTCATAATGGGAATGCACTCTGAATCAAACAAGTAGGAGTGAACTCGATACGTGGTCGGACTCAAGAGTAGATGAAGTAGAAATAAATTCAGCAAACGAATAATTGGAAAGCACCTGAACTAGACAGAGTAGAGAACTTCTTATTAAAACAACTCAGTGCTCTGCATGAGAGCTTAACAACAGCCGTCAATAAAATCATATGATACTCCAAAGAAGCCCCAGAATCGCTGACTGTATGAAGCACTTTCCTCCTTTAGAAAGGCAAGGGTGCTAAGGATCTTAAAAACTACTGGCTAATAACCTGCCTACCAACGGTATACAAAATCATCACCGCTACACTAGCAAATAAAATCTGTGAAAGTACCAGATACTCCCAGAAAAACCAAAATATTGTAAAAAGACTTCCAGAGGCTGCAAGGATCAGCTGCTAATAGTAAAATTGTCACATCGATTGCAAAGAAGCGATACAGAAATCTCTGCATGGCATGGTTGGACTGAACTGATACTGAAAAGTTTTCTGATGTCAATGAGGCTGTTGAATATCTATTCCGTTATACACAAAATACAGTGTGTGTAGTGGCGGGCTAGGCATAGGGAGTAAAAATTACAACATCACGTGTGCCAACTGGCTGAAATGAAATAACTGAGAGCTGGAATGCTTCGCCGACGGGCGAGTTTGCTCTGTTGTGTTGTCATATCTCTTGCGCTACGTGAATGTACATGCCTAATCGGCAATTACATGCACCGTATTTCATATTATTTGTATTCCCAAAACAAGAAAATGGAAAAAGTATCCAGTTTGATTTAATAATCAAATAATCAAAGATCTTAGAAGAAAAGAAAAAACCCGTAAAAAGCATAGCTCTTCTAAATCAATTGATTTAAATAATAATATTATGTATTAATATTAATATTTTTAATATTTAATTTACTTATTTTGTTAGTATTTTAAGAGCAAAAATAACACCTGATATTGACTAAGTATACAAACAACATATAAAGGCAATTCAACAAGATATACTAGTCATGACTCAATGTTATTCTGAAATTTATAAATTAGAGAAGGGCTCAGTCTCCATCCCGAATATACTGCATTTAGATAGCCTGGAACGGAAAAGTGGAGAAGCAATTGCTAATGCATTTGCCGATCTCTTTAACAGTATATATAATGTTCATTTCAAAGGCAATAACTCTCATATAAACTTAGTTCACACACAGATCAAATAGTTATACAAACAAGATGAGATACGTGATGCTGGAAAAATATTTAAATCAAACAAAACGGTTGGTGCTGAGATATTACCTTCGTACATTATTTGAAACTCTGTATTGATTTTCTTGTGTACCTGTTTCATTAAGTATATAATCTAAATTCAACAACTAACGTATTCCCAGAAATTTGGAAAGAAATTCATCTTGACCTAGAACACAAGAAAGATGATAAAACCAAGAATAAAAATTAGTGTCTTATTGCTATACTGTCAATAAGAGCAAAGATTTATGAATTGTTTACACATAGTACAAGATCCGGCATAAGAAGTTAATACCCTTATCTTTATTCATATAAGAAATAGTTTATGTAAAAGATAACATGTAGGCTAACATATCGCGACTAGGTTGCCCAGCAATATCTTGGATCCTATGACATTTAATTTGAAAGAAATTAACTAATTTTTCTTTTGTTTTTTCCTAGAACCAATGTTTGTCTAGATATTCGCAAGAGATGAGAAAAAAACACGTTTCCTTGGAAAATGTAAATTTCCAGTTGTATCGCTTCTAGCGTTATTTTTTGTCGTAGGGTTAAAAATAAAGAAGATATTTGTGGCTTATTAAATTCTCTACAAAATCGTTAGGTTATAGTTTTTTGCCGTAGGAGCCACCTTTTAGGAGTATGGACGTTTTAAGCAAAAAAGTGTAAGACATCTTAAAAGGCCCACTGGGCCCAAACCAAGAGTCACAGTAAAAGGACCCCGCACACAATACATGGGTTTTTCGGCTCCGGTCAAATATCGTGAAACTCTGGGAAATAGTAGTTCTCAGTGAGTAGAAAAAAAGTTTAAATGGGTGCGAAACTCCAAACCCCATTGGTTCCGAGATAAGACCAGCTGAATTCGGACCAATCGATATGTATATTTTTTTTCACAGAAGCCTTTAAAGTAGCAACTTTATGCCCGGGGCGGGTATAAAAAGTTGCTATTTTAAAGGCTACTGTGAAAAAAAATAGGAAATAAAGAGAGATAGCCTTTCTCTTTATTGCTCTCGTACGTAAATATACTATTATATGAAACGTAGCATATGCAGATACTTTTGGGAGATCCTCGATTCATTTTAGGAAACAAATGACCAATTATGGGTCACCATATCGATAATCTGACCCAGCGTCTTCGAAAATTCTTGGTACGAGTATAGGCCGATTTTGAACCATGAATATTCGCGATTTTTAGCGAACAGAATATTTACTGGTCGCCCCGTTCAAGCAGCTCTAGCTCAAAACTAGTATATTTTTGAGCTTGGCTCCCATTCAGACTTTTGTACTACCATTCCGAGAGTCATGTGGATTGGCCTACTGGTGGTTTGGTAGGGTTAGAGGGTTGGTGGTTAGGTGGTTTAACCCGCTTGTGGTGCGGAATTTAATTCTTTCAAGAAAAGTAAACGATTAAACTCGCTGTTCCCAGGGTCAGGTGGGTTAGCCTTCTTGTGGTTTAGAAGGGGTGGTTTCTAGTGATTGGGTGGGTTAGGGGGTTGGTGGTTATGTGGGTTATGCCGATTGTGGTATGAAAAAATTCAATAATTTCAAGAAAAATAAGCGACTAAACTCTCTGTTCTCAGGGTTAGGTGGATTAGTTCACCTGTAGTTTGGTAGGGGTTGTTTCTAGAGCTTCAGCTGGTCTTATCTCGGAACCAATGAGGTTTGGAGCTTCGCGGCCATTTAGACTTTTTTTACTTATTACTGAGAACTACCATTTCCCAGAGTTTCACGAAATTTGACCGGAGCTGCAAAACCCATGTATTGTGTGCGGTGTCCTTTGGAACGCGGCAAAACGTTCCTCACATTATGTAGTTTTCCTTTGGGTTTTTATTTTTGAGCTATCTCTCACAGATTCCGAGTTACGGGCGAAAAACCGTTTTCAGAGATGCGCCATCCGAAGGGAAATTTTCGTCGAAAACCCGACATCTAAATATACTCATATTTTCAAAAATACAATACCGCAACTCCCATACCATGCCGATACAGAAAGAGGGAAACTTGTAATTGATCCGTAACGTAAATCGCACGTCGAAATTCGAAAATTCAGCTCGATACGAACGAATCAAAATTGACATTTTTGGCATTTTTCGTTTGACGTTGCTCGATCGCGATTTTGTGTTAGAAGGGTGTATTTCGCCCATCTCTTTCCGTCGCAAAAAAAAGAGACAGTCGACCTTCCCCTGTTAATAACTGATCAACCATAAATAATACCACAACGAAAGATAACCTAACAGACGTAGAATTTAATTCTAAATCGTCCTGCACCTGTCTCAATCCCGTCAGATATGTTTAAAAAGCCTTTGTAAGGGGTACAGACGTGTAGAATTTTACTTCAAAAACCCGTTATTTTTTGCCCTACGACAAAAAATAAGGATGCTAGGAGCGATACAACTGGAAATTTGCATTTTCTAAGGAAACGTGTTTTTTTCTCATCTCTTGTGAATATCTAGCTGACAAACGTTGGTTCTAGTAAAAAAACTGGTAGGGATCTCTTAGAAAGATTATAAAATGATTCTGTGGTTTAATTGCTATATATGTTTAAACACAAAATTTCGATTTCGCCTGACAACAAAGAAAAAACTTAATTAATTTTTTTCGAATTAAATGTCATGGGATCAAGATATGGCTAGGCAACCTAGTCGCGATCTATTAGCCTAGATGTTATCTTTTGTATAAACTATTTTCTTATCTGAATGAGGGTATTAACTTCTTATGCCGGATTTTGTACTATGTGTAAACAATTCATAAATCTTTGCTCTTATTGACAGTATAGCAATAAGACACTAATTTTTATTCTTGGTTTTATCACCTTTTTTGTGTTCTAGGTCAAGATGAATTGCTTTCCAAATTTCTGGGAATACGTTAGTTGTTGAATTTAGATTGTATACTTACTGAAACGGGTACACAAGGAAATCAATACTTAGTCTCTTAGACTAACAGGTCTACAAAAGAAGGTCTTATCTTAAGGCTCATCTAACTTTTCTGAAGTCTTTTGAGGTGTTGAACCCAATTTTGGAAAAAAAAAAAGGTTTTCTGTCGTGTCAGTTTTTCTCTACCACCCCTTTTATCCTCTAAAAAAGCAAAAAAAGTCTTGTCCTAAGGTTCTGTTCTAACTTATCTGAAAAATTTGGCGCACTGAAGCCAATTTTAGACAAAAAACGATGTATATTGTGTCAGTTTCAACCAACCCTCTACCACCCCAAAATTGGCTTTAATGCGTCAAAATGCTCCAGATCGGTCAAAAAAGCCCTTTCTTGGCCCATCTTTGGCCCATCCGTGGTAAAGTGTGGAAACCATCTTTTTTTTTACTAATTTTGGGGTGCTGAATACGAATCCGAATTGGCTAAAAATATCGGGAAGATAGCCAAAACAACCCTCATTTGGGGGTGGCATTTGAATTGATATTAGAACTTGCAACCAAAATTTATTTTTTCTTCTGCAGGAAATTCTTTCAAAATACTCAGTTTTGTTATGTAAGTAGAAGAAGAAGCAAAAATTCTAAGTTCACCCCCCTCTCCCCCCTCGTTTCCCTCACCCTTCACCACCCATAAGAACGGTGTAAGTTACAATATCTAATACAAGGTTATTTATTTATTTTAAAAAAACCAAAACTGCTCGTTAAATGGCTATTATTATACTCTTCGCAAAAACAAAGAGTATATTGTCTTTGATCGGCACATTTCAAAAATCGTAAATATCGCTCGTAGAGAAAAAATTCTCATATCATTCATTGTGTTAGTGAACGAATTCTGAACAACTTTCAAAATATCCGTCTGTCCGTCCGTCCGTCCGTCCGTCCGTCCGTCCGTCTGTCCGTCCGTCTGTCCGTCCGTCTGTCCATCCGTCACGTTTTTTGTTAGCACGATAACTTAAGAAAGAAAAGTCCGATTGTATTGAAATTTAGAAAGTAAGTTAGTGTTAGCTAGAGGAAGAACACTATTGCTTTTGAAGAAAATCGATCGGTAAATAAAAATGTTATTAATTATTTAATTTAAAAAAATATATTCTCTTAATTTTTGTCGCTTGTACTAAAATGGAAATCTTGCGAAATATTATTTCCATAATATGTTTTTTTTTGTTTATGAATTTTACTAATATATATTTCATAGAAGTACGAGTTGAAATATGTATGATTGTCGAAAGATATATCACAGACAATCAATTTTCGTAGCAATATGTCGTGGCGTAGCGGCTAAAGCTTTGTGTTGCAATCCAAAGGTCCCGTGTTCGAAGTTGGTGGAGAAGGTCATCCTGGTCAGACTAGACGCTGCCCAGGATGAACTCCACATCGACGAAGAGTGCCAGTTCGGCTTCAGGCGGAGCAGGGGCACTGTGCAGCAGGTCGTCAGGATCGTGAATGACATCAAGATGCAATGCAAGCTCGGGAAGAGCACCGCCATGGTGCTCCTCGATATTGAGAAAGCCTTTGATACCGTGTGGATCCCGGGCTTACTCTACAAGCTAAATTCATTGAACTTCCCAACGCACATTACGAAACTTATTCACTCCTTTCTGTCAGGCAGATCACTGCAGGTCAGGGTGAATAACAAACTATCAACTCGGCGGGACATTCGCGCCGGCGTCCCCCAGTGGTCGTGTCTGTCTCCAAAACTATACAACCTATACGTCTCCAACTTCCCGGAGTTCCCGAATTCAAATCTTGCCAAGTACGCCGACGACACGGCCATGTATGTGCACTCGCACAATGCGCAGCCAATATGTTGCTGAAGGCGCACGTGGCTCGTGCCACGGCGTATTACAAGTGGAAGATTCGGATAAACGCCGAAAAGTCGGAATCGATCTTATTCACGCGCCGCTTCACTGAAAACCGTATTTTAACGCCACTTTCAATCGGGGATAAGAAATTCCAATTAAGCGGTGCGTGAAATATCTGGGGGTGAACCTAGACAAACGACTGACATTCAACATTCACATCAACGAGACGATTCGCAAGGTCTACTTCATATCCAGGAGTCTGTATCCGTTCCTGGCGCGGGGTAGCGGACTCAACCGGACCAATAAAAAGTTGTTGTATACGATGGTAATCAGGCCAGCTATCAGATACGCGGCGCCGGTGTGGTGCAGCATCCCGGCCACGACAATGTGAAAATTAAAAGTACTAGAACACAAATTTATGCGCCTCATTTCAGCCTCCCTCAGAGATTTCTATGCACGTTGCCACGACATAACCCCACTAGCGGACTACGTCCAAGGAACGTCTCCAAAATTCTATCAGTTCAAACTGGACGATAGCCCGCTTACCCGCAACATTACTCGAATCAGGCAGCATAATGCCATACTTTTCAATATATAATACCCCCTACCATACCAGGCGTTGCCTATCTTCCGGCAACTCCCTTAGCCACACTTTCTCCTACGATAACCTACCTTTCCCTTATCTTTATCTTTCAACCCCTTTCTCTCTGCCTTTCATGTTTTTGCAATTTTGTTCTTCTATCATTTTTGTTGTTTTTTTGTAATTTTTTGTCCCTAAATCCCCTTCAGGCCGAAACATATCCAAATCCTAACTTTTTAATCCACAGCTTTTCTCTTTCCATCTTACCTTCCTTGTCGGCGATCAGACCGCAAGGCCGTCATTTCTTCGAACGGGTTTTTTCGTTCAGTTTTCCCGTGTCAATAACCAAAATTGTGTAGTGCGCGATCGCCAATGTTTTTAGTATTGTGTTTATTTTTAATTTACTTTTAGGTCCATGTGGACAATAAAATATTTTAACCTAGTTTTTAAGTCCACCTGCGGTGGACAGGAGCTTCTAGCCCCCCCTCTCGAACTATCTCTAAGCTGAATCGGCCCCACCCCGCCCAGCCCCACACCCACCTCGACGTCACCTATCCTGGTCGTGTGGCTGGCTCCGGGTTGGGCTCCGAAGAGGCACATATTGTACTCTTAATACTAAATAAATACTTGATTGATTGATTGATTTGATGTTCGAATCCCACACAGGTTGGATATTTTTTTTCAAATTTTTTTATATAATTTTTTTCACAACAAAGATGGTATCACAAAATTTAGGATTTCCAAAAACTAACATTATTTACAAGAAAACTTCGAAGAGTATCCTATATAGCATGTGTAACAATTATATATAAAAAGCTCAGTAAATTAGCGAATGTTTTTAGCTTGTTATTTATGTGATTACTTTTGAATACTCTTACACCCATCTCCACCAATTAATGCCGTGGACTTTACGTTTTTAGAGTTTTTATTGGTTTTAATTGCAAGAGAAATCCCTAATCACTCAATTTGATATTTTTTTATCATAATAAGGTGGCTTAGTCAATTCAGATGAATATTTCTCACCGGTTGGGGTGTACGGTGTGCATATCACTATCCAGAAAATATTACTTGTTTTTATATTAAAAAATTCTTTAATTATTTAAATGACTTTTGGTGGGAAAATGGGAATCTTCACTTTATGGCACCCAAATAAGGATTGTTTTTAATGTGTTCCCGAGATTTTTCGCCAAAACGGACGGATTCGTTTTCAGCACCCCCTTAGTAAAAAAAAAGATGGCTCTCACACTGTACCATGGACGGGCCTTTTTAACATTGTTCTTTGTATTATAAATTGGAAATATATAACACTAGTGACCTCAAAAATAGTATTTTATCAAGCCAATGTAAGTTCGTAAAAAAAATGCATACGTGAAACTATTATGGTATGGAAAAAATACAAGAAAACAAAATAAGCCATAAAATCGGAGAAAGGTGCAGCAACGTATCAACATTTTATCCAGATATTGCGAGCGAAACCGATTTTTTTTTTAAATTTTTTAATTTTTTTTTTAAATTTCCTGTTATTTTTTCTTATTATGGATCTTATACAGATATATTTTTCGATAACACATTAAACGGTTATTTGTTATGTAACAAAGCATTTTTTGGCTGATTTTATTCGTTCCAGAGTGAACCGTTATGATTCTAATGTACTATAATTGTTTTAGAGGCCGTAATAGACGCCATCTTGAATTTCCCTTATAAGTAACCATATTCAAAACGTGATAAGTTGTTTTTTAACTCCATAATACTGAATTATTGTATGAATCAATAATTTCTACTTTAGCACATCCTCTGAGCGGATTTACATATCAGCCCCACTATAAATGATTGTGAATACCCGTGATGTTTAAATGTACTCCAAACGCTTGGCAAATCAAACATTGTTTCTATAGTCCACATGAAACTAATTGTATAGAGTTGAACTTTTACCAAAGCTGAAAAATAACGATATCACTCCATGTCAATGTTTAAATAGCGCACACAGACGGACAATCGTTTTTATAAATCAATTCGAGTTAAATCAGTGATTAAGTTGGTGTGAATTTATAGCTTTAGGCGCATCTCTGGCGCTGAGAGAGGGAAGGAAAACGAAGCAAATGGTCCATTTACAAGTTGTTTTTGCACCCAACAGGGTATGTTATATTCACAAACAAAGACGCCAACAAGCATACAAATCACAGATAGAGAGAGCTAGCGAACGGGAGAAACGGCGGGGAACGAATGTCTGTATACGAAAACTTTCCAACTATTCTTATCCGGAATATCTTGCGATTTTCCCGCTATGATTCGCCGGCTAGTGTTGACTACATTCCATGACAATTCTTTTGTATCCGAAATTCACATACATTTAGTAACCAGGAAATTATGAGATAATTTCTTTCATTCGATCAATTAGTAATTTATTTTATTAGATACATGAACATTGAATACACAGACAGGAATTATTACTTTTTCATAATCATGTTATGGTAGTAATGTGTTCTGAAATGTAACTGAGACAAACAAAAATTATGCCTGTACACACTGAAAAATATATAAATATGACAAATGACTTCATGAATAATTCACTTTTATAGGTCGTGTGCGCTGACGTCACAGATTTTGAGACGTTAGGAAAAATAAATAGCTGTCATTGAATCATCTCCCAATTGAATGTTTTCCTTTAAGGTGAATTTTGCTGTGTTTGTGTCATATAAAAGCTTAATGTTGGATTACACAGCCCCACATAAAAAAAATAAAGTTCAGACCAGCGAACCAGACCCATGTATCCCTATGTATTTTCGGTCGCTGAATTCGAATCCGAGGTCAAAAAAATTCGTACACCCCCAAAATCTTTAGCTAGAGCCAAAAAACATCCCTGGACTGGGGTAAAAAGAATATTAAGCTACTAGAATAGTTGTTACATCCTAATCCATCGAATCATACAAATTAAGGTTAAACAGCAGCGTACATACAATAAATATGAAACACACCCCCCAGTGAGGGGCGAAAACTAGCCCCTATTTATAAAAAAAATCGATCCAAAACAGTAATGACTGCTGAAAAAGCTCGAAATGTCTAAGTTTTGTTAAAGTGATAAGAAACTGTATCAGATCCGACATTATCTTCATAAACTGCCCCTATAGGGTTTAAAGGACACAAAACAAGAGAAAACGTAAAATCCAACAGGATTCATATTTTGCGTAGTACTCTAAAATATAACTAGAAACTTACATACCATCAACGTCCTACAGTGTTAACCCTCAGATGGTGTGAAAACTACCCCCCATGTAAGATTTTTCTATAAAAAGTTACAGTGACTTCTATAAAAATTCGAAACACCTGCGTTGTGTGGAAGTGAGAAGAAACTAGACTATGTTCGATGCTGTGCTTGAAAACCACCCCCATGGGGTTGCGAGATGCATCCCTATATCCGTAGGACGCAGGAAGTGTGCATCACGATTTTTGCTAATCATAGTATCCATAAAAATGTAAATCCGGTTAGTTTCTATCTGCTTTTCCAGCATCCCACGGATATAGGGATGGCATCTCGCCCCCGTGGGGGTGGTTTTCAAGCACAGCGTCGAACATAGTCTCACTTCCACACAACGCAGGTGCTTCGAATTTTTATAGAAGTCACTGTAACTTTTTATAGATAAATCTTACATGGGGGGTAGTTTTCACACCATCTGAGGGTTAACACTGTAGGACATTGATGGTATGTAAGTTTCTAGTTCTATTTTAGAGTACTACGCAAAATAGAAATCCTGTTGGATTTTACGTTTTCTCTTGTTTTGGGTTCTTTAAACTTGGTGGTTGTTCTCAACCCTATAGGGGCAGTTTATGAAGATTACGTCGGACTTGATGCAGTTTTTTATTACTTTAACAAAACTTAGACATTTTGAGCTTTTTCAGCAGTCATTACTGTTTTGGATCGATTTTTATAAATGGGGGCTAGTTTTTGCCCCTCACTGGGGGTGTGTTTCATATCTATTGTATGTACGCTGCTGTTTAACCTTAATTTGTATAATTCAATCGACTAGAATGTAACAACTATTCTCGTAGCTTAATATTCTTTTTACTCCAGTCCAGGGGTGTTTTTTGGCTCTAGCTAAAGATTTTGGGGGTGTACGAATTTTTTTAACCTCGGATTCGGATTCAGCGACCGAAAATACATAGGGATACATGGGTCCGGTTCGCTGGTCTGAACTTTATTTTTTTTTTGTGGGGCTGTGTTATTTAACATCTGCAACTATTCTTAATACTTTTATATCGGTAATTTTGTTCGTCAGGTACTTGGTCTCTATTATTCCCCAGCAATATGAAGAAAACTTTGCTTTGATGATAGGCAACAAAAATAACTCAATAAATGAAAAGGTGTATGTATCAGATATGTGATTCTGGCCGGCGCGGTCGGTAGGGTTGGGTAACTGTAAATGGAGCTAATATTTCTAACCTGACATTTGTAAATGATTCCACTTTCATTGCAGTAAGAGAATGAGTTCATACACTTGCTGGACGACCTTCAAACAGTATGCTCTAAATGCGGTTTAAATGTATATTATAACGAAAATTAGGATTGTAAGATCGAGCAAATCAGAACTAAACAGACACATTAAAGATAGGTGGTGTGAGGTAATAGAATTTGAAGTCCTTTTGGACAATACCAGCAACTGGAATATCATGTGTTTTGTGTAAAGTTCCTTTTTTATCCGCGGATTTTTTTCCTAGATTCGAGAAAAACAGACTTAGTAATTAGGAAATAGTATATTCAACGAGCGTGTAATAGCGATTACAGGCGAGTAGAATACTGTACTTTTTCAACGACTACTCACAGAAAATTACACTTTAAGGTAAATTTTCCGATAATAATAATTGTGACAAATGGCAAGATTTTTAGGGAAAAATGCGAAGACCCACATTATATCATCGACCGTAACTTCTTTATTTTTTAAGCAGGAACAAACTAAAATAAAAGCTTTTTAACTTAATCGATAATCTTTAATTAGGTTTCTTAACATCTTTGGCGCAAGTGCCGTAGTTTCTGAGATATTTAACTTTTAAAGAGGTATTTTGACTTAAAAACATTTGACGCCATTCTTAAACCTCCATATGAACTTTTCCTTGGTGATTTTTATTTTTTCGCTAGAAGTGATACTTTTCGATTTATTCGACAAAAATCGTGTCGAGGCGCCCGTTTTCGCAATCTGCAAAGAAGGCGAAACCTTTCTTCTTTAAACGTTCAGATCTTTTTTAACATATAAGTTGAAGGGCCATACTATGTCATTATATAAGAAGGAAGAATTGCATTTGATGCACATCGCGAGTTGTAACGGTGAAATCGAGAATTCGATCTATAGGAGCGTACAATAAGTGACATTTTTTTACTTTCGGTGAAATCGATGACCTACTTTTTATGACAGATTGTATTGAGTTACGGAACACGAGATGTTTTTGAACTTTAAATCGTCACTTGTGATTGCCCCACAAAAACTGTTGCATAATGGATTTGAACTCTTGTGATTGGTCCTAGCCTATTGAGTAATGAATTATTACCCACGATCGTGAGCATTACTTGTTTAAAGACGTATTTATGTTAAATGAATTATTCAGTAGTCATAGAAAAAACTATGTCATTTAGGTACAAAATATTAGTCATAAATATACCTTCTTTAGATAAAAATTGAAATGAAATGGGAATGAATTTAAAAAAAAATCATTTTCTCTGTGTCTCTGCGGTTTTCCGTTTTTTTCCGGGATATGCTGTAATTGACAAATGGCATACAACTAAAACCTTAAATCAGATGGCAATATCAACAAAAAAATTTGTGAATCATTACTTCTCACGAAGGGGAGGGTTTCATATTGGTAGCTCATAATCTAAAAGGCCATTTATTAGTTTTAGTTAAGTTAAAGTTACTTGTATGATTATTATTTAATTGTATCCGTTATTCCGAAACGGGGCTGGCTCTAGGGAGGGGCGAAGCGGGCGGCTGCCCGGGGCGGCAAAATTCTAAGGGCGGCAAATTCTTCAAATCCACAGTTACCAAAAAATATAAAAAGCTAGGAAACAATTGTTTCACTAATATAGTACCTAATAATAATGTTAACTTATATAAATAATTTGTTATTGTTAGTTTTTTTTGTATATAAAGTAGGTTACACACATACATTCTGTTTCTTATATGTGATTTTATTTTTTGTCTAATTTCTGTGGTGTGGTATTTTTTTAAAGTTTCAATGCGGTTAATTTTTTCAATTATTTTATTTTACCCTTTTAAATACAGTAATCATATTGCTGAAAATCCAAAAATTGCTGTAAATCTTATAACTAAAAAACAAACCATCAAGAATATTGAGTAGGTGACTCTTAAAATGTTATAAAAAATAACGGACTGAAAAGATAGGAGTAAAAATAAGACAGACCGGTAAATAATGATATCCAACCCAGATTGAAATAAATTAAACTTAATTTTTTATTCAAGTTTGTTTTGTACATTCAGAACTGTTTTATGTTATCCAATCAGGTCTTATGCCTACTGTTAATGCGGGAAAAAATAAACTGTTTAATTTACTTTTAAAAAATTTTTGAACGCACCTTAGTACTTTTTTGGGGATTTTATAGTTTCTCTATTTGCATTGTCCATATTTGGCAGACGTCAACTAGAAGTGTCATACTTCCCATGTTGTGATCAAGTTTATTAATCTGCTAGTTTTAAATCACGAAAAATTTGATTTTAACGAAAAAATTAAAATCGGGGTAAAAAAGAGAATAAAGAGACCAAATGGGCAGACTGAAGCAGGCACATTTCAGCTTCCTAATTTAAGAGAAGCTAGCCCTTCTGCAAGCCCCTTCTTGTTTAGTAAAAAGTCTAAATAAATTATACATAAAAGAAAAAAACCCTCCTCTGTCTTATTTTTACACTTCCATTTTGGCCTGATCAAATGGTGTTCAAAAGTGCCTGTCTCGTAACATGAGTCCGGTAGAAGGTTTTTCAACAGAATTATATGTTATTTAGGGTGCTGAACACGAGTTTGCTGCCTAGTAGCAGTACCGGCTCAGGTCGAAAAACGCAAAAAACCTCGAAATTTTCGGAGTTTTTCCGGTTTTCCGCTCATATCTTGCAAACGACGCGTCGTACGGAAAATATTACTGTATTCAAAGTTGACGAGCATTAAATTCTGCGTCGAATGACAAATTAGATCGATTTATAAGGTCGCTGACAATATAGTCAGCTGGAAAAAAGAGCAGAAAAAAGAGCAAGTAATGTCCATTTTATTTTACTCTACAGTAATATTTTCCTTACGACGCGTCGTTTGCAAGATACGAGCGGAAAACCGGAAAAACTCCGAAAATTTCGAGATTCTTTGCGGTTTTCGACCTGAGGGGGTACTGATACAAGGCAGCAAACTTCATATTTGTGTTCAGCACCCCGTTGAGAAACCTTCTATCAGACTCATGTTACGAGAGTGTTTTTTAATCCTCGGTCTAATTTGGAAGTTAAGGAGATGAGATCATTCGACGCAGAATTTAATGCTCTTCAACTTTGAATACAGTAATATTTTCCATACGACGCGTCGTTTGCAAGATACGAGCGGAAAACCGGAAAAACTACGAAAATTTCGAGGTTTCTTGCGTTTTTCGACCTGAGCCGGTACTGCAAACTTTAGATTCGTGTTCAGCACCCCAAAAAACATTTAATTCCGTTGAGAAGTTGAGAAACCTTCTACCGGACTCATATTACCGAAAAACTACCATTTGATCAGGCTGTTTGTACAACGTCAATAAGAATGGGAATAAATTACGTGTCTTTCATTTGCCATCCACTGTCTTTTTTTTAACCCACTTGGAGGGTAAAAATGAGACACTGTTTATTTTTGTTTTTCAATTAACGGTAATTTTTAGTAAAAAAATACATAGAAATATAATTTTTCCTGTCATTTTTACATATGATACCAATCTTTCATTAAATATGACTCGATTCTAAGCAACCTAAAAATTGAAAGATGTCATTTTGTCTCATTTTTACCCCGCCTGACCGAGGGGTGGCAAAATGAAACTGTACCCGGGGCGGCAAAATACCTGGAGCCAGCCCTGTTCCGAAATAAAAAACATCATTATTAGTTATGAAACAAAAGACGTAATTTATATGCAATAAGATAAATAGTTCGCTATAATGTCAAATTTTTAAGCAGTAATTCATCACTTATGGTTATGGCTGAGTGAACATTAAAGTTTTTTTTAGACCAACGAAGCCCTTCATTTTAAAAACACGTATCATCTATTATATATTTCTCGCGTAACCATAAATAACGCTATTAACTCCAAACAAAGGGAAGAGTTCTATCCGCAGCTAAAAATTTATTTTACTTAATTTAACTACCCCCTACATGGCAAATTATCTTTGTTTTACGGTTTCCCGTTTTCGCGCCTAATTCATTTCGACGATTTTCGTCCATTTGCATAGCGAACGTTTGAGTTAGAAAAATAGCCGCGATTTATTTTAACAGCTAGTAGGCGGCAATATCAGAGTATTTTAGTAAAATAAAAAAATTACCCGCTATAAAAATATACATTTATTTAAGTGTGTATATAAAGAGAATATATTCATTTTTATACCACCGTAATAATAATAATACAAATTAATTAATAAAAGCAATTTTCGTGGTGTTCCGGTACCATAATGGGTGTTTATTTTTGACTGAGGTGCTCACCTGGGCAATGATGATAAACTAACATCCGCTGGTTGACGTTAAGTCATATTTCTTTTAATGCTCAAGTATTTAATTGGTTTCCTGAATAAATAACAAAGAAGGAAGCTTTATATCTTCCTAAGTTGACGTTTCGACAAGCTCGTCTTTAGGAGTGCAAAATATAATAAAATAAAGGACTGGCGCCCGACCAACCGTATCGCAAATACTACCATCGCTTGGGTGCCAAAGTGATCCTCAATGACAATTGTATCTTTTCTGAGAAGTAGACCGTGAAGTACGATACATATTATTAAGAGACTCACGGTACCTAATGAGATAGAAGGTTTTCAGTCAATATACCGGTGATACAGGAGATATGTAACACCCCGTAGCATGAATTTTTCCACTTCCGGTTTCACTGGAAGTGACATCTACTTTGTTATTTTAAATGGCACCAATACATTTTTTTCCAATCTGATTCTCCTTAAATTTCTCTTTTCAACTATGTACAGCAAGATGCCATTCGTTTTTAAAATGGCTGCTGAAAACCATTTTATTGCATTAAGTCAAGTTTGCTGTGGTATGAAATGTAGCGGTAATTAATGCTTAATGTGCTGCGATATCAGAAAAACTGTGGTACACAATTTTGTGTTTCATATTTGTTTTGTTCTAATTAGTAGCCGAAGAGACTTGGTAGAATTTTTACATTAAAGAAAAATCTCTAGACTAAATCCCCGAAATCATAAAAACTAAGATAGAAACACTATTTTACTTCCACATCCAGTAGAAGTATAGTAACGACAAAAAATTTTTTTAAAATTTTTATTGTTCAAATAGGCTTAGAATGTCACGAAACGTCGAGATTTTAAGTTTGAGCGAAAAAAAAATTCTGTCTGTCTGTCTGTCGGTCTGTCTGTAACTTTTTTTGTGCGCACGTTTACTCTGGAACCGTTTGAGATATTGACTTGAAATTTGGTATACATATGTACTTTAACGAGACCTAGAACAACATTATATTTTCATCTTGTTCCGTCGAAGGGTTGGGGGGTAAATTGGGGTAAATTTGGGGAAAATAGGTAAATCAAGCAGGTAAGAGTCCATAAAATTGGTATTTAGTATATACAAGAGAAGCTAAGGTCCCAAAAGAAATTTTGGCATTAGCCACCCCCATTACCACCCCCCACCCCATTATTAAAGGGGATGAAAAAAAATTATAATTTAGTGTGTGTACAAGAACCTGAAACCTCAAAATGTTTTTTTACTTCATCCACCCCCACTATCACCCTCACCCCGCTACCGATGTGGAGTACCGTGGGTTTTTGGGGTAGAGGATTTCAAATATTATAATATTAAAGTTCCATAAACAATTATTTCCACATACAAAATTTTTTCGTTGTGAGTGAATTGGATACAAAATCTGGATGTGGAAGTAGTGATTCCTTGGGCAGCGGTTTTAAATTTGATCCAATACAATTCATTGTTATATCTGATTTTGCTTGCTTGTACATGAAATTGTTATCGACGATTCGTACACTGTAAATTAACATTATTAATACAAAAATATTTGGGAGGCGGTGGAAATAATGAATAACGTGAAAAAAGCCACGTCATTATTATGGTTTGAAAAGTAATTATTGTTTGACAGCAATTTAATAAGAATCATAAATTAACAGGTTTAAGAGTAATTTATTATGTATTCAAGAAATTAAAAAGAAGACCTGCTTTTAATCTATGGCGAATGTCATAAAAATAGTAGACCGGCTGCTGATTTGTATGCCCAAAGATAACCCGACAGAAATCACCCACCGAACAATTATTTTCGACGAGTTGAAGATCAGTTTAGAAGATGACAAAATTAATCCGGAAATGATTTTATTGTTGATGAAGAGTTGAAAATCAATGATTTGGTAATTGTAGAACCAAATGCCACGATTTCGGTAAGGCACATTGAAGACGAAACCGGTGTAAATCGGGAAACCGCTCGCCGCATTTTGAACAAATATAAATTCAAATCTTACAAGTATCAAATACATCAGCACTTATTCCAAAATAACTACAAAGGCTGGACTATTGCAATTGGTTTTTGGACATACACAATTTAGACAATGATTTTCATCGACATATTCTACATTCCGACGAGTCTAGGTTCACTAATTTGGGTTTATTCAATCGCAACAACACACGTATTGGACTCAAGAAAATCCAAGATGCACGAGGGAAAGTGAATATCAGGTACGATTTGGTTTTAACGTCTGGTTGGGGGTACTTGGCACAAAAATTGTTGGACCAATAATTTTTGACGGACCATTAATTGATGAAAGGTATGTACAATTTTTGCAAACCCACATTGAAGACTTTTTGGATTAACTGCCTAATATTGACCTAATAATTTTTCAACAAGATGGAGCTCCACCACATAGTAGTAGTGAATTACTTAAATGGAAGGTTTGGAGAAAATTGGATTGGGACAAATGGGCCAATTAGATGGCCTCCGAGGTCACTGGATCTTACACCACTTGATTTTTTTTCAAATGTAGCCACCTCAAGTAAATAGTTTATACAACTCCACTGCAAAATAGGGAAGACTTGGAAATGAGAGTTAGGTTAGCAACAAATGAGAATACTGAATTGCAGTTAGAAAATGTGTTTAGAGGTATTGTTACAAGAATTCGACGCTGCAGGGAAAATAATGACCCACATTTTGAGATTCTTCGATAACAATTTTATTTAAAAGAAAGTAAAATCAGATCAAATGGATCAAATTTAAAATTAGTGTTTGTATCTTAGTGTTTTTATGATTTCGGGGATTAAGTCTAGAGATTTTTTTTAATATAAAAATTCTACAAAATCTCTTCGGCTACTGATTAGAACAAAACAAATATAAAACACAAAATTGTGTACTAGGTTTCTTGCGACATCGCGACACACTAAGCATTAATTACTGCCACATTTCATACCATAGCCATCTCGATTTAATGCAATAAAATGGTTTTCAGCAGCCATTTTAAAATTGAATGCCATATTGCTATACATAGTTGAAAAAAAAATTGAGGGAATCAGATAGGAAAAAAATATACAGGGGTGCCATTTAAAATAACAAAGTAGATGTCACTTCCAATAAAACCGGAATTGGAAAAAAATCTTGTTTGAACTGGAAAAAGGACAATCACGCATTATATAAGTCTATCAAATTTCAAAATAGTACTTTTTTAAATAAACATACTACGGAGTGTTACATATCTCCTGTGTCACCCGGTATTTAGAATGTTAATACTAATAATAATGACATAGGTAATACGACCTTTTTATCCCTGAATGCCTTGAAAGAGCTTTGTGCGTGAGGAGCTACACATTTAGAGACAAGGAACACATACCCCCACATTATCAGTAATTAAAATTTAACAGAAATTTTTTTTTATGGGTTTCCTCCTGAATAGAATAAAATATACATGGCTGGATCAGATTGCCAGATTTCAAATGCATTTGTCATAAAATTGGAGTCAAGGTTACAAATTAATAATTCATATGAGATTTAAGTCAGGAGCTGGAATTTGATTGGAGGTGACTTTTGATTGATTGATTGATTGATTTACCAGCGTGCGGTAGGCATTGCTGCCACTCCCAAGTTATACAGCTGAGCCTGCTACGTCCACGCTGGGTTGGACTAAGGTTATGCTTGTTGCCAGCAGCGAGAGCCACATGGCGCATGGTAAAGGAATGTGGGATGGGAGGTGTAGGTATTTGTGAGATGCGTTACCGCATTATGTCGTGAGGGAGCGTTTAAGCCCCCTTTTTTTGTATTTTTGGTTCTGGGCTTCTGCCTAGTCTGGGTCTTCTTGTGAGATATGTTGCCGCGTTGCGTCGCTGCTATCTGTGCTCCTATTTTTGTACTTCTGTTTTTACAAGTCTTCTTCTTCTTCTTCTGAGGCTTCTGATTCCTCCGTTTCTGATTCTGGTAGAGTATATATCGCTCCGATTTCTTTGTGAAATTCATTCTTTCCCCTCACTTTTCTTTCCCAGTATGTTTGGTCCTTTCCCAGTTTGTTCATGATCCTCTCGATTGTTGTTTTCCACGTGTAACATTGTCTCCCAATTTTAAGTTTGCTGCTGTTCAGTGTTAGTGCTTTCTTCAGTATTTGTGTTGGTTCCCTTCTTTGGACGTGTCCCCAGTACTTCATTGCGTACATTTCTATCCTTTTTGTGATTGTCTTCCCTTCTAGTAGTGTTGATGTTTTATGTCGTTGTTTTGCCCTGCTGTTTTTCTGAGTAATTGGATGATGTCTCTTTCAGCTCTTCTCAAACTTCTTCTGTTGGCTTTTGTTGTTGCCGCGTTTTTAACTCCATATGTCATTGTTGGCAGTATGATGGCTATGTACAGCCGTTTGGCCAGGCCCCATGATAGTTTGTTTTTCCCAATGAACGGTATAATTGCTCTTGTGACTCTGTATGCTATTTTTATTCTCTCCTTTACTGTTTCTCTCCTTTTCAGTTGGTTCGTCAGATATGTTCCTAGGTATTTCAGTTTGTTTGTTGTTCTTAGGGAGTAGTCACCTATTTTGTGTTCTTCTCCACTGATCCGACTCTCTTTTGTTGATGGGTCTCGCTCCATTATTAGACATTTCTTGAAATTTATTTTCAGCCCAGATGTGTCCAAATGCGGTTTCATGTTTTCTAGGAAGTAGAGAATTTGTTGCTCTTCTTCTGCGACGATTAGGAGGTCATCAGCGTAAGCTAATACGATTGGGGTTCTCAGTGTTTCCGTGTCTTCGTTAAAATTTGGTGTTTTCCTTATTGTGTTTTGTATCGCTTGGTCTAGGACCGTGGTGAATAGTCGGGGGGATAGGGGGCATCGTTGTTTGACTCCTCTGTTCTTTTGTCTGGTTTCCGTCATTTGTCCGAACCATTGTATGGCAGTTGTTTCATGAAGGCAGGCCTTTATTATCTTGTTTATTAGATAGTGCGGCACTCCTTTGTTATACAGGGTGTTGACTATGGCTTCGTGACTGATGGTATCGAATGCCTTTTGGAGATCTATAGCGGCTACGTGCAGTTTTATCCCTTCTCTCCATTTTTCTTCCAGTATTCTTCTGGTGGTGTCCGTTGATCTGCCTTTGATTAATGCTGTCTGGTAGTCTGACGGTCTTCCAATGTACTTCTCTAGTTGCTCGAGCAGGAATTGTGCGTAGTATTTGTATCCTATGCTGCAGAGTGTTATTCTTCTGTAGTCTTCTATGGTCTGTGGCGAGTTGGTTTTTGGGAGGGGTATTTGTATAGTCTTGGTCCATTCCGTAGGCAGAGATGTGTTTTTTGTCCATACCCTGGTGATGATTTCTAGGGTTTGCTCCTTTAGCTTTTCCGTGCCGTAGTGTATTAACTCGTTGTTTATTTTATCTACTCCAGGTGCGGTGTTTCTTCTAGCTCTGGCTATTATTTCTAGCAGTTGGTCTTTTGATGGTGGCTTGTCCAAGGGCCAGTGGTCGGTTTCTTTTATTAGTTTTGTTCGTTCTTTAGTTGCTTTCTCTTCTTCCTCCAGCTTCTTGGTCCAATGTTGTATTGGTATGTATCTTCTCCTGTGGATACTGTTGTTTCTTCTATATTTTTTCAGATATCTGAAGGTTTGGTTTAGTCGTTGTCCTGTTGGAAGTGCTTCTATGTTTTCGAAGAATGATTTGCATTTTTCCTCATCGTGGTTTCTCTCCGCCTCCCTTTTTTCCCTCAGTGCTTCTTTTAGTTTTTCGTTTATATTCCCCGTAGGCTGTTGTTCGCCTGTGGCCTTCATCTTTTTTAGCTGTTCGTACTTGTTATTTTTTTCCCTTTCTTGTCGGGCTCATAGGTGATCTGTCCCTTTTTAACGTTTTTCTTGCTGCAATTTTTATTTTTGCGCCCATTGATGTCCAGTCTAAATCTTCTCCTGTCAGTTGGTTTTCTATTTCTTCACCGTATTTCTTTCGAAAGTCTTCGTGCTGTAGTAGAGAAATATTCTCGGAAATATTTTAGGTACTGTGTAGTGTCTTGTTGTTTCCTTGACTTGTTTTTTCTTCTTTTATTTCCAGTTTTCCGTATAGAATTTTGTGGTCTGTATTGATTTCTGCTGCCTTTTTTGCTTTAACGTTCTTGATCCTTTCTCTTATCTCTCTCCTTGCCAGGATATGATCTACTTGTGAGGTTGATCTTCCATTGCTCCAGGTGTCAATGCAGGTTTGGCTTTTGGCCCATGTGTTTCTTATTGTTAGGTCAAACATGTGTGCTAGATTTTTCAGCGCGTTTCCGTTTTCATTTGACCATGTGTGGAGTAATATTTTTCCTATGATGTTTTTATCCTCCTCCGTCTGATCGTCTTTTCCTATATGCGCGTTGAAGTCTCCTAGTATTATGATGGGCATTTTTCTTTTTTCGTTTCTTCTGGTTTCTTGAGTTAGCTGCCTTCCTGCTCTCTTGTCTGAGGGTACGTGGACTCATATAATGCAGATGTTCTCCTTTCCATTTTGTATGATTGCCGTGACTATGTTTTCGTTTATATTTTCCGTCCTTATTTCGATGAGCCTCTCCCGTCTGGTTACCATGCAACTCCTCTGCTGGTCTTTTCTTGCCCCTCCCCCCCCCCCCGCTTAGTTGCCATTTGTAATTTTGTGTGATTGCTGTTCCGTCTATCATGTGTGTTTCTTGTATACATGCAACGTCGATGTTTTCTGCTTGCAAGACCTCGTCGATTTTTTCCCTTTTAGCTCTTTATATGCATCCTCTGACGTTCCATGTTGCCAGAGTTATCCAATCATCTGGTGCTTCCTGACTGTGTCCCTCTTCCGTTCCTTGCGATATTTGGTACCTGTTGATATTCGTCGTTTCCTCCCATTCTGGGCGGGGGGTTATAGCTATGCTTGAGGGGTTTGTTTTTTCTAATCGTTCTAGTTCGTTTCTTTTCTGCGTAGTGATTACGCTGTCGTAGTGATTTCTGTTGTTTCCCTGCTTCCTGTACACGATCTCAATTGGCATGTTGTCGTCTTTTTGTTGGTTGTTTGGGTGAAAAGTTATGATTTCGCCCTCCCCTTGGTGTATTGTTATTGTCCTCCTCTTCTAGTTTGCTGTTGCTGCTATCGTCTCCTGCCCACCCCAGAAACCATCTTTTCTCAGGTCTCCGATGAACGCCTCTATTTTTTCTTTGATCGTGCTGTGTTGATTGTAACGGGGTTCCAGTTCGTTGATGGATGCTAGCATGAACGGGGTAAAATTATCTATGTTGTTTTGTATATAGTCCGCTACTTGTTTCCGTAGATTTTTCATGGCATTGGTGTGTGCCGGGGTTGTTATGTTTTCTCCTTCTAACTGATGGCTTATTGCTCTATATAGACAGTTTCCGTCGCCGTCGATTTTTTGTACCAGTAATTGATGTGTCTTCGTTCTTACGTTCTGTAGTGGATACATTGTTTTTGTGTTTTCTGGAGAGTTGTTATTTCTTGCTTACTTTTGCTTATTCTTGACCTAAACTTTTTAATAAAATAAAATTCCTTAGCCTTACCAGAGCCGTACCAGACGTGGAGTGTAAACAGTCAGTATGTTTTTAAAGCATGCATGAGAATTTTCTAGATATTAATGACTCTGAAACCAGGATGGACAACAATTTTATCCAAAATTTTTGTTATTTTTGAATTAATTTAATTAGGCGCGATGTACTGTTACTCTGATGGTACGCCCCTGGGGTTTAGTCATATATGTATAGTTGAAAGAGAAATTGTTTATTAACTTATCTAATTTATTGCCCGACCTGTTTATGAAATTCTTTAAGTTGCCTACAAAATGTGACTGGTTTATAAGTGGTAATTGGACACTTAGCTTGATTTATGGTTCCCTTTCTGGTCCGTCCCTTCGTCGAATACTCGATTTGTCAGATTTCTTCACTGCACAACACTGAAGAATTAAATCACGTATTTATTAATTATTGATTATTGGCACTTATCACTTAATTGTTGTTATGTTGACACCACCACCGTATGTAGAATTTTTTACTCAATAACTAGGGTAATTTTGACCTGTTTAGGCCAGCTTATTACCGTTTTTTTTTCACGATTTACACTCCGTTTGTAAAGAGCGTCTATTCACTCTCAAGTACGAGCTTGAATCCCTGGAATTTGATTGGAGGTGACTTTTAAAAGAAAAATATCACCTTTCAAAGTGATATATTCTTACCGATAACTAAAATAAATGAAACGCAAAAGTTCCCACCCGCCTAAACGTGTGTAATAATTATAGTAATTATAGATTAAATTATTCAAAAAATGTCCACAAATACCACGCTGTCGACGTCCATTTAATTGACATGAATAATTAATTTTGTTTTATTACTGTGTCCATATTATAACAAAAATGGGTATTTAACTTTTGCCATACGTCGAATTTAAATAATATAGTCGGCACATTTTCATTGTTTCATTTTATTTAACTACATAGTAGAACATATTAATAAGCCATTAACATTCATCATCAAGTTGAAAGGTGTTATTATGTGATATTGATGTTATAAATTACTTTTATACCGTCAGTTTAAAACAATTGAATAATAATTATATATAAAATTCCAATTATTTTAAACCGTATTTGATTCGTCAAAGAGCATGGCATTTCGGACAAAATGGTTTTAATTCAATTTTTATCAATCCATTTTTAATTACGTTTCAATCCATTTCTGTGTATTTTATCATCGATATGTAGCCACAACATTAATAAATCTAAATTAAGTGGCTTTAAACATATTGAATTTTCATTTTTCGCAGGATTAAATTTCGTTGCGTTGGTGGTAATTAGTTGAATGGTACAAAAGTTCCAATAAACGTTTATGACAAGAAGCGATAAAACTAATTTTACTTTATTAAGTTCCAAGTTACCTGGTAATGAGAAAAGCTTTTTAGAGACCATAAACTAAGTTCATTTATCGCGAAGAAAAAACAGAAGAACTATTTTGATACAATGTAACAAGGAAAAGTAACTTTCTAAAGTACATTTACACTGTCCTCATTTTTAACATGAAAACCATAAAAAGCTAAATCTTTTTTTTTTATTTCAAGATGTCGATAACTCTTTCTCTCCTTGCCACCTCTTTATGTAATAAGCCATATTATGCAACTGTGAACTTGTAGATTAAGAAGCGACCATCAAAATACCTAGGAAGGACGTCAAGTGCAAGATAAAATTACGTGTGAATAGTGGAGCGGATCTGGTTTTGAGATGAAATCAACTTTTTCTTATTTTTTTTTTTTGACAATTCGGTTCGCGTTTTCTTTTATCATATTATCAAGTTAGTTTAGCTTAATCACACTGGGTGGTAGAGGAATTCGCATTTAAAATTCGCGAAAACACGATTTTTTACGATAACTTTTTTATTATTAACTTGACGAAAAAAAAGTGACATTAAAAATTGAGGATCTCGCGGAAGCGTATAATCTGGTTTCTGTTTCTTTCAAATCGGACGGTAACTTTTCGTGATTTTTTTTTAAATACGCGTTATTTTGCCTTAACACTAATACACAAAAAAGTAATTCTTTAATTTTTCACAAATAAAAGGAGTTAGGTATCTTTAATTAAAAAAAAATAATTATCGCAATCCAAGCGAGGAGGGCAGGGGGCATAATGCGTTTGCGGGAATAAAGGGGTTAAGGAATCGGACTTTGATATTCGGCAATATCATTATTTTTTCCGTATTTTATCAATCTACGCTTTATGAACTATTAAACTTATTATAAATAATTATTTTTAACACCGTCACGAGTTTTCTCTTGTTTTAAGAATCTATTAGATATACCGGGTGATTCAGTTTGGTATTCGCGCCCCTGTATCTTTTTTATTTCAACAGAAAACTACAAAAAACCATATATATTTGTAAATCGTTTGTCAAGCTCTTTCGAATGACTTCCTTAAATCATTTCTTTGATCACATATGCCAAAATAACGATAGTCAACTTTTTTTTTTCAAATGGTATGCTATATTTATATTAAGTAATTTAAAATTTAAAACAAAAAACTCCTGTATTAAAAAAGTTGAATCAATTTTCGAATATGCAGTGATTGAATTAATCATTAATAATAATAGTTTTTTAATAGGTTGTATTTATAGAGCACCTGCAGCTGACTTTCAAATTTTTATCGACAAAGCAAATGAATTTCTCATTAAACTTCTCAAACCGGGAACCCCTACATTTATTAGTGGGGATTTTAATGTAAATTTGAATGACAGCTGCAAAGATAAAAATGCTAACGATTTAATAAATTTATTTTTATCGTTTGGTATGAAAAAATGTATTAATGAATTTACCAGAATTCAAAATAATTCAAAAACTACCATAGATAATATATTTTCAAATGTTGACGTTAATTTGTTAAATCCTCAAATAATTTACACAGACATTTCAGACCATTTTATGCAATACATAAATTTTAACTTTTTAACATCCACCTCAAATGAGGACAAACCAGTATTTAAAAGGTTTTTTAATGGGGATAAAAACTTAAATCATTTTAAATTATTGTTATCTAAAGAAAAGTGGGACTTTTTGGCCGCCAGTGACAACTGTGATGTGTAATTTGAAGCTTTTTTTAACATCTTTATGGAGCTCCTAGACATAGCCTTTCCTCTGGAAAAAATTAAAAACAGGAAATCTAAACCTCAAAAACCATGGATTAATAACCATCTTATAGAACAAGGTAAATTAGTAAGGGAAATTTTTAAAACCTTTAAATTAACAAATGATCATGAATTATTAATTCGATACAATATTCTAAAGAAAAACCATCAAAAACAAATTTTGGAAGCAAAAAACGGCTATTATGAATCTCTATTCTCATCCTCCCACAATAAATCTAAAACAGCATGGCAAATAATCAACAACGAAAGTAATCTTAAGAAGAAAAAATCACTTCCACCATCGCTTTTTGATACTGATGGTCGCGAAATTTCTGATCCTCAGGCAGCGGTTGGCGCTTTTAATGATTATTTTATTAATTCTATTCAAACCTTAACGGAAAATATGTCGGTTAATAATTCTTTAAATAATATGATAGCTAAAGATTCAACCTTTAATTTATCACCTATTACCTATGAAGAAGTCCATAAATTAATAATATCCATTTCTTCAAAGCACTCTGCCGGCTTTGATGGTATTCCTAGCTCATTATTAGCTAAAGTCGCTGATTATATAATTGAACCCCTTACTTTACTAATAAATCTCTCATTTCAAGAAGGCATATTTCCCACTATATTAAAAAAATCTCTGATAATACCGATCCACAAAAAAGGTGACACAAATTTAATATCAAATTATAGAGGTATCGCTCTTTTATCTGCCTTTTCAAAAATCTTTGAAAAATCTTATCATAGTAGGCTTATAGTTTATTTAGAAGATGAAAATGTTCTAACTGGGAGGCAATTTGGCTTTAGGGGAGGCCTTTCTACCCAGCATGCTGTTCTGTCATTATATAATTTTATTTTAAATAACATCGACGCAAAAAATAATACTGCATGTATATTTTTTGACTTAAAGCGTGCCTTTGATACAGTAAATCTGGAGTTGCTGTTAATGAAATTAGATAAATATGGAATAAAAAATGCTGCTTTGAACTGGCTGAAGTCATATTTGATGGATAGGACACAGGAAGTTGTTATAAGGAGCAGCGGTGTTGTTTATGAATCCGATATTAGCTTGGTCACCATGGGCGTCCCCCAAGGGAGTGTGCTGGGACCATTGCTCTTTATAATTTTCATAAACGACATTGTTGATCATTTTGATAATGCATTTGTGTCTCTATTTGCTGATGACACATCTACTGCTGTCTCTGCACCAAGTATGGCTGAACTAAGCTTATATGCAAATATTGCTGTAAATAATATGACAACATTTTGTTCTAACAATGGTCTATCATTAAATAATTCAAAAACCGAATTATTGTTGTTTTCCGCTAAAGAAATCAACCAAAGTCTTCTTGTAAAAACTGATAATATAAGCATTCAGCAAAATAACTCTGTTAAGTTTTTAGGATTACATCTTGACGCCCATTTAACCTGGAACATTCAAACTGATTTTTTGTTGAAAAAATTAGCTACACATTGCTTCATATTATGGCAAATGAGAAGTAAAGTTAACCTAGACATTTTGAAGTCATATTATTTTGCACATATACACTCGTCTATTAACTATGGTATTATATGCTGGGGAAATTGCTCTAGAGTTAATGAAATCTTGATAATGCAGAAAAAAATTATTCGCACGATGTTATTTAGACCTATCACTGCATCTTGTAGAGGACTATTTAAGCAATTAAATATACTAACCGTGTCTTCCCTATATATATTTAACTCATTAGTTTTTGTGAAATCTAATCCAGAGAATTTCATACAAGCTCGAGATGGAAGTTCTCGTTATGGGCTTAGGATGAATTTTAACATAAGCATTCCGCATCATCGATTGTCTCTGGTTGCTAATGGCCCCACTATAATGGGTATAAAACTTTTTAATAAGCTCCCTGCTAATATTAAAAATCTTGAAAGATTAAATGAATTTAAGGCCGCTGTAAGGAATTTATTAATAAGGTTTAGTTTCTACTCTGTCACTGAATATTTTACTGCTGATTTTAATAATTAATTTTTAACATGTATTTCACTCACTTGTATGTGTGGTTATTTTATTTTTGTATATTTTAAGTCCTTTACTGCTGATAAAGCGATTTTATATTTGTTTCTATTGACAATATTCTATACTTGTGTAAGCGAGTCTCATGAAAATAAAGCTTTATTATTATTATTATTATTATTATAGATTTTTTTGCCGATTGTTGGAGAGCTTCTCTTTCTTCATTCAACCATGTGATAAAAGTATACACTTCCATAAGGAAAATTTCGAGAAAATTAATAAAATACGAAAAAATTTAATTTAAAAGTTTTGTTTCTGAATCAACATAGTTAGCCATGGAAACAATTGAATTTTGACATTGTTAGTAATGTCAGATTGAAAATACTGTTATTTGTGACTGTGTTATTCGTGTTTGTTTTATGTTATACTTCTAAATAGATTTACACAGTGGTATCTTACACTAATGAAGAAAAATTGGACACGATATTAATTTATGGAGAGTGCGGAAAAAACAGTAAAGCAGCCAAACGTTTATATCAAGATCGCTTTCGAAATAGGCCGGTACCATCAGACAAAATGTTTGCAAAATTGGCAAGAAACAGTTTTAGCCCGTGTTTTCGTAGACCCGCATATTCCTATTCGTCAGTTAGCGACAGAAACTGATATTTCATATTCTTCAATTCAAAGAATTCTGAGAGACAATAAACTGCGACCATATAAAATACATTTACATCAAGGCTTGCTTCCTGGAGATTACGAGAGACGTCTAAATTTTGTAGCGTGGCTGGCAGTTGCTCAAGAAATGACTATATTAGATCGCATCATGTGGTCAGATGAATCCCGTTTTCATAATAATGGAATAGTCAATAGACATAACTGCCATTATTGGTCGCAGGATAATCCTCACTGGCTTTGGGAAACTAATTTCCAAAATATCTGAGGAATTAATGTATGGTGTGGAATTCTCACAGACAAATTATAGGACCAAAGTTTTACGAAGGCACGCTTACTGGAGAAAGATATCTACGGTTTTTAAGAGTTCTTAAATTTCATAGAAGACGTTCCATTACATATTAAGCGTAACATGATATTATAACAAGATGGGGTACCGCCACATAATGCTATAATTGTAACGAATTACTTAAACGCAGCTTATTCAGGTAGATGGATCGTAAGTAGTAGTGAGGGAGTTAAGTGGTCTGCCAGATCACCGGATCTTACACCGTTAGATTTTTTCCTTTGGCCATATCTGAAAGAAAAAGTGTACTTTACACCTCTTAATGATGTCGAAGATCTTAAAAATAGAATGCAAATTGAATGCCGCAGATTAAATGTTGAAATTCTTCAACATGTATGTATCCAAGGCATGATAAACACAGGACAATTATGTTTGGAAGCGAACGGAGGACTCTTTGAACATATGAAGCAATAAATAATGTTTTTATTTTCTTAATTGTAAGTTAGTTTTCAAGTATTGGTAGTTTTTTTTTATTGGTAATTGTTATTTATTATTAGTTGTTATTTTAATATTATTGTTGAGTGTTATTATCATAAATAGCTAAAGATACGACATTAAATGTTTATTTATATAAAAATGAATTACGTAATTATTTAAAAACAGAACTTTGTTTGGACAAAATATTAAACTTTGTTTCGAAATTTTTACGCCTCATCAGTGCCGTACACAATCCTCGATGAAATCTCTCTCTTTCGAATCTGATTTGCCTAGTTCGTACTAGTTACATTACTTACAATGTCAAAATTCAATTGCTTCCTTGGCTAACTATGCTGATTCAGAAAAAAACCTTTGAATGACGTTTTATCATATTTTACTAATTTTCTCGAAAATGTTAAAGAATGAATTTCAACATTTAATCTACGGCATTCAATTCGTATTCTAGTTTTAAGATCTTCAACGTCATTTAGAGGTGCAAAGTAAACTTTTTCTTTTAGATAGAACCAAAGGAAGAAATCTAACGGTGCTTAAAAATGTTTCTTTTTTTCTCAAAACTTCCACTTTCGGTCATATTTCTTGCCAATTTTGCAAACATTTTGTTTGTAGTACCGGCCTATTTCGAAAGCAATCTTGATGTAAACGTTTGGCTGCTTTACTGTTTTTTCCGCACTCTCCATAAATTAATATCATCTCCAATTTTTCTTCATTAGTGTAAGATACCATTGTGTAAATCTATTTAGAAGTATAACATAAGATACCATTGTGTAAATCTATCTAAAAGTATAACATAAAACAAAAATGAATAACACAGTCACGAATAACAGTATTTTCAATCTGACATTACTAACAATGTCAAAATTCAATTGTTTCCATGGCTAACTATGTTGATTCAGAAACAAAACCTTTAAATGAAGTTTTTTCGTATTTTGTTAAGCTTCTCGAAATTTTCCTTATGGAAGTGTATACTTTTTTCACATAGTTAAATGCAGAAAGAGAAGCTCTACAACAATCGGCAAAAAATGTATAGTGTACCATTTGAAAAAAAAAGTTAACTATCGTTATTTTGGCATATGTGATCAAAGGTATGATTTAAGGACGTCATTCGATAGAGCTTGACAAACGATTTACAAATATATAATATGGTTTATTGTAGTTTTCTGTTGAAATAAAAAGGATACAGAGGCGCATATACCAAACTGAATCACCCGGTATAAAACACTTATTTTTCCGTTTAACTCGCTCTAACTCAAAAACGGCACAATGGATTCCTCTCAAATTTTTATCGTGTTATTTTTTAACAAAATGTGTTAATATGTAAGTCAAATTTTAATAAGTGTAGAAAGTATTATTTTTTTTCTAAGGTTATGTCGAAAATTTGCGTTCTCAAATGTAACATGCGGGAAACTTTTATATTTTTGCGAATAGATACTGAGTGTATCAAGAAGAAGCGAAGATAAAGATTGACATTTTTATTTGAAACTTTTTTTTCTAGCATTAGCAGTTTTCGTGTTTGCCAGGTACTGCGATTAATCGCTATTAGATTTCCACTTTCTTTATGATCTCTTTATCAATAAATAAGTTTTGTATATATTCCCTCTTCAATCTCTAAAAGTGCCACTCCTTCACGGTTGGTAAATTAAAAACTTAAAAAACTAGTAAAAATCATGCTCTTTCTGTTTTGTTTAACATTTTATATAATTGTTGCACATTCTTTAGAATACTCCTACTAGTTTTTTGTAAATGTTAATTTTTGGATATTTTAAATCTTATATTGACGACTTATTTGATAAAACACTTGTCAGTATAAAAAAAAAGCTAAAAGAAGCAACTAAATCTATAATAACCTGTCTGTGTTTCAAATTTGCGATCCTTGGATTTCAGCTAAAATTCTACCTACTACACCACCATACCCTATTTCCGAAAGCAGTAATATTGCTAATATAATGTCACTATTTGAAAATCATGTCTAAGTTTAAAAGAATCATCAAAAAAAAAAAAATTTAAAGTTGGTTTCAAAACTCTTTTTCTCGCCAGATCCGCTCCAGTAGAAGTTACAGTAATAGATATACATAGACCACTCTGTATCTAAATTTTACTCTTCGCAATTAACACAAGTACGTGACTTCTGGTATAATTTTCAGTTCAATGGTGAGCAATGAGTGGATAAATTGACCTTGTTTAATTCTTGGAACGTGTAGAGGTACTGAAGGTTAGTGATAGTTCGAGATCCTTCCTCATCTTTTTCATCATGAAAGTTTTTATACAAGCTACTAGTATGGTGCTTTGATAAAACGGTCGGGTTACCTATATAAAATAATGAACAATAATTTCAAAATAAAACTTACATTTTTTCACAAAAATAGCGCGCCATTTCGTAAATAATATTGAGCGAAGTGGAAAAATGTAGAGTTTCCAGCCGCCATATTGTTCCGCACCCTAGGAACCCTTAATAAAAAGTTTTTTTAAACTATCGTCATCGTTTCTTATGACGAAACTTTGACCAAACAATGGTAGAAAATAGGTTGCCTCTCAAGAACTAGGGCTAAACATTCAGTCAACTTTATCATGTAAACGATCCTCAAGAAGCTTATAGCTACTTCTGGGACCTATTTTACTTTTGCTTTGATGTAAGCTGCCGAAAATTAAAATTATGTCATCTCAAAAAAACAAGAAATGCTGGATCAACAGAGATATTCTGGATGACAGTGAACATCTGAAAAATCTATTTTGGCTATATAAAACTCTTAACACTGAGGAAGCTCGAAACACTTATTTTGCTGAAAAGAAAAACTTCAGTTTAAAAATCAGAGATTTGAAAAAAGGTTTTTATGAGAAAATAATACATAATTCATCTAACACTAATAAAGCTAGTTGGCAAATTGTGAGGGACATTAACAACAATAACAAAAAACATAATATTGACACATTAAGTATTCTGCACAACAACAAAATGATAAATAATCCAAGTGAAATAGGTAATATTTTTTGTGAATACTTTTCAACTGTAGCTGAAAATCATATCAGCTCCCAATTCCCCGTAAATTTCAACAACTGTACAGTTTCTAACAGCCCATCCCAATCAATGTTCTTTAGAGACATAGAGCCAAACGAGATTTATGAGGCATTGAGAAATATAACTAACAGAACATCGATAGGACCTGATGAACTTAATTTTAATGTTATTAACTCTTGAATGAACACCATTGTTCAACCACTTTGTTACCTTTTCAACCTATCAATTTCTGCTGGCATATTTCCTATCAATCTAAAACTAGGACACATCACACCACTGTACAAGAAAGAAAATGTGGAACTGATAGACAACTACAGAGCAATAACGCAAAACTCGTATATATCAAAAATCTTAGAAAAAATCGTTCAGACACGGATCTATGAATATCTAACATCATTCAATATTTTGAGTGAAAATCAGCATGGTTTCAGACCTAAATATTCAATCCTAACAGCAGAATATGAGTTTGTACAATTCATTTACGAATTTAGATGCTAATAAATACTATCTTAGCATCATACTATTTGATTTAAGTAGAGCATTTGACTGTCTAAATCATGCGTTCTTAATTAAGAAAATTGAATCACTGGGAATTCGAGGAAATCTCAGTGAAAATTGTAGTAATTGTAGTAAAATTTGACAACACTTACTCACAGGAAAAGAATATCAATATCGGTTTGCCCCAAGGAGCAGTCCTCTCTCCATTGCTATTCATAATTTTTATTGACGATTTGGAAGCTCATCTTAGTAAAAACATCAAATTGGTTTTATATGCGGATGATGTTACAATCGAACTTGTGGCCGATTCGCCAGAAGAATTAAATAATATTGCAAATAACCTACTAAAAGCATTCTCATATTGGTGTACACGAAATCAATTGATATTAAACTTAAATAAGACAACTTATATACAGTTTCATAAAAGACGACAGCCACCTGTTTTAAATTTAATATCCGATCAAGGTACCATTACACGATCGGCATCCATTAAGATTCTAGGTCTAACACTAGACGAAAATTTCACTTGGACAAATCATATAGAGTTTGTATTGTAAAATTACATTCCGCATTTTTTGCAATACGCAATCTTAAGTCAATACTATCGAAAGGGCAACTACTAAATGTATATTATGGACTCGTGCACTCTCATCTCAGATATTCCATTATACTCTGGGGTGTGGGTTCAGAAATACAACGTGTTTTTATTTTGCAGAAGAAAATCATTCGCCTCATATTTTCTCTCATGCCACTAGACTCATGTCGACCAGTATTCATAGAAAATAATATTCTGACTTTAACTTCAATTTTTGCATTCGAGGAAGCTGTGTTTGTCTACCAAAATAGAAATAAATTTACATTAAATTCAGATAAACATTCATATAACACCTGCGTAGCCAACCAGATATCAATCAACAATTATAACCTCTCACTATTTAGAAAAAGTCCGTATGTCTGTTGCGTCAGCATTTTCAATACACTTCCTGTTGATATAAAAAACCAACAAAGTTTTTCAGTATTTAAAAATAAACTAAGAAAACATCTAGTAAATAAATGTTTTTATTCTCTGCAAGAGGTTTTTAATAATGATGGCAATCAATGACGTATAAATAGATATAAAGTTTTATTATATGTATCACTTAACATTTTATTGTAATGTTTAACAATATTAGTAACTACTTTTGTAGCAAACTCTATTATTTTATCATGTTATTTTATCATTTTACTATTGTATTTAAGTATGTTCAATATTGACCTGTCACATCTATACCATTGTATAGCAAAAGTGAATAAAGGATTATTATTATTATTATTATTATTATTCGGCAACCTAGCATTAATTGTCCGACGCGTTTACCGATTTTCAGTGAACCTTTGAGGTCGAAAATTGCTAATTTTCGTCGTGAATTTGGAACTGGCAATTACTTTCTGTCATATACCGATACTTTATTCAGCGTTGCAATATTTAAAAAAAATATTGCGCCACAAAAGAGCACTTTTTTAGGATTTTTGTGTTTGTTTTCTTGTTAAAGTTATTTACTTTTCTAATGTTAATTGATCTTATTTATCATATTTCAGTCACACTAACCATTTTCCGAATATTTTGTAAATTAAAGAATAAACATCATTTAAGTTTAGAAGTTGGTCCAAATAATCTTGAGAACTCGAAAGTTGGTACACCCCCCCCCCCCCCCCTTTTCTCCTTTAGTTTTGAAGATAATTGATTGAAATTTGGGATATCCTATATACATAATAAGCGGCACTTTTTGACATATAAGTGATTTTTTTACTTCCGGCGAAACCGGAACCAACACTAACTTTCGATTTTTAAATAGAACACCCTGTACAATATTGCATTTTTGAATTTTGCATAATTTTCTGAATCCAACGATACCAAATAAGTGACAATTCAAACCTCAATATTTTCTATAATATAATTTTTAATTTTTGCATTTAAGTGTGCCATGATGGTTCGAGTTATTCTAAATGACCCGTGTAATACTAGAAAAATCGAAATTCCACCAAAAAATACTAAATTACGTGATATATGCGCAAATAATGTTCATCAAATTGGTTTTTGTCTGAGTATTTTGTGAATTAAATTTCATTGATTACTCAAAATTGTCTATAAAACCAAATAATCTTAGAAATTTCGGCTACATAATTGCATTAGCCACTGTTCTCACTAGGAAATGTAAATGTTGGTGTGCGGTAACAGGGTAAATGGCGAGTACAAATAGCATTCGCTTAGACATGATCGGCCTCCATTAGATTGCATCAGATGCAAACGATGCAGTTTGGCTCGAAATTTTCATAAATACTTGATTTCATAACATTTAACATACTAACAAAGCATTTATGTATCAAGACATTTCTGGTACACTACCTAGAGGTGAAAATGAGGTCAAAAAATGCAAAACTTAGAAAGTATGTGATAAGTAACAATAATTATTTTATTATTGATTTTTGTAGCAAGAGGATCTTCTTCAGTTTCTATACGGTACCGATACTTACTCTTATCTCCACAGAGTGCTAACCACCCTAACGAGAAATTTTATATTTAAAAAGTTATGCCGGTTTATTTTTAAAACGTAGTACATTTACATTTAAAAAAATTCAAGATGGCTCCTCCAATATGACGGGAGGAAATGAGATAAAATGTTTTGCAAACGAAATATTTAACTATCACAAAAACCATAAAATATAATTTACAAAATAAAACAGAATATTTAAGTTTAGGGCATAAACTTATAATACACAAACACGACTCAAAAATTAAGAACATAAAGGAATGGCCACCTCACTTACCGCATTTTACCGCGAAACGGTAGATGCAAACATTACATATATTTACATGGTGTTTATTTAAATGAGATCGAATAACGCTACAAAAGAACAATGTTAAAAAAGGGACTTTTTTGACCCATCTGTGGTGAAGTGTGGAAGACATCTTTTTTTGCTAATTTTGGGGTGCTGAAAACGAATCCGTCATCCTTTTTGGCGAAAAATCTCGGGAACACATTAAAACTTAACCAACCCTCATTTTGGGGGTGACATTGGAATTGATATTAGTGTAAATACTAAGTTTCGATAACTAAGTAGAAAAATAGCTAAAAAACCCAAATTCACCTCTTAAACCCTCCTCGCCACCCTTAAGAAGGTTGTAAGCTACTATAATAGTACACTCATATGTCTTTTCACCTAAAAGAGGTGGGTTCCACTTTCTCAAGAATATTGATCGGCGTTAATTACAAAAAAATCCTAATACTCAGTTGGATGTTTTTTTTAAAAGCTTTTATTTAACTTGCAATGTTTGTATGTATGTATGTTAGTTTAGTCAAATCTTGCAAGATTAATTTCGACTAGATCTAATTAACTAGAGCTTAGAAATTTGGCACACGTGTATAAGTGCAGTGACAATGCAACATAGTGTAGCCATTATCGGTCTAAATCCAATAATGCGGACGTCAAAAGATGGCGAATCGTCTTTTTAGTCACAACCCTCTTGATATGGGTATTAAATGAAAGGGTTTGAAGAGTAAAATACGATAAACAATGTGACGTCATTCGGAATTCAATATGACGGACGTCCCAAGCTGGCGGATCGCCTTTTTCTTCACAACCCTCTTGATATGGGTATCAAATGAAAGAGTTTGACGAATAAAATAAGGCAAACTATGTGATGTCATTCTAAATTCAATATTGCGGACATCCCAAGATGACGGATCGGATTTTTAGTCACAACCCTCTTGATGTGGGTATCAAATGACAGGGTTTGAAGAGTAAAATACGATAAACAATGTGACGTCATTCTAAATTCACTATGGCGGACGTCCCTAGCTGGCGGATCGCCTTTTTCTTCACAACCCCCTTGATATGGGTATCAAATGGAAGGGTTTGACGAGTAAAGTACGATAAACTATATGACGTCATTCTAAATTCAATATGGTGAACGTGGGAGAGGCGGGAAGAGGTGGGGAAGGGGTGGGAAGAGATGGGAAAGGAGAGGGGAAGGGGTGGGGTTAGAGAGGGGTGAGAAGACGGGAGAGGGAAGAGGTGCATGGCGGTGGAAAATGAAAGGGTTTTGTTTGTCTGTCTCTAAAATAAGTAGACTAAAAAGTAAAAAATAAAATTATATAAAAAAATATTTTTAAGAAAAAGCTTTTATTTGAAAAACTGTGGTTACTAAAAAGTAAAAATAATTTTTTTTAAATTCATACACTTGGAAACCAAAAGCTTTGGGGGCGGTCAATTGAGCAAAGTAACTATGCAATAGTACTATATGAGCGTCCCCAAAGCTTTTGGTTTCCAGGTGTATGAATTTTAAAAAAATTATTTTTACTTTTTAGTACAGTTTTTTCAAATAAAAGCTTTTTCCTAAAAATACTTTTTTTATATAATTTTATATCATATTAATATGACTTGGTCAATTCATATCACTCCTGAATATTTCTTACCCATCTAGGGAGGGGGTGTAGGGTGTCATTATCCCCTTTAAAAAATATTGCTTGAATTTTATAGTAAAAAATTATTTAGTTATTTAAATAATTAAAGAATTTTTTAATATAAACAAGTAATATTTTCAGGATAGTGATATGCACACCGTACACTCATATGTGAGTGTGAAAAATATTCAAGGGTGAGAAATATTCATCTGAATTGACTAAATCACCTTATTATGATAAAAAACATCAAACTTGATGATTAGGGATTTCTTTTGCAAAGAAAATCAATAAAAACCCTAAAAAGATAAAATCCATCACCTTAATTGGTGGGGATGGATGTAAGAGTATTCAGAAGTAATCACATTATAACCTGATAATAGCCATTTAACGAGGATCCTTGTTTTTTTTTTTTTAAGTAAATAAATAACCATATATTAAATATTGTAACTTACAACTTTCTTATGGGCGGTGAAGGGTGAGGGATCCGAGGGGGAGGGGGGGGGTGATTTTTTTTTGGTGAATTTGCTTCTTTTTCTACTTACCTAACGATACTGAGTATTTTGAAAGAATTTCCTGCACTAAAGAATAAATTTTGTCGCAAGGTCTATTACCAGTTTCACCGCCACCCACCAAAGGGTTGTTTTTTACTGTCTTCTCGATGTTTTTAGCCAATTTTGATGACAGATTCATACTCAGCACCGCGAAGTTAGTAAAAAAAGATGGTTCCCACACTTTATCACGGATGGGCCTTTTTTGTAAATAACTTAGTTATAATAGCTTCTATAGTACTTTCTTAAGGGTGGTGAGGTAATGGCGAGGAGGGTTGAAGTGGTGAATTTGGTTTTTTTACTTCTTTTTCTACTTAGTTATTTAGACAAATATCAATTCCAATGTCACCCCCAAATAAGGGTTATTTTTTAATGTGTTCCCGAGATTTTTCGCCAAAACGGATGACGGCTTCCACACCTTACTGGGACAAAAAAGACCCTTTTTTAACATTGTTCTTTGTGAGGCTTTAATAACATCAAACGTTACCCTGCGTTTATAAACTTTATTTTTCGTCCATACTATTTTTTCGGTAAAATAAATATTTCTCGAGATATTAAAAAAAAAACAAAAAATCTTGTGTTCTTGAAAATAAACTCGGAAAATAACTTTACAATTTACAATACAGTTTTTCTAAGGCAAATGCCTTAAACGGGTAAAGAAAATTGGGCATCTAGGTGATAATTTCAAATTCAACAAGTTCATGGAATTTTAAAGCAAGCCTAGAGCGTTCCAGAGCAAGATCTTTGAATTATTTTGTACAGAACAAAGACCTTACATCACTGTATATATTTTGAAGTATCTAACCAAAATACAGACTAACAAAAGTCCTAAATTGAAACAAAATATTAGTAGCATAAGTTGGGTTGCACTTACTTATAATCTTAAGGACTTGAAACTGAATATTCACTTACCTGAAAAAAAAGAAAAAATTGTTAATAAATGTAAGAAAACAATATTAAGAACCTAGAGCATATATTATTAACATTTATACAGTGTCCGCCAAAAAGTCTGCACCAGTTGTTATTGACTTTCCAAGAAAACTTCATTTTTGATAAATGTTAGTGTTCAAATGTGTGTTAGTCGTGACGCTTAGGTTGGAAAATTATTCTTTTTTTGAAATTGCCTTTATTTTTGAAGATATCGAAATATGTTATTTAAAGAAGTTGTTTATAATAGGAAGATATATCCAGATATCAAATTTGGCTGTTCTGTTTTAAAAATAAAAATGTTTCCACTTTTTTACGCATAATTCCTGAACTATGTTTTCAAATATTTTTCTGTTATTAATAATTCTCCGTATTTAATCAGCCTAAGTTTCAGCCTAAGTAATGGATTAAAATCCACTCTGAAGAGCTTTTAACAGTATTTTTTTCACCAAGTAGATATTTTGGAAAAAAATGTTGAATTTCTTCGTGCAAAGTTGTTCTCTTTTTTTTTACTATGTTAACTTTGTGGAAATTGTTTAATGCAAATCGATTAAAAAGAGTTTCATTTAGCGATTTGTGTTAAAAAATTTCGAAAAAGTTCACATTAGAGAAAAAGAGGACAGTAACCAAGAAATTCAATATTTTTTCCCAAAATATTCATTTGGCCAAAGAAGTACTGCTAAAAGTTCTTCAAAGTGGATTTTAATCCATTACTCAGGCTGAAACTATTAAATAGAGAGAATTATTAATAACAGAAAAGATTTAAAAACATAGTTCAGGAATTATGCGTAAAAAGTGGAAAATTTTTATTTTTAAAATAGAACAACCAAATTTGACATCTGGATGTAAATTATAAGCAACTTCTTTAAATAACATTTTTCGATATCTTCAAAAATAAAGGTAGTTTACGCTTGAGACAATTTCAAAAAAATTAATTTTCCAACCTAAATGCTAGGACACTTTTCGTTTGAGAACATGCGCTAACTTTTATCAAAAACAAAATTTTTCAGAAAGTCGATAACAACAGAGTTTCCCATATGGTGCAGACTTTTTGGCGGACACTATAATTGTTACACATTCTATAGCACATCATTCACAGTTTTCTTTTATAAATGATGTTAGTTTAGACATTATTGACTTTATGATGGCAACTTAGCTGGTTAAACACTCGTCAGTATAAAATTAAATAAAAAAATAACTACATTCAACCTATCTGTGTCTCGAACCAGCAACCCTTCGACTTCGAATAAAAAATGTAATCAGTGAACTGCCATTCATTTCTCTTTATAAAACAATGTGTCTAGGTGAAAATCATATTGCGGTGGTTGGATAATTACAAAATGTATATTTTACAAGATTTCTATTCAAAATGAAAAATTTACCACAATTATTTTTAAATTTAAACAATTAATAAATTTTTTATTTATTGATTCAGTTAAAAAATAACTGAGTTCTTCCACTTGCCAACACTAACATATTGTCCAAATTCAATACAATTGGAATTTTATATCTTAAGTTATTGTGCTTACAAGGAACGTGACGGGCGGACGGACAGACAGACAGACATTTTAAAGGCTGCAATTCGCTCACTTACACAATGATATGATTTTTTTTTGCTTACGAGTGATATTTACTATTTTAGAAATGTGCTGATCAAATCAAATACTGTCAATTTTCGTAATTGCGAAGAGTATAATAAAGGGTCAGTCGCCAATTTTTTTTTTTTTTTCAGAACTCTGTTTTGACAGCACCAAATTCTGACTAAAACTGATTTCAATATGCTTTTCTCTCTTAATTCTCTCTACTATTTTATTAAATCGCCTTCCCTCAGTTTTATTTAACTTTTCAATTTTATTATTGAACTATTTATGAAAATCAGTATTTGAGATTTTTTTAATTGCTGGATAACTTCAGTAACAAAATGGCGACATTTTTATTAAAAATATGTGTAGACACACATTGCTTTGGGCATAATTTGCTTGTTTTGTATGCCACATAAATAAGTATAAAACCATTTAAAACATAATCGATAATAATCTTTAATTTTGTTCTTTAGCATTATTGACGTAGGTGCTATAGTTTCTCAGATATTTCATACAAACTAAATAAGTCGTCTTATAAACTTTCGGACGCCATTTTTAAACTTCCATATCTCCGAAACTATTAATTCTACAGAAATTAAAAATAATTTTATTCTCAGTTTATGAGCTTCCTTTTTCGTCCCTAGCGTTTTCTCGCTAAATTACATATTCGACCAAAACCGTTTTGAGATAACCGTTTCCTCAAAGCTAAAATCACAATGTTCAAGTCTTTATAATTTAAAAACCGTTAAATATATGAAAAATTGTATGCCACCTTTTTGTCTCAAAATTTGATTATTTTTCCAACCCTCTCAGCCAACTTTCGCCCAGAACCCGACTTCTCTCGGAGGAAATTCGGGACTCATGAGGATAATTAATATTGCAGTAGATCCTCTATTGAACAAGTCAGACTGCACGGTATCAAAAATTACATTCAACAAGCCCTATCACCATTGGAGATAGAAAGACTGGATGATAAGAACTCCTAATATACTAAAACACAACTGGTACACTGACAGTTCTGGGATGGAAACAGGAGTTGGAGCAGGAATGCATGGTGTAAGGCCAAGAGTGAGTATATAAGTCTCTGTCTTGGACCCATAAAAAGTGTTCAATATACAGTTTATCTGGTTATAACTGATTAACAGTGGAACATATCGAGTAATCTTTAGCAAAACTTTTTTGTACAGAGTTTTATTATGGACAATAAAGAATCGGTGCAAAATCCTGGTAGGATGTACGTGAAAGGATTTATGATCAATTGCTCTCGGCAATGTCCGGATCAGCTGCCATCTTGGATTTGTGACATCACACAGACCGCCTGCCACAGATTCAAGAGAAACACCTGGTAAGACATGATATTAGAGTGTATACGGAACATATTCCAGGTAGTCCTACAATGTTATTTAAATAAGTATTGTAGCGTTCACTTTAACCTCCATTTATAGATAGTTTTGAGGATCTTAAACCCGCCACTGTTATTAATTTTTGATATTATGCACCGAGAAACGGTTGCAGTTTAATTATATCAGTAACATCGTATTTGGTAAGTTTTTTACTCGGCCACCTAGTGGATAAGCACACCAGTTGCGGCTGGTGAAATTTCAATATTTTTTTTCTCGTCTATGGCGCATGGGACCCATACGAAATTTGGGAAATAACATCTAGAGAAGCACTTCTCTAATGACCCATAAAAAAATTTGAAAAAGCAGTTTGCGAAAAATTTTTTGAAAATTCGTTAGCCTCCCCTGGGTCTAGGAGCTCCTGTTTATTTTTATTTTTTTTTGTCATATGCATTTGACTTTTCATAAAAATACAACAACAGATTTTAGAGTTTATGAAAATATTTTCATTACTAACTGAAATACAATGAACAGAAATTTTGTAATTTACAATTTAACAAATTACAATATTTCAATTCGTTGTATCTCAGTTAGTAATGAAAATATTTTCATAAACTCTAAAATCTGTTGTTGTATTTTTATGAAAAGTCAAATGCATATGACAAAAAAAAATAAAAATAAACAGGAGCTCCTAGACCCAGGGGAGGCTAACGAATTTTCAAAAAATTTTTCGCAAACTGCTTTTTCAAAATTTTTTAGGGATCATTAGAGAAGTGCTTCTCTAGATGTTATTTCCCAAATTTCGTATGGGTCCCATTCGCCATAGACGAGAAAAAAAATATTGAAATTTCACCAGCCGCCGCTGAAGCACACTAATTTTGTTTACAATTTGCAGGTCCCTTCCGGAAGTCACCACTCAGGTCCATTTCACTCAGTCGTAGTTCTTCAATCACAGAGTCTTTTTGTAATGCTCGTACATAATAATCTTAGCAAATCATGTACCAGGCGGCATCTGTTGTTTCACTTGTTAGGTACTTCATGCTACATGTGTAGAAACCTGTAATGCCGATAAGTTTCATAAAGTAAACGCGGTGATTATTGACTCAATAGTATCGATTAATGCGTAACTTATTAACGTACGGAAGTAATGTTATGTACGTTTAATTGATCATACGTTGATTATACGTTGAGCCAAATTTATGTTTTATTGGATAGTTGGCCTTCTTGGGTGAACAGTTGATAATAATGAGTATTAGACCTGTCAGAAGGCAGCAGCAGGTTTATCAGGTTTTTTGTCGTTGGTCAATTCCGCCGAAACCCGTTTGCCATGCCGCAAATAAACTTGCAATACTTCATCATGGCGAGTGTGGGCAATATGGTAACTCTCATTAAATTGTTTTTTTAAGAAGTTCAAGTTTTTATACTTTGAGATTTTTACTAAACAGTTAAGAACTAATAACGCACCTTAGAGTGCCTTTTTTTCGCGCAAACCATAGCTAGTGAAAAAACAGATTAAACCTTTCAGGTATAAAGTACTAACCCCAGAGTATTAACCCCAGGCTTAAGATTAGAAGTTGGAAGGATTTGGTATTTTTTTATGGAACCTTTCCTCGAGCTTTAAAATTGCTCTTGTCATGCACTGGTCGTAAACTTCACCATAGATATGGTACCAGCAGTGTCACAGGATTGATGTACAACTGGTAGCAAATACTAATCGTCCGAGAAGCAACTGATGTACATTTCATGGAGTTTAAGGGTAGCATCTCCCGTTATCGACATGATTTCATGTTAGATTGGAGACACGAGTGGAATGGACTGAAGTGGCTTTGGTTTCCCGGATGTGGTGAAAGTATTACCTCAGTGATTTATTGGAACACAGACTCAAATTTCATTCATATTTTTATAATCAATTTTGTCCTTCAGCCGTATTCTTATCAAATTGTTCTAGCCTTCAGTTGTTCATTTCGAAGTCATAGCTCACAGTCAACAAATTGTATTGAGTGCCTTCAGCACAAGTGCAGTCTCACATGTACATAATAATGAAGAAAATAGATGTTTTCTGTTTTACACATATACTTGTTCATGTACTATATTCCATTGCCAGTTACGTCTGGCCATAATTGTGCTAAATAATTTTAATTTCCTATTTACTTGTTTGTTCATTTACGTTATAATATACATATTTTTATAATTGTTGAATAATTTGTTTGATTGTGACAGTTACCTATATATTTTTGAGAAGACTGAATAGCCACGGTCAGTACATCGAGTAGTGACAAGTACAACAGTAGTTTGGCGCCCTGAGGATTTTTCTTTTGCATTTATTAATAATAATTTCGAACCCAGCCTCCATTTTAATACATTAGAACCGGGCATAGTCCTCCCAAACCTATTTTAGGTGCAGGAGTTGACAGAGCAGTGTGCCCCTGGACTAAATGCTGCACTCAAGATTATTAAAATCAACTCAAATAAATGTTTAAACGGTTTTATAAAACTGCACAAACATTGAGAGAGACCGAGCAAAATTTTAATTAAACAAGAATACAAAATTCACGAAAGAAATTTAAATGAAACATTCAGTACCCGTATATATTTCTTTGCACATTGTCAAACTCGAAGAAGCTTTTATATCTAACTAATATTTACCGAGCAAACTTTAAAAGTAATTTGGACATTCAGAATTGAGAATAACGTAAAGAGTAAGGAACTTTTGTCTCTTTTCGCATTTTTCCAGGCGGAAGTGAACTATTATGTAACACCAGCCTCTAATATCAGTCAATTAATTTGACTTGAAATACAAAAAATACGATAAAAGTTTCGTCTCGTGATTTCTCAATTTATCATCGTTTGTTAAGGATACTTTCTAATTCTATTTGAAAAGCTTTTGTCTATCTATCACAATGAATAGAACGTTTACAAGGTGACTTTAGTTTAAAACTGGCGGCTAGGATTTTATTTATATATAATTAGTGAAAATACATGCTCTGTAGCGCACTTGCCTACATATTATTAAAAAACTCTGTTGCTATGTTTTTAGAAAATAATAACAAAATATACAGAATAACAAATTTATGGTCAATTGTTAATTTTTATCTTCCATAAAATATATATTTTATCTTCAAATTCAAGATTTTATTTTATGGTATAACTACCATCAATTGGTGACCCCGACGCTGAACAATCGATAAGCAACCCTACCATAAATTGGTTACCATAAATTGGTCACCCCGAGCTAAACGAACATTAAGCAACCCTCCCATTGATTGGTAGCCCCAAGCTGAATCCCACCTGAATAAGTTAAAACAAAAAGTCGAAGAATACATAACAGATACAGAAAATAAACAAACATTTTTTTTTCTAACATTTGAAAAACTTAATGAACAGCGGAAAGAGGAAGCAGAATTTAAAAGACATCTCAGTTATAAGAAAGCAAAAGCAAGACGACAGAGTAAAATAAAGAGTAAGAAATATCACAGAATTCTTAGACGACAGAAAATTAAACAAAAGCTGAAAGAGTTCGAAGAACTCCAAAAATGGAATCCAGAAGAAACTCTGAGAAGATTGGAAAATATTAAAAAACAATAATTACCGCAAATTTGAATAAACAATGGATTACATCCATTCAGATCAAGCAAGAGATCTTTTTTAAAAAACCTGGAAGATTTAAAACAACAACAAAATTCCTGATATTCCAGACGAGTCCAAATTCGTCGACTTCCCAACATTCCCCTAAATCAAATCCTCGACAGCGAAGAAGCGCTATGCCCTATTCTTACGTACGCACAAATGGTTGAAAAGAGCACAATTTTACTATACGCTCAGAAACTACCCTCTGCATATTATTTATATTGTAACCCTGTAGGTAAGTGCCTACTATTATTTCTCCCTGCTCTTTTAATCACAACATCAAAGTATCAATATTTAATTTTTATTTCTAAATTACAACAATTATAATTATTCAAAATTCAACCATTATATTCATATTCACTCTATATAATTTAATAAGTTTGAACAGCATCATTTAAAATGTTCGGTCAGGCTCTAGATAACTATATTTTACCGAATATATTAACCCAATTTAAAACTTTTTCCACGAATTTTCAAACTACTTTGAATCAGATCAGTTCAAAAACAACATACACTTCAATCACAAATGTCTGCACTACAAACTACTCCAAAATATCCATCAACGATTCCTCCTCCAGTTTGCTCAACTCCTTTTACTACCAGTAATTATTGTCAAAATTGTCAAAATTCCAGGAATTGTTCTCGTTCAAACAACCACTCATCATCTCGCTCCCCCAATCGTAGTAATTTTTACGATCCTTCTAATAATACTGATTGTTATTATCATCAGTTACATAATGATCAAGCTTTTAAATGCTCTGGCACTTGGTGTATTTACAATATACATTCTCAAATGTCACAATACCCTTCAACGTCAAAAAAACTAATAAATTCTGGTGTCCTTACACCAGACACTAGTATACTCGACAACAAATGTCGCCTTTTCGTTTACGATCAATCCAACAGGTTATGTTTTTTGGTTGACACCGGAGCTGATTTGTCAGTTATTCCCAGAAATTATCTAACAGATTTTAAAAGGAATCCTGACCTTGTTTTTAACTGCAGCAAATCCATACCTATGGTAAAAAATTGTTGCAGGTTAACTTAGGTTTACGTCGTGTATTTCCTTATATATTTAATATCGCTGATATTAGTACCAATAATAGTACCAATAATCGGTGCAGATTTTTTAGTTCACTTCGGTCTAATCATTGACTTGAAAAATAAACGGTTGACAGACAATAAAACGTCACTGTCAGTTATGTGTTTCCTTGAACATATTACAATTTCTTCCCCAAACATTTTTTCATTTGAAGATCAATATACGAAGTTATTGCTACAATTTCCACACCTTGTTAGTACCCCCAACTATTTTCTACCAATTAAGCATTCCGTCAAACATCACATCATAACTGAAGGTCATTTGCCTTTTTGTCGTCCACGTAGATTAGACGCAACTAAACATAATTCAAATTCAATTCAAATAGATGGTTGAATTAGGAATTTGTGAACCATCTTCTTCATCAGTCTCTTCTCCATTACATATGGTGGAAGAAAGAACATCGAACGACTGGAGGCCGTGAGGTGACTACAGAAAACTTAACACAATCACCATTCCTGACCAATACCCGTTACCCCATATTTCCGATTCTAATTCTCAGTTATTCGGTTGCACTATTTTTTCAAAAATCGATCTAGTTCGTGCTTATCATCAGATACCCATCGCAGACGCAGACGTTTACAAAACAGCAATTACCACTCCTTTTGGTTTATTCCATTTTTTAAGAATGACATTCGGATTACGTAATGCTGCACAAACATTCCAACGTTTCATGAATAAAGTTCTTATAGACTTACCTTTCATTTTTATATATTTAGACGATATTTTGATCGCAAGTAAAGACTCTCATGAGCATTTATTGCATTTACGTCAAGTTTTTGAACGCCTTGATACTTTCGGAATTAATATTAAACCGTCAAAATGTGTTTTTGGTAAAAGTTCTCTAGATTTCCTTGGACATCATGTTGTCAAGATTGTAAGTTTATTTTCATTCGGAAAGCTAAACTTAAACCATCCTGATCCCCCTGGTACGAAGGACCTTTTAAAGTTCTTTCTAGAACAGACAAAATTATAACGGTCTTTAAACGTGGAAAGGAATAATATATCTTTAAACAGAGTTAAACCTGCATATTTGTTAAATGATGTTGTCAATCTACCCGTCACTTCTGACTGTAAAAAAGTCCGTTTTAATATTGATACTTTGGTAGGTTGATTTTTTATTTTGCAGGGGAGTGTAATATGTAGCGCACTTGCCTACATATTATTAAAAAACTCTGTTGCTATGTTTTTAGAAAATAATAACAAAATATACAGAATAACAAATTATATTATTATGGTCAATTGTTAATTTTTATCTTCCATAAAATATATATTTTATCTTCAAATTCAAGATTTTCTACCATATGCTCCTTGAACGGACTGAACTATCTGGTTGCCTAAAATTATTGATAATTACTTCCTCATCTATATAGTGGAGTGAATGTATGTATAATAACGGTAAGAAAATAGATATTTTTTTATTCAAATAGGCTTTTTTTTCCTTATGGGTTGTGGTGCAGAACCCCGCTGCACAGTGGTGATTTTATTAAAAACATTCGTCAAAAATCGGTAACCCAGCCAATTTTCGATAAAAATTTCCGAAACTTGGTAAAATTAAGTATTTGGATATGCCTAATTCAGCTTTGCTGCAGAAAAATTTTTTTTCAAGCCGGCATGGCATGGCTTCAGAATTTGGGTCAGAAGAAGCAAAAAATATGAAAAATTCAATAAAATAGCCGAGCCACAAATAAAAGTCCTGATCCTGGAACTTGACTCGAGTAGTCCAATGTATTTTTCGACGCTGAATTCGAATCCGACTCAGAAAAGCCCAAACATCCTCAAAATTTTGAGAAGCGAAGAAACACCTTTAGAATAGGGTAAAGTCGCCCCTTATATATGGTGACCATAAGTACATGCAAAAAGTACTGCTAATATACAATCCTAGGATTTTTTTTTTTTAATTTTATTCTTAAGGTGAAAATCGAGTAAAATGGGGCTTGAAAGGGGTTTAAAAATGAAAATTTCACAAAATACGTTATATCAATTCTAAACTTATATTTCTAGAAGCCAACAATTTATTCTCGGAGTGAAAATCGAGTAAATTAGTGGTTGAATGGGATGTAGAAATAAAAAGTTGAAAAAACACGTAATTTAGATTCTGAAATTACATTTGAGTTGAAAGGTGTGAAAAATGAAAATTTGACAAAATGCGTAATTTTCATTCCAAAAGTATATTTTTAGGGGTTTTTGAGGTTGCTGATTTCAAATTTTAGCATGCCAAAAGTCTAGAATTTATTCTTAGATTGAAAACAGAGTAAATTAGTGGTTGAAAGGGGTGTAGAAAAAGTTGAAAAAATACGTAATTTAGATTCTGAAATTATATTTTTAGGGTTTTGAACTTGTTGAGTTCAAATTCGAATCCAATCTCAGAAAAGCCCATGTGCCCTCAAAATTGTGAACATTTCCTATTAAACAACCCTAAATTAGGGTAAATCATCCCGATTTGTGGTAACAATAAATACATGCAAAAAGTAGTTAACGTATTGTATTTAACTATAATTTTTGGTATATGGCAAAGGATTTTCTACTCTGAGGTAGTTAAGCAAGTCTTAGATAGAAGAAAACCACCCTAATATAAAAATAAAGTTCATGAGAGTGGTTAAAGTCACTTTAGTTTCTATTAAAAAATTTATAAATCAAAAACTTCCCCATTTTCCATATTTTAATGGTAATCATGTATTTTATTTTTTATATAAATGTAGTTTTTACACTCATATGTACTTTGATAAAAGGCGAACTTTAAGTCACTTTAATTTTACATAATTCCAAACTTTCAAATCTTCATTTTTTATGTCATTTTATAACATTTATATAGAATATGTATATTCTTTGCAAGAACAGGGGTATTTTTTAGTCTAATCTAAGAGTAATTCTTCCGCCATTATTTAGGGAGATTACTGCTAAATATAAAATATAACCCTCTCCTTTGTTTTGATATTCTTTACCATTCATTCACATCAATCAATAAATCCTGATAGGTGAGTTAGTTTTACCTCGTTTTAGGGTGGCTCCTTTCTATTTTGGGGGTTGCTTAACCACCTCAGAGTAGAAAATCCTTTGGGATATACCAAAAATCTATATTTAACTACAGTACGTTTGCGCTTATTAACTACTTTTTGCATGTATTTATTGTTACTACAAATCGGGAATGATTTACATTATTTTAGGGTTGTTTAATCGCTAGGCTCAAAATTTTGAGGGCACATGGGCTTTTCTGAGATTGGATTCGAACTTGAACTCAACAAGTTCAAAACCCCTAAACATATAATTTCAGAATCTAAATTACGTATTTTTTCAACTTTTTATTTCTACACCTCTTTCAACCACTAATTTACTCAACTTAAGAATAAATTCTAGGGTTTTGGTATGGTAAAATTTGAAATCAGCAACCTCAAAAACCCCTATAAATATACTTTTGGAATGAAAATTACGTATCTTCTCAAATTTTTATTTTTACACCCCTTAACCTCTGTTTTACTCGATTTTCAGTATAAGAATGAAATTTGAAATCAGCAGGATTGTACATTAGGAATACTTTTTGCATGTACTTATTGTCACCATATATGAGGGACGATTTTACCCTATTCCAAGCTCCAGCTTGGGGGAATTCAGTGTCGAAAAATACATTGGATTACTCAAGTTCCAGGATCAGGACTTTTATTTGTGGCTGGGTTATTTCATTGAATTTTTCATTTTTTTTGCTTCTTTTGACCCAAATGCTGAAGCCGCCATATCGAAAAAAAAAAAAAAAAAATCAGCAGCAAAACTGAATTTAGCATATCCAAACACTTAACTCTACCAAGTTTCGTAAATTTGTATAAAAAATTGACTAGGTTCCCGTTTTTTAGGCCTTTTTTCAATAAAAGCACCACTGTGCGCCGTACTGAAGCTTAAAATTATTGTAAATAGGCTTAGAATGTCATGAAAAGTCGAGATTTTAAGTTTGAGCAAAAATTTTGTCTGTCAGTCGGCCCGCTGTAACTTTTTTTGTGCACACACTCACGAATAATTCATGATATTGACTTGAAATTAAGATCTGGAACTAGATTATATTTTGACGTTATTCCGTTGAAGGGTTAGGAAAAATTAGGGGGTAAATAGGTAAAGCAAGCTAGTAAGTGTCCATAAAATTGGTATTTAGTGTGTGTACGAGAAACCAAGGTCTCAAAATTTTTGTGGCATTATCCACTTCGCCCCCCCACCACTCTCATATTATTATTAAAGGGGTTAAAAAATAAAATTGTGACTTAGTGTGGGTACAGGGATCAAAAGCCCCATTTCCTTTGGCATCAACCACCACATATCTTTTACGGATTTTTGGGGTAAACGATTTCAAATATTATATTACTAAAGTTATATGAAGAATTATTTCCACGTAGTGCAGTGCAAATATAGTATAGGTTTTTTTTTTTGGTTTGTGATCACATTTTTCTGAACGGCGTCGTATATCAGATTAACTTGTTTTTAAAAGTTAAAGATATTGGTTCCTAGAAAATTTTACAAAATGTGGAGAAATCAACATTGCACTAAAAAGCAAAAAATTTTTTTTCTCAGTGATTATAAGCTGATCAGAATAATTTTCAACTTTGTAAATAGAAAATCATTGAGCGCTCTGATTAGACGAAGTAATATTGTATGAGCGCCCAATGGTTTTCTGTTTACAAGGTTAAAAATTATTCTGAAAAGCTTATAATCTCTGAAAAAGTATATATTTTCTGCATTTTAGTGCAATTTGGTTTTAAGAAAATCATTGTTATTAAAAAGTTTTTTTAATTTATTTATTTGTAATTAAATTTTTTTAAATAATTTTTAGCCTAATTATACCTTCAAATGTACCCAAAATTTGGAAAATATCACTTATATGTCCTATTTTCAAAAAAATATACGGTATGTCCTAATTTACGCAAGATCTGAAAATTTTTCTACGAAAGTACACTACTACAGGTAAGAAGAATTGGCTACTATGAACAGTCGGTCGCCGTGGCTTTGACAGGTAACAGGTAGCAGAGGTGTATAGAATTGCTGCTCAAAATCGTCGTACTATAAAGCGTAATTTTTTGATATTGTTTACGAGATGCTATAATAATTCACGTCCTCCACTGCCAGACACTTTCTATGGTGGCAACCCCCCGCCAGACCCCCCCCCCCCTTTAAATGTATAAATAAAGTATAAAAAAATGTAATTGTATTTAAGTTATTTTATAAAGTCTGAATTTTATATGTTACTTCGGCAACTATTTTAAGGTGTTTCCCAAGCAGCCAGGCAGTTTCGAAGATTCCAACCCCCTACCAGACATAGTTGAAGGTCGGCTGTAGGTATGAGCGCAAAGAAGGCAAATGTTTATAAAAGCAAGTACGAATGAGACAGTCAGTTAGGTTTAGGTTAGGAGGGCCGATTTGGGCGGTTTTTCCCCAAATTATTTTTAGATGAAAAAATCAGAAAACGTTTTTTTTTAATGTTTACTAACAATAATTTAGAAGCAGAATCTTCATCTTTCCATGAGTCATCTGAAAGTCCTAGTTCCTTAAAGCAGGCTGAAAAGCGTTTAAAACGGACAGTTCCTGATAAAGAAGGGGTACACGTGAAGACTTGTATTTTCTGTGACAAAGAAAGCAGATATAAGAAAGGGAGTAGAAGGGAAACCCTTACTCAAGTTGTTGAACTGAGAACTGATAAGAAACTGCGGGAAGAATTATTTTTGAACCCACGAGTTGAATCTCAAAAGTACTTATTATTAAAACTAATCCAATACTTGAAAGATAAGGTTGATGAAATAAAAGAATTCACAAAAAAAATTCCGTTATAACTTAAACAAAGAATTTGGTTCCTCCTTAAATTTTTTCACTATTGACGGTCGGGTATATATCTCACCGGATAATCTAACTTACGATTTACTACTTTCGCATTACATAAGGACTAAAATTGCATTAGAAAAGTATACCTCGGCAAATGATGGGACGAACCCTATACCTCAAGCTGCTAAACAAATAAAAACTGATGTGTAAATATAGAAAAACCACAAGACTGGCCTCCATCACCTCACGAGCTTCACATGAATTACGTCGTCACACCTCCTTCGTTTTTATCATTTTTGCAGAACCTTATTGGAGATTCGTCACCTCGACAGTCCGGACTGATATGGTCTATTGCACGAGATATAATATATACTGTTTCTAAAGGTACCGTTTTGACTCCAAAATACGTCCTTCTAGCAATGACAGTAAAGACTCTGACTTGAAATATTCAGATGATTTCCATTTTAAATCGTTGGGTTATGGATGTAGTCACTCCAGACTTTTGGAAATTGATACAGCATTGTGTTTGGAGAAACTAAACAGTGTCAGTGCTACCAAGCAGCATACATATCGATATTCCCACTGTAGTAGCCTATGACAATATAGACCGTATGGAGAAAACGTTGATGGCGATGGCACTTCCCATCGAGTTAATGGTATTATAGTTCAAAGAACTTCGTCTACATGCTTACCACAAAGGTCTGGTACAACAGTTATCCGTAGTAAGCAAAGAAGTATTTCAGTGTCAGTTCCATGCATTCAAGATTACATAGTTGGGAAAAGGAAAAGTCGGGCTGCCATAACTACCGCTCAACTTCCCGAGGACTATTTTGCTTACTTGCCGTGTATAAATAAACCTGCAACGGAAATGTCGACTGTTCATGAAATTTTGAGACAGTGTGAACAGATTGTCACCGCTGCAGGTCAAAACAGTTATATTGGTTCTAGATCAGGCTATCTTCGCAAAGGCTGTTGAAATTGCTTGGTGCCGTCCTACACGATTTAGTGACGTTTTCATAATGATGGGTGGATTTCATACAATATACAACCTACTGCCTATCACTGGTAAGCTGTTTGGTGATATGGGACTTAGTGACTTGGCGGTGAAAATGGGCGCTATTTCACAGGGATTCATTGGTAATGTATAATCTGCACGAATAAAAATTTTCAGTCAGTTTTACCCTAAACGGACGACCCCCCATTAACCTAGACCCCCTCAATCCTGAATACGCCATCACTTCAGAGACGCCAAAAACGTATTTATCTATTTTTCTGGATTTTTTTGTCACTTTTTTTTCAATTTTACCTTCAAATGACCTTATAAACTTGATGTGATACAGGTTTACGAACTCGGGGTTCGAAATCAGCGACCCCAAAAATCCCAGGATACCCTGGTTAAGTCTGGTGTTATATTTGCCGCAAACGAATAAGTAGTAAAACCACCCTCTCCACCCCCCTTTTGTAAAAAGGGAAAAATTGATAAATGAAAGCGATATATCTCTCCAAGAACGCTGTTAGCAAGTGATGGCATGTTCAGGATTGAGGGGGGGGGGGGGGGGAGATCGTCCGTTTAGGGTAAAATCGACTTATTATTGTTAGCAGACATTAAAAAAAATGTTTTGTGATTTTTTCTCGTCCAAAAATAATTTGGGGCAGATACCGCCCAAATTGACCCTCCTCCTTTGGTTTTTACCATAATTTTACAGTTAATAAATTGTTAGAAAATAAATTTAATAAATCAATAGCAAATTAATTTTCGTTTATAAACGTGGTTTTTTAAAATATACTTAATAGTAATTATGAACCAAATTTCAATATTTTATTAAAATTTTATTTTTTACTATGAACCTAATAATAAAAAATAGTTTGATAATAAAATGTCTGATGGACAAATTGTTTATTTATAATCAGAGCCCGTATACTTATAACCATTATAACCATTTTTGACGTCAAAGTAGCCGTTTCGGAGATATTCGCTGTGAAAAATCGCGTACCACCGATTTTTCGCCGAGCTCTGAAGTCGATAGCGAAAAAAACGGTGGGGAGTACGCAAATCGACCATAGATTTTTTTTTATGTAGAATTTAATGAAATTTTTGTTCCTTTACCTGTTTTTCTTGGGAATGACGGATCCGAAGAAAAATGAGAATAACCGTAACTAAGTCCTGTCTGGGGGTGGTTCTTCGCCCCAAAAAGGTGTTTCCATCAACGGATAAGGTGGGAACTCTTCGGTTCCTTAATTCTATTCCTATGAACTATACATAGCCCAAATATAATTTGTATATGAATTTTTTCTCCTAAAAAGTCTAATTTGCGTGGACTATACAGCTGACTTTCAACTATGTCTGGTAGGGGGTTGGAACCTTCGAAACTCTCTAGCTGCTTGGGATACACCTTAAAATAGTTGCCGAAGTAATATATATAAAATTCAGATTTTATAAAATAACGAAAGTACAATTACATTTTTTTATACGTGGTCTGGCCACCATAGAAAGTGTCTGGCAGTGGAGGACGTGAGTTATTATAGCATCTCGTAAACAATATCAAAAAATTACGCTTTATAGTATGACGATTTTAAGCAGCAATTCTATACACCTTTGCTACCTGTTACCTGTCAAAGCCACCGCGACCGACTGTTCATAGTAGCCAATTCTTCTTACCTGTAGTAGTGTACTTCCGTAGAAAAATTTTCAGATTTTATAAAATAACGTAGGTCTGGCGTTCACGGGATCTTGGTCTATTAGGGCAACCCCCCAAAAAGTTGATTTTAAGTCCGATTAATATCGGGCTTTTCGAAAATAAGATTTCTTCATTTTCCATTCCGAAAAAAATAAAATAAAAAAATGTATCACAAGAATGCACTTTTCAGAAATTGACGTTTAAAAAAATAAACGATTTAAATCTAACCAAAAACAAAGTTCTTATGGGGACGGTTTCAAGCAAAATGGGACACAGTGGTGTGTCACTCAAAAAAAATCAAAAATAAGAATTTTTCGACGAAATTTTGTACAAACCCATTTGAATCCAGTGGCGTTCGAAAATATGAAATAAGAATCGCATGTAAGATTTCTTAATTTTCCACCCCATTTTTATGTTTTATAAAATATAATGTGCCGAAAGAATGCACTTTTCAGACGTTTAAAAAAATACGATCTTTTGACCTAAAACAAACTTTTTATAGGGTGGTATATAAATGGTTTTAGAGAGATAGAGAACTATCGCCCTATAATTATAATCCGTAATTTTATTGAATTCACGCGATTTTGTACAGTAATACAAAAAATTGTATTAGTATAAATCAGTATGATTTTATGGGAGTGCAATACTTCATATAAGAAAACGCGTCATACCTTTCTCGTTATCGATATACATCAAATTTTTTAGATTTTGCCCGGTCACCAAGGGCGGACCATTATTTTTTGAAAATAAAGTCGCTACGGCTACATCTCCCATTGACAGAAATTATTTCAATAATAGATTTTTTCACATGAAAATTACCCTCGCAGTTTGACGTATTTATATGGGCCTTATTGCTTATTCTGTCACACAGTATCAGTTCCTTCCTTACGTATTGTTCCATTATTCCCTGTATATCGTTTGTTGATAAACTTAAGACTTGTAAAGTCACATTTATATTTATTTTGCACCAGGAAAATTGGGATTTAATAGCATAATATGATAGATATCTACCCCTGCTGAAATTAAATCTATAAACCATTTGAGGGCCAGCTAGAAAGATTACAAAGTTTTTGTAACGCATTCACTTGGCGGAAATCACTCCCAGATGTGCTATATACGCAGAAATCTCAATTTTCATGCATCACATTTGCTGTTTAAACTTTTCCCAACACCATTCAGCCCAAACGTACTTTCACGAACTTCAAATTCACGTGTCAGTTATGATATGTTGATTCCCAAGTAAAACGCTCCGTGATTTCATTCAAAATTTTAAACTATTTGGAACTTGTGCCATTAAAAGTTCAGGCAAATATATACTAAAAACCAAAAGACCTTTCAAATAACCGACCCGTAAATCACGAAAACTGCCTAATCTGCAAAAGGACCGATATAATTTATGGAATATTGGAGATATAATAGCAGAACTGTGAATGATTTAGTATGAGAAACGTACTTCTCTAACCTCTAGCATTATCTTTCATCCATCTAAATAAATGTAAAAATATAAATACATAACTAATAGTACAGTTACTAGAGGTTTCAACTTCGGAATAATGTCATATGAAACGGATTTCGTTCATTATTGGCAACTTAATAGTAAATACATCAAAGAAAAGTTTCGGAGGCTCGTTAATTTATAGGGGATGGATGCCACCCCTTATCATGGGGTGGCAACTAAGAAAAAATAAAAACACTGGAGCTGAAAGAAAACAAAATTTTAAGAAGAAAAATTGTATGCAACTTTCCATGCAAACTGATTGTGTTATAAATAACGACTTGAAAGTTGGGATTTAAAAAACAAAGGTATTTGAGAACAATATTTGTCAAATAATTCAAAAAGTATTACACTGAGCGAAAACATACTAGAGACAAATAAGAAAGCTAATAAATTGAGGATGAAATTCGTTTTTTTCTAATTTCTGTAGAGTTGATGGTTTCGGAGATTGACCTACAGGTTCAAATTTTTTCTTCCGCTTACAGCGTTTGCTTTCGAAAAAAATTGCATTTTAAACTATAAAGGAATTTTAGAAAAAAACGTAACATTTTTGCTTCTCTGCAAATATCTCAATAAATATTAGTTTTGGAGAAAATATAGTAAACATCAAAAATGAAGCTTATAAATTTAGAATGAATTTTTTTTTGCATATATTTGTGTAGAGTTGATAGTTTCTGAGATATTTAATTTTATAGATGGCATCCGACCGTTTTTAGGTTGAAGTATTTAATTAAAAATGTTAAATATCTTACGAACTCTGACACTTCCATCAAAAATTCTAAGGAACAAACTGGGGAAAACAGTCCAGATGGGGTTTAAAATATAAATTAAAGATTTTAAATAAGTAGACCATGTATTCGATTTATTTTTGATCGCTGAATACCATCCCGATGTCAGTTTTGCTCCGTCAGGTCAGGATTTTTTCTAACCAAGAAAAACTGGCAAAAACAGGCCAGAATGGGGTTTAAAATATAAATTAAAGATTTTAAATAAGTAGACCATGTATTCGATGTATTTTTGATCGCTGAATACGATCCCGATATCAATTTTGCTCCATCAGGTCAGAATTTTTTTTAACGACGAAAAACTGGAGAAAACAGGCCAGAATGGGGTTTAAAATATAAATTAAAGATTTTAAATAAGTAGACCATGTATTCGATGTATTTTTGACCGCTGAGCACGATCGCGATATCAGTTTTGCTCCATCAGGTTAGGATTTTTTTAATAACCACGAAAAACAGGGGAAAACAGACCAGAATAAAATTTAAAATGCAAATTAAAGATTTTAAAAAAGTAGACCACGCATTCGATGTATTTTTGACCGCTGAACACGATACCGATATCAATTTCAACCAATCAGGTCATGACTTCCTATTTATCCTGATTTATTCTTTTCTGTGTTACTGTACCCTTTTGTCTTCAAATGATTGCGTAATGGTTTTCTTTTTCGTTTTATTCCTTTCGTTTTCACATCCCTTTTCAATGTCCAACAGCAGTTTGCCATCATATTAACATCCCATCGACCTTGATATCTACGCTCCATTTCCTTTATGTCTTGGTGAAAACGTTCACCATACTCTATAATCACCTAAATTTTCTGGAGACTGGTATATATATGAGAATACAGGATACGCAGTTTTAAATTCATTAGACAACCTCATTTTCTGAATTTTCCTGCCATGTTGGATACTATTTCTTTGTAGCAGAGGTTATTCTAAGATTTCTTTCCCACTGCACAAGTGAAGTGAACACTGTATATAGTTTGTCATATGTAATATGTATCCAACAAAAATTTAATATTTTCCCCATGTATGTATAAAAAGGTTCAGACTTTATGTATTTAGCTATAAAAATACCCCTCGAAAGTCCCTGAATTTTCCAGGTTTTCATGACAAAAAAAAGTGGTATTTAATGGCATATAACAATAATTATGGTTAGCCTAATATATATTAAATTTAAAGCCGCAATTTAAAACATCAGTGGGATCTCGTATTTTATTTATTGTTTTCCATATTGTGACTTGAAATTCCCTGAATTTTACAGGTCCGAAACCTATATAAGGGTCAGGCGAACTGCAAAATTACCTGTATTTTTGCGAGGAATACTAATGGAAGAAAGTGATGAAATTGAGGAAAAATCCAACATAAAGAAATATTAGTTTTGTAATCAAATCTTATTTTTAGTTTGTTGTTACATTTTTTGTTGATTTTTTAGAAATTTATTGGAAAACTTTTTCCTGTTGTACAGATTTTGATTTACTACATTCCAGAGCTGGGCAAAGTACTAATTTAAACTACTTCAAGTATCAAGTACCAAATAGTTAGTTAGGGTACTCATTGCATCAAGTATCAATTACTTTACAAAAAGCAGAATACTTCAAGTATCAAGTACTTCGAGGAAGTACTTGCAATTTTGTGTGTAAGTACTACTTGTACTATTTCAATTAGTCATTTAATTCTAACAAGTGCATTTAAATACTTCAAGTATTTTCTTGTTGTATCAAGTATCAAGTACTGTTTAAAAGTAAAGCACTTACTAGTACATTCAACTACTTCAAGTACTTTAAATTTTTTATTTTTATCCAAACCAATCTTTATATGTAAATATTTCTATACATTGACATGTTTTTTATATTTATGGTATATTTAAATAATAGTATAGTTTTTTGAAGTTGTTTTATTTATTTACTAAATGAGAAAATTTTGCTCCTAAAAACGTAACATTCCATTTCATTAATGTATTCTAAAATAACTAAAAGTAAAAATTTTTAAATAATTTTTCAGATTTGACAAAATTTTTTGAATATCATAGTCTAGGAGATAGCTCGATATATGGGGCCTGGGATATAACATGTTGGCATTACTGTTATCTTTTAGCAAATAATTTTCTGAGTATTTTATCTTATGTGAGTCAGACCTCCCCTCCTGTCCGTTTTGGCACTAGCCGCCCCAGAAAATATTCAATTGTGAAACAGAGTATAACACTTTGGGGCTTGGTGCTAGCTGAAGAGGGTATATTGCCTATCAACATTCGATATATGCCAACATTTTTTTCTTCTTGCAATTAGCAGCACCGGCGACATCAATTATGGTCAAAATTGAAGTGTAGTAATAGTATAACACTTTCTGACCAGGCGGAAAATTTTCGTTGTCAATGCCCATTGCTGGAAAACCATATGCCAACATTTTCTGCTTGCTCATTTTCCAGATTTTTGGCCAAAAAATGGACTTTTGGCCAAAAACGTGCTAAAACTGGTGCTCTCCAAAATGTTGACACCTCAAACTTGTAGTTTCGGTACCAAAGAATACCTGAACACATTAACACATGATATCAACACTCTCAATATAGGACTACATGTTTATTACCCTCACACTATGTTTGTCTAATACAAACTAAAGGCAAATGCTCTTTTTAGCAATAACGAATAACTGCTCTTACCAGTCCCTGCAGGTTTCAACTGGATTGTAAACTTACTTGCAGTACTTAAGGTACTTGAAGAAGTTATCAAGTACTTTAAATACTTGAAGTACATTGTAACGTACTTTAAGTACTGTAATTTCGTTTAACAAGTACTAAGTACTAAATACTATTCTAAAATATCTGCAAGTATCAAGTACCAAGTACTCATTTCTTCGGATATTTGAAGTAAAATACTTCAAGTAATAAAAGTAATTGAAGTACAATTTATACTACTTTATTTATAGTTTATAGTTATTATTATTTATAGTTCTGCCTACTGCACAGTTTACTTTTCTCGCTGCACATTTTATGTCTAACTGCACGTTAGAATAACCTTCGTTCTTATTATTTTCTAAAAATTTATCAACAACTTCTTTAAAGCTCTGCCAGCTCCCTTTTCCGTATCTGACATTGTAGTGATGAATTTCTTATCTCTTTCATCGAATACATAGTCTACTTATTTAATATCTTCAATTTATATTTTAAACCCCACTCTGGCCTGTTTTCTCCTGTTTTTTGTGGTTAAAAAAAAATTCTGACCTGATGGAGCAAAACTGACATCGGGATCGTGTTCAGCGGTCAAAAATACATCGAATACATGGTCTACTTATTTAAAATCTTTAATTCATGTTTTAAACCCAATTCTGGCATGTTTTCCCCTGTTTTTCGTGGTTAAAAAAAATTCCTGACCTGATGGAGCAAAACCGACATCGGGATCATGTTTAGCGGTCAAAAATACATGGGAATATATATGTGAAACTTCAGAAAATTTACACTTTTTGTTATTTTGTGTGCCTGTGTAATTAATCAGTCTTTAAATGACTTTTTGTTTGTTTCTATATAAAAAAAAAAAACAAAGAAGTTATGGCCGATTCAATGTGCGTTTTCGCATTTTTTTTTTTTACAAAATATCGCCAGTTTGTTATTGTAATTGCTCAGTAATTAAATTTTGTTTTCAAAAATGCTGTTTTTTTTTAATATATGACATCACCTAGATGCTCAATTTATTTTGTCTATTTAAAAACTCGTTTTAGAAAAAAATTCCATCCATCACATTAGAGCCGCCATTCTGAATTTTTATATCTTGACTTCGGATTCGTAATCAGCGATCCCAAAAACATTAGTACCCTACTTTTCAAAAATAAATTAGTAACACTTTTTCAAATAATAAATATTTAAATTTAGAGGTGGCTTTCACCCCTTGAGAGTCCATATAGAAACTGAAGGCGATACCTTTCACTACAATAACAACCTATATAAAAAAAGATATCATTACAAATTAAATTATCCCGAAATTTTACATATTTTTTACCCCTAGGTACTGTACTATAACCAAATCGGTACAAAACTACTACTATTACTACAACACAATGAAAATAATTTTGGACTATGTGGAACTAATTGAACATTAATAAAATCGAGAATAATATAGCATTCGAAATGACTACTACAAACACTCATAAAACGATATGCTACATCGGTAGTTGGGGTGGTAGTGAGGGTGATAATGGGGGTGGATGATGTAAAAAAAAATCTGAGGCCTTGGTTTCTCGTAGATACACTATATTCCAGTCATACTTGCGTGCTTTACCAATTTACCCCCAACCCTTCAATGGCATAAGATAAAAATATAATCTAGTTCCAAATCTCATTATAATACCTAGAAATAGATACAAAGGCTATAGCGGGAAAAGAAGATCAAAATTGCCCCCGCCTGGATTTTTATTTCGAATTAGCCATTCGGAAGGACATAGCCATTCGGAAGGACATATTTGAAAACACCTTCAACCAAATTTTCAGCCCCCTAGGTACTAATAGGATGCTCCTATCGTAAAGACGTGTTTTTTCGAGAAAAATTTCTCCTGCTCTACTGTTTGCTTCAAAAAATCTGAAAAAATCCGCGAACGTGTGTTTTTGAGTAAAAAGACAACCTGATTTTTTTCAGATTTTTCGGATCAAAACTGGGGCCAGGAAAAATATTTGAATTTATCAATGATTTTTTAGGCAATGAAGGTCATATTTAGCTAACTTCTAAATAACAATTTTTTGTGTACTTTTTCCCGTACTTTGGAATGTCGGTGTCAGAATTATTATTTTCAGACTGGAGCATGCTCAAAATTTGGAAAAACCGTTTTTCCGCATTTTAACCTACCCACAATAAAATTGTGGGAGGTTACTGAAATTGGTCCAGAATCGAAAATTGAAATAACATGAGGGTTTTGTTAGTGCTCCAAAAGATCTGAAATGGTTTTGGTTGAGATCGAATTACGTTTAGTGCCGTTTTGGCACAACAAGTTGTTTATTTTATTACTAACAATTTGTAATCGAACCACTGAAAAGCAGTAAAAATTCCGATTTCAACGATATATCATACACGTTTTTTTTTAAGAACGTCAAGCCAGTTGTGTTGGTTGAGGACTTTAATTCCGCTGCTGGTCACTATACATTTTGAAAATCTTTTTTTGACAGGTGTCAGTTACTTTCGCTCGCGAAAGATTTTTAGATAGCTATCAGATAAAATGCGTCTAAAAGTTGTTAGTTGGAGAACTGTCACTTTTTTTTTTTTTTTCCTCCTCTTAGTTGGCTTTGAGCTGCGCCCATCCAGCCACGAAAATTTATTATTGTATCCTATCTAACACAAGACCAAAAAAAACCAATGAACTGTCACTTTGACATCTGTCAAAAAATGTTGTCACTAACTTTGCTGAGGGGAAAATGTCACTTTGACGGCTGTCAAAATTCTAGTGCGAAAACTTTCCTGGGGTAATCTATTTTTTGACAGTTGTCCAAAAATTTTTAAGTTGGTATTGTACTTTGTTTTTAGGTTATGATTAACGGAAATGTTTCCGGCGATGCGTCGGAAATAGGTTCAAAGTTTTTAGACTTTTAATGTCAATGTCACTTTAATAAAAGTGTGATTGTGGGGAAGTTAAAATGAAAAAACGACTTTTCGAATTTTGAGCATGTTCCGATCTGAAAATGGTAATTCTGACACCGGCTTTCGAAAATACGGGAAAAAATACACAAAAAATTGTTATTTAGAAGTTAGCCAAATATGACCTTCATTGCCTAAAAAATCATTGAAAAATTCAAATATTTTTCCTGGACCTAGTTTTGATCTGAAAAATCTGAAAAAAGTCAGGGTGTTTTTTTACTCAAAAACACATATTCACGAATTTTTTCAGATTTTTTGGAGTAAACAGTCGAGCAGGAGAAATTTCTTTCGAAAAAACACGTTTTTTACAATAGGAGCAACCTATTAGCACCTAGGGGGCTGATAATTGGGCTGACAAATATATCCTTTCGAATTGTCAATTCGAAATAAAAATCCCGGCGGGGGCAATTTTGATCTTCTTATTCTATATAGCCTTTCAAATAAATATCATAAACCGTTCCAGAGTAAGGGAAATTTTCTTTTTTTTTTTAATTTAAAAACCTAAAAAATTTCGTGATATTCTACACTTTCTCGTTGTAAATTACACAAAAAGGGCAACTCGTTCATTAATATTTATTTATTTTTCAGTCACAGATATTTTTTTGCAGACACAGTTGGAAAACGAATATTGTAGCACTAAAACATCAAATTTTTACAACAAATAACAGATATAGAAAATATGTTTTGTTAGGTGTTTTTACATCAACTGTCTGTTTTGTATGTTCGAGGGTGTCGAATTCAGGGGCGTCGCTTCTATCTAAGAAAATGTTAATTTCTTTGAAGCTTTAAAAAAACCGCTGCCCAAGGAATCACTACTTCAAGTCTCCCGCAACGAAAAAAAATTGTATGAGGAAATAATTGTTTATGGAACTTTAATAATATAATATTTGAAATTGTCTACCCCAAAAACCCATAAAACGATATGCTACATCTGTAGTGGGGATGGTGTTGGTGGGGGTGAATGAAGCAAAAACAATTTTTGAAGCCTTTGGTTCTTGAACACACATTAAGTCATAATTTTATTTTTTTTACTAGCTTTAATACCGGGGTGGGGGTGGGTAATGCCAAACAATTTTTTCAGACCATAGCTTCTCTTATATATACTAATACCAGTTTTATAAACTTTTCCTTGATTTACTTATTTACTCCTATTTACCCCCATTTACCCCAATTTACCCCTCAACTCTTCAACGGAAGATGATCAAAATATAATCTAGTTCCAGATCTCGTTATAATACAAATGTGTACCAAATTTTAGGTCAATATCTTAAATGGTTCCGGAGTAGTCGAGCGCACAAAACAAAGTTACAGACAGACAGACAAAATTTTTTTGCTCAAACTTAAAATCTCGACGTCTCATGACATTTTAAGCCTATTTGAGCAATAAAAATTTTCAACATATTTTTTGCGTTACTACACTTCCACTGAACTCGTTCTTAAATTTTTTAAAACTTCTTGAGTTGATGATTTGAGACATCTTGAGAATGGTTTTATATCTTTATGAAAAACTAACAACATGGACGAAGAAGGTTTCAGAGACTAAGCGTTTGGAAGAAGAAAAATGGCCGAGGTGAATCTTGTTGAATTAAAAAATTTAATATAGTTTTTTGTATACAAATTCATTTTGTCTCCAGCACAATCAGATGTGGGTTGTCAGAGATTTACAACGATTAAATATTGATATTTCTATGAGATTTTCATTATTTATTGAATAGATAGATATTTTGTAAATAAATTCATTTTAGAGTTCTTATTTTCTAGCATAACCAGAAGTAGGTTATCAAAAGAATGCAAAGAATTGAAATTAATAATTTCATAGATAGATCCTTTTTTTTTATACTTCATACATTATTCTTTCTACTGTTTGCGAGACCGTATGAAAATGTTTTAGTTTCAAAGTTATCTACAATTTTACATACATTTTAGTGGTTTTCCCCTAAACAAGAATTACGGTAAAAGCTACGTAAAAATGTATAGAGTAGTGAGTAGTCACATATAAAATTCTAATTAAAATGAGTACAAATGAACCCTTTGTGATGAATAGAACGGGAGGTACAGCAGTTCAAATGTGATACAAAATATACATAGTTAAAAGTAGCTGAATAACAGTGTTTTTAAATTTTTACTGAGTAACTTTACTTCTATGTATCATTGGACAACAAAAACGCAGGTAAATAAAATTATTTGAAGTAGGTATGCGAAATAACTAAAAGAATAAGTTATCATCGACTAATATCTAACACATCTGAAGACATCTTCAAGATTTCTCCTATGTTATTTTCAAAAAGCGAAAACAGTTTTTTTATTGCCACTTTTATATTTCTTAAAAACGTTTCGTCCGCTGTACACGTCATCAATTTAATTTTGTTTAATAAGATCGACTTTTAACAAGTTTGAAGAACAAAAATATTAATTTGTTTATTAAATATTATCTCGAAAAGGTTTCATATTATCAAAAACAAATAAACAGTGATATTGTTATAAAAATATTTATGGAATCTACAAATGCAGCTGAAAATTTTAAAAAAACCTATATTGTAGCTAAGAATTTCAGGTTAGTTCATGCCTTGCTTCCTCTTAACGTCAATGTCAATGTCAATACTAGCTTTATCCAAAACTAATCAAAATTATAAATTTTATTTAACAAAATAGATGTTTATTCTTTAAAATTTCAGCAAAGGACTGTCGTAGGAGAACATTATATGTGAACTTAGGGGACTATTTTCACGTCATCTCTATGGAGATTAATCACCTCTATCTGGTCACCCTGTAAAATTCAAGTAATTTTCGTATAACCTCTTAATAATTTTTCAATATAATGTTACTTCGACGTTTGTTTCACGAATATAAAAATATACCGGGACCGAGTGATTCATTTAAAGAAAACAAAACACTTTCGGTGAAACCAAAGGTGGACAATTTGATGGATAGGCCTCAAAAAGTTGAAAATCGTACCTTATTTTCCCATATAAAATTCCATTTTAAAAAACACAGAAGTGACAAGTTTAAGTTTTCATTTTATTACATTTACAGTCTGACCTATTTGTTTGAGAGTCACCCATCTTTATTTATTGAGCGATTTTAACCGGATTTTTAAAAAAATGTAGATCTTGATGAACGGTATTTATGGAGCAAAGAACGCCATATTTCTACAAAATTCAAGGCCTACTATGTCAGTTTTTGGGAGTAAATATTTAAGATACCATATTAGCGATTTTTTTTCTATGCACGGCACTGGATTCACCATCTCTCAAAATGGACCTGTACTAAATTTTATCAAATAATTTTAAGTAGGAACAATTTTGTAGCCAAATTAAAAATGCACAATACTTCCCATTTTCATAAATTTATTCTGTCAAGTTATTCATGAAAAAACATTGAAATGAAATGAAACTAATAGTAACATGGTATAAATATTCTTATGCTTAGTTTGGACGAATTAAAAAACGCAATAAAAACTTCAACAATGAAACAAGAAAAAATTAGAGAATTCCGAAAATTATCCAAAATTAGATTTTCGTCACTTCTACTAATCCACCATTTATTTCAATACACTTATCAACTCTTTTACGTACGTTCGTAGTTACCTTTCGTATTTGTTCTGGGTAATGGCTGCGCAGGCTTGTATAACCCTAGCCCGTAGTTCTTGTGCAGTCTATGGCCTTGATTTGTATACTTTTTTTAGTAAAGAAAAAAAATCGAGTGGCGTTAAGTCTGGGGATCTCGGCGGTCACTCAATCAAAGGACTGTTTCGCCCAATCAAACGATTTTCGAAATGGTCTTACTATAACAGCGTTATGAATAGGACTACTATCCAACTGAAACTTTACATTAAGGAGATTCTGTAATGGTAAATTATCTAATGCGTCACAGAACTCATTTCCAAGAAAATTTAAAACCCATTCGCATTTAAATTACCCCCAAAGAAAAAGGGGCAATATTCTGTCTTAGTATTCCTCACCAAATGTTAATTTTTTGCGAATACTTCTCCTTGCATTTATAACGAATTCCGGATTCTCAGCTGACCAGTAGCGGTAATTTTGACTTGAAACCACCCCATTTGTCGTAAATGTGGCTTCATCGCTGAATAAAATTTCATTGAAAAAATTATGATTATTTAGATATTAACCTTGTAGCCAATAGCAAAACTCTAATCGTCTTTCCTCATATCCCAGTTTCAATATATGCAGAATTTTTGGATTAAATGCTTTTATTTTGTTTTTTTCCAGGCATCTCATAATATTTTCTCTGGGAATATTAAGATCTAAGCTAGCCTTTCTAATAGTAGTCCGGGGGTTGTTGTTAAAATATACAATTTCTATTTTGTCTCTTAGATTTAAGTTTTCCATGATTATTATTACACTAGATAAACTGTTATAACTTTCATAAATGCCATTTAAAAATGTGCATGTTTAATTTGGTATAGGCCCATTTTGAGGGGTGGTGAATCCAGTGCCGTGCATAGATTTAAAAAAAAATCGCTAATATGAAATCTTAATAATTTGCTCTCAAAAACTGACATAGTAGGCCATGGATTTTGCAGAAATATGGCGTTCTTTGTTCCACAAATACAGTTCATCAATATCTACATTTAAAAAATTCCGGTTAAAATCGCCCAATATATGTATAAAGATTTTACAAGGTGACTCGCAAATGAATGGGTCACACTGTATGTATGAATATGAAGTGTTTGTTCCGTATTGTTTATTTTTTAGGATATATTACTGTAAATATTGTTAAAATTTAAAAATCAGAATTTTCGCCAAAAGTACATTTTCTCTAAAAATTCGTCTGAAAAATCATATTTAAAGTCAAAGCAAAAAAATTATGAGCATTTTAATCAGGAGCCTCCAAGTTCATGCGCACCTGGTCGTTGCCCCCCGTTTTCATCAGTATCAAACCATTTTTCATGATAAAATTACGACATGTATGAGACTACATCCCTCTAGTAGTAGTAGTTCTTAAAATAATTAAGAAAAACCACATTTTTGTAGCATTTCCGGACCCCCGTTCATATGAACTTTTCCTCATATTTTTGGGTGTACCTGCAGAAATATTCGAACGCTGTTTCCTGACACCCTGTATATAAACTGTTTTATCAAATAAAATTTTACTACTAATTTTTTCTTTTTCAGAAATTTCTTTATTTCTAATGAATGGCTTATTAAGCCAAAGGCAATAGTACAGCATTAAGTTGATACAATTCATATTTCCTATCGCATTTAAGCTCCAGATTAAAGTAGGCAATTAAGAACGTTATAACTACAGATTAATCTGTTATCCTTCCTTGTAGCTGCTGATCCATTTCTTGTCGCACTATATATAGGTAATGAAATACGGGCCTCGATGGGGGTTTTCTTAAAAGTTTTATTAAAGTCTCCAACTAGCGAATTCCGGTTAAACTTTTCACATTGTCGTTCGAAAGCTTAAAGTTTTAGCACTTGTGAGAGCCAATATTGTACACTTTATTGTAATAGACTCGGAAGATGATATAAACTATACTAATATATCAAACTTTTAGAGATATTGTTACGCCATACAATAAAAAGTTGATATCGATATTAATTTCAGGGACGGCTTTGGAATTTCGTGAATATCGAGTTATAACGCCCTGTCTCTCTTGGGGTTATTTAAAATGAATTCTAAATAAATAAAAATACGAAATTAACAATAAACTAATTTATTAACAAAGTGGTAGAGCAAATGAGAATAACACTACAGGGTATGGGCGAATAAATTTATGCTAACGAATAAAGAAGTACAAACAAATAATCAAACAAATGCACAGATATACGGAGAGACAAACATAATGGTATAAAATACAAAAGATAAATAGGTAAAACGTAATAAAGGGAGATTGGCCAATTCCGCAAGAAAAAAACTATTAATAATAAATAAATGATTGTTCATTCACTTATCAGAATTATTTTCCGAGCAAATTATCCAAGAATGAGCAATTAAATATTTATTTAAGTTTAAAGGCAAAAACAAGCTAGAAGACTTAACTAAAAGGTACAAATGGGAGTATTTATACACCCCAAAAATTTACATAATTCCTCGAACGAAATACGTAAAGATAAATTTTAAGATTAAACATATAGCACTCCAAAAGTAAATTTGAGTGTTTAGTCGAGATAAAAAAATTAGCAAGTACAAATTAAGCTTGCTTGAAGTGTTCATGAAAACGTAAAGGTAACGAACACGCACTACACTGTGATCAACTTGATGAACTACTGGCTCAAATCTTCCACAAATTGATGACTCGTGCATAAACAGGAAAATATAAAGTTCAGATCGGTACTTACATAAGTTCATTTTGGACATTACCAATAAAACTGCAATCCTATTTAAAGTTGAAAACGTAGATTGAATGCACTATTATTTAGCCACTTTTAGGTGGATATTACACATATCAATACTTATTTCGAATGTACAACTCGCAAAAGCACACATAATCTGGCTGTCAAATTCCTTAACCAGCTTAAACGAAGGAAAGAGACTAAATAAATAATTAATTTATAATTTTTATGGTTTAACTAAACCATTTAAATTCTGGAACTTTTAATATCTTCACTCAAATTTGGTTAAAAGATTGACTGTGGGCTCGCTCAAGGCGGCCGTAGAAGTCCTTCTCCAAGTCAAATTTTTGATGAGTGATGACTGTGGGCACGCTTAAAGCGGCCGTGGAAGTGTCATGGTCGCCGTTTGGCTCGGTATTTATCTCTTCCCCCACTAGTAGTCGAAATACCTCACTCCTTAAACCCGCGATTTTAAACTATGGTTTCTCATTGGAGGAAAGGCATTATTTTCAAATATTTACCAGTAAAGCCGAGAACTAGGCGACGGTTACGTTACCTTCTAGAACCTTACAGTAGCGGCGATAATTTATTTTTTAAGAGGTAACAAAATAGGTAATTTATATACGGAAAATACGAAATAATGTAATTTAAGGGCTTTTATGCCTATGAATAAAAATGACCGTTACAGAGTCTCTTGAAATGGCACAGAAGACGTACCCGTAGTACGAATTTTTAAATTTTTATAAGAAACTTAATACCACGTAGTATTAACTAATGTTCAGAGATACAGTCTATGTAATGAAGCATTATAAGACGACTTTTTTGTAAATATTTCGTGCAAAGACTAGATTACCTCCTCCCCTCATTTTCGAGGGAGCTGAACATGATGCAAGTGGTGGGAGAAGTTTTTGACCGCTGCAACCCCCTGAAACGGCCAAAAACTACCCCTTTTATGGACCCCTTTATGCTTTCATATATAAACGGGTCTGGGGAGTGATTTATCGACGGGTTTTATTTGAAACAGCATGGAAGGGGTTATAAAGTAAGTGAAATCCAGACAGCAGGCTTAGGGGGTTGATTAAATCCTTCCCAGGAGGACGATTCGGTTCAAATGCGTAGCTCCCCGTTTTCGGGGTCACTGATCTCGGAAAAAATATTCATTTTAAGCTCCAACCCCACCTCATCCCTCAAACGGGCGGAAACTCACCCTCACTCACCAGAAAGCATGTTATCTATAATTTACAGACGAGAGAGCAGATGCCGATGATGATTTTTATTTAAATTTAATCTCTGAAATTGGTTTAACACGTTGACTGCCATACGGGTTAAGACAAATTTCTCATAAGGCGCCAACTGGTAGCAACGGTTTAACCAAATAAAATATCCCCCCGGGCCATGAATATCATCGGCTAATACACTATGAATTGACACACAATATTTTGAAAAAATAAAACTGCCAAAAAAAACGTCAAAAAAGGTCTCGGTCCTTTACTACGCCATATCAGTCTATTTATAACGATAGAAGTGTACTGGACCGAGTCGCTGGGAGATTCCGAGATCCCGAAAAGATCCAGAAGATCCAGAGATCCCAAAAACATGACACATTAGACCGAGTCGGCCCACATTGCAAATATAAGTATTCGGTCTTAAAACCTATGTCATATAGACCGAGATGGCAGTCAACGTGTTAAGCGATTTCGCTTCTAATTCGCTCACTGAAACAGCGGATTAATTGTAAACAAATGATTTATTTTGTCATAAAAATATTTTCATTTCTTTCAATAAACAACATTGCCATTGACGACAAAGTTTATTATTCATTACTCCCCGATGAAATCATCGTCCCAGCGATAACTGGTGGATGAGGGTAAGTTTACTTTCATTATAGGGTTGAGGAGAGTTGGAGATGAAGGTGAATATTTTTATCGTAATCAGCGCCTGCGAAAACGGGGGAAAGCGTATTGACGATCCAAAGTGCGATTAATGAATTTTGCACCCCTTGGGAGGGTTGAAGCAACCGAGGTCGTTACCACCTTATCTTCCATGAAAATGAAGGGATATGCACAGGAATCGAAAAACCTGTAAATCCTGAGCTAAAAATTAATATTTCTCCCGTGATCAGCGACCCCGGAAATGGGCGATATGCGTTTGAACCGAATCATTTGAAAAAAAAATGATTTTTCACGGGGAAAGTTTATAATCAACTCTCTAGGCCTGCTGTCTGGATTCCACTTACTCTGTAACCCCCTTCCATGTTATTTCAAGCATAACCCGTTGATATATCACTCCCCACACCCGTTTGTATATGAAAACATAAAGGGATCCATAAAAGAGGTGGTTTTTGGCCGCACAAAAACTTCTCCCACCACTGCATCGTATTCAGCATCCTCAAAAACGGGAGGAGGAGGTAATCTCGTCTTTGCACGAAATATTTACACTATTTCTGCCTTCATTACATAGACTAATATGTGAATTTTTATGTACAACTATTTATTATTTATGGGACACTCATATGCAATGCAATTCTTCTAGGGTTACAAGATGCATCAAAAAGCCGATTTGAAGCTGCCGTCATGTGGTTCCGGTATGTTTAACTTTTTTACTTCCCTCGCTTGTCTGTCGGTTTGGTGTCTCCCAACTAGCAAATTTGTTATACAATTATTTTGTTTTATTGTTATTTAATTAATGCTTCTGAAATGCTAATTGATTATATTATTATTAGAATTGCAGAAAACACTATCTTATGAAGCAGTTAATAAATTATTTTAGAAGCGTTTCCGTGACCAAGCTATAAAACATATCAGCTTATAAAACCAAATACTTCTATAGGGCTTTTTTAGTAACGTTCGGCAGTATTTTCAGAATCGTAATGGTTGTTTCCTATTATCTTATAAAACAGTTATATTAAAGCGCTATTTGGGACAGTATTGAAAGTAAATTGTTGTTCCATAATTGTTGCTACATAATTACACTCTTCGCAAAAACGAAGAGTATATTGCATTTGATCGGCACATTACTAAACGGTAAATATCGCTGATAGAGAAAAAACGTTCATATCATTGTGTTAGTGAACGAATTCTGAACAACTTTCAAAATGTTCGCCTGTCCGTCCGTCACATTTCTTGTAAGCACGATAACGAAATTTGGAAAGTTACTGTTAGCTTGAGGAAGAACGATATTATTTTTTAAGAAAATCAATCAGTAAATAAGAAAGTTATTAATCGTTTAATACAAAAAAATATATATTTTCTTTATTTTTGTCGCTTGTACTTAATAAATAAATACCTATTATTTCTGCTTACATCATTGTTAAAAAAATGTTATTTTGGGTATTCAGCAGATAACTTTCAAAGAAAACATTCGTTTCTTTCATATACCATTGATGCAAGTCTGACCAAAAAGGAAGATCAACAAGACTCCCCCTACGGTGACTTGTCGACTTCTTTCATACACCTACCATATCTAAGATTTAGCATGAAAAGCAATAAAACAACCTCCCTTTCTATATATTGATGATTCAAGTTTGAACATGCTAATATAAATAATATTAAGTATCTCTAGCCCTACCTAGAGGATACTACATCACAATCAAACGTTTATTACATTTCAAAGTCAAGAAAATACTAAAAAGCACAAAGAAATAGTTATAAAATTTCGCTCACCGCACGCATGTCCAATAAATGAAGTATTTCATATATTTTCGATGGATTAATGCCTCTAAACATTGTACAATCTTTTATTTTCTAATAGTAACTTTTATTTCGGATTGGATTTATATCCTCCTGACGAGTTCTAAAGAGAACGAAAAAGATTGTACAATGTTTAGAAGCATTAATCCATCGAAAATATATGAAATACTTCATTTATTGGACATACGTGCGGTGAGCGAAATTTTATAACTATTTTCTTTGTGCTTTTTAGTATTTTCTTGACTTTGAAATGTAATAAACGTTTGATTGTGATGTAGTATCCTCTAGGTAGGGCTAGAGATACTTAATATTATATATAAGAGCATGATCAGACTTGAATCATCAATATATAGGAAGGGAGGTTGTTTTATTGCTTTTCATGCTGAATCTTAGATATGGTAGGTGTATGAAAGAAGTCGACAAGTCACCGTAGGGGGAGTCTTGTTGATCTTCCTTTTTGGTCAGACTTGCATCAATGGTATATGAAAGAAACGAATGTTTTCTTTGAAAGTTATCTGCTGAATACCCAAAATAATATTTTTTAACAGCTTGTACTTACTTAAATAGAAATCTTGCGAAATGTTATCTCTATAATATATTTTTTTGTTTATAAATTTTACTAATATATTTTCATAATAATATATCTAATGCGTTGAAATATGATTCTCGAAAGATATATATATTACAGACATTCAATTTTTGTGTGATGTGTGATGGTCCAGTGGCTAAGGTTTTACCTTGCAATTCATGTAAAATTTAAACAAATGTTTAGTGCTTTGCTCTTGCTTGCCTTGCAATACAAATATCGTGTGTTCGAATCCCAGGCAGGTTGAACGGTTTTTTTTTCAATTTTTTTTCATATATTTTTTTTTCACAACAAAGTTGGTATCACAAAATTTAGGATGCCCAAAAACTAACATTATTTACAAGAAAGCTGAGAGAAGTATCCAATAGAACGTGTAATAATTATATAAAACGCTAAGTAAATTGACGAAGAGTACGATTTTAGCTTGTTATACTCTTCGCAATTCTGAACAACTTTGAAAATGTCCATCTGTCCGTCTGTCCGTCCGTCCGTCTGTCCGTCCGTCACGTTTCTTGTAAGCACGATAACTCAAGAAAGAAAAATCCGATTGTATTGAAATTTGGAAAGTAATTTAGTGTTAGCTAGGGGAAGAACCTTATTGTTTTTTAACAAAATAGATTGGTAAATAAAAAAGTTATTAATAATTTAAAATTAAAAAAAATATTTTTTACATTTTTTTATGGTTTGTAATAAATAGAAACCTTGCGAAATGTTATTTCCTATCACTATTTTTTTTAAATACATTTTACTAATGTGCGTTTCCTAATAATCACAATAAATTTTTTAATGGTATATATTACACTCATTAACAATTTTAGTAATAAGAAATGGTGGTGTAGCGGCAAGAGTTTCGTCTCGCAATCCAAGGTCCCCCCTCTAACAAATACAGAGATATTGACCTGGATGCATTGCTCGCCCCCCCATAATAAGGTACTTTTGATGGGGGACCTAAATTCTAAACATACCACGTGGTATAACAGGCGCAACAATACTAACGGCAACACACTCTTCGAGTATTGTCAAATTAATGGTATTGACATCATCGTAAACAAAAATTACCAACATTTCATTCAACCCTCTTCCCTCCCCCTACTATCCAGTGACCATAATGTACTACAGTTACAAATACAAGACACTGACAGAAACATTACTTACAGACAGATATATAACTATCGAACAACCAACTGGCAAAAATATAAACAAATTATAAACAATAAAATTACTATTAATAATAATATGAATTCCGAAGAAGACATTGACACACAAATACAACAACTAACACAAACCATACAATACGCACGAGACAAAACTACAAAAATTACTACGCTGCGAGATAATCAAGAAATTATCTCTCAGGAACTCATAAACTTAATTAAATTTAAAAATAAAATTAAGAGACGATGGCAGCGTAGTAAACGGAATATTGACAGACTCCGACTCCGCGACTTGCAAGTAAATATCCAAAATAAATTATATAGTCAGAGAGATGAGGCGTGGAACGAAAAAGTTTCACGCCTCACTCGAAAAGACAATACTCTATGGCGTATGACTAAACTTTTTAAAAAACCTTTCTCTAACATGCCTACACTAATAAAAAATAACACACATCATATTAGAGATATTGAAAAAGCTAATTTACTTGCAAGTCACCTTCAACAAACAAACACAACCACACCAAATGACAGTGACGAACACGAAAATATAACAAGACTAGCTAGACAAATCCCTTCCCACTATCCCATCCCTCCCAGAAAATTCTCCAAACTAATAACCAACCCCTCTGAAATACAAAAAATTTTAAAAACCTTACCTAATCTGAAAGCACCAGGGCCAGATAATATTCCAAATATCCTCCTGAAAAACTTACCTAAAAAAGCCCTCGTCCAATTTTCCCACATCCTCAATTCGGTGATAAAATTGCAATACTTCCCTGCATCATGGAAACTGGGGATAGTGATCCCCATCCTGAAGCCAGGCAAGCCGCCGCACGATCCTCGAAGCTACCGACCCATTTGTTTGCTTAACACTATGGGGAAGGTGGCAGAGAGGGTCGTGTTGCGGATTCTGCATAAAAAGCTTGCAAAACACCGCTTGCTTCCGGTGAACCAGTTTGGTTTCAGGGAGGGGCACAGTACGACACTGACGCTAGTTAAAGTAGTGCAGGACGTAATTGACTCTTACAATAAGAAGCAGTGTACTGTTATGTTGCTCTTGGATATTGAACGTGCCTTCGATTCCGTGTGGCATAACGGGTTAGTTTACAAGCTGCAATATGTCTGTGGACTGTCCGGGTATTTGGTCTCCCTCATCAAAAATTACCTTTGGGATCGGCGTATAATGGTCCGGGTGAATAACTCATATTCTGACACATATAGACTTTCAGCGGGGGTACCTCAAGGTTCCATACTATATCCCATCCTATTTAATCTATATATTTCCGATATCCCATCCCATCCCACTACAAACCTATTACTATACGCAGACGACACTACAATTTACGCCAACAGTTTTTACGGACAGACTGCGACGCAAAAAATCAGATATCACACCTTTAAATTATTGGAATATTATAAACTGTGGAAGGTTGTGATTAACCACTCAAAATCGGAAATCATAACCTTCCACAGAAAATTCACTAATATTAAGACTATCACTAAACTCAAACTTGACAATCACGACATTACGGAACATAAAACAGTAAACTTACTCGGACTAACACTGGACACACGTCTATCATTTGCGCCTCATGTGACTAAAGTAATCAATAAAACCTACGCTGCTGTAAGCAAATTATATCCGTTAGTTAACAGACGCAGCAAATTGACTGTAGATAACAAAGTCTGTCTATACAAAGTAATCTTCCGACCAATTCTAACATATGCCTGTGCGTCCTGGAATTTAATCTCGGACGCACAGTGCTTAAGATTGCAACGAACGCAGAATAAGTTGCTCCGTCTGTTAACTAACTCACCTAGGTATATTACAACCATTGAATTGCACAGAATCACTGGGATGCAAATGATGCGAGATTACATAGACGAAATATCTCAACGCTTCTTTTCATTCAAATTAGCAAACTCGCAACTGACACAAAATCTCGCAAATATTAGACGACGCGACAATATAACACACACACATAAATACATTTATGAACGCTTACCAATATACGATACTCCACTAGTTGACTAACGATAATTTCCCCCATAAAACACACTTTCCAACCAAAACCCCTGCCATTAAAACCACGATCTTTTTACCCTTCCCTCACACCCCTTGACCCTCCGTTGAAAGCTATAACTCATCAAACAATTTACTATTAAGGTAAATAAGTGTTTTTAACAAGTGACATCTCAAACAGGGTTTTTTAGTTCACTTTTCCCTGTAATTTACGAAATATTAAACTTACCTCATCTTACACCATCTCAATCAATTTTTCAAGTGTGAAATAGTTTATATATAAATTCCTTAAAATACGGTAAAACTGTAAAGAAACCGTTTAAATCTCTACATACACAATCTTGAAAGTCGTTCGCCATAATATCCGGCCGTTGCGTCACTCTTACGCGCTCGATCCGCGGTAATTGTGACGTAATGAAACTCATGAGTGTAAACTGAAATATATATATATATAATATATAAGACGACAATAAAATGATATGTACAATACCTAAACAAAATAAAGAAATAGTAAATTGGCAAATTGGCAAATTGGCAATCCAAGGGTCTCGGGTTCGATCCCTCACATCGTGATTTTTTTTTAATATTTTTTTTTCACAACAAAGTTGGTATCACAAAATTTAGAATGTCCAAAAACTAACATTATTTACAAGAAAAATGCGAAGAGTATCCTATAGAATGTGTAACAATTATATAAAAAGCTCAGTAAATCGGCGAAGAGTATAATGCTTCCACTAGTTATTATATAGCGTTGCAATCTAAAGCTATCTGGCAACGGCGATAAAATAGTTACAAAATAATATTGTTTAAGTGAACATAAGAATGCTGCTGCTAACTATGCAATAAGATATATTTGAAACAATTAATTTCCTTTGTCAGCTGTGTGTTTATATTTTATCATAAGTGTATGTCTAACATTGAGCAGTCTGGTGTAGGTCGTATGTGCATAAGTATAAATTAAAAATATCAGATTTAGGACAATGGAGAAAACTTAAAGAAAGTTGGGCTTTTCGAAGGAAATTGAAAATGTAAACTTACACACTTTTTTATTTATTACGAAATTACCTACTTTATGTATATTGTTGCCCTAATCTTTGCACGCTAATTTACTAGTTAGGTAAATACTTTAAAACACTCATTATTGGAGAACCAGTCAAAACAACTACTCTTCTAGCTAGTACTGACGAAATATTGAATTACTTGATAGGATTCCTAAATAGTATTATCTAATCATGATAAAAGCAAATAAATAAAAAGTAATTAATTGTAAAAATAAATCAAGAATAGGCTTATAAATAATGAATTAATGTCTCTATACTCTACTGATGAGAACTAACGAGTTCGAAAAAACTTTACAATTTTTCTAGAGTTAAAATAGAATATAAAGTTCAATAATTGTTGTGAATGACTGAATTTCAATAAATGATTTAATTAGTTTCAATAAATTCTTTGCCTTAAGACGCTAGGAATCCTATCATGTAATTCAATACTTCGTCAGTATTAGCCAGAAGAGTAGTTGTCTTGATTGGTTCACCAATGGTGAGTATTTTAAAGTGTTTTCTTAAGTAGTATATTAGCGTGACCAGATTAAGGTACCAATATACAGAAAGTATATAATTTCATATTAAATAAAAAAGTGTGAATGACTGAATTTAAATAAATGATTTAATTATCTTCAGTATATTTTTTGTTTTGAAATGCTAGGAATCCTATCATATAATTCAATACTTCGTCAGTATTAGCTAGAAGTGTAGCTGTTTTGATTGGTTCTCCAATAATAAGTGTTTTAAAGCATTTACCCAACTAGTATATCAGGGTTGCCCTAGATTAAGGCAACAATATACAACAAGTAAATAATTTCATAATAAATAAAAAAGTGTATAAGTTGTGATTTGCTTAGCACCTAAGTAATGTTCTCTAATCATGATAAAAGCAAATAAATAAAATATAATTGTAAAAATTGAAAATGTGTTACGAAAATATTATGAGTATTAACAACAGTGATATTGGTTGAAAATTCGGATTCAGCGCACAAAAATACTTAAGGCATGATAGATTGGAAAGAATTTTTTTTTTATTTGCAGACCTGTGTAATGATTCAACTTTTTCAATCCACACATCAGAATCAGGTCACGCTTTTCCACAATTAGAACATACAGTGTGTGTAGTGGCGGGCTGGGCATAGGGAGTAAGAATTGCAACATCGCGTGTGCCAGCTGGCTAAAATGAGAACGGGGATGCTTAAGTGGTCTAGCGCCGACTCTTTAATCTATGCCGCGGACGGGCGAATTTGCTGTTACCTGGGTTGTCATATCTCTCGCACTACGTGAAAGTACATGCCCAGTCCGCAATTACACGCACTGTATCAGTGTATTACACAGGCAGGAAAAGGGCAAATCTAAGTTAGTTCAGAATAACCGCCAACTTTATAAACATATAGACCTTTATTATAGCCCCCTTTTTGATGTACATAATGAAATCATAATTTTAATGACAAAAATCTTATTACTGTACCTTTCTCAGATGATCTGTTTATTGTTTAACTATATTTCCTATTAGGTATAAATTATAAAATTAAATTATTAGATATAAATTATTATGAAACCCTTAACCTATCATTCAGTGAATTAAGCGTTTGAAAATGACACGTTAAGTTGTCGAAACTGCAGTAATGTTTAGTTATAATAAATTGGGGATAGAAAACAAAGAAAAATGTTTTTATCTGGTTCATTATGATTATCACAAAATAAAGGCTTACACCATACAATTTTTTATTTATTAATGATTTAAACATCAGATTTGTAATCAGCGACCACTAAAACACAGAAGTGAATATAGGCCAAAATAACAGAAATTTTTGGGGATTAATCATTTTCAAAATAGTTTTTAATAACAAAAGGGTTGTTTTGAGATTAACAAAACAATTAACCTGCAAATAAGTGGTAGAAAACTTCATTTATGATTACAGAAATCCATTAAATCAAAACTATCCTACTCGAGTATACCCTTGTACAAATTTCAAGAAATTCTTGTACTCAGCAAGTTATATAAAAACTTCTCCGGCCAATTCATCTTCAAGTTAAATAAATCAGCTGTTTATTTTAAAAATTAAAGAGACGATCAGCCCATTTAACATTTCCGCTTCAAAGGCAATTTTAAAATATTTGACCTGAGGGATTTAACCTCTCTTAATACTTCTAATCTGTACGGCTGTACAACTGGAAGTCCCAGAAAAATATTATTTATGGTCTTAGTTTAATCGTCCCTGAACTTTTAATCAATAAGGCACCGCTTAAATTGTCCAAATTTTCACGAGCTGAAAGGTGCTCGAAATATCCGGCATCAAATTCATCTTCATTAATTCGTATTTACGTTTGGATGATATGACGCTTGCAGTTAAATGGGAATTTCGTAAGAAATAAAACATGTCGGTTTGATACTAGATGACAAAATAATGCCGTGTTGGAAGGGGATGTAAAATCTTATTATTTTCGAGTCATTTAACTTGAAATTATTTAAAATTAATTAATATACAATAGGGTGGGGCGAATTTTTTTTTTCCTTGAAATCGTTTAGGCACTACTTGTCAAAAGTTGCTTTTTACACCAAGGATTAAATAAATATTTTAATTAAGGAGTTCTACAGTGTCTAAAACCTCCCTAAAAAATTCAACTTGAACAAAGGTAGTCTTCAGGGTCCGCCGCGTATCTGAAAAATCGTATTTTTTGGGAGATTGCCATAATACTATTAAACATTGAACAATTACATGTGGCAACATGACCTCCTGGCCGTATCTGTTGTCGGCATATTTCCAGTTGTTTTGTATATTATGGTTTCTGATAATTGCTTGTTTATGACCTTGACCAGGCTAGGCGACCTATGCAACATGTGTCTTTTATTGCCTTAGTTGTTTGCGAAGTGTTATGCGAGGTGGTAGTGCGACGCAAATAATATTAAGCGGTGTTTTTATAGTTAGTGAATTTTATTCTATATTGGTAGAAATAGTAAGTAGAAAATGGCAAGTGCAAGTACTGTAAAAACTAGAACGAAAATTGCCTGTCCTATATTTGGACTAGGAAATGATTTGAACAAAACAGTTTTACCGAAATATTATGATATTATGAAGTGTTACTTACATAATCGTGATAATCTAATGCCTGAAGTTAATTCTAAGGAAGCAACTTTTTTTGATATTTCTCAGATTCTTATACAGAAAATACAGCAACAATGGGATACGGCTTCAATTCCGACCCTCAGTAAGCCAAGAATAGTAACAAAGTTAAAAGACTATCACAAAAAGTATATGAATATAAAAATATCTTCACACAAAAAAGACTTTTTCAAAATAAAAGCAGCATCTTTTTTAAACCATGCAAAATCAACACTTTTTGATATATCTTACTGTAAGTGCAATAATTTCTTAAACTGTAGTTGTAGTAAACGTAAGAAAATTCCTAAATTGGAACGAGAATTTATTGTCGACCAGAGGATAGTTCGGAAAATGGCTATTGGAAGAGCTATTAAAACAACAAAACAAGTGGTTAATAGAATAAATCGAAAATTAGGTTTGCAACAAAGGGTTACAAAATTGAAAGTAGACGCAAGTGTTACTCAAGAAGTTGTTGAAGTTGATGTTGACATTGAACAAGAAGATGAAGAATTAATCCCTGAACATGAAACAGAAACAGAGTATCTGTAAAATACAAAATGAACCGTCTACTTGTTCAGGGATTAAGTCATCCCAGATGCGAAAATCTATACCCACAGTGGCTGCAGAATGTGATAGGACTTCAATTTCTAATCGTGCAGCAGCAAGAATTGCTTCTGCAGATTTAAAAGGTTTTGACATCGTGTCGGTATTTGCAAAAAGTAATGTAATAGATAGATCGAAAATTCGAAGGGCAAGAAAGAGACAGAGGAACCTACTTCAAATTGCTGGAAAACGTGAAAGCCAATACCCTCAGTCAGTTTATTTTGATGTCAGAAAGGACGGGACATTAAAAATTAAACGACATGGTAAAAAGTATTATAGAGTAAATGGTGTGGAAGAGCATATTGTATGAATTGAAGAACCCAATTCCAAATATATGGGCCACGTAAGTCCAGAATCCGGAAAGTCACATAGTTGCTCAAAAAGTATACTAAATTACTTAAAGTCAAATGCTGACTTATCACAGCTCGTCGCATTAGGATGTGATGGAACTGTTACTAATACTGGTATAAAAGGGGGAATTTTGCGACTAATTGAGTTAGATTTGAAACGAAACACCTTGGTTTGTATGCCAACTACATGGTAATGAGCTCCTCGTCACTTGTTTTATAGCGTAGATGGACCAAAAACTTTTTCAGGTCCAGTTGGAACACTACTATAAACTTGTGAGACACTACCTGTAGTGGAATTTGATAAAATTGAATCTGAAATACCATTATTGAACGTAAAAGATATAATTTCTGATCAGAAATATTTACTAGAGATCAGTCAAGCCGTAACAAGTGGAACTGTGTCTGAGGATCTAAAGAAAACAAATCCAGGCAAGTTGGCTCACGCTCGTTGGGTTATTTTCGCCAATAGAATATTACGACTATATTGGTTCCTTATAAAAAAAAAATAATTTGTGTACAGATGGTGCAAATAACCTGTTTCATCTAATAAAACTTACGCGATATTTAGATGAGTGAGACAGAAAACACGTAGACTCTGCGATTCAAAGAAATGCATATTTCGCGCATCCAGAAAATGTACTTCTTTGTATGATCAACGGCAACATATTAGGGAGCTTGCCTCTTGCCTTACGCCGTATTCTAAAAGCTAGAAGCGCTAAAGCGAAAAGCAACAGGACAGCTATAAGAATCTTCAAAATACCACCGCTCAATTTTGAGGCTGAAGACCACACCGAAATATTAGAATGGCAAAACATTGACGTAACCGATCCACCAGCATTGACAAAATACTCAGACGAAGAGCTAAAAGGTTTTATAGAAACTGGAAAATCGCCAGAAATTCCGAAGTTTCCGTGTCATACACAAACTGTGGAAAGACATATTAAGCTTGTGACGCAGGCTTCGGCATCAGTGTGTGGCCACATTAGAAGAGACGGCTTTATTCGCTCCAAAATTTATTCCCAGAGTTTACGGCCAAAATTTGAAACAAAAAAAGAATATAAATGCTAAGACTACACCAGCATTGGTGGGAGGTTGGGTGGTGTAGGGAGGAGCTCGATTAGCAGACACCTCCACGTGGTGAGCTCTGGGTTATTTTGATAAATTAACCAGGATAAGCGAGGAACTGCTAAGAATACCAATAAATTTTCTCAGATATTGATACAAGGGTTGGGCGGACCCTCAAGATATTTTTTATTTCAAAAAGTAAAACACACAAAAATCAACTTTTTTCGCTAGTGCTAGTTTGATTTAAAAAAAATAAAAGTCAAAAGTCAAAATTGGGGTGGGGCGGACATTTTTTTAATTCAAAAGTAAAACATAAAAGTAATGTAGACTAGAAAATGCAAGTTTTTGGCAGTAGTGCTGGGTCGATTAAAAAAAAAAGAATTTTGTCTTTATTTTGCTCCACCCTAATATACAACTCTGGAACATACAAAAACAGATAGTCCACGCAAATTGGACATTTTCGAAGAAATAATTTATAAAGTAATAATATTTGAGATGCGTATTCTAGATAGAGTTAGAAATAGATAGCCGAAAAGTCCCCCCCCCCCCATTTTGGGGTGGAACGTCCCTTTTTGCCAAAAAACCACCTCTAGCGGAAACTTAAAGCTGGTTTTTCACTTTTATATTTTAAACCGTTCTTCGGAAGAGAAGAAGGTATAAGAAATAAAAAATTTGTCGTTAAATTCTTCATTAAAAATGACTTATTAACATTGTAGCTTATTCTCACCTATTTTGCGCTAACAGCCTCCAAACAGTGGGGTAGCTTGGAGCGCACAGGCCAAAATCGATCCTATTCGAAGTTTCACAGCGAATATCTTAAAACCGGTTACTTTAACGAGGAAAATGCTCAGAAATGAATTTATAAAGCGGAATTCTCTCTATAAGATGCATGTATAGCGGGTTTTGATGCAAGTTATTTTTATTTATTTTCCCTTTTTTTCACAAAGCTATATTTTTTAATTTGAGCTCGTTTCCACACCACCCTCTCGGTGCGTTTTTTAAAATGGTTTCCCCTGTAGGCCTGTTTCACTAAAATTCTATCCAATTTTACTCATTAATCGACGAATTCTTCTCCAAATTCGGAGTTTAAACATCCTTGCTTATGGCAATTAGAGCACATTGTTGAGCAGCGCAATCTAACCTTAACACAGCTGCATCGTTTTCCGCAGCCTTTTTTGCTGCTGCAGGATATTAGCTGTGGGGTGTAAATTGGTGCTGGTAACTCGGTAGTATAAATGGATGCTAAGATGTTGCCTACTTTCTTCCAACCTCAATCCGTTGGTTCCAAGTTTTCTCCTCGCCGAGATTGAATTTGGTGAAATACTGCAAGAATGTTGATGTAATGCTTCAGATGTTGGTGGCAGACTTGGTAGAATCCCGGCAGTACTAGATTGAGCGACCAACTTATTGAAATAATGAACCTTTGATGATTCAAAGTTGTCTCTTTTTTTGGGGCTTTGTATAATGCAAGGGCGAATTGCTCTCCAGCACTTGTAATTTCTTGTTTCGTTGAGCTACGGTTGTTGAATATACAGACAACTTCTTCGAGATCTTTTCTTTTATTGACACACAAGGGGGACTGATGCAAGCTCAAAGTTGAAACATGACTCCAAAATTATAAATACCTGACTATTTTTTACAATAAATTATTTTTATTTATTTGCTTTTATCATGATTAGAGAATATTATTTAGGTATTATGCAAATCACAGCTTACACACTTTTTATTTATTATGAAAATACCTACTTTCTGTATATTGTTGCCCTAATCTGGGCACGCTAATATACTAGTTAGGTAAATACTTTAAAACACTCATTATTGGAGAACCAATCAATCTTACCTGACTATTTATTTACTTATATTTAATTTTCAGATTATCAGAATCTGAGAGAGAAGTAGATAAAATGACACAGAAAATGCAATCTAATTTTAAGTATACTATATACACGTTTAAGGTAATTATTCATGTCTGAAGTTTTTATTGCCGTAATCCTTATATCTACGTCGGTACTATACATATTTTACGTATAATTATAAACGTACCTGTGTGAAAAAAGGGGAAAATAAATAAAAATCACTTGTTTCAAAACCCACTATTAGAGATGCAACGGATATCCAGTTACTATCCGGTATCCGGCCTATCCGGCGACTTTATTACTATTCAGCTGGGCACCGGATAGTGACCTGGTATCCGGCCAAAACCGGATAGTTACGAAATAAAAATTGGTATAAAATATGAATCGAGTTTTATTATACTGATTGGAGTTAGTACACCACCATGTGTAAGGGTCACTATTACTTTGAATCCGTGCTCCTTTCAAATAATAGTCAATCTCCTTGGCCATTGAAGTTTTCTCCAAAACGTTCTCATTAAGGATAATCTTTAAAGCTATTTTAGATTTTTGATACTGTTCTAACGCATACAACTATATATATTTTTTATTATAAATATCTGTTGTATTTGAATATGTCAATGAAAATAGTTCCCAATTCCATTATTACAGCATGGCATTATACTGTATACAAAATTTATGATAGATGTATTCCATAGAGCAATGGGAAGTATCTGAAACTATTTTAAAGATTATACCATTTATGACTTTTTAAATATTTATTATAATCCGAAAACAAAACGCATATTTCCCTATCACTCTACAAAGTCTTATCCTTAACGTTACCATTTTCTTTACCCACTTCGTCAAAACACTTCCAAAAAGTGTTATCATCAAAAGTGAATATCAGCAGTAACGTTATCTTATGGGTTTCTCTTACGTTGTTTACTGAAAGGAGAAGAACCACTTTCACTATTACTGCTTGAGCATGAATCATCACTATTTCTTAAAACCTCCAGCAGAATAATTTGGCGGGATTATTCAGCCTGATTTTTATCGAAAAAACTTCTTTTAAATTTGGGGTCTAGAAAAATTGCCAGTAAATATTTTTTGTCGTCGAGGTTGTCAAAATTTATTTTCAGTCCAACTTTCAATGTACGCCGGATAGTTGGCCGTATATCTGGTATCCGGTACAAGAAGTTCGCCGGATATCCGGTATTCGGTATCCGGCCAAAACACTATCCGTTGCATCCCTACCCACTATACATGCATCTTATAGAGTGAATTCCGCTCTATAAATTAATTCCTGAGAATTTTTTCGTTAAAGTAACCGGTTTTAAGATATTCGTTATGAAACTTCGAATAGGATTGATTTTTACCTCTGCGCTCCAAACTACTCTTCTGTTCGGATGCTGTTAGCACGAAATAGATGAGGGTTTTCTTGCAAAAAAAGACACGTTCCATCCCCAAATGGGAGGGGGGGGGGGGAATTTTCGGGTATCTATTTCTAACCCTATCTAGAGTGCGCATTTAAAATATTATTACTTTATAAAATATTTCTTCTTTTCACTGTTTTTCAATCTAATTTGCGTGTACTAAGACAGTTTAATAATTTTATGATTTTCGTAAACATTTTTCTCAGATTTTTTTTACCGAAAACGAGGTCCTTAACAAAATGGCAGATCTATCATGGAAAGTGATGGTCTGAATGGGTAGCGAAATTACTGACTTTGTGTATTTCAGTTAGACAATAAGAAATATATTGATGGGAAAGTCATTATGCAAAACTTTACAAGTAATAGTTTACATTGTTCTCTATCATCAGGGATTGCAGCAAGTCCTCGAACAGCCCTCAGCTAAAACCAAAAAAATGTTTAGTGGACGATTAGTTATCGATAAAATCACTGCGTAAGAAACAAAGGAATGAAATAAAACAAAATGAAGGAAATGTCCTTACCCAAAGACCTCAAAAATTGAATGTATGTGCTGGAATTCTAGGAAATCATATCATTGAATGGGACTTCCTCGATTTTACATGAGACAATATTTGATCAAAAATTTCATACTAAACGGTTCGGCAGCGAAAGCTAAATCGAATGGCCTGCCAGATCCCCAGATATACACCACTAAACCTGATAATTTAGATTATTTGGTTCATAAGTTCAACTTATTTGATTTGCTTCATTAAGTTTTATACGTTTCCTGTACTCTATTAAATGCTGGGAAAATATGGGTGAGTTTCTTGGTCTGTGTAAGCAACGTACTAAAGATGTTAAAATATAAGTAATTGAGTAGTAGCAGAAATGAAATATTATTCTAATGACGTGTATCACTCGATCTGTCTAGACATGTGGATAAGAAACGCTGCTGAAACTTCGTTATCAAATACGAATCCACAAATATGTAAAAACAAACCACATTCGTTATCAGTTAAAAAATATGTGAAACGATATATCGTTGATACATCTTTCTGATTTTAAATTTTTGAAAGAGTGGTCCTACAGAGTAAGGAAAAGCAGTGACTGCTGAAAATTTTTTGTCAAAATATGTCTTACCTAGTACTGGAGCGGATCTGGCGAGAAAAAGAAGAGTTTTGAAACCAACTTTTTTAAACTTATCATGTTGTCAAGTTAGTTCAGCATAATCACACGAGCTGGGGCAAGATTTCGCATTTAAAATGCCCAAAAACACGTTTTTTCACGATAACTTTGTTGTTATTGACTTGGCGAAAATAAAGTTAAATTAAAAATTGAAGACCTCGCGGAAGCGCATAATCTGGTAAATATTTTTTCAAATCGGACGGTAACTTTTCGTGAAACTTTTTTTTAAATACACGTTTTTTGCCGTAGCACTAATATATAAGAAAGTAATTCCTTAATTTTTCACGAAGAAAAAGGAGTAAGGGGCTGAGATTTTTTTGAGGTAGGGGAAATAGATAAGAATTGATGGAGCCGGAGGATGGGGTTGGTGGGCCAATTAGGAGAGGGGGGAGGCATTAAAAGGAAAATTATTCAGCCCCCCCGAACTTTCTTACCTGTCGTGCGATTTTAAAAAACCAAAATGGAATTTGTTCACCGTTGTCTCTAGTATTTGACCAATTATTTTTTTTTATTTTTTTTAAATAAACAAATTTGTGGAAGGGGAAAAACTTTTTGCATTTTGCTTTCAAATGCGTTTTTCTACGTAGAGAAGGGTTCAGAGGAGAAATTTTTGACAGGTAAGTGAGGATCTTTTTCATCTTTATTTAAAAAAAAATGTATCGTAATCCAAGCAAGAGGAAGGGAAAGAGGGGGCATAATGCGTTTGCGGGAATGAAGTGTTAAGGAAAACAGATAGGGACTTCGGACCTTGATACTCGGCAATATAAATCTTTTTTCCATCTTAATATTTTGTCAATGTACCCTTTATCAAATATTAAACTGCCGAAACGGCAGTTTATAAATGAGTTGCGCTATTACTATAGTATACACATTGCACAAACCTTTGATTCGGACGAGTATTTTAACAACTAAGTTGGCGTTATAACATTAAAAACGCTTAAAACAAATATAATTTGTTTTTTAACAAAATCGATCTGTAAATAAAAAGACATTAATCATTTAAAATTTAAAAAAATTTTCTCTGATTTCTTTATATTTGTAATTGAATTGATTTTTTTTAAATGCTATTTTCTATCATTTATTTATATGTTTAACTAATATGTCTTTCATAACAAAATAATATTAAAACGTAGACACGATTTTCAAATAGTGATATTATATTAGCAATATTATCGCTTTCGGAAATGGGGTATGGTGGTGTAAATAGGTAGAATTATAGCTTGAAATGCAAGGATCGCAAGTTTGAAATACAGGCGGGTTATTATGGATGTACTTGCTTTTTTTTACTGTTTTTTATACTGACAAGTGTTTTATCAAATAGGTCGTCAATATAAAATTTAACATGTTCAAAAACTAACATTTCCAAAAAACTGGGAATAGTTTTTACAATTAATTATTTTTTATTTATTTGCTTTTATCATGATTAGTGTGTAAGTTGTGATTTGGGAATAGTTATTGTAAAGAGTGTGCAACAATTATATAAAAAGTTAAACAAATCGGCGAGGAGCATGATTTTGACACTAGTTTTTTAAGTTTTTAATTTACCAACCGTGAAGGGGTGATACATTTAGAGATTGAAAGAGGGAATAGATGCAAAACTTATTTAATGATAAAGAAATCAACACTCACTAATTTGCAATTTTCTCGAAAACTGCCAACGCTAGAAAAAAAAGTTTCAAATAAAAAAATTACGCCAGTCTTTTATCTTTATATACCCAACATATACTTAGTATCTATTTCGAAAAAAAAAAAGTTTCCCGCATGTAACATTTGAGAATGCAAATATTCGACATAGCCTTAGAAAAAAAAGTAATAATATCCACACTTATTAAAATTTGACCTACATATTAACACATTTTATTAACAAATGCGTAATGATAACACGATAAAAAATTAAGAGTAATCTATTGTGCCGTTTTTGAGTTAGAGCGAGTTAAACGGCAAAATAATTATTGTTTTATATATTGAATAGACACCTAAAACTAGAGAAATGGGCCAAGATCTGAAGTTCCTACCTCTTTTCCTTCACCCCTTATTCCCGCAAACGCATTATGCCCCCTCCCTCCCTTCCTATTGCTTGGATTGCGATAATTTTTTCTTTAAATAAAGATAAAAAAGATTCTCATTTACCTTTAACAACGTTTCTCCTCTGAACCCTTTCCTGTGTAAAAAAAACGCATTTGAAAAAAAGTGCAAAGAGTTTTTCCCCTTCCACAAATTTGTTTATTTGAAAAAAATAAAAAAAATTAATCAGTTAAATCCTAGACATAACAGCGAGCAAATTCTATTTTGGTTTTTCAAAATCGCCCGACAGGGGAAAAAGTTCGATGTGGTTGAATAATTTTCCTTTCCCCACCACCTCCATCCTCCGGCTCCATCAATTCTTATCTATTTCACCTACCTCAAAAAAATCTCAGCCCCCTAACTCCTTTTTTTCGTGAAAAAATTAAGGAATTACTTTTTTGTATATTAGTGTTACGGCAAAAAAACGTGTATTTAAAAAAAAAGTTTCTCGAAAAATTACCGTCCGATTTGAAAAATTACCAGACTATGCGCTTCCGCGAGGTCTTCAATTTTTAATTTAACTTTTCGTTCGTCAAGTCAATAATAACAAAGTTGGTTTCATTTCAAGACTAGATCTGCTCCACTATAGATAGGTATCTATATATCACTCAGGACTAGTTTATCAATGTGTAGTTAGCTAAATTAACTAAATTGAAAACTAGCATTAATTTAGCTAACTGGTCATTAATAAACAACAAAGTAGTTTAGATATTGTTTAATTTTTAGGAAATAATAGTCCTATTTTGTGATCAGCTAGATTTCCCGATATAACCTCTACCGACTTTTGGCTTTGGAATTATTTAAAAAATACTAAAGAACGTTCTAATAACATAGAAGAATTGGAATACGAAACATTAACCGCGTTTCGGAAAATCACTCCTGTCATGGTTGGAAATGCAACAAAAGCTGTAAGGAGAAGGAGTCAAAAATACATAGTTGTCAATGGAAGACAATTCGAACATTTATTGTAGTTCAGTTTTTCCTATTTTTGGCAAAATTATTTTATATTATAAGTGTTGTTTTTGTTAATAGCTTTCCATGGCCTCTTCACAAATATACTAAATTTTTCGAAAATTAACCACTTTTTCTTGAGATAAATATTACATATTATAATAAATATATCGTTATAGTCCAATTAATAAGACGGAAAAAAGTGTAAAATGTGGAAAAGTGGTGGAACAGCACCGATTTGAAAAATTTATTTTTTACGTGTTCCCTAGACCCCCAGGAACATTCATCAGTATGCATTAACTCTGATAATAAGAAAGTTAGGAGGGTTCGAAGTGCCCCAAAAAGTAGCTGTCTTAAAAAATTTATAAAATTAATATTCCATCTCGGAAATGGGCTCTAGGAGGTTTTTTGGTCTCTGATCACGAATCCGAGGTCCAAATAGAGGAATTCCCTATCCCAGTATGCAATTCGTGCCATTCTTTGATCAAAATTCCACTTTTTCTGGCGGAAATTTAAATATGAATATTGTGCCGCGGAAGTGTGCTCTAGGGGGTTTTGTTGGCTCGCTGATCACGAATCCGAGGTCCAAATTGAGAAACTCCATATTCCAGACTGGAATATGTGCCATTTTTTGATGAAAATTCCACTTTTTCGGGCGGAAATTCAAATATGAATATTGTGCTGCGGAACTATGGTCTAGGGGTTTTTTTGGCTCGCTGATCACGATTCCGAGGTCCAAATTGAGAAATTTCATATTCCAGTATGGAATATGTGCCATGGAAAATTCCGTTTTTTCAGAAAAAATTTAAATATTAACGTTTTTCCTCGAAAATGTGTTCTGCGATATCGTTTGGGTCACTGAATAAGAATTCGCGGTTTAATTCAAGTAATTCCAAATATCTCACCAGAAGTACTGTTGATTAGATTTCTCTATGTTTTTTTATATGTATATGTGTTTGTCTATATCTGTGCACATATTTATGTTTTTTTACAATAATAGGGTAAAAAAACTTTTTTAGTCATGCGCACCAACTGAAACGACCAAAAACCACCCTTTTTTGCTTATTTCTGATATGACAACTTGGCATCGATTATTTTGGCAGGGATTCTTTGTTTTTGCATGGGGACATAACAGATGATGAAAGGTGATATCAGGCAGTACACCGCAACCGCCCTCAGGGGTTGAATCTACCCTGTCAGGGATATAAAATTGTTTCCTAATTTTTTATTGTTAAAGACGTTTACCTCCGTTTTCGAGGATGCTGATCAAGCACAATGGTAAGAGTGAATTATGACATCCCCAGGGGGTGGAAAATTTGTTTTTTTTATTTTCTAATTTGTATATTGAGTGGGAGTGGTTTTAAAGTCACCATTTGTTCATTTTACATCCTCATCAAAAATGAATCTATCCTCGCAAGGATTTGAAATTCATGTTCCTTAAAACGGAATATAAGGAAGAGAATACTACTGGTAAAAATTTCTGTTTTTAATAAATTATATATACAGGACAAATGAACATCACATTCAATGCTATTGCCTCCTTCTTCCGTTTCCGATTCATGATCGGAAATTTACACTTTGGGTATAAAATTTAGAGAGTTTACAGCATTATCATAATTATTATCATTGGATTCATTTCTTCCTATGCTTGCTTCATCATCTTCATCCTCTGGCGCACAAAATTTACCTTGACAAGTCTCACAAAAAACGCTACATCGTAAACCTAATTTGATACCTCGATTTCTGCTCCTCGATTCTGATCCTAGATTTATCGAAGGCATTTGATACAGTTAGCCATGAACTACTGTTACAAACATTGGAAGACATTGGACTTAGAGAAGTTACACTAAAGTTATTTAAAAGTTATATTTCCAATAGACCCCAGCGTGTAAGAATAAATAATGAATTAAGTGAGTCAATGATAATAAAGTACGGAGTGCCGCAAGGTACAGTTTTGGGTCCCATTTTGTTTTCGATTTACATAGATGGATTGTTTTCATTACGGAGCGGGGGGGAAATTGTGGGTTTTGCTGATGATACTGCCATATTTTATAAGGCAGATTCTTGGACAGACCTTAGGATACTAGCTGAGGATGATCTAAGTCTAATAAAGAATTGGTTTGATAATAGGTTATTAACAATAAATTTTGATAAAACGCACTACTTACCGCTTAGTTGCAATAAATCTGGTCAACCAACATTTGAATGTCTCGAAATAAATGTTAGAGGAACGTTATGTACTATATTACCTGAAAAGAATATAAAATATTTAGGTGTTTTCATAGACTCCCATTTAAGATGGGACGTCCATATAAACTACGTAATAAAGAAATTACAAACTATCATTTACAAATTTAGGTACCTAAAAAATATTCTAGGTTTCGATCAATTAAAAATGCTGTATCATTCACTTGTGGAAAGTCATCTACGTTATTGTATACTTGGTTGGGGTGGGGTTGCTAAAACTCATTTGACTCCTCTTGAAACCCTACAAAAAAGATTTCTAAAAATAATGCTGGGCAGGAGTTCAATATATTCATCAGATTTATTGTACACAGAGGCAAAATTGTTCGATATTAGGCAATTGTATTATTATAACATAAGCGTAAAATACCAACTTACCCAAAATATAGAAACTCTACCCTCTCATGTATACAATACTATACAAAAAAATAAACATACTGTACCATTTATGATGAAAACAGTTGGACAAAGGTCTTATGCTTTTTTAGCCCCAAGAGTCTACAACACATTACCAAACGAGTTACAAAGTATAACCAAAATAAATTCATTTAAAAAACTATTAAAGAAGCATATAATAGAAAACCCAAGGAAATTAATAAATGACATTATTGACATAAAAAATATTATTAATTAAAAATATAAAAATACTAAAAGCCAAAAAAAAAAACAAAATTTTCTGATACTTACCTGTTGCTTTATGCTGCTCTATATTGTTATATTGGAATTGTGTAAGTGTAATTAGGAATGTGTGGTGCAATAAACTCGTATTTAATTTATATGTGTATGTTATATACCTGCTTTATAAATAATTTATAATTATTATTATTATACATTATATATACTGTTTAGATTTATTGTTGTGATTTATTACTGTGATCTATCATTGTGTTTTATGGTTGTGATAAATTGTATTATGTATTAGTCATAACTCGAAACAAGTGTTAAGTCACTTTTTGAGTATCTATATTTATTTGCACTATTGATTTTGTGTATTATTATATTTTCAATGTTCTAATGTAAGTGTACCTAATGTATTGTATTGTATTGAAACGTAACGTAAATAAATATATTATATTATATATTATTATTATACATCCGCATCGATTCGCACATCCGCTTTACAATTACAATTATAGTCTCTAAAAAAGAAGTCAAGAACCAATTGATCTTCTGAAAATTTGAAATTGATGGACTACGGATACCTCGAGGACACAAGGTTTACCCAGAAAACAGAAAAGGCGGCAAGATCAAATAAAATGATAATACGAGTCCCTAATATCAGCCAAGTCGCTAAGGGGTGGTTTCCAATAGTTTGGAAGTGAAGGAAGGGTCGAAACAGCGCAAAACCATTTTTTTTCTTGATCAGTATCCTTTAAACGTCTTTAACAAGAAAAAAAAAGAAACAATTTTACACCCCTTGAGAAGGTAGATTCCAACTCTAAGGGCGGTTGCAGTCTACTACCTGATATCATCTTTCACCATCTGTCATATCAAAAAACAAAGAATCCCTGCAAAAATAGTCACAGTAAAATTGACTTGAAAAATTATTTTGAAATACTCGTAATATTCATACATAATTTTTTTCTTCAAAGTGAAATTCGACACGAAAAATGGCGTATTCTCGCTGGACTATAGAATTGCTCAATTTGGACATCTAAATCGTGATTAGCGACCCAAAAAACCCTAGAGCACGCTTCCGCAGCACAGTATTCATAATTAAATTTCCGCGAAAAAAAGTGGAATTTTCATTAAAAAATGGCACGAATTCCATACTGGAATACGGAACTTTTCAATTTGGACATCTGAATCGTGATCAGCGACCCAAAAAACCTCCTAGAGCACACTTCCGCAGCACAATATTCATATTTAAATTTCCGCCTGAAAAAGTGGAATTTTCATAAAAGAATGGGACGAATTTCATACTGGAATACGGAATTCCTCAATTTGGACCTCGGATTCGTGATCAGCGAGCCAAAAAACCTCCTAGAGCCCATTTCTGAGGCGAAATATTAATTTGTAATTTTTTTTAAGACAGCTACTTTTTGGGACACTTCAAACCCCCCTAACTTTCTCATCTTCGGAGTTAATGCAGTTAATGGAGTTAATGTAGTTAATGCTGATGAATGTTCCTGGTGGTCTAGGGAACACGTGAAAAAAGGAATTTTTCAAATCGGTGCTGTTCCATCACTTTTCCACATTTTCCGGCTTATTAATCGGACTCTTAGATAGCTAATTTAAGTTGTGGTCGAATAATGAAATAATTTACATTTAAAAAAAACACAAGTTATGTCTATATCTCGAAAACTGAGGTATGCATAATTTTCATCTTACAGCAGCGGATTCTGCTCAAAGAAGTGCCTTAATAATGTTTTACTCGATTGTCGATTCGATACTTGATACTTGATAACTGAGATATAGACATTCAAAAATGTCAATTTTCCAAAAAAGCTCTGTAGCTCAGTAGTCGAAAAAGACAGACGATTGCAGTTTGCGCCATTGTTTGTTTCTCAAAAATCGAACTCAAAACACTTATATTGGTTTTTGTCTATCTGCCATAGTTTTAGAGAAAACCTCAAATCCCATCTAATTTGGTCCACCCTGTATTATGAATTTTTTGGTGTAACTTTTGAACGGTTCTAGCAGCATTACAGAAAAAACGAATAATTTCCGATGTCAAAAGTTTAAGAACATGTAGTTACCGTTTTTCTATTTCTCCACCTTCACTAATTTTATAGGCCATAAGTTTCATGCACAAAATCTTCACGTTATCCCGTAATACCAGTTTGATCCCTGGGAATTTATATTAATTCCAAAGGACCGCTGAATAAATAACAGGCAGACCATAGAATGATCAAAATAACCATTTAAAACGTTTAAGGTTCGGACGCTGTCACAAAAGAGATAAATTGCTTTTCTGAAACGTATTTTTTGTATTCCCTTTTTGTACGCAATTGAACATATTAATTTATTTTAAAACAATACTACTTAGTGGTTTTCTCGTGAAATTTAAAAATTAACCAACAATAATAAATTTTATTTAAAATAATGCTATATCCGAAATGTTACATACCAATATAGTAGTCAAACAATTCGTCAACTGAAAAACAAAGGGCCAAGTCACCACAAAAAGCTTTTGTTTTGCTACATTGTGTGTGGGATATTCATATTTGCGCCTATTACATACTATATGGCAATAGATTGATAAATAAGTTGCATTAATGTAAAGAGGAAATGACAAATAATAAATGGAAATGTTGGTATTGAGGATTTTTCAAAGCAAAAAAGTTGGTATTGTAGAATTTTTATTATGACTATTTTTCGGTAATAGGCTGCGGTATAGCGTAAAAAAGTTTCAAATACGCATAAAAGCTTGTTAGGTGGATGCATTGGCGCACTTTGAGGGTTATTTAAGGATATTGAACAAGTTTTACTTGGAGGGGAGGGGTGGGGGGGATATTTGGTGATCTCCAGAGAAACACAGCTACCTCGTACCACCTTCTAGTGACTTGTATATAAGCGAAAACGCAATCTCAGGCGAGGGTTGCATCGAAGTGTAGTGCAATTCTGTTGTTGACGAATTTTCAATAATGGGGAATACAGTAGTGGAGGTGTTAATTTAGTCATATATTTAATTTGGAAGGAAAATTCTAAAGGCAACATACTTAGTAAAATAAATCGGTAAAGGCATTTTCCAAAAACTTCCCTCTCTGTTTATCACACTTCTTTCATTACTTTTTTTAGGGGATCACACTGTATATTTTTCATATTTGTCTATATTTTTTTTTGTAGATAATTGTATTAACTGCATGCTAAATATTATTGCCATCTCTTAAATTTTGCCATTCCTTTAATTTTTTTTAGGGTGACCACCCTCTATATTTTCGTATTTTTCTTCTTTGACAGTTGTGTTAACTACATGTAGTCACATAATTTTAATTTTTTCTTTGAGTAACCACCCTGCATATATTGTTTTTCATATTTTTCGTCTTTGACAGTTGTGTTAACTACATGCCAAATATTATCGTTCTCCGTTACATGTTCTCATTATCTCTTTAGGGTGACCTCCCTGTATATATTTTTCCTATTTTTCATTTTTGACAGTTGCATTAACTGCTTGCGAAATATTATATTCCTCCGTCACATTTTCTTTAAAGTTTTGTAAAGGTGTTAATTTTTTTTTTCATATTTTTCTTCTTTGACAGTTGTACTAACTGCATGCGAAATATTGTCGCCCTTCGTCGCATTTTTTTTGGGTGACCACTCTGTATATATTTTTTTGGGTTGACTCTGTATATTTATTTTTTTATTTTTTTTTTTTTCTGACCACCCTGAATACTTACTTTTTTTCATATTTTTCTTCTTTGGCCGTTGTATTATAGTAGCTTCTGTAAGTCGGACAGGCATGTCACCGGCCAAAAACCACCCCCCAAAGGGTTAACGCGGATACGCTATCTCATACCAACTAAACCTGCGTCACCCCCCGTTTTCGAGGATGCTGAACACGATGGCAGTGGTTTAAACTTTTTTCACCCCACCCCCTAAACGGCCAAAAACAACCCCCGAAAGGGGTGAAACGCGGATACGCCGTCTCATACGGGCTAAACCTGCGTAACCCCCGCTTTTCCTGATCCTGAACACGATGGTGATGCTGGATCTTCTCCCCGAAGCGGCCAAAAATTATTCAATGATCTGTGAACCAGTGATTCATTTTCTCTTATCCAATTCAATTCAATTCAAAAATATTTATTAGATGTTTAGCATACAAACATGCACCTGAATCGTATCCCGGTACAGAGCCGACCGCACAACCACGTCGCGTAGCGCCGTGGTGAATGTACGGTCGGATGGAGCGGGTTCAATTCAAGTTAGGACAATACATCGAATGTGGAGTTAGGACTCCTGTCTAAAAACAAATAAGACTTAAACCTAACAATTTTTTAATTCACAACTAGAGAATAGTTTTAAAACACTTATAAACTACTTAAAGCTAGAGAAATGAGTTTTTGTTCAGCACACGCGCACTGACGCACACGCGCACTGTTTTAAAAGGTTGGATTGCTGGTACGGGAAAAGCTCAACGAAAAAACCCGTTCGAACCAATGACGACATTCATCCGATGGTCGGCCTGCCTTCGGAAAGGTAGGGTGAGAGGAAGTTATGATTTAAAAGGTTTTGATTTGCAAGAGGTTATTGGCCGAGAGGGGATTTTGAAAAAGACAAAAAAGGACAAAATAACAAAAATTAACAAAATTAACAAAAATGAGATTAATAGAGGGAATAGAGAAAAGGTTTGGGAGTAAAAGGTGGTGAAAAGGAAAGGGTGGTGAAATGGAAATTTTGGTATAGGAAAGATTTGGCTAGGGAGGTTGCCGAAAGATAGGCAACGCCTGGTATGGTAATGGGTGTTTAAGGTTGAAAAGTATGGCGTTATGCTGTCTGATTCGTGTAATGTCTCTGGTTAGCGGACTGTCGCCCCGTTTGAATTGATAGAATTTCTGGGATGTTTCCCGGACGAAGTCCGCTAGTGGGGTTATGTCGTGGCAACGTGCATAGAGATCTCTGAGGGAGGTGTACCTATCGGTTCTCTTATCCGGTGCACTTCATAAAACCGGGTATCAAAGGGGTAGTTTTTGGCCGTTTGAGGGGTTAGTTTGCTTCGGGGAGAAGATCCAGCATCACCATCGTGTTCAGCATCCTCGAAAATTAGGGTCTAGTCGGTATGAGATGGCGTATCCGCGTTAACCCATTTTGGGGGTAGTTTTTGACCGTTTGGGGATGAGGTTAACTCGGAAAGAGTTTAAACCACCGCCATCGTGTTCAGCATTCTCGAAAACGGGGGATGACGTGGGTTTTGTCGGTATGAGACGGCGTATCCGCGTTAACCCCTTTCGGGGGTGGTTTTTGGCCGTTTGGGGGTTGGGGTTAACTCGGAATGAGTTTAAATCACCGCCATCGTGTTCAGCTTGCTCGAAAACGGGGGTGACGCAGGTTTTCTCGGTATGAGACGGCGTATCCGCGTTAACCCCTTTCGGGGGTGGTTTCATCAAAATGGCGCATTTCAGAATGAATCACTTTGTAGTCGTTTTCTCAAAGAACTACGACTTGAAAGTAATTGCTACTTGGGGATAACGACGGGAGCTGCAAATATACAACTTTAAAGTTACAATTATTACCAAGTACCGAAAAGGACTCCAGCGGCACTTTAAAGACGCAGCAAAGTTTGTGCTGCCACTTTATAGTAATATTTTTCCCAACATTGATTCTGAACGCCGCGCCGAGGTGTGCTGCCGTATGTCCGTCAATTAAACTGAACGCGCCCCTAATTTTAAATTATGTCTAGAGGATAGAGGAAAAAATTCAGGAGGTGATAAGGAGAGGAATATAATTCACAGTCCACTCATGCGCCTCTTATAAAATAGGAGGAATGATGGAAAACTATTATTACTGCTACTATTCGAGTTATGATAAACAAAAAAGTAAATGTATCGAATTCAGCGCAAAAAGTATGTTATTACTTTAAAATGGTAAGCAACCCAAAGGAAAAGATAAAGGGGATAAGACAAGCATAAACTAGGTTACATATTTCAGAACATCAGAATCACGAACACGAAACATGCAGTCTAACTTGCGCATGCGTGGAACATGAAATATATTCCTCTCGTCGTCGTTTCCTTTCCTATATATGGTCAACATTGGGAGCTAGATGGTGAAATTTACTCAATGGTGAATTTAACTGGTTTGTAGTAGCCGTGCAAAGTGATGTTTAATTCTGCAGGTAGCCGTAATGTCATGAACACTAATAAATATTATCTTCAAGGTAACTTTGAAGTCACATTTCAATGACATTAGCTAGTCAGTTTGCCACTTTCAAGTTCTTGAAGTCCCTGAAGGTCGTTCCACTGGTGTCTAAGACTTTCTCATGCACCGGGATAGCTACGTAGAGTCAGATAACAACTAGTGGTAAGAACTACGAGGCAGCGACTGGAGCTTTATTAATTGAAGTGGTAAATTTAGTGACGAATACGTAATGGTTTCTCATTCGAGGTTTCTATCTCAGTTACTGTTACTTTGGTGCTAGTTGGGTGATGCTTAAGGTACATTTGTCTGCTATTTTCTGTTTTTCTTCTTTTTTTTAAGTAAAATACCGCTCATTTTTTACCCTGCTATTCATACTTTATGCTCATACTATACTTTACTATATTCTCCATTTATTTTGCTGTATTATAAAATTAGTATAAACCACACAACATATCTCGGTCTATAAATATCTTTTCCATTTTATCATTGTCCACTCTGACTCTCGTGAGGCAAAAACGCAACCCGCATTGTTTGGTTTTCCATTTCGTTTCTGGAATTGAAATAGGGATATCTCTTGATGTCATCGAATATACGGCAAGGAAAAGTACGATACTTGAATAATTAGATCGGTTTTGCGGACGTGAGCTGACTAATCCACAGCAAATTTATTTTTAGTAGAATTATACAATGGCTGAAACTGGATTTAAATGCACAAAATCAAACATAAAAACCTTTAAATGCAAAAGGCTTTCAATAAAACCCAATGGAATAGCTCTCTATTCAGCAACGGGGAAATGCCGATACTAATAATAACCAACTGAATTTTTATTTTTAAATATTTACTCGCTTCTCCAGCATTATAGATTTACTCCTAATTAGCCAATTAAGTAGGAGTAGAGTATAAATGTGTTTGGGGAGAGGAATTTTTTGTAAATATCTCCGTTTGTAATGCTCAAATTGCGAAGAAGATTGTTCGCAATAAAATTTCGAACAGATTTAGAAATACAAGACCTCTTGACTTGTATTCACCTGAAAAAATGCAAGTATATGCTTTTTTAAACATTTTAATAGGCAAACAAAATGTTTTGGCTTTTGACTTAATATAATAAAAAAGGAATTTTTTTTCAAAATTCTGGCTCCGAGAATTTGTTGGAATTTCGGTAAGCTTTAATTTAAAAAAAAATTGTTTATTTCCGACAAGATTTGCGCTCTCTAGCCATTTTTGAACCAATCTTGGACCACTGTGCAGTGATGCAGTCGCAGGATCGATTTGACAGTGTGTGTCAACTGTACAATATCTTTCCTCGGGAGATATTTGAGTAACGATGACGTCTGAACCCGTGGCTTTGTTGTTAGGTAGGGCATATAACAGGCAGGGTACTGTCAAGTAATCAACAATATCATTAATGAATAAAATAAGGAAAAGTAGTCCTAAAACAGATTCCGGGGGGACTCCAGAAGTAGTCGATATTTCGATAGAATTATAACACTACATGTTGAATTCCATTTGAGAAGCAAGATTTTAAGAACTTCAAAAAATCTTGAGAGAAACCAAAATTAATCAGTCTATTTAATAGTATATCATGGTCGGTTCTATCTGGGTTCTGTCAAATGCCTTCGAAAAATCAGTCTATATTACGTCTGCTTGGAATCCCTCAATTAAAGGGTCAGTTAAGAATTCTGTCATCCAAATTAAGTTCGTAACACTTGACCTGCCTTTACAAAACCATGTTATGTTATATTATTAGAACTATAGGAACTTTTTGATGCAACGTGTTTATGAGTTATGGTTGCAAGGAGGGTCCATTGAATTGAAGTTTTCGGGAATAAAAAAAAAACATGCATCGGCCGGGAATCGAACCCGGGCCGCCCGCGTGGCAGGCGAGCATTCTACCACTGAACCACCGATGCCTTGCAAAAATTTGTCCATATACAGATTACAGAGTTATACCTAGCCCAATTCGATAAAAATAATAGTAGATTGTAATACAAGTGAGGCAAGGGCTTCATTGCAAAACGATGTATGAAAATAGGAACACGAGCGCAGCGAGTGTTCCTATCATACGAGTTTTGCAATGAAGCTTGCCACACGTGTGTTACATACTATTTTTTCTACGGTTTGAAGTTATTTCCCTTTTCAAAGTCTTTTCAAAATTTTAAATTTGCTGCTTGTCAGATTTTATTTAAAGTGACATTTTCCGCTGTCATTCTGAAGTAAGAAAATTTGACTTTGTAATTGCAATTCATGTGTAATTAATGTACATTTATAGAATTTAATTGTTATTACCAGTAAGTAATATAAAATTCTTTAAGGTAAACACACTATTTTATTCCGGTGCGTGAAGATGTAATCAAGGCGTGTGGCAAATTCTTTGCAGCACGGCGTGCGGCAAAGTGATATTTTATGCACTCATTTTGAAGTTAGAAAATTTGACTTTCAGCACAATCGTAGAAAAATAATATTCCTATATATCTCCATTTTCTAAATTATTCAGCTACTAGTTCTTATACCTGTTGTATCACCACAAAAAAAATTCTATTCCACATTTCTCATTAAAACATTTCGTGAGAAGATGTATGCTTAGCGGAATCATTATTACCTAAGTATAATATGTTAGATTTTTGTGAGACTCCCTCCTCACTAGCGTATTGCAGAGGGGGTACTGCACGTAAAATATTAAAAGGGTGACTACCCTTCCCTGCGTTCGAGGTTTAGCAGCCTTTGGGGCCCCCTTTTATAAGTGGCCTTTTATTAGGCCTTGCAACAGAGGTAGTTGAGATATTGCAATTTTGACACCCTGTATCTTTTTCCATAGCAATATTTTACTAAAGCATATTTGGTTATATCCTCATATTTTGATCCAAAGACAAGATTAATTTGATCCAAAGAATCTACCCTTGAAGTATGGCCTATTATTAATGGTCCACCCTGTATATATACTTCATAATAATATATCTAATTCATTGAAATATAATTCTGGAGTGTACGTGCCTTTACTGTATTGTATTTATTACAGATACACCTATCAACGTTTCAGCTATATCCAATGGATTCCTTATACATTTGTTAATGTATTGGAAAAGTTCCAGAATTTATATTCAAAACAATCAAATATATTTTCATAGTTATAAGGATGAGATCGTGAAAATATGTGGTGAGGAATGCAACTGGTATAAATTAAATCTTGTTTCTTGTTTTTGTTCTTATTCTCTGTAAGTTTCTTATATTTAATTTGGTTAGCTTCTTCTTATTGTTTCTTGTTCGTGTTTGTTGTAAGTTTCTTAAGCTTGGTAAATTTGGTAAGCTTCTTCTTATTGTTTCTTGTTGTTTGTTGTAGTTCTTTTGAATGTAATATTATTATTTTTGTTTTTGTTCTATATCGGGTAACCAATTTATGGTGTTTGACCATAAGTAAATAAAATAAACGTATACAATATCGAATTCAATATTATATTTTGAAATTAAATATTGTACATTCAAATGTATATAAATTAATTTATTTTGTTATTTTTGTAATTTCTTAAAAATATCTATAGTTACATAATCTTAAAATATGTAAATAAGTACGCTACATGTACACACGTTAAATCATAATTTTAGTTTTAACCCATTTAATAATGGGATGGGGATGGTAATGGCGGTGATAGTGGGAGTGGCCGCTGCCAACAAGAATTATCCTTGGCTTCTCATACATACACTAAATCCTAATTTTATAGACTCTTACTTGCTTGCTTTACCTATTTACCCCGACAGACAGACCGACAGATAGAAACCTTAACTTAACTTAACTCAAACTTAAAATTTCGACACTCTAAGCTTATTTGAACAATTTTTTTAAGTTACTTCCACGTATACAGGGTGTCCCAGCGAGAACTGCGGCGATCGATATAGGGAAAAGTACACACCCGAAAATTTTGAAAATTTAGGGAATTACTAACGTTAGTATGGCCAATACAAAGAAAATAATGACAAGCATTTGGCACTTCTGCTTATACCGGAAGTTAATACCGAGGTTAATACCAACTCGCTTATTTTAAATGTATATATCGAAGTTTTCGAAAAGAGCGAAAAGTTCTGAATCAATAACATGTAACATATTCTGTTCCCCAGCCGTTTCAGAGATATTTAACATTTTATAAAAAATTTGACAGGTGTAACGGTTTGTAATAATCTTTATAACTTTTTTCACCTAAAAGATCCTCGTTTGCTTTTCTGCATACAGAAAGACCATAAGGTGACCTACGCTCCACAGTTTAAAGATGTTAAATAATTATATACCAAGTGTTCAGTTTTTTGCGTTACATTTTGTCAACTTCAAACCGCGAAAACCTGTTTAAGTCAAATGGATCACCCTGTATTTTTTTTGCGTTAAATTATGTAAAATTAAATTCCTCGTTTTCTCATGTAGACATTACAGACGACTTTTTGAATTATTTGCGATTTTCTTGGAAATTCACGAATTCTTAATAAAAAATTTTTCAAATTAGTCATGATTTGAAATAGTCACTAAATCGGTCATTCTGTTATGCCAGAAAAAGCCACGGCGTTTAAATTATACCCAACAAGATTTTACAAACTTGTTTAATAATCAAAAACATGTAACACATTTGCTATTCGATATCTATAAAAACGGAAACCGTTCTAAACGCTGTAAAACGCATTTGGGGAGCTATTAAAAATAAAGTTTATGATAGCCATTAACAAGCATTAAACATTGTATGAAGAGAGTAAGAAATGCATTTCAAAACTTATCACGGGAAGCAAGTAAAAGAGGTATCCATGAAGAACTAATTCGAAGGTGCGAAAAATGTATGGAAGTTCGAGGGAGGAATTTTGAACAATTATTATTGAATTAAAATGGAACCATGCTTTTCATTGAATCTTTATCTTTACTATTTTAGTTTATGCCTCGGTTTATGCAAAATGTCTTGAGTTCGATGGGCATTTTACAGTGTTTAGGGTTATTTTCTAATATTGTGGATATTGAAAATGTGTTACATGTACTTGATATTACTTTATCACCTTCTCCATAAAGAATAAACAAGTTTAGAAAGTCTTTGTAGGTGTAATTTAAGCGCGGCGGTATTTATTGACATAAAAGAATATTTTACATTAGTGACTGTTTCTAATCATGGCTAATTTGATGAAATTTTTACTAAGAATTGTTGAATTTCTAAGAAAATTGCAAATAATTCAAAAATCGTTAGCTAAACCCCTACAATATCTACACGGAAAAAAGGGGAATTTAATTTTATATAATTTAATGCAAAAAATACAGGGTGTTCTATTTGACTTAAACGTGTTTTCGCAGTTTGAAGTTGATAAATGTAACGTAAAAAACTGAACACTTGGTATATTATTATTGAATTTCTTTAAACCGTAGAGCATAGCTCACCTTATGGTCATGGGGATCTTTTACACGAAAAAAGTTATTACTGGTAACTGCAAACCGTTACACCTGTCAATTTTTTTATAAAATGTCAAATAGCGGCTGGAACTAAGAATAGAGTATGCCACATGTTTTCGAAGTATATAGGGTGTCCCATTTAAAATAAGCAAGTTGGTGTCGACTTCCGGTATAAGCAGAAGTGCCAAAAGTTTTTAATTATTTTCTTTGGATTGGCTCTACGGACATTATAGCCCAGACGACAGAGAACATTTCATAGTGAAACCCACAAAAGTTTGCAGTTTTTTTTAATGAGTTCGTGAAAGTGTATAGAATAATATCCTCAAAAGTTTACATTTCGCTCGGATGCAGAACATGAAAAAAAAAGTGAAAAAATTTTTTATCCATTTTTTTCAAAATTTTAAAATTAAATCATGGTAAAAAAAACAAAAAGTACAGATGGATAGACCACGTGTTTCTGAACAAAAAATATTCTAATAAAATTTATCGATAAAGCCACGGTTTTCCTGGAGAAAAATAGTGAAATAACTGTCACTCTGCGCGGCCAGCGCACGGTTAAATGCATACTATGGAACCTCTAAAAATTCTTAACTGTTCTATCGAGCAAAATAAAGCTTTTTTCTCTTTCTGATTACACGTTTTAAACATTTTTCTTAGTGAATAGGAGGCTAAATAGTGAGAATGGAGGGAAAATATATAATTATCAATGCATACACAGACACCACACATAGCCGCTGAATCGCTTGCATGAATTTTTACGTGCCTTTACTGTATTGTATTTATTACAGATACACCTATCAATTTCAGCTATATCCAATGGATTCCTTATACATTTGTTAATGTATTGGAAAAGTTCCAGAATTTATATTCAAAACAATCAAAGATATTTTGATAGTTATAAGGATGAGATCGTGAAAATATGATTGATTATATTTTCGAAAAAATGCATACAAGTAAACGATTTTGTGTTTGAACATATACATCTTTTCCGAAATAGTGATATTTTATTTTTTCCAGTGGGTCAATTTCTCGACAAGTTGCATCCTCCAATATAATACATATTTATCAAAAAAAATTATCAAGCAAGGAATTTAATATGATTTGCGATGTACTTTTTTTTTAATCCTCGTTACTACAACTTAATAAACCATAATAATCGTGAAATGTACATACTTTTCAACAGTTCTCAATGAAGAAAGAATTTTTTTGAAGGGATTTTATTTTTTTCTATATTGTTTATTGCGGCGATTTAGTTCAGGCGTGATAATATATATATAAGTATATTTTTCCCATCCATCCTTTGCTTGTATTGTTTAAAACAAAGAAGCATCAGAAAGCTACAATTTCCATCTTTTAAATCAACCAACACTCATATGGATTGAACAAATTCTGATTTAGTGACATGTAATTCAGTGCGTCGGTGTCACAGTCATGCGTATTCAAGCGAGTGCACGCATGGATCTCGCTCTGAGTTATAACGTTATACTTGATTATTTTTTTCCGGGAAAACCATGGCTTTAACGATACATTTTGTTAGAACATTTTTTGTTCATAAATACGTGATCTAACCATTTGTATTTTTTATTTTTTTCTAGCTTGATTTAATTTCAAAATTTTGAAAAAATGGGTGAAAAACTTTTTTTTCACATTTTTTTTTATGTTCGGCATCCAAAAGAAATGTAAACTTTTCAGGACATTGTTCTGTATACTTTCACGAACTCTTTTAAAAAAAAGTTTACTCAGTTTTCAAAATTTTGTGGGGGTAAATACCATCGACTAGGCTAATTAGTAATTCCCTAAATTTTCAAAATTTTCTGGTGCCTACTTTTTCCTATATCGATCGATGAAATTCCCGGGGGACACCCTGTATACCTCCAAGATGTGGAAGTAATTATATTTAAAATATTAGTTGTAGACTTTAATTCTAAAAATTTCCGACAAGAAATTTTTGATATATCTTTTAAGGTTTCTTATTTTTAGCGCTTTTTAATGTTTCAGGTAAGAAGCTGACAAATATTACGAAATATTCAAGTTATTGCATTAGTTAGCAAAAAAATTCGTGTCTCAATAAAAATGAAATTCCCCGAAAATAATTGTCCCTAGAACCTCATCCATAAATACGCATTTAGGTTTACTTCAATAATATCCTCCAGTTTGTGTCACACATAAGGTACAAACATTAAGAATCTAAGAGCACTTAATGCGCCTCGTCTTTAATTCAAATTAGTCTTGCTTGTGTAAAATGAATGCATACAAACTTGTAAAGCACTTAGCGCAAAGTAAATGCAGTCGAAGGAAAAGCAAGACATTAATAAGTATAGAGCAAACTAAATTAAATATGTTCATTGTTAGTACAGTAACTAGAGGTTTTAACTCGGAATAATGTCATATGAATTAGATTTCGTTCATTTTTGGGAACTTAATAGAAAATGCTTAAATTAGAAATTAAGTTGCGGATAAAAGGCCAGACAAGAAAAGACATCAAGAGTACGATTGATATAAAAAACAGTTAAATATAAAAAGACTTCATATTAGATTGCTATATAGACGAAAAACACTTCATTCCAAACTGTCAAACAGAATCAAAAACTCAAATATATTAATAACTTAAGATAATAAGTTAGTGAGAGTGAGTTAAGATAATGTATTCGTTCATAGTTTAATAAATTTAATGTACCAACCTACCTACTTACTGAACATCTATACAAAAACTATATACAACTTTCTTAAGGTACGAAATATATGTAATTGAATTTATTATATTTTTTTATTACGTATGTCCTACAGTAAATAGTTACCCACGCGCGGAATTTTCCTTGTGGGTTTTCCGAATATTTAGTGTGTACCTACTAAGTAGTTAACACCATTATATTATTGTATCTACGCCTATTAATTTATAGGGGGTGGCAACTAAAAAAAAACATAAACATTGAAGCTGAAAGAGGATAAACTTTTAAGAAGAAAAGGTTCTATGCATTATTCTAAAAAACCTAGAACAGGCGAAATTAACGCTTGAAATTAGCTCCCAGGAAAATCACGAGCTTTATAAAAAGTCTTGGAATCCTAGGCAAAAGCTAGTTGTGGGGTAATTCACAAAAAATCTTATAGGTCGAGGTGAAGAAAGGCAAACTCAAGACCAAGCGACTTCTATAACAATCTACAAGCCTGCAATTTTTCATATAAGTTGATGGTCTTTAACTTATAGCAACTAGAAAATTGGAGTTTTAGCTTGAAAAAACGATTTTCGTCAAATACCTTGAAAATTATTACGTTGAGCGAAAACATGCTGGAAATAAGAAAGCTGTGAAATTGTGGATGAATCTCATTTTTTAATATTTTCTGTAGAATAAATGGTCTCGGAGATTTGGAAGCATAAAGATGGCGTCCGAACGTTTATAAAAAGAAGTATTTAGTTGAAATGTTAAATATCTCAGAAATTGTGGCACTATGGCAAAGACTGTTAATTAGAAATGATTTTTTGACTATTTCTGTTGCATAAAAAACAAAGAAGCGATATGCTTTTTCACATTTTTTTAATAAAAATATCGCCATTTTGTTAATATAAGTAGTCAGTAGTTACAAAAATATACTCTCATGTACTGATTTTCGTTAACGTATAGTATGACCTAGTTGCCCAAATTATTTCGTTCATTTACAACACTTGCTTAAAAATGGTATTTAGAACTATAAAAGGATTCTGGAAAAAACGTAGAATTTTTGTTTCTTTGCAAGTAAATATTAGTTTGAGCGAAAAAAATATAAATGAAAACATAAATCCTATAAACTGAGAATGAATTCGTTTTGTTTATAAATTTAGGTAGGATTAATAGTTTCGGAGATATTTAAGTTTATAGTTGGCATCCGAACGTTTATAGGATGAAATATTTAGTTTAAATGTTGAATATCTTAGACTCTATGACACATCTATCAAAAATTTTAAGGAACAGAATTAATCATGATTAGTCACTCTTTAAAACGGTTTTTTTGTTTGTTTCTGTATCATAAAATATAAAGAAGTTATGACCGAAACAATACGCGTATGTCTTCATTTTGTTACTGTAATTGTCCAGTAATCAAACTTTTGTTCAAAATGTTGATTTTCGTTAATATATAACATCACCTAGGTGCTAAATTTTTTTACCCAAAAAAAAAATCTTGCTATAAAGAAAAATTTCATCCGCCATATTGGGGTCGCCATTTCAGTTTTTTTTATTTTCACTTCAGATTCATAATCAGCAATTCCAAAAACATAAATATACTACGTTTCGAAAATAAATCAGTAATATTTTTTAAATATCAAAATTTAGGGTTTTTCCACCACTTAAGGGTAAGAGCAAGTGTCCGGACCATATATAAACTGAAGATGACACCTTTTACTACAATATTATTCCTTAACCCATAAAGAAAAATTATCATTATATATGAGATTACTCCTAAATTTTGCATATTTTTTACCTCTAGATACTGTACTGTGTTACGTAAGATCGTATATCCCAGCAAAGCCGAGTCAAAAATCCACGTAGAGAATTCGCAGCTTGACTTAACTCAAACACAGAAACAATACACAAGCGAATGAGCTTAAAACTTAAAAGCTGAAAGCTGTTCTCCCAAGGCAATCTTGCTCCACAGAAGCAGGTTTATAAAAGTTGGCTTGTGGGAATTTTGTTTAAGCTTTGAAATTATTTTATTTGCTAATGTATGGATTTTAGTGTCTTAGATTGTAACTGATGAGTGCTATAACTCTTAAATTTTCGATTTATATACTGATGGTAATGAAGTATTGATGTCATACCAAAAATTGTAATTGTAGGTGATGCCGAAGATAGAAAATTTGTTTGAATTCACAGTGGGGTATTTTTAGAGAAACCTGGCCAAAAGTCATGTTTTAAAGTTGGAAATGCATAAAATCATTCAATTATATTGTAATTCTTATGGCACATTGAATCTATAATATTAGGTAACTGAAATAAGCGACAAATTAAATTCAATCTGTTCTAACGCTAACAATTTTATTCACGAATTTAAGGTAAGATAACAAGATGCCCTGGATAGACGCTACCATGTCTTGATACCGCTTTCTGGGTTCCAGATTCACACTACCGACCTAAGTTTACTGACTTGTTTAAGTACCTGAGATATATGGTGCATAAGCATTTTGTAAGTGCAAACAAATTCAATATTTCCTGATTCTAATCTTGTTTTCAGCCAAGCAGGAATAAAATCCAAATACAAAAAAAAAACAAATGTGTGTGGTTCTTTACACCACTAGCAAACTCATCTCGGGCTCACATTGAAGGTTTTACTTTTCTTTTAGTATTGTCTGTAGTAATGTGTGCAAACACTTGAAATGCAAACATACAAGTACTCAAAAAAATTACCTATACCCTGGCCAGGTTTTTGTCAAAACTCTTCACTGGGCATCTAGTAGGCAACCGCGACAGGTAGTGTATATCGTTAGATATGCTCTTAAATAAAAGGAATCTACTAAGAATAATAGGCAAGCCACAAAATGTATGTCAAGGCAATGCGCATATGAAGATGAAGAAGAAAAAGAAAAAGAAATGCTATCAAATACCGCCAAAGTGTTTCGATAAGACCAGCTCTCCTAATTATATTTTTCAAGAAATCCGTATTAAATATATTTCATCATAAAGGGAACATTTCTTTCTATAATGTCAGGTCATTCCTTGGTAGATTTTAAAACGGAGCTCGTTGTTTGCCATGAGCAGCTGTTGTCCGTTGATCTGTATGCACAGGAACAGTCTACAGGTCGCAATTCTCTCAAGAGCTTTTTTTATTTTCTTCTATTAACATACATATTCGGTATGTGAGAAATTGCTTGATTGGTTGACTGATTTACCCGGTCAGCTACATTTACGCTGAATTGGATTGGCGTCATGCTTGTTACAAGCAGCGACACCCAACAAGCAAAATTTAAACGTTATACAACTATTTCGTTTTACTGTAATTTTATGAATGTAATAAGATAGCAATAAAACAAAATTGTTTTAGAAATAATAATTATAAAACAAATTTGTTTATTGGTCAGCCACAGCAGGTATGATGCAGGATACAGGACAGAAAATGTAGATTTTTGTTAGATTAGCATTGTGCCGTAATATAAAGTGTTTATGCTTCTCTTTTGTAGTTTTACTCCTAGAGCTGTTCTTTCTTCCCTTACCTCCATTTCTGGTTCCTGCAGTGCATACATACTTATTGCGATTTCTTTATGGTATTCTTTTTTTTGTTGTTCGTTCCCAATGTGTTCGGTACTTTCCTAGTGTATTCATAATCATCTCCACTGTTGTAATCAAACAAATCCATTATTTTAGAATATTAAAATATCTCCCAAAAATCCTCAGATTAATACATTTTTATAGGCCTTCATTTTTATGAAAATTTGAGTGCAACTGATTCGTTAAGGGCCAAAGGTAGCGGCGGAGCCTGGCACTTACCTAGACTTGGATGTTTGGAAGTCAAATGCTGCCGGCCCTCGTGGTTCAGTGGACTGTTTTGTAGCTGGGTCAATCACTATCCCTTTGGTTTAACTAGTTCACTTATAATTATTATTAGATAAATTAATTAATTGAGGATTATTTTAACAAGAAATTGAGAATTATTTAAAAGGGAAAAATTTAGCACAAGCAGTTTTAACAGCGGTCTTTACAAGCGTGTATTCGCCTAGGTTCCTCTTCCGAGCTTCTTATCTTCACGCAGGCGGAGTAGGTTTGTGCCAGGTTAATGCGCGCGTGATTAAATTAAATTACCGGAAATAGAAATTAATACTATTAAAACAAGACTAAATATTATTATACAAAATATATACATATATATTAAAAATTAATAAGAAAAACGGCAGGCTTGAACAGCAACATAATATCTTAAATTTCTCATAGGAAGATCCCATCTTTTCCTGGATAATTTATACCGAAAGGCACATAATCCTCATATTCTTAAAGAACACTTTTGGTTTCATTAAGAGCACTTCCATAATATGCCATAATTTTATGGGATACCTTAAGCAAGTTTTTCCATATGGAGTCGCCTAAAAACTGTTACTTACAAAAACAAACGAAAAATATGAAAGCAGTTTTGTTCAATTGCACTACTATTTTCGATTAAGTAACAAAATTTTTTTTAAAAAGATTGATGTTTAAAAGTGTTGTGCAGTCGTTTACACATGTGATTCTCATCAGTATTTCCACATTTAAATATAACTTCATGCCATTAGCAAACAACAATTTTTTACACTTCATCATTTATAAATTATGTTAGAAAATAATGGTGCTAAAGCAGATCCTCTAGGCTTTCCTTAATACATCATTCCGAAGCCTTACTATTCTTATTTCTGTCCTAAAATTTTGTTGCTAGATTTCCAAATTGCCCTGTATATAGTTTTAAAAATCTGAGTTGAATTATGACGACTTTAATACAATAAATTTAAATACAATTTGACAATACTTTCTTGCTATTTTCTGGCTTAAAAACCAGAAAACATGTAATATTTGATAATTCGATCGGAAATTCAGAACATTTCCCTATAAATTATATTATATATTTTTGTATTTATAAAAGGCTGTTTAAATTATACAAATCAATTCTCTTACATATTAGTACAGGAAAAGATTGAAATAATGACTATACCTAGAAAAAAATTGTGCAAACTTTTAACTTTGGATATAAGTTTAAAATAAGTCAAAGTTCACGAAACAAAAAGTTTAGGAGTATTACGCATCCGTGGGAATATATAGGAAGTAAGAAGGGGTATTTTATTTATTCCGGAAAAATTATTATATTGTTATATTTTTCTAAAACAAGCGCTGTAAGCCGATGAAAAAATTTGAGCGTCTAGGTCACCCTATATATTAACCAAAAACAGTATACAGGAATATATTTTTTAATTACCGACTACTTACATTAACAAAATTGCGACGTTTTTATCAAAAAAACAAAAAAATGTGAAAAAGTACATTGTCTCTGTCATAACTTCTTTGTTTTTTGTGCTATAAATATAGGAAAATCGTTTGAAAGCATAATTAATAGTTTTTCATTTTGGTTATTAGCATTTTTGGCCTAAGTGTCGTAGTTTCTGAGATATTTAACATTTAAACTAAATACTTCGTGTTATAAACATTCGGACGCCACCTTCAGACTTCCAGATCTCCAAAACCATTAACTCTACAAAAATTAGAAAACAAACGAAATTCATCCTTAATTTATTAACTTTGTTATTTGTCTCTAGCATGTTTTTGCTCAATGTAATATCTTTCGAGTTATTTGACGAAAACCTATTTGAAATACCACTTTTTCAAGCTAAAATCCCAAATTTTCTAGTAGTTATAACTTAAATCTATACGAAAAGTTGTATAGAACCTTTTTTTCTTAAAATTTAATTCTCTCTCAGCTCCAATGTTTTTATTTTTTTTTTAGGTGCCACTCTCTGAAAAGGCATCCACCCTTCTATAAATCACCAAGCCCTCGTATAATATAAAAACTTCCTTTTTTTATGCATTTATTATTAAGCTGCCAAAAATGAACGAGATATAATTCAAATGACATTATTCAGAAGTTAATACCTCCAGTATTTCGGTTAATTATTGCTATAAAATTGAATTTAGAAACACCAAATTACAGATAATTTTGTCAGAAATAACTTATATTTGAACTATTTTTGTAAATGCCATAATTCCCGAGAAAATAGAGAAAAATCGATTTTTTAATTAAAAATAACTCTTTTCTCCCCCTAGGTTCCCGCGGATCCATAAAGCTCCTAAACTTTTTTGTTTCGTGAACCAAAGTTTAAGGTCTGCACAATTTTTCACAAGTCCTAGGTATGAACATGGTTATATTTTATTCACGATTTTGACCGCACTAATAGAAATAAACCTATTCAACCTAAATTAGTTTTTTATGTGTGTCTCCTTGTGTTTGACTGAAACGTTATTAGTATATTATTCAATGAGAATGTAATTATGGCTATTACTCGCGAGTAGAACACTATACTTTTTCTACCACTACTCATCGCTTGAAATAATTTTTTCACAACAAACTTTTGCAAGTTAGTAAAAAAAAAACCTCATAGTAATTTCAAAATTTAAAGAAATATAGATGACATTGATATTTGCCTGACAGAATTGAGTCATGGCATCCTTTTTCAATTTTAAATCGTCCTTTGTGATAGCTCCACAATTGTTGAGTAACGAAAATGAACTCTTGCATTGAGTAATGAGCCCTATTACTTTTTCAAAAACGTATCTTATTGAAAGGACCCCGCACAAAATACACAGAAAAGATTACACAGTCGTTTGAGCTAAAACCAGCTGAAATGTATTCGTTAAACCATTCAGAATAAAAGTTCTTATGTACACCAGGTCCAAAAAATCCATAGATTTCAACTTACGGACGCCTGAAGGTCAAATAATGCTCAAAATACACAGAAAAAATGACAAGTCGTTTGAGCTAAAACCAGCTGAAATATATTCGTTGGACTATTCCGAATAAAAGTTCTTATGTACCCCAGGTCCAAAAAATCCATAGATTTCAAGTTACGGGTGCTTGAAGGTCAAATAATGATCAAAATACACAGGAAAAAGACACAGTCGTTTGAGCTCTAACCAGCTGAAATGTATTCGTTGGACCATTTCGAATAAAAGTTCTTGTGTACACCAGGTCCAAAAAAATCCATGGATTTCAAGTTACGGACGCTTGAAGGTCAAATAATGATCAAAATACACAGAAAAAAAGTCAGTCGTTTGAGCTAAAACCAGCTGAAATGTATTCGTTGGACCATTTCGAATAAAAGTTCTTGTGTACACCAGGTCCAAAAAAATCCATGGATTTCAAGTTACGGACGCTTGAAGGTCAAATAATGATCAAAATACACAGAAAAAAAGTCAGTCGTTTGAGCTAAAACCAGCTGAAATGTATTCGTTGGACCATTTCGAATAAAAGTTCTTGTGTACACCAGGTCCAAAAAAATCCATGGATTTCAAGTTACGGGCCAGCTGAAATGTATTCGTTGGACCATTTCGAATAAAAGTTCTTGTGTACACCAGGTCCAAAAAAATCCATGGATTTCAAGTTACGGACGCTTGAAGGTCAAATAATGATCAAAATACACAGAAAAAAAGTCAGTCGTTTGAGCTAAAACCAGCTAAAATGTATTCGTTGGACCATTTCGAATAAAAGTTCTTGTGTACACCAGGTCCAAAAAAATCCATGGATTTCAAGTTACGGACGCTTGAAGGTCAAATAATGATCAAAATACACAGAAAAAAAGTCAGTCGTTTGAGCTAAAACCAGCTGAAATGAATTCGTTGGACCATTTCGAATAAAAGTTCTTATGTACACCAGGTCCAAAAAAATCCATAGATTTCAAGTTACGGACGCTTGAAGGTTAAATAATGATGAGAGTTTTCAATTTTCCGAATGCTATACTAACTCAGTGTTGAGATTTCGAAGGAATTGACCAAAACAAAAGTTGTAGGAATATGAGTAAGCTATCTTGTGATGACCTTGATTTTGACCTCTAGCTACATTGTCAGGGTCATTTGAAGGCAAACTCGTTTTCTTTCAATAAAACCCATATTTTTCTCCTTGGATTATGAAGAAACGCATGATCTCACTGTAGAATATTAATCTTTCAAGGAAAAATTGTAGATGGGGGCGGAGGGGAGAAGTAAAATTAACCCACTGCAAGTCCTACAATCAATTCAAAACGTAGCTATGGACCTAAATCAGATTGAAATAATCGATCCTTTACATTAATAAACTTTAATAACATAAAAGAAAAAAAAGCAAAAAAAAAAACAAAAAAAACAAAAGGGAGTCAAATACCCGTCACGTCCACGCCATTGACTTTGGGTAACGCTAGGAACGGGTTATACTTAAAAAAATAAAATAATTCATGCTACAATAAATAATCTCAAAACTATACGTCAAGGTCACCACAAGTTAGTTTCTTTGACTTCCTACAACTTTTATCTGGATAAGTTTTCACCAAATCTTGATTTCCAAGCTAACAGTGACTTTTTAACAATAACTTATTTGACTTTTAGATGACCTTCATAGGTCAATTTTACCCCCCCCTCTACAACTTTTCCTTGAAAGATTAATATTCTACAGTGAGATCATGCGTTCCTTCATAATTAAAAGTGAAGAATATGGGTTTTATTGGAACAAAACGAGTTTACCTTCAAATGACCTTGAAAATGTAGCTAGAGATCAAAATCAAGGTCATCACAAGATATCTTACTCATATTCCTACAACTTTTGTTTTGGTCAATTCCTTCGAAATCTCAACACTGAATTATAGTCCAGGTGCTCGCGTACATAAATGCAATTTATATATATCCTCGTATAACTTCTTGTACGGCATAATTGCGCCTAGTCTATCACTTTTTTCCTCTACGAAAATTTTCATAAACGCGCGGCCTTCCTCCTCGGCATGAAAAAAACGATTTCCACGCATCGGACTGGAAAATCGGCAAATATATTTTGTCGGACAATTTGAGAATTGGATTCTACATATTTCTACAAACTGTCCGATAAAAATTTTGGAACGTTAAGGGTGTCTACCATCCTAAACATAACATAACTTTAAAACATTTATTGATAACCAGCTGAGTGATAGACTAGGCGCAATTATGCCGTACAAGAAGTTATACGAGGATACGTAAAAATTGCATTTATGTACGCGGGCACCTAGACTATTAGTATAGCATTCGGAAAATTGAAACGTCCATCATTATTTGACCTTCAAGCGTCCGTAACTTGAAATCTATGGATTTTTGAACCTGGGGTACATAAGAACTTTTATTCGAAATGGTCCAACAAATACATTTCAGCTGGTTTTAGCTCAAACGACTGTGTCTTTTTTTCTGTGTATTTTGATCATTATTTGACCTTCAAGCGTCCGTAAGTTGAAATCTATGGATTTTTTGGGCCTGGTGTACATAAGAACTTTTATTCGGAATGGTCTAACGAATACATTTCAGCTGGTTTTAGCTCAAATGACTGTGTAATTTTTTCTATGTATTTTGTGCGGGGTCCTTTGTGAAGTTAGTAATATTTAAATTTTCCATTGTTACATTTTGAGTGGCAGTTTTAGTGGTTGAATTATTAGTTTGCACGGATTGTAAAATACTTTTATATGTGTCCATTTTATTCTTCATAGAATTGGCAATGTAGCCTTCTGCGACTGTAGTCGACTTCCACCCCCCGTGTTTTTTAGGGCTGTAATGTCACCTCCTGCATCCACTAGCAGGGTTGCCGAGGATCTACGAGAAGAGTGTCCTGTGTACAGTTCTGGGCTTGGGAGATTTAAGAAAATGACAATTTGTTTCCCCGTACTTGAAAACTTATTGATGCCAACTTTCTGACTGGTGCACTTTCCCTTTTGATGGTTTAAAAGGAAAGAGGAACACTGGAGATCCGGTGGGCGCAGAGAGATGTATTTTTTCACAATTACTTAGAAATTTCCCGTTATTGTGAAGTTGCGAATTACTTTGGTTTTTGTATTGGGCATGGGCACATTTACTAATATTGCTGATGTAAAATCTTGAAGATTCTCAATATTCATTTTTTTTTTTAATTCATTACACCTACAGGCTCCCATAATACCCATAATTAGTGCCACCTTAAATAAAAGAAAATGTTAAGGTATCGGTGATATTACGGATAATTTAATTTTTATCTACCTTTATAATAGCAAGACATTTTTGGTCATCGGCAGTTTTAATGAAACTATTTATTTATTCCGGACTGAAGGTTTTTGCGCTTGATAGCCGTCAGATTTTTGCTTGAGAAAGGCTCTTAATTTTCCGTGTACGTGTCTAGTTTAATGTTGTGACGAATTTCAAGTGTACTTCTTAGCATTAAATACTGTGTCCATAGTGAAGACGATTTATATTTTTCCGATAATTCCCCAAAGTATGCTAATATAACATTTTCAGAAAAAGAACTGGTGTTCTTACGATTACGCCATTCCATAAATGATTTGTATACAGACTCGTAGGCTTTCTTCGATTTTACAAGTAGAAGATTATCGGTTGTTGTTTGAGCCATTTGAAGTATTTCCGGTGGAGTATAATTTTCTTCATCACTGCTAGTATCCATTTTAACGTTAATATATTAGTTTCAACACAAAATAGAGGCATACTAGTCGGTACCTACTCCCGAGAAGTGCATACGTTGGAAAACGTAAACAAACAATATGGCGACACTTTGGTTATCACATGAGTTGATTTTCAGCTGCAGCAAAAGTTGATCGCGTTGAATCGGCGAAACAGCGATTTTTTAATTTGTATTTGTGATTGGTCGGATCCAGTGAATTATGAATCGATAACACAGGCCTGCAAAAAGAAGTTTTATGAAATTTTTTGTATTATTTAAGGTGATCTAACGGTTTTGAAGGGTTCTGAATCCGAAAATGAGTTTTTCTTCATCACCCACCGTTTTTCCGCAACTCGACCCAATATTTTGAACATAGTAGGTATGCATATGGCTATTTTGGAATGTAGAGATGTGTTTTAAAAAATTTTGAAAAGGCTTTATTATTCCAAATTAAGTTTATTTACAACGAAAGACACTGTTAATGTATTTTCAATTAATTTAATCCACATTGATGGCCCTGTACTTTCTTTTCCTCTTCATGGAAAAGCTCCGATTGTTATTTTTCCTCTTGTGAGTAACACCTGGATTCTCTCGATGAAGTGACCAGCAGTAGCCTCAATACAAATACTCAAATACAAATATGTATGTACCTATATAGTTCTCGGTGATATGTTATTATTTTACATAAAAAACGTCGGCGTCTTTGAATGGCGGTACAAATTGTACCGCCACTCAAAGACGCTGATGTTTTTTATGTATGTAATATCACCCAAGACTGAGGAGAACGATACACTTCTTAAAGATTATTATTTATTATTGTCAAATCCTAAAAATAATGTTAGGGAAAAAATTATGTCAATTGATATGTTACAAGTTACAAAGTTATAAGAGCAAGATGTGCAGTCGAGCGAATTTTTATTATTCTGATTTTGCCTGCCGCCCCTAAAAATCTGCCGCTTTACGCACGTCCGTAATTAGCATGTAGAGTAATCCAGCACTGCTCCCATTTCAATGAAACCATATTCCAATAAGAAAAACTAGGGAAATGTGTGACGCTGCTTTTCAACTAAAAATTTCATTTTACACCCAGAGAAAGTGAAATTTGCAAAAAAACTGAGGATGATGGAATTTCTTCATTATTTTTCCCGGATTCGGCACCCAAAAATCTATAAAGATCACCTATTAGTTTCAAATAAGTTTTTTGGTCGCAGGCCGCACAGTGGTCAATTTGCCATATTTAGGAGGAAAATATTATTATATTTTTGTTTAGAATATATTTTTGTTTAAATATGTTAAATTTATGATACGATGCATAAAAAAATACATACATAAATATATACAGGGTGAGTCAATAGCATGGGGACACTCAATATCTCCTCAACCGTTTGAAATTAGAAGAAATGTCTAAGATAAATATTGTGGTAGATGAAGAGTGTAATATTCAAAAATTAGTTTCAAATCTACAGGGTGTTTCACAGAGTGGTAGCAAGCTAATGTCAGAATTTTTTAAATGGAACACCCAATAGTAAAATCTGCAAAAGACGCATTTTCGTAAATTTGAGCGTCATTTCATTTTGAATATTAGTCGAGACCATGTACTAATTTACAGGATTCTCAGAGTTGAATCCAATTCTACAGGGTGTTCTCCACGATGATTTAAATTTTTACATATTTAAACTGTGATAATTCATTTTTTTTCAAATCAAACACCTTGTATATTTTTACTTAATATGCCTCTGCAATTAATCACCTATATGCTGATACTTTATAGTGACAACTTTTTTTCGACGATTTCAAGAGAAAAAAGTCTATTATATATACAACGTTTTTTTTTACCTATTGCTGCATGCAAACTTATATTTCGGAACTTTCTCAAAATTTACTCCAGCGATACTGTACGTGGAGAGCTCCTTCCAAGTTTTTTTATTACGGAAGTTACATTACGTTTACCTCTTGCATGATATGCGGGTTGAGTTGCTAAGCTTAACTCTTTTGGAGTATGTTCCAATAATGGTTGCACTTTTTTTCTTTTCGACTTTTGTCCACTACTTCTAAAACTCTTTGACGGTTGACCTACTTTCGATCTAGAAGGCTCACATACATTTTCTTTATTAGTTTCATATTTTAATTCTCCATTCAACCAACCAGAATGTTTTTTTTAAACGAAGCCACATTAAATTTGCAAGACTGACAGCGTTTAAGTAAATTACATAAGAATAGCTTAATAATTTGAATAAGTTCTTCATTTTCTCCTAACAACCCGCGCTAGTCTTCTTTCTCTTGTTCAATATATTCAATTATCCTGTGGACTGTCCTTACGGATGCTCTATCAGCTGACAATTTTTCATTCAGCAGCAATTCAAACAGGTAATTTCTCTTCACGGAAATGACAACATCTGCAGTAAAATTAAATATCTTCTAACAAAAGTACAAGAAAGTAAACTCTCAGTATATGTTCCCAAGTACAGAGACTGACCTACGATATACAACAGAAATTTCGGTGAAACTTTGCGAAACTTTTTTTAAAACTCAAATATAAGTGCGCAAATGCAGGCTTCCGCGAAATAAAGCGGTAATACGGTTTTGCCCAAAAGGACACATACCTCGTGACCTTTTTTCGATAGTTAAAGGCATATATTAACAGCACACGACAACAGTTTTATAATATTGGATACAATAAACAACTTGCTTGGATGAATATTAGTGATAAATTATCTGCCGCGGAACCACCCAATTACTATGTAACGTCACCACCTTGAACACGTGCGGCATAAACAAAATATTTTTTTGGTTTCTGATGGTCCGGTTATTCAGGTATCGACATATATATTAATTTTAATTTTTGGATCAATTTTATTTTTGTAATACTTTCCTCCTAATATTGGCAAATTGACCATAGTGGGCCGATGTAATTCACTACAGTGAATTATAGGTACGATGTTTCACAAAAAAAAATGCTAATAATTGTCATATAATTAAATAGGTGTAGAAAAAATGCTTTATGCAATATGGATAATAATCGCTATTGGTTCAAACCTTGCCCTGTACAGTATTTTCACTTTAACAAACACATTTATTACTATTATTATTTTTTTAGCAACGTATTAAGCAATGCTTCTATTACTACTTCCAAATATGAAGGTTATAAATTCAAATTGAACGTGACATTTCTAATTTCAGCGTATCAGATTTACATCACGTATATCATTTTTTGTTCAGCTGCCGTTCGGCATTTGAATGTCAGAATAGGCATAGTGGTATTTCAGGGGATATCATATTTGCTAGATAATCCATAAAAGTAGCACCATTAAAATTGCATTAGCCCCAGTTGTCAAAATTTCTGGTGTTCGTGATGAATCACCTCTACGTAATTTGAACTTAAAAGGTTTCATGTTATAATGTACTGTCAAATTGGATGTTATTAAATAATTTATTTTTATATGTCTAAATAATACTCATAATATAAGGTCTTGCACAAGGCAGGTTTCCATTTCACAACGTATTTGAAATGAAATAAAACATTATCAGAAATTTAATTTTAACACAACACGATTTTATGAATATGGATCTATATGATTAGTTAGTATTTAAATGGAAACTTACTTCTATACACCAAAGACATAGTTTTAGATAATAAATTAAATAAATTGTCAAAATGCTTCCTTTTAAGAAAAATACGCACAATAGGCTTACACTGCTTGTTGTTTTTAAGTAGACATGACATAAAAAGGCGATGCTACAACTCGGAACGGAAGCCACAATTTCAGCAATCATTAACTTTCTTGTTGTCTTTGTTCTCCCTAATAATCCCTTAGATTTCGCATGAAAAATACAATAAATATCTCGCTAAACATCCCAAGTAACAATATTAGTTTTAAGCTACTCAACATATCCTGAAAGCTTATTTGTAAGATTTCTTATTTACGTAAATTGACAAGAAGGACTCTACAAAACTGATTTAGAAGAGGACGGCGTGGCGGTCGCCTAAAGAAAAGCATACATATAGTCGGGAATCAAGCTTCTCAAAACGTCAGGGCGTGCACTCAAAGATATAGTTTTGAAAAAATAGGTACGTTATCTGGAATGACCTTGCATATCTAAATCCAGAGGGTGCTATTCTGTCCGCGATTCCAAAAAAGCGTAAAAAAATTCACTGAGCATTGATTAATTTTATGTTCCCACCTCATTTACAGGGTTATTTATTAATATTTCTTAATGATTTTCAAACTAATGGAAAGCTTATTCCTTCTAGATTCTTTGGCTGCCAAATAATTTTAGAAATTGTTGTTAACAAATGCTACAAAAATTGCCAGAAGAGTGCACGATAAATTTCAGCATCGAGGCATTTTAAAAGCTATTACAGATAGATGCATACTTCTACGATATGAAATCTGCGGAATAGAATGGAGCAGTTTTTAGTGAAAGAATTATCTACATTGTTTTATTGTTGTAAAAGATAATGACTATTTTTGTACAGCGCTCCGTTATTTCCGCTATCGTTTTGACTGACACGTACGCGCGCTGTGGCCGATTGTTAACTTGCTGACAATATACTGTGATTGCGAAACATTTACAAAACGTTCTTATTATGCGTATTACTTATACGTAAATATTATCATTTGTCGTTATGAAAAAAAAAAAACGAAGGTATTTAAAAGTTAGTTTACTTGAGAACTAAAATTATTATATTTTAACTTAAAATATTGATTAGAGACAGAAAACCGTACATCTAACCAAATGCACTTAAATTTACTTTACTTTTACTTGTGCTTGAGAAATAACAATACAAAAATAATGTACATACAATCTACTTGAACTACATTAACAGCTAATACGTTTACTCTCACAGTACCTATTATGCATTCCAACCCAGCTTTACTACAACTCCAGTTTCCGGTACATTTTTTAAATTTACATTTACAAAATACATTTTGAGAAGTTGTATTGGGACGGACATTTATAGTTATTAATTTAGAGATAAGTACATTATTTTTCAAATCCCAACCAAAATCAATTGGATTGAGAATTTCTAGGTTTAACGCAGTTGCACTTTTCCACAGAATAATTTGATGCGCAGTTCTCAAAATATATTAATAAAAAGAATCTTCGATAAGCGGTAAATTCCTTATATCAGACTTACAGGTATGAAACAAATGTGTGCTTAATTTATACAAGTCCCCTGTAAATGATGGCCGACCATACAAAATTTTAAAAAAATACCGGACAAAATTTTGAAAAGAAATGAAATCATTGAAGCCATTTTGAGAGCAATCAAGTAATCCTTGTAGCTCTTTATCTTCTGTATGTCTTAAACATTTTTTTACAGCGTTAATTTTTCCTTTTTTAAACAGAAAACTAACTATCACAGCCAGTCAAAGCAAAAATGCACAAAAACAAATGACCCAAATTCAATCATTTTCTTCTCTATAGTTAATTCTCGCATAGCATGATGAATCGGTATAAATACATCAAATTTACGAAACCATAATTCGTGGATACACAAACTACAGGAATAAGACAAAAATGTCTGTAGTATCTATTATTATTCTACTATACTTCAGATTTAATAAATATAGGATGATCCCAAATATTCTAGTGTCGGCTTTATTATGATCAGAAAAATGCAATTCCGCTATTATTTTTGTAATTTCATCGGAGGAGGAAGTAGTAGTGCTACTATTTTCTGGCATTCCAGCAGGAATTATCATTACATTATTTGGAAGACGACTATGCCTTGCATATTTTGTTGGAAGTATATCTTAGCAGTCGAACTTTACTATTACATTATGGACTAGTCGTAATTGAGATACTCTGCAATAATAATGGAAATGTACAGGTTATTACTCAATATAAAAATTATTTTACCTTCCATGTGCGGTTGAGATCGCTTCGTTCTTTGCTCGATGTTCGTTGAATATTTTACACGAATTTATAAACAACACACAACACAGAGACATACATGTACATTGTATATCTATCAAAAGACGCGGTGGAACACAACGCGTGCTGTACACAAATAATCGTATCTTTTACAATAATAAAGCAATGTAGATAACTCTCACTAAAAACTGCTTCATTCTATTCTAGTAGAGTGCATTAATATACTTATTGTGACTTCCGTGGGGGTTTCGTTATTACAAGCTGAATTTGATATAAAATTAATGATGATATACTGATGTTTCAAAATCTCAAAGTCGTTAAAAATGTCCTACTCAAAAGGTCATTATAATCAAAAAACGAGTTATTTCTTAGTGAATTAGGTGTTTTGATATTTCTACTTTTGAGTAATAGCAAATCCTTTTAACCATGAATAGAACTAGTCAAAATAAGTAGATTTTCGAACAGACCCATCTCGAGAAATCATGCCTGCTCCCCCTACCCCCCTCAAAGAGGCTACCAGTATCTGCCTATATATATATTGTTTTTTTCCTCAAAAACAACGGTAGTAGCTAGAGGAATGATCTTGGCGCCATTCGATAGAGTATAAAATTTTGCTTTTTGCTATTTTCTTTTTTATTTTCTTTTTTTTTTTAAGGCCTCAGCAAAAAAAGGGTGAGGAAGCCCTCCAACAACGACACATGTTTGGCTATACCTCCAAAACGGCCCAATAAATCAAAATTCTACAAGATATAAAAAATAAAGACCATTATTTTTTCTATCGATTGGTATATTATTTGTATATGTTATTTGTTTATATAAAGCCGTCAGTGGCGTACAAAGAGAAAGCTGCACACGTGCATAATGAATTTATTTAAAATAATTTATTATTGTTGTTACAAACAATAATAATGTAATCATTTTGAACAGGAACAATCAATATTTTCGCAGTTTGTAACAACAATAATAAATTATTTTAAATAAATTCATTATGCACATGTGCAGCTTTCTCTTTGTACGCCACTGACGGTTTTATATAAACAAATAACAGGTACAAACTAGTGGAAGCATTATATTCTTCGCTGATTTACTGAGCTTTTTGTATAATTGTACACATTCTATAGGATACTCTTCGCATTTTTCTTGTAAATAATGTTAGCTTTTGGACATTCTAAATTTTGTGATACCAACTTTGTTGTGAAAAAAAAAAATATGAAAAAAAAATCACCATGTGAGGGATCGAACACGAGACCTTTGGATTGCCAAATTAGCCAAATTAACGTACTTTTATTCTATTTAACTATGCATGCATGTCATTTAGTTATCTCATTTATTTTTATTTTGTGATTACAATAATTTTTTCTATAAAACGTTGCGTCACAATTACGCGTCTAAGCACGTTGAAGTGACACAACGGCCAGATGTTGCTGGCAAGAGACTTTCAGATCATCTCTTGTATTTATTTGACGATCTTCTTACTTAGTTCAATCGTCTTTGATTTTTGTTTATCATCATAGACTTAAGTTCCATATGAAGTCGCTTTAGTTGGTATGCTGTGTTATGTTTTCCATCAGTGTTGTGTAGGGAAAAGTCCTGTAAAAGTTTCAGCATTTAAAAACGGATTTGCATGAGCAAATTTAGGGTGTGTAGAGGTTTAGAGAGGGATCAAGAGGGTAGAGGGGGGGTGTAAGAAAGGTGGTTTGGAGGGGAGGTGTTTTTTATGGGAGTGTGTTTTTATGGGAATTAATGTGGTCAGTCAAATCGAGGTTCATCGTAGATTGGAAGTCGTTCATGTAGATATTTATGTGTATGTCTGACGTTGTCGCGTCTTCTTATATTCGTTAGGTCTCTTGTCAGTGGTGAGTATGTTATTTTTTTTTGTTAAAAATTTTTGTGCAGTCTCGTCTATGTAATCGCGTATCATTTGCATCCCCGTAATCCGGTGCAACTCCGCGATTGTTATATATCGCAGAGAGTTGGTCAACAGGCGCAGCAACTTATTTTGCGTCCGCTGGATTTTGAGGAACTGTGCGTCCGAGATAAAATTCCAGGACGCACAGGCATATGTTAGTATGGGGCGGAATATTACTTTATATAAATATAGTTTATTGTCTATTGTTAATTTACTACGCCTGTTGACGAGTGGATATAACTTACTCAGAGCTCCATACGTCCTGTTTATGACTCTGGTAATATGGGGGGCAAATGACAGTCTTGTGTCTAGTGTTAGTCCAAGTAGTTTTACGGTCTTCAGTTCAGTTATTTCGTTTTCGTCGAGTTTTAGTTTAGTTATAGTCCTAATCTTTGTAAATTTTCTGTGGAAGGTTACGATCTCCGATTTAGTGTGTTTGATCGCAACCTTCCACAGTTTGTAGTATTTCAGTAGTTGGAGTGTATGGTATCGTATTTCTTGTGTCGCAGTCTGTGCGTGAAAACTGTTGGCGTATATAGTCGTGTCGTCTACGTATAATAGGAGATTTGTGGAGAAGTGGAGGGATATGTAGAGATATCGGAGATATATAAGTTAAAGAGGATGGGTGAGAGGACGGACCCTTGAGGTACCCCCGCTGAAAGTCTATATGACTCTGAACAGGTGTTGTTTACCTTGACCATTATTCTCCGATCCCAAAGGTAATTTTTGAGGAGTGCAACCAAATACCCGGGCAGTCCACAAACATACTGTAGTTTGTGAACTAGCCCGTTATGCCACACAATTTCGAAGGAATGTTCAATATCTAATAGTACCGTAACAGTGCACTGCTTCTTATTATATGAGCCAGTGATATCCTGCACCACTTTAACCAGGGAGAGTGTGGTACTATGCTCCTCCCTGAAGCCAAACTGTTCCACTATCTCACCTTACCATAAAACTTGAATGAATATCATTCAAAAATTATATTTCAACGGATTAGATACATTATTATGAAATATATATATATTGGTAAAATGTAAAAACAAAAAAAATATATAGAGAATAACATTTCGAAAGATTTCTATTTAAGTACAAATGACAGAAATTTTGAAAAAAAATTTTTTTTATTTAAATGATTAATAACTTTTTTATTTATTGATTGATTTTTTTCAAAAATAATAGGGTTCTTCCTCTAGCTAACGCTAACTTACTTTCCAAATTTCAATACAATCGGACTTTTCTTTCTTAAGTTATCGTGCTTACAAGAAACGTGACGGGCGGACAGACACATGGACATTTTGGAAGTTGTTCATAATTCGTTCACTAACACAATGATATGAAAATTTTTTCTCTACGAGCGATATTTCCGGTTTTAGAAATGTGCTGATCAAATGCAATATACTCTTCGTTTTTGCGAAGAATATAATAATATACCAATCGATACAAAAAATAATGGTCTTTATTTTTGATATCTTATAGAATTTTGATTTCTTCGGTCGTTTTAGAGGTAGTCGGAAGGCTCCTCACCCTCATTTTTTGCCGTGGGGCCTTAAAAAAAAGAAAATAGCAAAAAACCAATGGAGGGACTTATGCAAAATTTCATACTCTATCGAATGGCGCCAAGATCATTCCTCTAGCTCCTACCATTTTTGAAAAAAAAATATATATATATATATATATATATAGGCAGATACAGGTAGCCCCTTTGAGGGGGGGGCAGGGGGAGCAGGCATGATTTCTCGAGGTGGGTTTGTTGGAAAATCTACTTATTTTGACTAGTTCTATACATGGCTAAAAGGATTTGCTATTACTCCAAAGTAGAAATATCAAAACACCTAAGTCACTAAGAAATAACTCGTTTTTTGATTATAATGACCTTTTGAGCAGGACATTTTTTGACGGCTTTGAGATTTTGAAACATCAGTATATCATCATTAATTTTATATCAAATTCAGCTTGTAACAACGCACCGAGCACTCTACTATTCTGCAGATTTCATGACATAGAAGTAACCACCTATCTACAATGGTTTTAAAAATGTCTCGATGATGAAATTTAACCTGTACTCAGCGGGCTCGCTTTATTTAAATAATTTCTGTAGCATTTGTTAACAACAATTTCAAGAATTATTTGGCAGCATCTGAATCTAGAAAGAATAAGCTTTCCATTTATTTGAAAATCATTAAAAAATGTTAAAAAAGAAGCCTGTAAATGCTGTGGGAACGGAAAATGAAACAATTTTCAGTGACGAAAGAATTTTCGGAAAATATTTTTTACGGTTTCTTGCTATCGCGGACAGAATTGTGCCCTCTGGATTTAGATCCGCAAGGTGATTTCGGATAATGTATGTATTTTTTAAAAACTATATTTTCGACCTATGCACACCCTATGATCGAATTAGTGACTCCTGATTCCTGGTTGTTTTTAAGACTACCATTAAAGCTAAGTTTACTGTAAAACGTGGGTTAGATAGTTCTTAAATTCGTTTCCTCTCTCCAAAATACAAAGGACCCCGCACCAAATATATTTGAAAATGGCCTCGGTGAAAAGTTTCTTGAGAAAATGGAGTCCTCGTTGTCCCGATCAAACTCTCAAATGAACCTGGGTCTGAAAACCCGCCGTTTCGGAGTAACAGGCAGTCGAATAATGTATAAAGCAGGGATTTTCGCTTCTCATAGATTGATCGACACTGGATAATAATAATTATAAGAGCAAGGCCTACTTTATATAGTATTTTCGTAAGGGATGCTTCTCTATTGCCCATAACTATACTCGTAAACATTTTTATTTTCTGTTTTTCAAAAGAGAGTCATTCTTCATAATTTGTTCTGCTTATTTTATAAATACGATTCATGTCGAGAAACTTCGATTTTGTTATGCAAGGTGCGTAAAAATTTAAAAATATTGATTTTTCATAGTTAATAAATTTTAAATCAAACTTTTTGAAGCACTGAAACTAAAGAGCTTACAAGTAGTAATCGAGTAGTAATTTTTTTAAATAGTGATGGAATTTAAAAAGATAATAAAACTATTTAGCTTTATGGAGAGTTTTATATAGATATGATAAACCCATTACAAATACAAATAATCCCAGCAGCAAATTAGCTTTATAATTAGGTTTTACAAAACGTTTTAAAACTTACCTTATAATAGCAAATATACTTTAAGCCTAAAAGATCTTAATCACAACATCATTAAAGCAATAGACTATTCTATAACCCCGACAAAACTTTCTTAAATCCTCCTGAAGACTAAATGACTTTTAAATTGTTTATTGGGTGGTTTATGAGATGGTCAATATAAAACATTGATAAGCTTAAATAATTCTAGAAGGCAAATTGTTACTTGGGATTAATATTAATGTGTTGCATGAATTTCAAGTTTTATTATTGTGAAGTAACTTTAATCTCACTACTTCTTCTCTATTACTAAAATATTTTTATAACACAAACACAAAAAAATAATAATTTGACCAATGAACTGATGAACTAATGTTCTGAGAAATTTTTGTTTTAAATAACTGAAAGCACGTCCTTCTTGGTCCATAGCTTTTACCAAGTTTTTCATAAGCCCTAGTTTTATATGGAGTGGTGGCAGTATTACCTTTTGTGAATCAATTAATGGAATGTTAGCAACATTTTTTTCTCCTGGTTCAAAACCCAGTCTTCCAATACATTTTTCTTTTGTAATGTTTTAATCGCGCTCGACTGTTCCACTCACAAAGAAAACAGCAATATTTGGTATACCCTTGCTGCATACCAAGTAAGATAGCTATCACTTTTAAGTCTGCACAAATCTGCCACTTATACTTGTTATATTCTATAGTTTGTAGCAATACATTCATGTTATTGTAATTTTCCTTCATGTGGACAGCATGGGCGATTGGAGTTGATGGCAATTTATTTCCATTGTGGAGTAACACAGCTTTTAAACTAAGTTTCGAGGCGTCAATAAAAAGTCTCCAGTCACTAGGATCATGGGGATTGTGTAAAGCACTCATTAAACCGCCAATGTCCTTGAAGGCAACCAAGTCATTTTCCATTTTGGAAAAAGGTATAAGAACTTTTTGACAACTTCAATACATGGAAACTTTAACATTTTCTTGTAGTAAATTCCATTGTTGTAATCAAGATGCCAAAAGCTCCGCTTTTGCTTTGGACAGATCAAGGTCTCTTATGAGATCACTTAATTCGCGTTGATTAATTTTGTGTGGTTCACCACTGGACACTTCGGCAGAGAAATCGGGATCTTGTGATGTTGATGGCTGGACTAAGTCGTCATCTACATTATCATCCATTCTTTGTCAGAATCAAGGCTGTATTCTTGGATTAGGAATAGGTAGTTCATCACTATTGAGAACCGGGCGAATGGCGGATGGTAAATTGGTGTATTGTGTTACCATCCTTTTTTTTTCTTGTTAATACCCTGTCTAATAGGAGGTATCATGCAAAAACAACAATCGGCAACATGATCTGTAGGTTCTCGCCAGACCGTGAGCACAGCAATAGCCATTGAACGTCCTGTCCTCTTCCACTTAGCCAACTGCAGATATTGTTCGCACAATTGCTGCAACATATATGAGGTGTCCATTTTTTGTCTTCATCTCCAATTGTACAACCAAAATACAACTGGTACGCCTTCTTAATTTTGGGAGTAAAATTACGTTTTTGATGCGCAAAGTCACTTCACCACAAATATAACAAAAGTTGTTAGGTGTATTTACACAATCTCGTGGCATATTTTCAAAATAGCACTATCTACTTTTGAAAATGAACGCTTATCATGCACAAGGTACAAATACGACTACCTAAGAATGAATATTAGTTTTAGTGACAAATAAAGAGGTAGGTAGTTAGTATGTCTATTTTTCGTAGAATTCTAATTCTACCTGTTATTTGTGATAGGACCGCCCAAAAACTAGGGATTATAAGGGGTCTACACACGATCCAGCGGCAGGAAGCCAGCCTTGTAGGCATGCTTTGAACTCATTCGTAAAAGTGAACTAGTCCGCTGGAATTCCAATTATCTTCAAAGCGTACCGACAATGTCGAGTCCCAGCAGCTGGATCGTCTGTAGACCCCTTACACTTTATTACCTGTATTGGGAAAACCAGAGCCAACTTGAACTTTTGCTATTTATATTGTTATTTAGCATGACGAAGTTACTAAAAATTTGCTATTTTTACTTCCAATACTTGTAGGCTGTAGAATAGTGTATTATTGTATGATACAGTTTTATGGATTTCTTCTAAGATATAAATCCTATCCAAGCTATCATGATTAATGTCACAGAGGCGCCAGAAATAGAATTAAATATATTACAGGCATTAAAAATTGGTGATTTGTGAATGAGGTTAGTTCGACCAAAAGGACAATAAAAACAGTAATTTTCAGGTGAGTTCATGCGAGGAAACCAGAAAACAAAGCTTATTAACAAGGAACGGATAGTTAATAATGTTATTTGCAATATAGTACAAAAAAGAGAGAGCAATGCAGTTCCTTCTTTTGCTTAGTGAGATTATATCAGACATATCTAATACAAGTGCATTGTCAGTACCTCGCTTCGAATAAAAACCATTTAATTTAAAAAACACAAACTTAAGAAATTTCCCTTGCATAGATTCATTTAATAAACTGGAGTTTTGGTATATAGGAAACCAAATGAGTACCGCATATTCTAGTTTCTATCAAATATATGTAAAATATAATAATTTTAAGCTTTCAACATTTGAGAAACAGCTCCAATTTCTAACAAGGAACCCCAGTAGCTTTGATTTGGTCATTTGACTAATATGGTTAGAGAAACTTAGCTAACAATCAAATAACACTGAGATCCTAAAATTTGGAACAACGTTCGATGGGAAAATTGTTAATATGATAATCAAATTTTATGGAGTTTTGCCTACGAGTAAATAAATTATCTTGCATTTAGCAATATTTAGCTTAAGAAATTATAGGAACACCACACAGAAACCTTATTGATTTCAGCTTGTAAATTAGCACAGTCGTTATAATTGTTTACACTTGCATATATTTTGAGATCGTCTGCAAAAAGTAGCTGCTGGCAATTGATTGTTAATGTTATATCATTTATAAAAATTAAAAACATCAAAGGTCCCAGGTTTGAGCCTTGTGGAACACCTGACCTAGCTAACTTATACGAATAGTGCTTAGTTATACAAATAGTACCTATTTAATAAAACAACTTTTAGGGTGTGAACTTTTGGTTTTAAGAACGATTTTCATGCTTATTTATATAAAATAACCATCGAAAATAGCGACTGTATTTCTGAAACACCCCATATATAAATAACCTACCTAACATGTTCTTCATCGCCTTCCACAGAAATAAATCCATTTATAAAATAAACCACTTTAAGAAGCTGTCCTAATAAAACATGAAAATCCATAACGCTAAATGCGGTTGAGCCAGAAAGAATTGTGAGAATGGCGCAATATGATACATAATGCTAATAGATATTTATCACGAGATTTTGCGGCAATAAATGATACACCTAACAAATATAAATCTGGAAAGTTTTGCAAAGAAATAACAACTTCATGATTGTCTAGATATAATTATTTTAGAATGACTGAAAATAATGAAGATTTACACGAAGCTAACCAATTTATTTGAAAAATTACTTCGCAAAGTTAGTTTTCGTTGAATTCTACTGTTAACTTCGTACACTATTAATTTAATTCTTATCTAATTTTCCACGTAAACAACATGCAACTTTTAGATATATTCTATTTGGATAACACCTGCATTATATCGTCTCTCATTGACTCACGTTAATGAGTAGTTCTTTTGAAAATCTACAAAGGACACCGCACGTTTTGTAGGTAAATTGGGGCCTGTCAAATTTGATGAGTTTTTGATATGTTGTAATTCTGTTGGCAAAACTTCAAATTATGGACAGTTTCTCTGATAGATGGCTATGAAGACTGGACCTACTGATACTATACCACGATTTCTCGAAACTACTGCAGTTATTGAAATGATGCTGCTGGAAATGAATAACCAGACTATTTACCATTATTTGGTCTTAGATTGATGTCTGAACTTCCGGTTTTGCCGGAAGTGACGTCAAATCACGTTTTTTCGAATGCACAACACCCGTTTTAATTCAATTTAATAATCATATATATTTAACTAGCGTTATAAAAGTACACTATCATAGTAAATAAGTTAATTACGTGCATTGATTGACTGATCGAATATTGATGTTAACTTGATACCGGGTACATCATAATCTGTTTACAAAACAAAGTTGATTTTATTTTTCAAGATATAAAATTGCAGTTGTGTCTAGTCAATGAAAACTAATTATTTGTGAGACCTTTAAGTAGAATAGGCAGTGTTTGTTTATTTGTAATGCATTAAACCTTATTATTTTTAGCAAAAATTGCATAGCTGATTATTTTCATTTTTTTAATATATACTTATTTTAATAATTTATTAATAGAAATCAAACAAAAAAAGTTTTATTTCAAATTAATTAAACCTTATTTATACAAAAAGTAAATCCTGCGTGCGGCATGTTAGGTTTTATAATAAGAATGACTTACTTTGGAACTTAGAAAAGCAATCTCAACGCATATACATATTGTTATGTGTTACAACCCCCAGAATGTAGGCAACACAGTATTCAATTAGTTCGGATGTTGTCTGAATGCATAGATTTGCACCTACTAGAGAAAGAACCTACTAGAAGCTCTAGAATGATGAAATCTATTCTGGAACTATCTAGAGAATGGTGACGTCATACAGAAAATTCGGGATACGTCATCTTTAGGTATATAAGGCATGGAGTAAACCAGAGTGAACAAGTTAGTACAGTTCTAATGGTCAGTTGAGATGGTCAGTTCAGTATAGACAGTCATTGGTCAAACATTAAGAAGTAAACAAAGTGATCAACAGTGACTGAATTGCTGAGACTTACAGTACTTAGTGTAATATTAGTAAAGTAAATTGTTGGTTGTAATTAGTAGGTTAATAAACTAGTATTTAGTGTTACTCTGGTGTTATAAGTTCCGAATCCACGATACAGGGTGTTTACAAAAAAAGGTACAAGCACGTAACAATTGGTGTCAGGAGCGGAATTATAACAGAAGATTTCTGGATTTTTCGAGAAGGTTTCTACAGTGTTCTTCTTGGGACTTAGTGGTGACACGGAGAATTGATTTACGGGACATTGTTTAAGGACTATTTTGGGACTCAAAACTGTGAAAAAGTGCGTTTTCTGGAAAGTGACAGAGACACTGAAATGTGTGTTAGTTTAACAAAATTTCTAGAACATTCCATTTGAAAATTACTGGACATAGTGAAATTATTTCAACTGAATAGTGACAAAAGACTCTAGATAAGACCGTTTCGTGTTGTTTCGAGATTTTTCTGGGAAATTCCATTCCCAATATTGACGTGACAGTTAAATTTATTTTATTTTAACATAATCTTACGCCCATAGAAACAAGAAGCATGGCAGCAGAAAAACAAATACAGGACCTACTTGCGGAGTTTACGAGAATGATGGCGCAGCAACGCGAAGACGAAGAAGAGCAGGAAAAGCGACGTCTAGAAGAAAAAGAAGAGCAAGGAAGAAAAACGGCGTCAAGAAGAAAGAGATGAATTGAAGAAAATAATGGAAGAACAGGAAATAAGACGACAAGAAGAAAAAACTGAACTGAGAAAAATTATGCTAAACCTGAAAATATGACAGCAAGAGGAGAAAGAAGAACAAGGAAGACATCGTCAAGAGGAGAAAAAGGAACAAGAAAGACGACGTCAAGAGGAAAAAGAGGAACAAGAAACATGGCGTCACGAGGAAAAAGAGGAACAAGAAAGACGCCCAGAAGAATTAAGGAAAATTCTGAATGAACAAATGAAAATACAGCAGGACGCTATCATTTCCGCCATCGAAGAATTAAAGAGTGAAGTCAAAGAAAAGATAAACAAAGTCGAAGATAAAGTAGGTTGTGGTCGAGACAGAAGTTAGTCAAGTCAAAGGAAAAATGGTCGAAGGAGAGGTAGTGCGCCTTAAACGTCAGTTGAAAGAGAATGGGGGCCAGCTAGTAGCATCGTCAGGCCCTAGATTAAAACCTCCCTCCTTCGACGGCCAAAGTTCATGGACAACCTACAAAAGATAATTCGAGGCAGCTGCATCTGCTAATAACTAGGACAACAAGGAAAAGGCTATGGCATTAGTTCTAGCGCTAAGGGGCCACGCCTCAGAGTTACTTCAGACTATCCCAGTGGAAAAACAAAGTTTTAGAAGCTGCTTTGGACTTAAGATATGGCGACCAACATCTTGCCTAAGTATACCAGGCACAGCTGAAGACACGGATGCAAAAAGCTGGGGAAAGTTTGCAAGAATTTGAAGCTGCAGTAGAAAGACTGGCACACCTGGCATACCCGAGTGCTCCAAGAGAATTCCAAGAGCAATTAGCAGTGGGAGCCTTTCTAGATGGCATAAGGGACGAAGAGGACAGGCGTGTTCTCAGGTTAACGAGACATCAAAGTATTAGCGAGGCTCTGGTGCGTGCCCTCGAAGTAGAAGCTGCCTTTAAAGATACCCCGCGGTCAGAAGTGCGTGCTGTGACAGTTGAAAAGGCACATTCGGGTCAAGAGAACATGGGCACTATATTGAGGGACATGCAGAAAATGATGAGTCAACTAGACAGGACAAACAAGGTGGAGCAAAACCAAACGGAGCTATTCAGTGCGGCAAGTTAGGGCATATTAAGAGAGATTGTCAACAGCAAAGCCCTGAGGAGGTAAATGCCGCAGTGGTCGAAGAGTCGTATTGGGACAAAAAGAATCTGGAGACTTTACTGAGAGACTTGCACATAATGGTAAAGCAATTGCTGGAGAGTTCTTCAGGGAAGCAAAGCAAGCAACCAAGCAGTGGGAAGCCAAGTGGTGGTATTCGATATTATAGCTGCGGAAAACTAGGGCATATAAGACGAGATTGTCGACAGTGGAACCCTGAGATTGTACATGCCACTGGAGAGATGCTGGCTGGTGAAAGCGATGCCCCCAAGGAAATAAAGGTTTGCCAGCTTCGAATAATCCCGAGTAGACTACCATTACCAGGCTGTGTAAGCGAAAGGAAAGAGATTCCAGAGAACTGGACAAAGGAAGTTTTAAGGCAAGAGCAATTGAGCGATGTAGAAATTGGACCCATGTTGAGAGCTAAAAAGAGGGGACACGTCTAGCGTGGAAGGATGTTTCAGACAAAGGAGTGGGGCTGAAGGCTTTATGGTCACAATGGGGTTCACTTCACGTCGTAGACGGGCTGTTGAGGAGAGCATGGGAAAGCCCGGATGGAAAGCAGGTTGCCATGCTTCTAGTGATTCCCAGGTGTCGTGTACCAGAAGTACTCCAGGAAGCGCATAATGGAACGTCCGGTGGACACTTTGGCGTAAACAAGATGTTGGGTAAAGTTCGGGAACGATTCTATTGGGTTAATAGTCGCCAGGATGTGGAAGCTTGGTGTCGCAAATGTAAGAATTGTGCTGCCAATGGGGAACCACTTTCCGGGAGCAACTATGTGAATGAAAGTCGAGAATAGCCGAAGAATGTCCAAGAGCAGATCACCAATGCTAGCGACCTAATGAAGGCTCGTTATGATCAGAATGCCAGTACAATCAGTTCAACTACAACATATCAAAAATTCATCAAATTTGACAGGCCACCATTTTACCTACAAAACGTGCGGTGTCCTTGAAGTAGAACTGGTGTTGTGCATTCGAAATAACGTGATTTGGCGTCACTTCCGGCAAAACCGGAAGATCGTGCACATAAATCTAAGACCAAATAACGATAAATAGTCTGGTTATTCATTTCCAGTAGTTATTATTTCAATAACTGCAGTAGTTTTGAGAAATCGTGGGACAGTATGGAGAGGTAAGTTCAGTTTTTGGAGCCATCTATCGGAGAAACTGTCCATAATTTAAAGTTTTGCCAAAGGAACTTATTATTCAGAATCAGTTGAACTACAACATGTCAAAAATTCATCAAATTTGACAGATCACCAATTTATCTACAAGACGTGCGGCGTCCTTTGCTGAAAATTTTAAATGGTCGGTCTTTCATTGCGTACTTGCCCGGCATTGGAAAAAAGCCTTTGACACGGTACGACGAGGTTATAGTCGCTATTAGCCATGCTGCTAGCAGTAATTTAATTTCTTCCATCACTCTTGCTATCGATTTCCTAATCACGGTGATTTAATCACCGGCAGTGAAATATCACTAGCCTGTGCAGCACAGACCTGCAGCCTGCCCGGCAGTAGAGGTTTGTTCGCCAGTGGTGATTGAATTAAGTGATATAATCCTACTTCGGACCTTCGAAGAAACCGTGTATCGGCGTAAAGGCTGAAACATTGCATAGCCAGGCCCGCTAAAAAATGGGAAGACATTTGTAAGTATGTAGACAAAGTTGAACTGAATTATATGGAAAAAGAACATCTATTTGACGAAGTTAGTGATGCTAATCTGCGATTCACCGTTACAGATTCTTTTGATGAAGAAAGCTATCATGAATACGATTATGATGAAGAAGAAGAAAGCGACGATTTTCCGCATGGAATTCGGGCAAATCAGACAAAAAAACACCGTTAGGGTTTTCCTTGGATACATACAAATTCACGCTTGGAGAAGACTTTAATTCGCATTGTTGACAGTAGCCCATAATAATTTCCACAGTAATCGTTTTCACTTATCAATGACTTTGTTTGTACCCTCACAGGGTTCATTTGTCTGATTTGTCCCAGTGGAACCTTTGGAAGAATGAGATTCAAAATGAACTATGTCAAAATATATATACATATAATAAAACATTATATTATTCAACTATTTTACCTTATATTATTTTATAATAATAATAAAACAACTGTATTAGGCGAAGTTTATTACAAACTACTCTGTTTTTACACTTCACCTGAACAAAGGTTATTCGTAACAGTTGGGCAAGTTTTAATCTACTCCATTACACAGCTCCTTGATCAAGAAACTTTTATTACAATTACACATCCTTATACCCCAGTTGATGCTATCCCACTGGTAACAATATCCTACGTCCAAGAAACTTCTACCAATTCCAGTGGCGGACCTAGAAATTTCAATAATTTTTTTCTCGTCTGTGGCGCATGGGACCCATACGAAATATGGGAAATAACATCTCGAGAAGCATTTCTCTAACGACCCCTAAAAAATTTTGAAAAACAGTTTGCGAAAAATTTTTTCAAAATTCGGTCTAGGGACTCCTGTTTAAAATTTTTTTTTTGTCATATGCATTTTACTTTTCATAAAAATACAACAATACATTTTGAAGTTTATGAAAATATTTTCATTACTAACTGAGATACAACGAATTGAAATTTTGTGATTTGTTAAATTGTAAATCACAAAATTTCAATTCGTTGTATCTCAGTTAGTAATGAAAATATTTTCATAAACTTCAAAGCATATTGTTGAATTTATATGAAAAGTAAAATGCATATGACAAAAAAAAATAATTTTAAACAGGAGTCCCTAGACCTGGGTAACCGAATTTTGAGAAAATTTTTCGCAAATTGCTTTTTCAAAATTTTTTAGGGGTCGTTAGAGAAATGCTTCTCGAGATGTTATTTCCCATATTTCGTATGGGTCCCATGCGCCACAGACGAGAAAAAAATTATTGAAATTTCTAGGTTTGCCCTTGACCAATTCAAACTGGGCGGTAGTCCGCTAATCCCCAATATAACCCAAGTCAGAGAGCATAATGCCATACTCTTCAATATAAAACACCCATTACCATACCAGGCGTAACCTATCTTCCGTCAACTTCTTTAGCCACACTTCCTTTTACGACAACTTACCTCTACCCTTACTCTTTATCTTTCCTAAACTTTACAACTTTCCAATCTTTCGCCCCTCTTTATATTTGTATAATTTTGATCTGTTATCCTTTTCGTTCTTTTTGTCTTCTTTTTATTTTTTCTAAATCCTCTAGGCCGAAAATATCTGATAAATCCTAATTCTTTAATCACAGCTTTTAACCACTCTATCTTCATTGCGATCAGACCGCAAGGTCGTCATTGATTCGAACTGGTTTTTCGTTTAATTCTGCTTTCCCGTATCAGCAATTATAAATTTTGTGAGTGTAGTGCCAGTGCTAGTTTTAAGTTTTATCAAGTAGTTTTAGGCTTATGACGTCAAGCCGAACCGCCCCACCCAACCACACATTCACCACGACGATGTGCGCCGTGGTTGTCTGGTTGGTACCGGGTCGGGCTCCGGCTAGGCGCATATTTGTGTCTTAAATACAAATAAATACTTTTTGAATTGAAATTGAATTGAATTGGTAAAAATATCAGCGCATGTTGGCTCCATCCCTGGCCTCTTTTCATAAGAATACTACTCTAGAGACAATCGTTTGAATTTTCGAGTTTAGATGTATAAAAATCACAGTTTAACTATTTGTCTCTGCTTCAATTGCAGCAAACTTTGCCCTATTCTGACACACGTATTTAATAGTTAGTCAACTTTATCAGTTGAGTTTAATAATAGATCTGTTTCATGCAGCAGTTCGAAATTAGTTCAGTATCGATTGAGAAATTAAAAATGAACTAACCATTGACGAATCAGTGTTAATTAATTTGACATAAAATATATTTCAAAATAACAGTTTGTATCGAACTAATTACCAACCGCGAATATAACGAAATTTATATTTTAATTAACAAAATGCCACCTCAGAATTGGTTTGTTCAATAAACCATTTTTAGAATTTTAGAGCAGCAACTCTGTGAGCTATATTGTGCTGGATATTGAACAAATGAACCACACAAATTAACCAGTATTAAAAGTGCAATTTTCGTAAAAGGTGGATATTAAACAAACCAATCTTGAGGTGACGAAAATGCCCGTGTTCCTCTACGGGATGGCTAAAAATCATAAGTTAATTCGAATTTAGGTCGCCATTTTGTTGCCGCCATTTTGAATTTTTAAATTTTTGGGAAGTCGTGATATTCACGACAAATTTTAAGTTCCTAGCTCGTCGGAAAGCACCTAAAAAATTCACAAACATAAGTATACTTATTTAAGTCGACACAACAAACTGTCTCGAGAGCAACGTGAAAAATGCTTGGAATAAATGTTGTATGGCTTGAAGAAACCCATCACATGGATAACTTAAATTTTCAGCCCAAGCTCTATTTCGGTCCTCGTGAGACTCAAATAGCTTCTTTTTATTGTATAATTTTATTCCTCGCAAAAAATAAATAACTTTCTTAGATATTTTCCACTAAATCTGTTCTTTAAGGTCTTCATACACTCTTTAGATACAGATTCTATCAAACATGAGAAATTTTCTTTTTTCTATTCGGTAGAGTACTGAAATTGAAATTTGGCCATGAGGTAGGAAGTACCGACCGCCAAAAAATTTAAAAATTTGTAAAATTGAAAATAGCACATATGGTGCACAATCTCTATATACATAGAAGGTAAATACGTTGCATTAAAATGAAGATACTGTTACATGTCAAAAGTAAGCTTGCCTATTTAATTTCTAGATTTAAGTTATTGTCACTAAAAGTACGCATAAAGTATTACACGTTGGTGTAAAGAGGGTTGCAGCTCCTAAGGTCAAATTTTAACGCGCCACCGAGTAGACGCATTCGACGGCATTCTAGATTAGTTTAACTCAAATGGTTGTCCAGGCACGTTGCTAAAATTTCTCTCGTGATTTTTTCTGTTTAATTGCCTTTTATAAGCTTTCCATTTAATGTAATTATGAGATCGTAGAAGTTCACTAATTTGTGTGTGCATTTTTGGTTATTTTGGACGCCGCACAATGTTCGTTTTGACGGATTTTTAAGAAATTGTAAGGAGCATTTTTTTTTGTTAACCTATGGAGCACGTGTTCCACTAACATATTTTCCTGGTATTGTAGAAAGCCATTTTGGCATTATCATATCCAATTGGTTTGATATTTTGGATCGCCGATTCAACGTATTTTCCTGGTGTTGCAGAAAGCCATTTTATCGTAATTATATCCAAATGGTTTGATATTTTGGATCACCGATTCGAGCCGCTCTCCATCTTTCAGTAAGTTGGGTTTTGATTTTTTTTATGTATGTACTTATATACCTGTATTTTTTTTTCAGGGCTCGCAATTTTAATTGTAGTTTTCTCTTTCAATTTAGATTTCAAATCTTACCTTTTCACGTTTATATGTTCTACTTTACTTAATTTCCATTTCACTTATACTTCGTTTCATTCGATATTACGTCGTCTACTTCAACGTTGTTAGTTGTAAGTTCCATTACCTCGGGTATGAACCTACTCTAGTTTTGCTTGGCACCAACCGTTTACGTGCAGGAGGTGACGAAAATGCCCGTGTTCCTCTACGGCAGTTGCTTTGTACACCACTTGTGGTCACCGGATTGATTTTAACGACGACGACTTTATGCACCATCTTGGATTGTGAATTGGATTTCTTTTGGGTAACTGGAACATACGTGGAAGTACTCTAGGAGGGACAAGAATCTCTCCAGAATGCAGTTTTGCCATACAGGTTTTTATGTAACCTATAAGTGCTTATGGACTTGATCGGTACAATGGTAAATGTTTAGATATTATATATTTTTTGTTTTATTTTCGTTTGGCTATTCAAAACTCAAAAAAAAATCATTTTAATACCTTTATTGCGGCAATCATTAAATTATATATCTCTTGTTAAATTCACCAATTTAAGTACCCGTTTCTTTGCTAAAGAAATTTAAAGTTTTATGTATCGTCCATAATTTATATTGTAAATAAGATTATTATTTTGGGGGGTGTTATTGATAATATCAATTATTAAGATTAATATCAAATTTGAGTCAATTTACGAGTTTTCCTTTTAGCCGTCAAAATATTCTGTAGTGATTAGATTAACGAGGCCAGTCTTTTACTATTATTTAACTGGTGCGTTATACATATATAGTTTCCTTTTAACTGACAGAATATTTTGTTACGATTAATATTTAATTGGGCTGTTATACACACAGGGTGATGTGTTAGGTAGGCTAAATGTAAATTTACTAATTATTATATAAGGTCAAAATTTGTGAACCTACCGTGATATCACGTACGGTAAAGAAAATTAATAAGTACTTAACATTTTGATAATATTACTTCGATAGCTAATCTTACGGCTGTCTACTTAATACCTAATTTTTTTATCACCTGAATACATATTTATCCAAATTGAATAACCTTATTGCCCATAATTTGATTGAAGAAGTGTGTTTCCTTTTTTTATTCACCCCATGATAAAACTTACCCTTTTAATTAATTCCTCAATTTAGAATTAAAGATAGTGTTTGGGTACCCTTGAGAATTTTCGGAGCCTTCTAGCTAGGTTGCGGTTTTGTTTTGCTAGTGGCGCCCTTTATGCATATATTCGTAGATCTGATACTTATATGTTATATTTTTCTTTTTTGGTAGTGTCAACCTTAAACCTACCTCTCTCACCGACTAGAGCTGAGCTAGCTCTCGGCACACATGTTGCGAGCCTCTGCGGCTCAAACACTATCACCTTGCTAAATTTATTAACATATTTTTTTTTCTGTGCTATTTTGTCAATTATGGCTATTGACCAAAAGGCTCGTGGCAATACCGCCAAAATGGTAAGAGCCGAGAAGAAACTATAGGAACAATGTTGTAGAGAATAAAATTTTCTACATAGAATTCTACAAACTTTGGAATTTGTGTGGTCTGTGGGCCACTCCCTACCTCCACAGCAAATTTCAAGTCCCTAGCACATCGGAAACTATCCAAACAATTCACCGGACAGATAAAGATAGGTAAAAACGTAAAAACAAACATAGTTGCACTCTGCTTTATATGCAGGGCGTCTCAACCTCAAGTCGTCCAAATATCTTGGTTCTTCTACAAAAGATATCGAAAATTTTCAAACGCGGGTGGGGGTCCAGTAGATGCAAAGTTGTATAGTTCAAAGCTGGGCTAAGCACTCAAAAAAGTGCTTTATTTTTCGGACACTAAGCACTGTTAATAGTAGAGTGCTCGCCATTACTAAGCACTCTGTAAAAGTGCTTTAAATTCAGGACCACTAGGCACTAAGCACTTTTAAAAAATTTAAATTATGGAGGTGGCTGAGAGGGTCGCCTCTTAAGCAAAAAAAATAGCAAAACACCGCCTATTACCCGTGCACCAATTTGGTTTTAGAGAAGGCCACAGCACATCACTATCTCTAGCAAAAGTGGTGTAGGATGTCTGGCTCATACAATAAGAAGCAGTGTACTGTCATGTTAGTCTTAGATATTGAACGCGCCTTCGATACCATGTGGCGTAACGGGCTAGTCTACAAACTACAATACGTTTGTCTACTGCCTGGGTACTTGGTAGCCCTCATAAAGAACTACCTTTGGGACAGGAAATGATGGTAACAATGAACAACTCCTTATCTCAGGGATTCCCAACAGGTGGTCCGCGAAACGTCACTGAGATATTCAACAGATTCAACGTATCACACTGAAATTGTAAGGTTATGCGTTATTGTTATTGCAATTGCTTTGTACTTGTATTAAACTTGTGTTAACATCAAATTTCATTTTCATATATATATGAACAGTTTCCACCTTTAAGTAAATTAGTTTAGTAAGTAATTTATGGTAGATTCTACATAATTTTAATTTTAAGAATTTAAGCTTTTAAGGGGCCCTTGTCAGTATAGCGACCGATGAGGGGGTCCTTGAAAAAATCTTGTTGGGAACCACTGCCTTATAGTACGTCGGATGGCTGGCTCTATCGTTCACTAACCCAATACCGAGGTATAACCAAATAAAACCTATTTCATTTTATTCAGCAGGTTTTTTTACATAGGAAATCACTTTTGACGACACTCTCCATTGGTCGAGACTGAAGTTACAAGAAAAAAACAAAAAAAAATGAAAATAACAAAATTCAAATTCATGCACGAATAACTTTCAAACGAAAAAAGATAAAATTATATATATTTTTTTAGTTTTATAGTGCAAACGATTCTCTTTAATTTGATGTATAATTTATTACAAAAATAATAACTTTAAAATTGACGTTGATATAGATGGTACACAAATTGTCATTTTTTTTTTAAGTTCTAACTCATTGTAACTCGCTTATGTATTGAGCTATTCGAATGTTTTATTCACCAAAAACTGCCAAATTTCATAGACTTCATTTTGTCTCAATTAATGCTGGGTCTAGCTCTGTAAATAAAAGCGGTACAGCCTTATAAACACACCGAAGCGCGCTACGGCGACGGAGTCGCGAGGCTTCCCCACTCGTTCCCGGTACATCCCGCGTTCACCATAAATCGCGCAAGGCTACAATCAGCGGCCGTAACAAAAGCTTTAGAATTATCTTCCTTTATTGTAAGATGATAAAATTAACAAATCAGATTGAATAATTTGATATTAGTTGTAATAATCTGCTATGGTGTCGTACTACGCGGGTGGTGCATTAATAAATTGAAAATAATAGGTAGGTATCAGACAGATATAACTGATTTTCAGATATATCATTGTAAAAATCATGCCAGCTAGTAAAGTTTTTACTTTGCTTCGTATATTTTAATATTTTCCATAAAATGTCATAGGTAACCACATAATCAAAACAATTATTTGCCAAGCTTTCACTAACTCGTAGAGGCTCTGAACGATTAGTTGGATTTTTGTACATAACTATATTTTTGTTTTCATGTAAACTGAAAGGGTTAAAATCGGTTAAAATTGGATAGACGATCTAAATATGCTTGTGTAAATAGGCTGTTCTCTATTCCTAGTGGGATTTTTACCATCTAGCCTCTCTTCGTTTTGATCAAAATTATCGCTGAGATAAATGTAATTGTTTTCTTCGGAACTTACTGGAGGAACTCCAGGTGGTATAAAAATGTCGTCACTAGTGTTTACTAATACGTGACTAGCTAAAGACGTTAAAAATGTACGTATTTCATCGTAGGAATAACCATAGCCAAAAGAATAAAGCATATCATTAAGTTCTTTTTCTTCTGACGGCACGAAACACATGTAGTGATATGTAAAGGATTTAAAAAAATGGCCTAAGTTGCTTTTTTTTTTTTTTTTCGTAAGTATTAATATAAATTCCATTACTATAGAAATAACGTTTAAATCAAATTTGTCTGTCCTGACATATTTAGTATCCACGACATAAATGTTTATAACAAATCTGAAACTTCTTGTTTACATTTATGTTCATTCAGATTAGTAGCCGTGTTTTTTTATAGTTTTAAAACATCCAGCTATAGCTTCTCTTAAGATACCGGCAGCTTTATCAGGAATTGTCAATTCATTCTCATGAACCAAGTTTTCTTCGCCTGATTCACTTGTGACTGACAACAAAAATCCTTTTAGCTTTATTATCACTTGAATGAACTGTTGTTGTATTTTCTTTGTGTTCACAAAACACTTTGTTTGCTTAAAGGCTTTTCTAATCTCTTTCTTATATTTCCACTGCTATAATAATCTAATTTTTCTTCCGGCATTTCTTCAAATATATCATTAAGGCGTGTTTTTAGAAATATTAGAGTTAAGAATTCTTTTTTGCAAAACAGCCAGATAAACTTCCATAAATAAAATATTTAACGCTACTTTAAATTCATTTTTTTCTTTCAGTTGTATAGTTTGTACACATTTAATTTTTTCTTGCTAATATATTTTGCATAACAAATTTTATGATAATTTCCATTAGCCCAAATAAATCTGAATAAATGTGTAACCTGCCTTGTATTTCTGTATCACAATGCGACACTGCAGCTTTAATATATATTTTTTTCTAGTTTCCGCACCCGTTCCTGTACAAACTGGTACTTAAAGATGTTCTTAATTTATTCTTAATTTTTCTGGATTGTCTACAAATCAGACAGTGCCATTTTATTTTAAACTGATTGTTTTCTTTATTATAACTACATGAAGGCTCACTTGCATTTTTTTATCGCGTTACTAATATCAGAGACAATACGTATTATCTTTGCTAATGTTATTTATTACAAAAAGATGTCAGACAAGAATAATGAAATCGGTATCGAAGGGTGTGTTTTATAAAAATTTTAATGAAATTGCATATTTTCTTTCATTTGCACAATTAATACTAGACCTGATGCCAGTAACAGTTGGTTTTTTACCATTAGATTTTCACTGCTTTCAGCAGTTTCGTAAAACAAACATGTTGTTTATTCCATTGATAAAAATGAATCTACAATATACATAAACTGTAATAGCCTACATGTGAGTAAAATAGTATATACTTATTAATATTTATCCAGACAATAATGAGGCCAGCAGCCGATACGTATCTTGAAGGGCCGAGAGAGTAGCGGGGGCGGGAAAGGAAGCCTCGCGTCTTCGTCGCCGTACTGTGCTTCGTTGTGTTTCAAGGGCTGTAGCGCTTTTAGTTAAAAAATTGGATCCAGCATTAATCGAGACAAAATGAAGCCTATTAAATTTGTCAGTTTTTGGTGAAAGAAAAAATTGAATACCTCGTTATATAAGCGAGTTATGGCGATTTAAGAATTAGAAAAATGTTGCCGATTTGTGTATCTTTTTGAATTTTGCTAGTTTTTTTATGTTAATTTTTTAATTATTGCAACAAATTATACTGCAAATTAAAAAGCAATGTTTATTTGTCAAAACCAAAAAAAAATTGTATTTTTATCTGTTTTAGTTCTAAAGTTATATTTGATTAAATCTTAAATTTCTAAATTTCTTTTTTTTTTTAGTTTTTTTCTTATATCTTCGGTCTCGACCAATGGAGAGTGTCGCCAATTTTGATTTCCTATGTAAAATAACATGCTTTAATAAGTAGTGAAGATCCCATCTGGTTATACTTCAGTATTGGGTAGGTCAAGAAAGAGAAGGCTTTTCGCGCTCTGCCCGACGGGCTATTATCTGATACACATAGAGTTTCAGCGGGGGTCCCTCAAGGTTCCGTGCTCTCTCCTTACTTGTTACATCTCCGACATCTCTACTCATCCTACCACAAACCTTCTCCTTTATGCCGACGGCACCGCTATATTCCCGCAGTTTTTATCGCCAAACCGCCACACAAAAAATAAAATACCATACCGAGAGAGTGACGACTTTGTACCAAATTATTACGTTCCATCGTAAATTTACGAACATTAAAACATTTTCAAAGTTAAAAATAAATAACGTAGACATTTTTGAAAAGAAAACTGTAAAATTACTTGAAGTAACACTTGACACTGGACTCACATTTGCACCCCATATTACTAGAGTAATAAACAAAACCTACGTAATTCTCAACCAACTCTATCCTTTGGTTAATAGATGCACCAAGCTTTCGATCGACAATAAAATATGCCTTCATATAGGTATAATTCCGGCTAATGCTGACCTATGCCTGTGTGTCATGGAATTTTGTTTCAGACAAACAGTACCTTAGGTTACAGCGAACTTAAAACAAGCTGCTGCGTCTATTAACAAATTCACCTATACTATTAGTCGGGGAGCCCTCCCTAGCTGTACGTGCACCCCCCCTCCCGTTCCTTGGGGACAATGTTTTTCATAAAGATTAAAGTTTAAGGAACAATTTAAGACATGTCATAAAAAAAACTGTTGCCAATGTTGTTTTTGTCATTTAACACAAAAACTAAAAAAGGTGGACAAAAACTTTTTTCACAAAAAACAACGTGCATAAAATTTTCTACGATTTTGTTCCTATACAATATTTTGAAAGGAGTTACCATTTTCCAGATAAATGAGTCCAAAATTAAGAAAACTTGGAAATTCATATATCGGTAAATCACTTAGAGGAAATAACTGTGACAATTATTGTAAGGCGTATAATAAAACTTTATATTATTAACATATCAAAAGGTAAAATAAACTGAAAAAATTTAATAATAATAATAATATTATAATTTGCAGACATTTATCTCGAAAACGGTAACAATTTTTATCTGAAAAATGGTAACTCATATCAAAATATTGTATAGGAGAAAAATAGGGAACTTGCCCAAAAAATAAAATTGAATTAAAATACTCAAAATCGTAAACCAACATCATTAAAAACCCCATAGACAACAAAGAATAAAAAAAAAATTCCTCCAGAAGTATAAGCGATTAAAATCTGCCGGATTTTACCCACTCCTGAAACGTGGCGTCAGAAGGTGAAAGTCGGATGACGGCGTCAAGCGACACCAATTCTGCTTTCGCATGCTCATTTGTCAGAAACAACTAGTAGTGGACACAACCTAACCTAAAATTCGTTGGAAAAACATCTTCAATATTCTGAAATGTCACAAAATGCTACTTTTGATTCGTTCGTGCCGAGTCGAATTTTCGAATTTCGCCGTGCAATTTACGATCAGGTTTATCTGGAAGACTTCCTCTTTACGTCGCGACATCGTACGGCCGTCCAAATGGTGTCTTTCGAAAAATATGAACGTGTCAAGATTGCATGTTTTTGCAATTTTTTCGGCTCCGAAATGTAAGCTGCTTTTTGCTATTTTTCGCAGATATCTCCAAAATGGTGGGAATTAGCTCGAAATAAAAAATAAGGTCAAACGAGTATTTTCCACTACGAATCTTTTGCTATCACCAGACCTTTGATATTTTTTTATTTCGGAGATAACTACAGAAATGTCGGCCACGTACGGCAAAAAGTCGCAAATTTTGAGATTCTACAGTTGGCAACTTTTTAATCTTTGCTCCTACGCCAAAACACTACTCTAGCTAATTTAAATATAATTAAATTTGCTAAAACACTTTTTTTTTATTTTCTGAATTCCGACAAAAATGAAGGAATTAGAGAGGGCGGAATTTGGGACTTTTTTTTTCGGTAAAATTTCTCCATTTAACATCATGTACTATTTTGACGCTCCGTTAATCTCGGCCCTTCGGAACAAAGTTTTTTAAGATTTACATACACTCTATAGGAAAACGTGTAATTTCCTACATTTCCGCGAATATCTCGATAATTATCGTTTTTTTCGAAAAATCTGTACACAGCTTATGTAAAGAGAATTAATTGAGCTTTCTGACACTTTTTTTATTTTTTCTCTAACATAAAAAACAAAAGACTTATGACCGAATATGCGGACGTCTCAAAGCCAACCGCCGCCCAGTCTATTAATTAGGGTGAATGGCTAAAGTACGCCATCTGTTGGACACCGCGGGAGATCAGTTTTCACCCGGTGACGTCATAGTGCTTTTCGTGAGGATTTCAACTTTAATTATTTATTGCAAAGTAAATACTGCGACATTAGAGCTGATATTCGGTGTGGCGCGTTTTTATACATAAATACACACTTTAATGAAATTAAAAAAATGGGCAAGTTCCCCATTGTAATTGTATGCACTTTGTTTTTTGTGCAGAAAGTTTTTCTCCATCTTTTTTAGTTTTTGTGTTAATTGACTAAAACAATATTTGCAATTTCTTTTTAAACGGACGCTATTTTGAAAGTACAGCCAGTTTTTTTTTGGGACATGTCTCAAATTGTTCCTTAGGCTTTAATCTTCATGAAAAACATTGTTCCCAAGGATCGAGGGGATGCACGGACAGTTAGGGTGGGCTCCCGTAGTATTACCTTTTATATTGAAATTTATATTTTATTTTAAGGGCTGAATCATTTATCTAGAAAATGGCAACTCCTATCCAAATATTGTTTAGGAACAAAATTGTAGAAAATTTTATGCACTTTGTTTCTTCTGCAGACAGTTTTTCTCCATCTTTTTAGTTTTTGTGTTAAATGACAAAAACAATATTTGCAAATTTTTTTTTTAACGGACGCCATTTTGAAAATGCAGCAATTTTTTTTTTTTAAATTGTTCCTTAGGCTTTAATCTTTATGAAAAACATTGTCCCCAAGGATCGAGGGGGATGCACGGACACTTAGGATGGGCTCCCGTAGTATATACTAGGCACATAATCATAGAAGATTTGCATAGGCTTACAGGGGTGTAAATGATGCGACAATACATCGACGAGACTCAAAAATTCCTATTGTACAAACCTTTTAACTTCGAGTTAACTCAAGATTTAGCACACAAGAAAATACGATAATATGCCACATGTCCATACATTTCTGCACGAACGACTACCAATTTACGACTTACGTAACTTTTTACACTAAAACCTCCACTTCCCATAAACACATAGATCTAACAACCATAACTCCATGTCCACTTCCCACATGCTGATACCCCCTGAACCCTCGCTGACACACCATACTATAAAAATTATGCACATTGTGCAATAATAAGTTTTTTATTCATTGACTATTTTGAATAGGGGTTTTATTTATCATTTTCCCTATATAAACTTCTTATATGATAAGATTTAAAAAGCTCGAGTCGTCTCATTATTTTAAGTTAACATTCAAAATTAAAACGCAAGTGAGCCGTAAAGAAACTTGCAATATATTCTCTCATTATCGTGTCTGGAAACATTTCTTCCAAAACACCTGGCCGCCGCGTGACATTGTGTAGTTTCCGCATCTGCTGTCACGCAGCTTTTTCATATATCGTATACTAATGAAATAAATGCTCATATACTGACATATACAATAGCTAAGTAAAATAAAACATCTTTTTATCGGCAAAATTGGCAAATATGCTGACCGACTGTCTATCGCGCTCTTTGTTCGAGCCCCAGCCCCGGTACTAACAACACCGGTGGGGTTGGATGTAAGTCAGCGTTTTCCAAATGTGTAACCCCCTCCCACACTGCCTTGGTTTTGGATTTGGGGGTTGTCTACTACATGTGGTGTGTTTATGTGTTTATTTCAAAATATTTTTAAATCATACACCTGCGTTTTTGAAAATGGTCGATATCCTTTATAGGAGAACCAGGATATTTTAACAACGCGAGACTGGCATAAGCTGTATAAAAATAAACTCTAAGAATAAAGAATGGACCAAAAATATAAACTACAGACGACTAGAAGATTGTCCCATGTCGGATTTTCAACTATTCGAATTATCACACATTCATAACTCTCCCTCCATTACTGTTTCTTGTTCCAAATAAATCACGGCATATTTGTTTTGCTATATTATCGCTGTTTGATATTGCAATGTTTAGATCACGTTGGCCATACAATAAAGACAGCAAAATACGCTTTATAAGCCTGAATGCATTTCGGAATAAGCTTTATTATGGTAGTTGTGCTGCAAGCGTATTGTACCTGAAGGAACATAATCGGCAAATAACAATCTGCGGATTGTAGCTTGTATACTAATGAACATACGTTACATATGTGTACCATATGTTTATGAAAGCACAAATCTGTTGTGAAATTGTAAAGCTCACGTATAAAAAGTACGGTTAGGGAAGACGTTAACTTCGCTGTATGTATGTACGTGAAAATTGAGCAATATAACCATGTTGGTCTTCCTAATACTGCGAGTAAAATAACAAAACTATTCCTTAGAAAGAGAAAAAATTAGGAAGTAAACTAAAATACGATATTCCTGTGTTTTTGGCTTCACTGAAACTTAAAAATACGCAATACGCAAATCTACGAAATGTATCTTTCAGTTCATGCTGTATCTCAGCTATTAAAAATTTAATTTGGGTAGGTTTCACCCTTAATATTAAGAAGACGATGAGTCCCTAACCCCAGAGGGTGTTTAGGGGTGTAGAAGGGTAAAAAATGGTTTTTTTTAAATTATCTCAGAGTTGTTTTTTTAAATGTCTTATTTTGATGATAGTCGAGTCAAAACCTTCAAATTAAATTGAAAAATTGACAGATATACAGAGTTTTCAAGTTGGAGTACTTTCACATCCCCGTTAAATATTAGGTTTTTTTTAGAAAACTGAGAGTGCACGCGGTGATTATGTACGGACATACAATTGGCGTCACTTTAAACTCACCACCCTTTGAGATGCTCCTTTTCTAACACGCCCCACTACAAATAAATTATACATTTCCGCATTCCATATTTTAGGTCAGAGTGAGACTGACGTCATACTTTTATTAGTTTTATTAGAATGTGGCCAGTTGTTAGCTTAGGGTTCTGTATTTCAGAGATTTTGAATAATATTAATTTAATTTATAACTTTCTTCTCTCCACTATTCATTTACGGATTCTGGACCCTAGTAGATTTTAATAAATTATTAACCTAACATTGTTTGCAATAAAAACTGGCAATGTAAATACATTAAGTAAACAAAACAATTCGAAAAGTTAATGCAACCGGTTACCTCAAAAAAGATTCTAAGTCAGAAATGAAGGTATTAAGTTGAATATGCCTAATAATTCATCAAAAACAAAGAAGACAAAAATATTAATATCACTTATAATGAAATTAATTGTGGTTAATTATATCATGCAATTTTGGATTTTTCTCTATTCTTACTGGGATGCTCTGCCACATGTATTCTTCTAAACAATGTCTGAAATCTACAAAGTAATACAATTAACCAGTATTTTACTGGAAAAAAACCTCTACGCCTGTGACTTTTACGTCAAAGGATCAGTTAGAGGGTGGTTTTGACAAATAATGAATAAGAACAAAAATATAAAAATGACGTATTTTGCTGACGTTTCGGAAAACGAATCTGTTTCCTTTCTCAAAGCGTGTTATAATGTTTGTGGTCTGTGTATATTAAATACACAGCTTTAAGAATATATTTGTTATATTCAGTATCCATAGATACTTACTGCTTACACAGAACTGTTGCTATATCTAATTGATAGTTTTATTTTAAACAATGTTGAGTTTGTCAAGTTCTTCTTTTAACATCGGCAGCCAGGTTGTGCAAGAACAATTCGACACGCATTTATCCTCATTCAATAGTATTATAGCCGCTTCTTTAATTTTTCTTTTCTTGCTATCTGTCTCTTTTGTTAAAATTTTTGCCGAGTCCCAGTTTATTCTATGTCCGTTCTCCCAAGCGTGTTCGCAAATCTTCGATTTCTGAATCTCATTTTTTCTAATGTAACCCTTGTGCTCACCCAATCTAACACTGAATGGTCTGGATGACACCCACATAATGTTTATTACACTCACACGGAATACTATTGAATGAGGATAAATGCGTGTCGAATTGTTCTGTAGATGTTTGCACAACCTGGCTGCCGATGTTAAAAGAAAAACTTAACAAACTCAACATTGTTTAAAATAAAACTATCAATTAGATATATCAACAGTTATGTGTAAGCAGTAAGTATCTATGGATACTGAATATAACAAATATATTCTTAAAACTGTGTATTTAATATACACAGCCCACAAACATTATAATACGCTTTGAGAAAGGAAACAGATTCGTTTTCCGAAACGTCAGCAAAATACGTCATTTTTATATTTTTGTTCTTATTCATTATTTGTCAAAACCACCCTCTAACTGATCCTTTGACGTAAAAGTCACAGGCGTAGAGGTTATTTTCCAGTAAAATACTGGTTAATTGTATTATTTTGTAGATTTTAGACATTGTTTAGAAGAATACATGTGGCAGAGCATCCCAGTAAGAATAGAGAAAAATTAAGAAAATGCCACAACCAACGTTTAGACAATATTAATTTTGGAGTCTTGTGATTTTTCATTAAAATGAAGCGGTTAATAATTCCCTGATTTTGTCATACCTATTGGCGAAGTGCAAGAAAGTGTAATGTTTTCGACAAACACATCATTTTTAAAATAGACTCATAGAATGGTAAACGTTTTTCATTATATTTGAAAAGTATTGAATCATTTTCCAAAGAAATGTCAGTGTGATTTTTTTTTTAATATTTATTTTTATAATTTATATTGTTATTCCAACATATGCAGAGAATTTTTGGTTGGTAGTCTTTAAAATTAGAGTTGAATTTTGAGACTTCACTTATAATCGGCCCAGAGTTTAAAATTTTTAATTTTTAAGGCAAATTTACAATTATGCCTATTTCTATTTTATTATTATTCGATTTAAAGGATATTTCGTTAAAGGTTCCTTATACCTAAAATTAATATTTCCTAAATTTTGACAGAAAAGTTGTATTATATAAAAATTATTACCTTAGTAGTAATAATAATTGATAGCACGTTGATTTTTTTAATGCAGGTAAGACAAGAGTTATCCATCATGTAAAAAAATTATCGAATATTAAAAAAAAAGTCTTTTAAATTAATGACAGTCGACCATATGAAAACAGCAAAATGTCATTTTTTAACGTGATCTCAATTATTGTTTCTAAGATAGTTATAGGAATTTTTATAATCCACAATATTGATTATAACTAATTACTACGTAGGAGCAACAGAGGCAGATAAATTTGCAAAAAGTTGCAATAAAGCAGAAATATTCGCTTTTCTGGCGGCTGTAAATCGTAAAATATTAACAATAAAGATTGTTTAAAAACAAGTTGTAGCGCTTTTATTCCCTACAATGTTAGTAATGCCCAATTTAGAGCAGAAGTAACAGGAAAGGAGATAATCTAGAAAAACCTATTTAGAGCGCCATTTTTAAATATAGCAGCTGTAAGGGGAATCCAATTTTGAGAAGAAAAGGTTCTGTGCAATTTTTCATTTAAATTGAAGTTATAACGAGTTGAAAATTGGAATTTTAACTAGAAAAAGGTTTTTGTCAAATAACTCGAAAGGTATTACACTGAGCGAAAACATGCTAGAGACAAATAAGAAAGTTACTAAATTGAGGGTGAATTTTTTTTTTTCTAATTTCTGTAGAATTAATAGTTTCGAGGATCTGGAAGTATAAAGGTGGCGTCCAAAAATATATAAGACGAAGTGTTTAGTTTAAATGTTAAATATCTTAGAAATTATGGCACTTACCTTAAAAATGCTAATTATCAAACTGAAAGTCTATTAATCAGGCTTTCAAATGATTTTTTGATTATTTCTATAACATAAAAAACGAAAAAATTATAACAGAAACAATGTACTTAATCACATTTTTTTAAACAAAAGACGTGTCGCCATTTTGTTAATGTAAGTAGTCAGTAATTAAAAAATATATTCCTATATACTATTATTCGTTAATATATAGTATGATCTAGCCATTCAAATTTTTTCGTTCGTTTACAGCGCTTGGTTTAGAAAAAAATGGCATTTTAAACTGTAAAGGATTTTAGAAAAAAACGTAACATTTTTGTTTCTTTGCAAATATCTCAATAAAATATTAGTTTTAGCGAGAAAATAGTGGACTCAAAAATTAAGCTTATAAATTGAGAATGAATTTGATTTTGTTATATATTTGTGTAGGATTGATAGTTTCGAAGATATTTAATTTTATAAAAGGCATCCGACCGCTTATAGGATGAGGCATTTAGTATCAAAAATTCTATGGGACAAGTAAAAGTTAAAGATAATAATTAATCTATTTTTAAAACGATTTTTTGCTTCTTACTACATCATAAAAAATAAAGAAGATATGGCCGATACAATGTGGGTTTTCATATTTTCTTTTACCAAATGTTGCCATTTTGTTATTGTAATTGCCCAGTAATTATTTTTTTTTTTTTTAATGCTATTTTTCGTTAATATAAAGAGATGCTCAATTTGTCCGTTTAAAACATCTGTTTTAGAAAAAATGTCCATCCGCCATATTGGAGCCGCCATTTTCAATTATTAAATTTTGGCCTCAGATTCGTAATCAGCGATCCCAGAAACATAACTGTGCTATGTTTCAAAAATTAACCAGTAATACTTTTTCAAATATTGAATATTTAAATTTAGGGGTTGTTTTCACCCCTTAGGGGTAAGATCAATTTTCCGAAAATTTACATATTTTTTTATTACCTCTAGCTACTGTACAGGGTGGACCAAATTAGATGGGATTTGGGGTTTCTCTAAAACTACGGCAGATAGACAAAAACTAATGAGTTCGATTTTCGACTATCGAGCTACAGAGCGTTTTTGGAAAATTATCGTTTTTGGATGACTTCTATCTCTCAATTACCAAGTGTCCAATCGAAAATCGAGTAACACATTCTTAAGGCATTTTTTTAAGTAGAATCCGTTGCTGATAAGAAGAAAATTATGCATGCCTAAGTTTTCGAGATATAGACATAACTTTTGTTTTTTTAAATGGAACACCACAATTTAACGGGCTCTAAAACGATGTAATACTACTAATACTTGACCCTCTCATCTAAAATTTTAAGGGTGGGTCCTACCACCGCTTAAGGATTGAAGTGGCGAGATCAACAATAAAAGTACCCTTTGATAATAAAATTGACGGATCCGAGCGTTTGTCGAAAAAATGATCATACAAAAAGAAAACACGCCAGCTTCGTTTTCGGTGGGCCACCCTGTATAATAGGTATGGTGTAAGTAATCACTATATATTGGTGAACTTTACTGATGTTTGCTAGTGCATCCTTAGAGTATTTCAGCTTTCGAAAATTTTCTAATTGACCATTTGCATTAATTTTCTGAATCACCCTGTATTACTTACTTATAACGTCAGTTATTTTATATGCATTGCCTTTTATACTGCAAGCATAATCAGATCAATTTTATTTATTCTACTGAATATCCGATACGTCCCACAATCAGATAATTGAAGAATGAAAAGAGAAATGAAATGAAACAAAAAATGTTTACTTATCCACATTGCATAATTCCAGGCCATCGTGTATCCTACAATGTTAGTCGCCAGTCTGACCTAAAATACCGAATTTAATTACTTGTAGTGGGGTGTGTTAGAAAAGGAGCATCTCAAAGGGTGGTGAGTTTAAGGTGACGCCAATTGTACGTGCGCTATTGCGTGTATGTGTGCACGTGCGCACGTGCGTGTGAGTCGTCTCGTTTTCGAGTGCTTCAAGGTCTGCCAGACAGTGCGAAAATATACGTTGAATAGCAGACCCGCTGTTCCTTTTTACACTGAAAATTGTTACTTTATTTATCTTATAAATAATAGCCGACAAACAGAGCAGACGTGATTTATATTTTATTTGTGAAGAGGTGATTTTAAGTGACAAAGTTGAGCCTGGAACAGATGCTATTGAAACAATAAAAAACTATAGTAAAAAAAATTGGTCATAACAAATACAGCTAAAAGAAGGCTATCTATAATTGCTGTTCATCGAAGCTGTTAAAGTACACTTACGAAATGTTCAAATGTTTAAAAGGAGAATTCATTAGATCATTTAATATTGTTGATTCCAGTGGCGATGAAATTCAGAAATTAGAGGAAACTATTTTCTTAGTAAGTAAGCTTTTAGAGGGCAGAATAGTTACTAGTGAAATATTTTGTCGAACTTCTCTACACGTTTCCTTAAATACATAAGGAATAAAAACCAGACTGCAAATAACAGCTATTCTCTTGACTGATGCCCCGCCAAGCGCTGATTTACAAATTACAAGCCTGGCCGCGTTAAGTGCATTAGCTATGTATTGCCACAAAACGTTAAAGTTTCGATTGCAACAGATACCAGCCGAAAGACTTATTCCTACTCAAAGGAGCCCTCGTGCCAGCCACTCCACACCACTTGCAGACTGTAATTTCGAGCTATTGGTTCTTATCAGTGTAAGATAGGTCTGAGATGGCTGGAACGAGGCCATTGTTCACTCTTTGTACATGACGAGATTTATGAAACCACGACATGCAACAGAAATAGCAAGCTTCATCTCCATCAAATATTTCAATGCCCTCTAAAAGCATACCTACTAACTGTGCTCATGTCATGGCTACTACTGCTTCGATTACAATAGAGATCAGCCGCTAGAAGGGGCCTGCCATTTTTGTTGCATGTCACCATGCAAATCTCGTCATGCACCAAGAGCGAACAAGGGCCTCGGTACTGCAAGTGGTGTGGCTAGCACGAGAGCTCCTTTGAGTGGGAATAAGTTATTCGGCTGGTGTCTGTAGCAATCGAAACTTTAGCGTTTTGTGGCAATACGTAGTTATTGCACTTAAGGAGGCCAGGCTTGTAATTCGTAATTCAGCGCTCGGCAGGGTATTAGTCCGGAGAATAGCTGTTGGTTGCAGTCTGGTTTTTACTCCCACATCCAGTAGAAGTATGGTAACGACAAAAAAATTTTAAAATTTTTTTATTGTTCAAATAGGCTTAGAATATCATGAAACGTCGAGATTTTAAGTTTGAGCGAAAAAAAATTCTGTCTGGCTGTCTGTCTGTCGGTCTGTCGGTCTGTCGGTCTGTCTGTCTGTAACTTTTTTTGAGCGCACGTTTACTCTGGAACCGTTTAAGATATTGACTTGAAATTTGGTACACATATGTACTTTAACGAGATCTGGTACTAGATTATATTTTCATCTTGTTCCGTCGAAGGGTTGGGGGGTAAATTTGGGTAAATCAAGCAAGTAAGAGTTCATAAAATTGGTATTTAGTATATACAAGAGAAGCTAAGATCTCAAAAAAATGTTTGGCATTAGCCCATTATTAAAGGGTATGAAAAAAAATTGTGATTTAGTGTGTGTACAAGAACCAGAAACTTCAAAATATTTTTTTACTTCATCCCACTACCACCCCCCTATCACCACCCCCACCCAACTACCGATGTGGGGTATCGTTTTATGGGTTTTTGGGTTAGAGGATTTAAAATATTATATTATTAAAGTTCCATAAACAATTATTTCCACATACAAAGTTTTTTCGATGTGAGTGACTTAGATAGAGAATCTGGATGTGGAAGTAGTGATTCCTTGGGCAGCGGTTTTTATTCCTTATATATTTAAGGAAACGTATAGAGGAGTTCGACAAAATATTTCACTAGTAAACTATTTTCTTGTTTTTATACCGATTAATGGACGGAAAATATTCACTTCACGAATATAGATTTATTACATTTCAAAAATCACTATTGAAAAAAATCGCAATATTTTAAATAATTCTTCCTATTTCTGCCTCCGTTGCGCAATCCATTATAAAGAGGACCAGTGGCTCGATAATAAGACGTCGACAGAACATAATAAATGAATTACTGCAACCTATAAGAACAATTTTAGAAACCGTCCCTGAATTGATATTAAATTTAATATCATACGCTTGCACGGAAGATTGTACTACTTTTAGATGTTATTACGTGAAAGCTAAAGTAAATTATTCGCCTGTATTTAAAATCAGCCAAGGGTTTTAACTGGTTTAACAGCGAGCGAGGTCAAGCACTCAATTCGAAAAGGTAGCGATTATGATCATTCTAATGTAGCCGATGATGAAAGACAATACGGAATTGAGGATGGATGTGACACTCATGCTGATGGTGAGGATGTCCCAAGAGATACAAGTTGGTTCTAGTGTCCATAATACTTAATTTCTTCTCAGTTAGTTAACTCAGAAATAGGCAGCAAAATTAGAAAAGTGATTTAATAATAATAATAAAAAACCCCTTTATTAAGAAAAAATACTACACAGAGCGAAGTTTAGACCCAAAAGGGCTATTCTTACACTTACCTCTATAAAGCACTTACATTATTATTCACTATTGAATTTTACTGTCACACAAAAATTATTATCCACTATTGAATTTTACTGTCACACAAAGAAAAAAATATTGGAAAGACAAAACTTAAAAAACAAGGAAACAAGTGACCCAAAAGAGCAATGTTAAAGAAAGGGTTTTTTTGGCCCGTCCGTGGTAAAGTGTGGAAGCCATATTTCGGGGTGCTGAAAACGAATTCGTCACCCGTTTTGGCGAAAAATCTCCGGAACACATTAAAAAACCACCCTTATTTGGGGGTGAAAAATTTCGCCTACTTTAAAGTATCACCATAAACTATCATTTAGACTATTTTTAAATAAAATTCATGAGGTCCCCATAAGGGATCACTCTTTGGTCCTGCATTATTATTTCTCTTCTATACTTCAAATACTATCAAATTAGCTCAGTAATAGCACTTTTACCTCACGCTCAAATGTTAAGGGACAGGGTTTTAGAGAAGTATGTAAAGAATTATACGTTTTTACTACATTATATGAGAACAACTTTTTAAATCAGGATATTCTAAATCTTGGTATGTTGAACATTCCTTCCATGTGACCATATATTTGCTGTGTGTTGTTGATGCTTTCTTGTGAATTTTTCTTTAATGTATGGTGGCAGAATAAATTATGGAATGAGCAAAGGATAGGAGGTGTAATTTTGTCTTAGTACTTAAGATTCAACGAACGTAATATTTTTATTCTAGCAGCTATTCCCTGGTCATAATTACGGAGCCCATATACCGGACGGCCACGAGTCAATGTACGCCCCAATTTTTTTGAATTTAAAAATTTCGTTTTGGGAACACATAAATTAGACAAAGTTGAGCTACTTTTAGACTAATAGGAACGAAAATATCAACTATTTTTCTTGAATAGAATTACTATATTTTTGTATGGTTTCTTATTAAGCATAAAATTCTAAGGACAACAGTTTTTTCCGATTTAAAGAATTCCAAGAAATAAGTGAGATACGATATTTTTATTTTTTTCAATATGGCCGCGTCAGATGAACGCTAAGAAAGTTGCTAAGTAGGCTATGAAAATTATTAGTAGTATTAGGAACAAAATAGAGCTATTTGAATTACTGATAGGACCACTATTTTTAGGTTTTTCTCAAAAGACGGAATTTCATTTTCATTTTCATTTCAGTAAGGGGTCCTATAGAGCATTTTTTAATGGGGCCGATATTTTCTTTTACTAATTAGAAATAATGATTCATAAACTTTAATTTTTTGGCCATTAATCATTTCTTAACGATATCCTTCGTAATAATAAAAAATATTTTTAAAAGGTAAATACAAATTAAACAAAAAATAATTTTAATGAAACGTAGAGTGAAATTACATAGAGAAGATAACATACGTCACGGCTCACAGAGGGACCGAATTCATTTCTAGCCGGACAAAAGTGCAAAAAACAATTGACACCAAACAAAACAAAACTTGTCTTAACGTGCTCGTTAGAGGTAGCTAGGTTTATTGTATACACGACGCGTCGCTGGTAATTAGATTCAGAGTGTAAGGTGCAGTGTAAGTTGCATGTTATTTGCGTATGAAATTCTCGTAATAAGTGGCACCTCTGAACGTCTGATATTATCAACATAGCGTAGTTGATTATCAGTTAGTGGGTTGTTTTTTTTTTTAACAGTAAGGTAAGTGTATGTAGCCTACATTAATATTTCCCAAATTAGGATTGTCTATTGAATAATAAAGTATAATCAATTGTCGACTGAAAAATTTAGTTATGATTATATTAAATAGGACCGCAAAAAAAGGGGGGGCGATTTCTCTATTTTATTTTTTCTTTTCTGCACAGTGGTTACTTATGATTGCTTAATAGCTGATGTGCCAAGTTGCGCCATAACTAATGTTTTCAAGCTTGAAATTTGACACATACCCGCCCATGTGCTCTATCGATTAAAATAATTATTTTTTTCGTTTAACTCGCCCTAACACAGACAAATTGCGATGCGTAGTGAGTTTCTCCGAGTACTAAGGATGCGCAGTGGGTTCCCTCGAGTACTATGAATGCGCAGTTGGTTTCCCCGAGCACCATGGATGCGCAGTGGGTTTCCTCGGGTACTATGGATGCGCAGTGGATTTCCTCTAGCACTATGAATGCGCAGTGGGTTCCCTCGAGTACTATGGATGCGCAGTGTGTTTTCTCGTGTCCAATGAATGGGAAATGGGTTTGCTTAAATGCAATGGATGTGCAGTGGGTTAGTATCTCAATATTCTTAATTTCACGCAGACGAAGTTCCACGCGAAGGAAGTTCCACACGGACGAAGTCGCGGACGTCAGCTAATATTGTAATATAAATATTTTACATTTAATAAATTAAATTACTTATAAAATGTGTTTTTATTTCCTACTACCTATCCTGACATGATGATCATGAGTGAGACAGGTGAGACATCTTGAACAGCTGTAACAGGTCCGTGGACCTGCTACACCTGTTCGGGTTGTTCAAGATGTCTAGCTCTTTATATATACATATACCTTTACGCATATTATGCATGATCAGCTAGAACAGCTCGAACAAGTGTAACAGGTGTAACAGGTCCGCTCCTCCTGCCGCGAAATTCCTTTTTACGTACCGAGAGAAAAATTATCGCCGAGGCCGCTTGCGGCCGAGGCAAGATAATCTCGAGGACGCAAAAAAATTTCACGGCCATGGTATAAACACTATTTTTTGTGCAACCGTAAATTATAGTTAGTATAAATGGTGAAAATAACACCACCGTTTATGCTATATTTTGCTAAATAAACGCGGTGGCCTTAACGTCAGAGCGTTTCTATGGAAACGGTATATTTTGAATGTATACTTGACAGTCTGTTTAATAAAATATAACAATTTTTGTTTATTGTTCGTAATATTTTAGAAATGTCAATTTTGAAGTGACTTAAACGTCAATTATTATGAAAGTGACTTTTAGTTTTACGGCCGTTACTAAGGGTAACGGGAGTGAAATTGAATTTCACGGACTGTTTTGAGAACGTGAAATACTCATTTCACGTATGGCTGCACAAAAAAATAATTATTTTAATTGACGATAGAACACATGGGTGGATAATGGTCAAATTTCATGCTCCATCCTCCGTTTGGGGTAGGGCGTGGGTGGGGGGGTCTCTTTTTGAACCGTCGGATACGTGTCTCCTTATTTCCTCAGAAGAGCCCGTCACTGGAATGTCACGTTTCTGACTTACGCGATTTCAGAGATACGGAAACCCTTTAGAACATCTACCACCCCTTCAAAAAGTGAAAATCGAAATTTTGTCTCACTCGTGTCTAATAGATTCCAGTAAAGATTATTTCTGTCAAATTTCACGCTTCTAGGTCTAACCATTTCCGAAAAGTTTAAAGAACACCCCCTCTCCGTTTACCCTTTCGGCGGTCTTTTTTTGAAAATCCGTTGAATACGTGTCTTCTTATTTTCTCAGAAGAGTTCATCGCTCGAATAATCACGTTTATGACTTACGCGATTTCAAAAATACGGGTACGCTTTAAACCATCTACTATCCCCGTTTTCACCCCTTCAAAAAGTGAAAATTGAAATTTCATCTTACACGTATCTAAGAGATTTCAACAAAAAATATTTCTGCCAAATTTCACGCATTTAAATCTAACAGTTTCTGAAAAAGCCTAAAATTTCAACCCCTTTTTTTACCCCCTTAGATGTCGAATTTCGAAAAATCCCTTCTTAGTAGATGCCCATGCCATTCGAGGAACCTCTATGCAAAATTTTAAGTTTCTAGACTCAGCAGTTTGATAGATGGGTCAGTCAGTCAGGGTGTTCTTAATAATAAAAGTGACATTGCTCAGTTTGGTTTTATTTATTTTTGGGGCATTTTACTACACTCAGTATGTGATATTATTTAATGTACTTGGCTCTACAGTCAACAACAATATTGATTTTATTTATTTCAATAATATGTATTCACTAAAGGTTATCATTACGTAAAAACTAATTTTGACCAGATAAAAATTGAAATGGTCCCACTGTGCGGCTTCGCACATCGTATATAACAGTTGGCATAATATCAGTGCCATGCCATCCATTTTTTATTTAAATGTTAATTGTAGTAGGCAGTGCGACGCCCATGCAGCTATAAAAATAGGATCGTTACCTAGGTAACGAGCACGCGGTAACGATATCGGTCTCTGCGCATTCTATGACGATGTTATCTTTTCTAAGTAATTTCACTTTTTCTTCTAACAGCTATGAATAAATAAATTAATAAAATTATTTAAAATCTAAATTATAATAAACCATCATAAAAATTGGTCAAACTATTCACCGTTTAGAGGGGCGAGCGTAGATGCGTCTTCACTGGGTATGTATCTCGATACTCCCGTGAAGCAACGTGCAGCGCGGTTAGTACTTGGATGGGTGACCCATCTTGGGAAACACAGCGATCTCGTCCCAACTTCTAGCGGCTTGTATATCAGTGTATACGCGGAAGCTATGTAATTTCAAGACGAGGATTACGTAGTGGATATACCATCCTTGGGAGGAGATGTAAAGCAGGCGGTCCCTTGTCTATTAAATATTTTACATTTAAAATGTTAGGCAAGTAAAAGATCCCTACTCTTCTTACGAGAAGAGGTTCGGCAAAATTTCCAGGCGTCGGTGATAGGCCCTAGTAGCGGAAATAGGTCGACGTTAAATAAATAGATAAAAAAAAATTCACCGTTTAGATTAATACACAGACTAGTGCGACTTATTGTTGCACGTCTAACATTCTGTAGTTGTTGAGGTGTTATTTGTGGAATTTCGTATCTAACTGTCTAACCAGGTCTTGCCTTATGGTTGGAGCAGTCGTATATACTTTATTTTTCAAAGGCGCCCAAATAGAAAAAAATCGACTGCGGTTAAGTCAGGGGACCTTGCGGGCCATCTGGCTGGATCACGTGTCCCAATCCGACGATCTGGAAACAATTCATTTAGGTAATCCCTACGATAATAGCATAATATGGTCTAGTTCCATCTTGTTGGAAGTAAATTTCGTCAATATTGGTATTGGGAATTTGAATAATCTGTGGAATTATTATATTTTGAAAAAATTCGATATCTTAGTCCAGTTAGATTTTCCTCAAATATTATCAGACCTATGATATGGTCGCCCAGTATGCCTAATCAAACATTGAAGCCCAACCGCTCCTGAAAACGGCTTGTCTCATAATATGAGAATTTTCAATTGCCAAATATCGAAAAGGAAATTAGTGTAACAATTGTGTCGAAAAAAATCGTTTTGGACATATTTAAAAAGAATTTAAAAGTACCTAAAACTTAATGTGCGGACATGGCTATTGCTTAAAAAATTTAAAAAACACTGAACTGAGGAATTTTAAATGGAGAACTTTGTATATAATTTCTTAAAGTTTATTGACAAAATTATTTCGTCAAAGTGCATACTTATATTTTTCCATATCCATAGAATTATGTAACTTGAATATACTTTATTGTTTTCCCTTAACTGATACCGAAATAATGAAAATTAGCCTCTAAATTATTCGAACAAGGCGTACAAGTTAGAAGTTAATAATTTAATTTAATACAAATTGAGTTATTAACAAGTATAATTGTAAAGTTTCTCTCCGTCTCCCCAAAACATTTAATCGCAAATTGTTCACAGTTGTCCCTAAGAATATCTATTGCTGCTTGTTAGCTGCTGAATGTGATTTAGTCTCCAACTTAGCACTAAGTTTGTATTAACATTATTGATTAAGATATTGTTGTCGCAAGTAAGTTCTTCAACTTGATTATTTATAATTAAGTCTACAGCTTTGTTCCGGGAATGGCTTTTTTGTGAATGCAAATTAAACAATTCTTGAAACAGAGATAGTTAAATCACACACCTTAAAAAAAAGTTAAAGACTTAAGCACTCATAATATAAATAAGAATAATAATGGTAATAATGGTAATAAAAACATACATACTCATAAGAAAGATGCCAATACTTTCAGTTTGGCATATACAAGGCTGAACAAAAAATGACTCACGATTTCACACCATTTATAATGGGATGAAGGTGGTAATGGGGGTGATAGTAGGCGGATGGCTGAAACTAAAATAATTTTGAGATATTAGATTTTCATACATACATTAAATCCCTATTCTATGCACTTTTACTAGCTTGTTTTAGATATTTACTCCTATTTACCACCAATCGTTCAACGGAATAAGATCAAAATATAAACTAGTTTCAGATCTCGTTATAATAAATAGGCGTACCAAGTTTCAAGTCAATATCATAAACCGTTCCAAAGTTATCGAGCACATAAAAAAAGGTTATAGATAGATGATACAGGCAGGCATACTGACAAACAGACAGGCACAAAGAATTTTTTTTCCGGCTCAAACTTAAAATCTCGACGTTTGATGACATTCTAATAGTGAGGTGGCTTAGAACTGTATTTCAAGATTACCATTACCTGGGGGATAAAAGCATCAAATTTGGTATGAAGGTACCTCAGAGTACCTACTAATAAATGTTAGCCTAGGAGCTCTCTGGAATTTCTAGAAATTGTCAAGTACATCACTAAAATCCAAAATGGCCGACAAATACGACAAAATATCTCTTAACACAATCTATTATATCGTTAATTTTGAATTACAACTTTAAGCCAACTAAGTGTAGTCTACATATTAAATAAAATACAATAAAATATATCCATACCATTTATTACAATAATATGTATGTCCAAATATAACGATAATAAGAGTTCCCAGTAACAAAAAAATACTCGATGGAATTCAGTATGCAATAGTTACAAATAAATTACACCTGCACTTGCAAAGTGGTGAGCAGTCCAGATTGACTTTCCCACATTTGCCGTTTTTGCAGTCTCCTTTGCAGGAACATTTAATCAGTTCCGTGCAAGATCGGGAAACCTCTGGAATTGTTATCCAAACTGGTACCCCTAAAACCTTATTCCAAGCAAAATCCTGTGGAGAAAGAATCACTTGCTGTGTTTATGCTGGTCGTCCAAAGCTTGATAAACTGCCCTTCGAGTATGTTGAAGAAGCACATCCTCAGTCGTGGAAGTTTGTCCATTGCTCAATTCTTCTGACAGAAAAGCTCCTTCCTTATCTGGTTGATACTGCTGAAAGGAGTGATTTTATCATATAGAACAACAGTCAGTCGTTCCAGCTTCTTCAAGTGTTCAGAGTCAGCTTTCAACAGTTGGAATCGATGGGTGGCCAAATACACAAATGTAGCAGTGACGTCTGAAATGCTTGCCATGCTTCCCAAATGAACTTCTTACTCTTACCTTTGAAGGTTGTGTCACAACCGGAGAATGAGTGAAACACAGGTAGTGTCGTGATTTTGACCAGTTGAACTCTACAACCTTGGAAGTCAAAAAGTTGAACAATTCCTTCATGTTCGTTGAATCGTGGAGAAAGTCTATCCAATTTCGTGGCAGTTTGGTGTTGCCAGATACTTTCCTTCGAATCCCCTTACCTCTATTTCTCAGGTCTAAACTGTCTGGAATGTAGATGTCCCAAACAACATCTAATCTTTGGGCATTCTCCAGCTGCTTATGAAGGTAAAGTACAAATATCTTATCAGCATAGTGGGCCGGCAGTGGGCGATAATGGTACCGTCCAGACATTTGGAGTCATGAGTTGAAGGTGGCTCTGATTGACCTGACTGCTTAAGACATTGCAATATTCCAGCCTTGTTGGTTGGCAAATCAAGTTTACCAAAGTCTGAAATAGAATTAGGGAATGACTGTATCTCATGAGCAAGAGACTCGTCCAAATCAGATTTCCTGTTCTGCATAGATATATATATATATATATATATATAGTTGGCTAAATAGTTCCATATTGTTCTCATAGTAGGAGAGCTGGCAAACATTATGGTGAACGATAATATTCAAAATTTTCACTGATGAAAGTCCATTCTTTGGTCTCTGGGTATGTCAAAACCGATCGTCTGCCGTTTCAAAGTGGAAGCATTAACTTGGGGGGTGTATTCAAAAAGGTTTTTTAGGTTTTTCGTGAACCATATTGTTCAAAAAAAATTTTTGCAGGGGTGACTAATATAGTTAGCTTAGACGGCATTTCTACCTAGGCAGATGATTTTTCTGGTAGCATTATCATAGCAGACGCAACTCAAAATGGCAAAAAATCACATTTAGGTGAACTATATTGTTCAAAAATAATTTTCGCGTCCTTCGATTTGTCTACTTATGGTTTAATAAATAACGAATCGGCAGACGAAAAAATTGGTAGCATCGCCCTAGCAGACGCTGTCAAAGTGACAGATCCAGTTTTGATTAACCACATTTATCAAGAAAAATTATGTAAGGAATGATAGATACAACAACTCAAGATTACATTCTCGCCCGGGTAGACGATTTTTTTCGTAGCTATGTGTATGGCAGACGCCTGTCAAAGTGGCAAAAATCACGTTTCGGTGAACTATAGCGATCGAAAATAATTTTTGCGTCTTTCGATTCGTCTATCTATGATACAATAAATAACGAATCGGCAGACGAAAAAATCAGTAGCATTTTCCTAGCAATCGCTGTCAAATTGAAACATTTTTTTTTCTTATATAAATAGGTTTAGAATGTTGCGACGAAATTTTAAGTTTGAAAAACAAAAATCTGTCTTGAGGTCTGTCTGTAACCTTTTTTGTGCGCACAATTACTCTGGAACTGTTTAAGATATTGACTTATGGTGTATCTGTAAAGTGATCTGGAACTAGATTTTATCTTATTTTGTTGAAAGGTTTGGGGCAAATAAGGTTAAATAGGCAAAGCAACCAAGTAAGAGTTAATAAAATTGGGATTTAGGGTATGTACGAGAAACTAAGGTCTTAAAAATTTGTTGGCATCAGCCATCCCCACCCTATTATTTAAGTGAACCAAAGGTCTCAAAATTTTTTTTAACATCAGCCACTGCCGCTAACCCCACCCCATATTAAATGGGCTAAAAAAATAAAATTGTGATCAAGTGTGTGTACGAGAAGCAAAACTATCAAAACATTTTGCCATCGACCACCGCCACGGCCACCCCGTTTCCTTCGTCCCATCATCAAATTACCCTCTTTGATGGTATGTAGAAATAGTGATTCCTTAGACAACAGTTTTCAAACAAAGAATTCCTCTGGATACAAAAAATGGGTGACAGTTCGTTGTATTTCCTGTGTGGATAAAACAAAAACAAAAATCTGGCTTTAAACGACAGATTTATTACTTCTATACAAATAAAAAAATAACATAACAAAAAGTCTAGAAAACATTATTTTCAGAACATAATAATCTAAAAGTAACAAATAATATGTATAGCCATAAGAATATCAATCTATCATATACGGCTATATTGTAAGGAACATACAAATGACTGATAACAGTAACTTATATTACAAAAAGGAAGATTAGATACGATATCACGAGCAACTTATAACTTAAATATTAATTTAAAAAATCAACATCCTTACTTAACAAAAAACATAAACTCTGATATATAAAAATGCCTAGATACCTACATGGTAGTATCCCAATATGGTAATATCGCAATAAAGAAATAAATATTATTTAAAAAGTAATAAAAAGGTGGTCTTTTTTTAACTCGCTACCTATAGATTGCACGGAATATGCTTTTGCTTCTGTACTACAGAAACTAATTATGGGATCCGAGGGGAATTCATCTTTAATGTGTCCCAAAATCGATTGACCCTTCGGGATACTAAATGTATTTCCATCCTGATAGTTTGAAGTATCAAATTTCTTTCGGTTATCTATTATAAACTCATAAAAGTTCCAGAGTAATTGTGCGCACAGAAAAGGTTACAGACAGACCTACAGACAGATTTTTGTTGTTCAAACTTAAAATTTCATCGCAACATTCTAAACCTATTTATATAAGAAAAAAAAATTAAAATTTTTTATTTTGACAGCGTTTGCTAGGAAAATGCTACCGATTTTTTCGTCTGCCGATTCGTTATTTATTGTACCATAGATAGACGAATCGAAAGACGCAAAAATTATTTTCGATCACTATAGTTCACCGAAACGTGATTTTTGCCACTTTGACAGGCGTCTGCCATACACATAGCTACGAAAAAATCGTTTGCCCGGGCGAGAATGTAATCTTGAGTTGTTGTATTTATCATTTCTTACATAATTTTTCTTGATAAATGTCGTTCGTCAAAACCGGTTCTGTCACTTTGACAGCGTCTGCTAGGGTGATGCTACCGATTTTTTCGTCTGCCGATTCGTCATTTATTAAACCATAAGTAGACAAATCGAAGGACGCGAAAATTATTTTTGAACAATATAGTTCACTGTTATATGATTTTTTGCCATTTTGAGTTGCGTCTGCTATGATAATGCTACCAGAAAAATCGTCTGCCTGGGTAGAAATTCCATCTAGACTAACTATATTAGCCACCCTGCAAACATTTTTCTTGAACAATATGGTTCACTAAAAACCTAAAATCACCCCTTTTTGAATTCCAAGTTAATGCTTCCACTTTGAAACGGCAGACGATCGGTTTTGACATACCCAAAGGCCAAAGAATGGACTGCCATCAGTGAAAATTTTGAATATTATCGTTCACCATAATGTTTGCCAGTTCTCCTACTATCAAGCACTTTCAGCTTCTTGCCTTGCTCAGATGTTGCTTTATGCTTTTGGTCTCTTGAAGAATGCAAGAAAATTCCACTTTTTATGCAGAGTGGTGCCTCGAAAAGAAAGACTGTGATATTTTGTCGTATTTGTCGGCCATTTTGGATTTTAGTGCTGTACATGAACATTTTTAGAATTCCAGAGGCTCCTAGGCTAACATTTATCAGTATACCCCAAGGTACTTTCATATCAAATTTGGTGCTTTTATGTGCCAGGTAACGGTAATTTCAATAAACGATCTCACTATAAGTCTATTTGAACAAAAAAATTGTTTTTAACGTTAATATACGTACACGGTGTGGAAGTAATATATTCTTTAAGAACATTCATAGGAATGCAGGATTTTGTTTGCTCAAAGATCGCGATAATAATATTAACATTACTAGTAACATTACCATCTCTATTAATAAAATGGAGAGATGAAAATGTAATAAAACTCCGTATGTAATATAACGCCGTAAATGAGCTTTAAGTGTCCTTTGTTTAACAGATTATACCTCTTTTGCGTGTAAAGTAATAATGCTTTAATTCCTTTATGAGATTTAATAGATTTTCTGGTTAAACAAAACCGGAACATAATTTCAAGTTATACTAGTTACAGTTTATCTTTTATCTTACAATCTATGTACGTTATTTTGTCACGAAAGGAAACAATTGAAAAACAACCGCAGTAAATCTTTGGTGGGGTTTCTCTTTGTAACACAAACATAAAGCTTTTATGGCATCAGAGCGATTTGTTTAATAGTGTATATTTAAAACCGAATAAATGCTAAACTGCAATAAAGATAAATTTATAATGAATTAGACTGAGCTTTCTGGGATGCAGCAGAATTGTGCAAATGTATCTTAGTCCGGTCGAATTATCACGAATAGTATTAAAATGTGGCCAAAATACATAACCACGATTTTATTGTTTTAAGTTGATAGGTTGGACATCGAAAATAAGCCCTTATAGTTTGCCAACTGATGTCATAGCGGATAAAGGGGGTGGGGGGTCGTAAAGTTGAAAAGTCGTTTTTTCGCGTTTAAATAGAAGGCTAATAATCTGAGAGGAAAGTTCAAATGGGAAAGTTATAGGTATTAATGAAACCTATATAATGAGCCCCGAACATTAAAATAGTTTTATTAGGTCAGCAGTAAATTCAAAAAACCATGTCTACCATTTTGAAGAGCGGTTTTTATTTTGGTTCACCTAAAAAAAACACTGCATTCCTTTCAAAAGATATTTAACTTTAATTGGATTTTTTTATGCAAAAAAAAATTCTATTTTTTCAAATTAAATTTTCACCATTTTTTTCTGAATAATGACCATATAGAAAAAAATTGTATATATTGTACAACTCTCGAAGAATAGAATTTTCTTCTCATAGCAAGATCTGACAGAAAATGAAGTACTTATAGCCATTTTTCGAAGACCCTTTTTTTTTTCAAAAAAATTGAACGTGTCAAAAAATAATGCAGATATCGATTTGAAATTTTTATCAGATGTTCCCTCCTAAATAGCACATACTTTAGTAAAATTTCAAAAATTTTTCTAAAATATTGCTGAAATTAAAATTTTTTTTCTTAATGTTCGGGGGCTCATTTTATAGGTTTTTTTAATACCTATAACTTTCCCATTTAAACTTTCCTCTCAGATTATTAGCCTTCTTTCTATTTAAACGAAAAACCGACTTTTCAATTTTACGACCCCCTCATCTGGTATGACATCAGTTGGCAAACTATAAGGGCTTATTTTGGATGTCCAACCCATCAACTTAAAACAATAAAATCGTGGTTATGTATTTTCGCCGTGTCAAATTACAATTCGACTGAACTATCATTTTCAAATGATTTTGATCTTATTTTGTTGAAGGGTTGGTGGATAAATTGGGGTAAATGGGGGTAAATACATAAATCAAGCAATAAGATTCCGTAAAATTGGTATTTAGTGTATATAAAAGAAGTCAAGGTCTCAAAAAATTTTTTGGAACTCCATTGCCACTCTATTATTAAAGGGGGTGAAAAAAATAAAATTGAAATTTAGCGTTTATATAAGAACCTAAGGCCTCAAAATATTTTTTTTACATCATTCCACTACCACCCCTATACGACCGATGTGGCATACCGTTCTATAATATTTGGGGTAAATAATTTTAAATATTACGTTATTAAAGTTCCATAAACAATAATTTCCACATAGTGAAGTGCAAATATAGTAACAAAGTTTTTTTTCGTTGTGAGAGACTTGAGATTATTTTAGCAGGTTGCTAAATTGACACCAATGTTTCAAGGATAGATAAGGAGATAGCGTCAAAGACGCATCATCATGTGTGTCTAGCTTTCAAATTAGAATACCGTGTAACCTGTATGGTGTTTATAGAGTAGGTTACTTCCAGTTGGATACCTAGTGGCTTTCTTCGAGTACTATGGATGCGCAGTAGGTTTCCCCGAGTATTACGGATGCGCAGTGACTTTCCTCGGGTACCATTGATGCGCAGTAGATTACCTTGAGTAGTATGGATGCGCGGTGGGTTTCGTCGAGTAAACTGGATGCGCAGTAGGTTACCTCGAGTATAGATGCGCAGTGGCTTTTCTCGTGTACTATAGATGCTCAGTGGGTATGTAGTCAAGTATGTATCAAGTAGTATGGATGCGCAGTGGCTTTCCTCGAGTAAATTCGATGCACAGTGGGTTACCTCAAGTAGTTTGAATGTGTAGTAGGTTTCCTCCAAGAAAATGTTTGAAGCTTTACTTCTATCATGTAGTGCACGGCACACAATGATTTTTTATATTTTTGTCATGCCATTTTCTGCCTATTACTTCCACATCTAGTGGAAGTGTACAAAGTACAAACGCAAAAAAGAAAATTGAAAATTTTCATTGTTCAAATAGGCTTAGAATGTCATGAAACGACAAGATTTTAAGTTTGAGCAAAAAAAAAATTCTGTTTGTCGCGTCGGTCTGTCTGTTGGTCTTGTAACTTTTTGGTGTTCACGATTACTCTGGAACAGTTTAAGATATTGAATTAAAATTTGACACACGTATGTATTTTAACAAGATCCGAAACTAAGTTATATTTTGATCTTATTCCGTTGCAGAGTTGAAGGGTAAATTGAGGTAAATGGGGGCAAATAGGTAAATCAAGCAAGTAAGAGTCCATAAAATTGGTATTTAGTAAATATAAGAGGAGCTAAAGTCTCAAAAAAAATTTTGGCATTAGCCATCCCCATTAAAAGTGGTGAAAAAATATTGTTATTTAGTGCGTGTACAAAAACCAAAGTCATCAAGAATTTTTTTCACTTCATTCACCCCCACCACCACCACCACCACCACCCCCACTACCAGTGTGGCTTATCATTTTATGAGTTTTTGGGGTACACGATTTCAAATATTATGTTATTAAGGTTCCACAAACAATTATTTTCACATAGTGTACTACAAATATACTATTTTCGTTGTAAGAGATTTGGAAAGGAAGTCTGGATGTCGAAGTAGTGATTCCTTAGGCAGCGGTTTTTTACATTACTTACTCTATTTGCGTTTATAAAAATTACAATCGATGATGGAAGTAAAAATTTTCGAAATGTTGAATATTAAGTATCGTCTTCAATATGAACTCAAAATGAATTTCAAGTGAAAATCAACTCTTAGTAACAGCAGCAGTAGGATATGTTGGTGTGTAAGGAAGCGAAATGCAAACAAGCTTTTAGTATTCTCAAATCTCACGTCCCAAGGTTGTTTGAAGCCACTATTCGCCTTCAGTGCTGCTTCAGTGTACAATATGCCTACTTACAGAAAGCTGTCGTACATGTTCATGAAAAGCTCCTGATTCAGCCACTTTGCTCCAAGTTTGATGAACTTTGTGCGCCTAAGAGGCAACCGCGACAGGTGACTCGTAACGCCATCAACAAAGAGAGGCCAACTAGATTATATAACGAAATTCTGTCGAAATGCCGTTACAGCTCCCTTTAACATTTTATTTTATAAACATTTAGTATTTTTTCGCAATTTTGCGATCAGTTTAAATATTTTGTGAAGTCTTACATTATAAAGTGATATGCTACAGCGTGCGCGAACCTTTAACTTAACATCTGGTAGGTAATAATAATTAAAACAATCAGCGCCGCGGTAAGGAATTTTGAGACGTTGACGGTAGAATCGGAGCGAGAATTGAGCATCTTTGATCCGTCCTTTGGAGACAGCGGTTGTGTTTGAGGATCCTGGCTGGCTTCCTAGCAATAGTGAGATGACCTGTGCCGTATTCACTTTTATCTTTGTAATCCTTAAAGTTTTCGATTATTATATAGACGTATTAATTAAATGTATATCTTAAGCTTGGGAATGGACATATTTTCCGAATGATTTTCATAAACCGTGTGTTTTGTTTTAAAAGGTTAAACACATGTTCACCTGTTTGTATCGATAACTATTTGACGTAGGGGTTAACTAATCATTATTATTGGCCCATTTGGCAAATTTATCTTTATCTCTAATTGTGTAATGAAAAGGTTAGATAATTATAGATTGACCCGTTTTGGTCACCTGTATTCTGGTTTTTGTGGTTCCTAGATAATTTTCTGCTGTTTTATGCGTTTTTCTAGGTGAACTACATACTGGTGTGGATGCACTAGAGAATACATTTGTCTACAAGTACAAAAGTTGGTTCAGGTACTGATGGTGGAATTTTCTGGAGTTTTATGGTACCTAGGCTGGAACCAGGCTCAATGCCTAATCTGTCCCGAAAGTCTACTGCTACTACTTACATAATAAATAATATTTGGTACTGATTCACTTTGTCTAATTTTTTTATTGACATTTTCCTTACCGATTTTCGTGTAAATTTCATGTCCAAATTTTCTTTAACACGGAAATATTTTTTTTTTGGTTAAAATTTATCTTACCTAAAATGTGGTTTATTTTAATTTAAAATTATCTAGTGATTTTGAGAGTAACTATTATCATAATTTTGGTCACTAACTTTCCTTTCATGTGGTATCTTGCTATCTTGATTTTTTAATCTCGTAACTTACAATTTCTACCTAGGTTAGTGTGGTAAGAATTTTGTAGTTAATTGATTAGTTTATCGTAATGGTGTATTTAAGTACACAGTACTTATTATCGTATTTGCAATCTTAATTTCATTTCTTCTATCTTGCCCGACTGGTTTTAACTATTTATATTTTCCCGTTTTACGTAAATTCCCTGGACCAAGTGAAGAGAAGTGAACCAGTACAAATCAACATCCATCACCGGTCTTATGTAAGGAATTTGGTGGTTTGGACAGCATCTCCGTTGAGAGTGGACAGAGTTTATACTACAAGTTATAAGAAGGTTCAATTTTGGGGATCCTGGCTCAACCATAAGATCCTCACCTACCGAACTTTCGGCAGCTTCCAACCCCATAGACCTACTACAATTATCCAGTTACGTAAGAATATGTACTGTCATTACACACCTTTTGGTCAGAAGAACTCATGTAAAAACCAGTCAAAATTTGTTTTCTTTCTATTCATTTAACTTATAAATTTTCATCATTTCACATTTCAAATTTTTTTCTCTTAATTTAAATTGTCAATATTTTTTTTATGTACTTTATCTAGTCATTCAGTTTTATACATCTTTTGTACAGAAATTGTACATTTTCTTAACATTGTTTTCTAATATATTGTTCTAATTTTATCTACTTTGTGTTATTATTCTTACTCACCACTATATTCAAGAATATATTAGCTCTCATTATTTTTTTTTTTTTGGTTTTGTGTAACAAGTATTTACTTAAAAATACACTGGCGTCCTTATGGCCTAATGCAGCTTAGAAATTAACTTCATAAAAAAAATATAAACCCGTTGACCTGCGGTGAGCTAATAGTCCGGGGTCCAAGCACTCCAAAATCAAGATGACCTGTCCCGACATGACGTACAAATGTTGATGTAAGTAATGAAGAGAGCATTACCTGGGGCACTAGAAAACACTTGTCGGATTAATTTTTGCTCTTGCGCAACTTCAGAAATCGCAAAAAAGATGGCGGATTGATAATTACAAAATTATGTTTTACAATGGTTATTCTCCGTTAAAACAAAAACTATGTAACCTACCGATCTGATTTTTGGTATGTATACTCAAAAGATATACGTGATTCTAACTAAGCTATTGGTATTTTTGAAAAGAATATTTTTTTTGGAAAAAAATAATTAAAATCAAAAGGTTGTTATTTACGTTCTAAAAATTTCGATATGCGGACAACTATGTTAAATTTATGAAATTCTTATATACAATTGCTTACCAAATATAGTCCATATATTGAAAAAGTTTTTTTAAAAAGATCCTGTCGATAAAGTATACAGGTTTTTGTTTATGATTTTTTAATGAGGCGCGTAATTATGCAGCATTAAAATAAAAATAGTCTACACGATAATTGGTACAGTGTAACAATAAAAAGCACTATATTGTTAAATATAATTGCAAATTTGAATTACTTTATGTTAATAATGCAACAAAACGAATGAAAGTAGTAGTCGGGCGTTGCCGATTGCGGCCACTCATTTAAAAAAATAATAATCGATACAAAGTGAATTGTGTGTTCGAGCAAAATGTTAATCAAATAGGTATTCGCAATTGGCCATGCCCGGGTACAACTTCTACTCGTTTTTATATTGTTTAAGAAATAAAATATTAGTGAGAAATATTATTTTAGGTATTTAGCATATTTAATAGAAAGCAGAAAAGGGACATATTTTAAATAAAACATGAATGTTGTATATTATGTAATTTTTGTGTATAACTATTCTAAGATTTTAGTCAGAATCACTATCATTGTAAAATGATGCATATTGCTTTTTCCCTTAAAACAACTTTCAGGAAAAGCTGCACACGAGCACGCAACTGAATACCACTCACAAGAACATTTTGTGTCGCATTTTATTTTACAGTTGCACTTTTTAGTTTAAGTTCAGATAAACTTTTTTTTATCGACATTATCAGTACCAGCTCCTGATTTCCAATTTTGCATCCAAAATTTTGTGCAAGAGGTAATTTGAATGACGGTTCACAACATTGTTTAAAAAAAGTAATATTTGCAACATGTTGTTGAAAAGCGTCTTCCGTCGGTGGGATGGAGCGTAAATCACTTTTATTAAATTATTTTACCTTTTAATAATTTTCAAACGTATACATATAATACATTTGTAAAGTTGACGTGTATGTACATTGAAAATAATTGCAAAAAACTGATGTGGGGGATGTAAGATGAGTAATGGAATACATTAAGACACATTTTGGAATTTTTCTCTGTTTGTCGGCTTGTCTGTTTGAACACGCATCACGCAGAAACTACTGAACCAATGAGGTTCATCTAAGCTTGGAGTAACACTTAGTTCTTATTTCATCGAAATCGGCCTAGACTAAGCCAAGTTTTATGAAAATCAGTCTAGTAGAACAGGAGATTCAGCTTGATCTCTACAATAAGCGTATTTGCACGGCATAAACTTTGTGTTCTGAAATATTCCAGAATGGTGATTCTACCTCAAACGTCGTTTATAAAGAAGCTTTTTAGTCAATTTCAAAATTCCACTCGAACGTAACCGCGGGCATAGCTAGTAAATAATAAATATGAACCGCAAACAATAATCAATCGATTTAAACAATACAAATAGTTTTTATAATGTAAAATGTTAAGACAAATAACTTCACACTATATACATAAGTACATACGCCTAGTAAACATGAACATACCAGCTGATTCCACAGTAAACTGTTTTCATGCGCTTTATGAATTTTAGGAGAGCTTTCGCCTTTATTACATGCGCCGCATCATGCACCCATTTTAAAAATTCCCAACTCGAATACTATATTCAATATCAACTTAGTTCTTGTCTTAAAAACATTTTCAATATATTGGGTATGTTTGTTAGCATAGTTTATACACGAAAAATTTAAAATTGAAGTACTTGCTCGTATGTTGAAATTCTTACTACAATATTTTATAGTTACAGATTTCATATTTTTTTCCCAAAAAACTAAACATATTTAAACAGTGCCATCGAGCTTCATCCAAGCGCTTATGTCTATAGTGTATACTATAAAAAAATTAGATGGATAGCACTCATAGTTTCTTTTACAGGACGTGTTATGCATTAAAAACATTTTTTTAGGAATTACCATTTCGTCTCTTTTCTTATCATTTAAGAAGTTATGCAAGAGCTGATAAGAATCCGACAAGTCATTTCTGGTGTCCTATATAACCCTTTTTGCAAATCTGAAGTTGAAAAATGTACGTCATGTCGGAACAGGTTACTTGGAATTTAGAGCGATTTCGTACTGTTGGACCCCAGACTATAAGGAGTTAAGTTAACGCACCTCTTCTTTGGGGAAGTGCTATAACCAACGAAGTGTCGTTATAATTAATTCAAGGATCACAAAGCGTCTCCCTGGACGGAATTTTGTCCTAGAAAGAGGTGGTTAGTTAAATCAAACCAAGTACTACTGGTGGTGCCGCTAATTTCAACTTTTTATTATAAACCATCCTTTTTCCAGTAAAAATTGTGTAAGGGGTAGTGATTAAAGAAGTGTGCACTCTTCTCGGAAAGCCTTAAGATTAGAATAACCACGAAATTTCTCTAAATCAATAGCTAGTCGAGAGCCGGCGCTCTTGGATTGCCTTATTATTTTTGAGACGTGTTCCGAGAATAGGAGGGGAATTCAAAGACGTTAAATAGGCATCCGCTCCGCACAAAAACATTGAGTGCAGTTGGAGATGTTACAAATTATGTGGGTACTAGTCAGATAACTTAGCTTTGCCTCTGAAATTTGAATGCGCAGTGGTCAAGTCTCCTCCTACCGGTAGGAGCTCATTTATAAATTTATACTAGTGCTATTCGCATAGGTACAGCCTCGAGAAAAGCGATATTATTTTGTTCACCCCCGTGTTTACTGTATTTTTTTAAATATGCAGTTTACGATCAAAATGTCTGGACAAAGTCGAGAAATTATAAACAATGCACAAAAGTTTATGAAAGAAGAAGCAGAGGCTAAACCTCCCATAATAGCTATCTCAAAGTTATGTAGTCACTGTGTTACGGTAATTATTGTAGTTTATATTGTAGAATTACATTTTTTATAATCATTCAGTAGTTTACATTGAGTAATGTTAGAACTTTATCAACCCCCCTTTATTGCACTCAATTCCTAACCATTTGTAAATTCATTCATATAATTTTAAAGTGTTTATGTTTATTACACCATAATATTAATTGTAAAATTTATTCCCAAACTTAAGTTCAGTAATTAAATAATTTATTAATACCCGCATTACCTGTAAATTCATCCATTTGAATCGATTGTTTGAAAATAGCACGTTGATATGACGAAACTGCAGTAACGTTTTACGTTACAATAAATTGGTGATAATCTGATAAATAACAAAGTAATGTGTTCTTATATCAATCATGCTAAACTTCTACTTCCGATTATACTTTCTACGGATAGCCGCTAGTCTGTCCTCGTCACACGGCGACGTTCTCTGTTCACCTTGTGCGCATCTCGGAGGAAAAGCTACGACAGTTGACTAGTAAATGTGTTAAAGAGTATGAGCGGGTAGCAATGTAAAAAGTGCCCCCGTACCTACCGAACTAAAATGACTTCCATAAGATGTCTCGTGTACAAAGCTGATTGTCCTGTGTACAAAGTTTTAAGCTCGTGGACTTTGCATGGCAATGGGGTGGAAAAAAAAATAATTTACCCCCAAATGTTTTATTTTTTTTTTCTCACCTCCTATTTGACGGATCGCTTTGTAATTTAGCACAAATAATATTAGTGTTAGGATAGTTTATTTTAAAAATATTACTCTTCTACGATGATTTTATGAAAATTAATATATTTTTTCAATGGCCGGAAGGGTGACTACCCTGTTTGACACTATTACCATATTTTGATATAATATGTATTTAAACTATAACTATAACATATAATAGTTATAGTTTTATTAATGCGGTGCAACAAGATAAAAATAAATAAAAATTATCTGAACTTGCAATATTACGAGTATATTATTTAATATTTTGATAGATAATTATATAATTCATTCAGACAAGAGTAACTGAATGATGCAAAAATTGGACCCGTATTGTGAGCAAAGGAAAAAGGAATCCGAGAATGGAAGGATGTCTCAAAAAAGGAGTAGGATTGAAGGCTTTGTGGTCACAATGGAATTCACTTAGAGCATTAAACGGGATGTTATTATTATTACATACGAACATCTATAAGACCTATTTTATTAACCATTAGGAACATGATAATACATAAAAAACAAAGTAATTTATCGAAGTCACTTTCCTCATCTAACTGTGGCAGTAAAGAAAGTTTTATTGGTTGATTCGATTATAGTACCTCCAATTTTGTTACATATTATACATTGTTACTGTTTTTGCATTTTAAATTAAGTGTGCTGATTTTGCAGAACTATTGCTATCAGTTTTAGAACTTTCCATTTCGTGTATAACACTAACTACTATCTAAGTTTTTTAAAAATAGAAAAATTAAGTATTAGATACAATACAAATAATATAAGAAAATCACGAGTACCTACGATACACACACTTAAAATTCCGGGGATAAGATACTATATATGAGAACGTAACAGTATGAGATGGAGCTATAGAGATTTGTAAAACAGATGCGGCTGCGGCATAGCGGGGGCGTAAGTAGCCAGCGGTTCGGCAGCCAATTGAAAAATGATGTATTTTACATTTATAGTGCCTCTTCAACTATCACAGCACGCACTTCTGACCAAGAGGTGTCTTTAAAGGTAGCTTCTACTTCGAGGACACGCACCAAAGCCTCGCTAACTTTGATGGGATATTCTAAGAATTCGCCTGACCTCTTCAGCACTGATGCCATCTAAAAAGGCTCCCACCGCTAGTTGATCCTGAAATTCTCTTGGTGCGCTCGGATATGCCAGGTGTGCCAGTCTCTCTATCGCAGCTTCGAATTCTTGTAAGCTTTCCCCAACCTTCTGCGTCCTTGATTTAACTGAGCCTGGTATACTTGGGCAAGGTATTGGTCGCCATATCTCAAGTCTAATGCAGCTTCCAAGATTTTGAAGTCCCTTTGTTTCTCCACCGGGATGGTCTGAAGTAACTCTGAGGCTTGGCCCCTTAGCGCCAGAACTAATGCCATAGCCTTTTCTTCGTTATCCTAGTTATTCGCACTTGCAGCCGCCTCAAATTGTCTCTTGTACGTTGTCCATGAGCTTTGGCCGTCAAATGAGGGAGGTTTTAAACGAGGACCTGTTGCTACTAGCTGGCTTCCATTCTCTCTCAAATGTCGTTTAAGGCGCTCCATTTCTCCTTCGACATCACTCATCTTTTCTTTGATGTCGCTTACTTCCCATTTGACTTGACTGACTTCAGTCTTGACCACACCCACTATCTTCGACCTTGTTTATCTCTTCTTTGATTTCGTTAGTGATTGAATTCATAGCGCCCTGTCGGATTTTCATTTGATCGCTCAGGATTTTCCTCAGTTCTTCCTGGCGTCTTTCTTGTTCCTCTTTTTCTTCTTGGCGTTGTCTTTCTTGTTCTTCTTTCTCCTCTTGACGCCTTATTTCCAGGTGTTCCATTATTTCCTTCAATTCGTGTCTTTCTTCTTAACGCCGCCTTTCCTCCTCTTGACGTCTTCTTTTTTGCTCTTCTTTTTCTTCTTGACGTCGCTTTTCTTGTTCTTCTTTTTCTTTGCGATGTCTTATCTGAAGTGAAATAACTAAACATGAATGAATTATATAATTACCTATCTAAATATTAAATAATATACTCGTAATATTGCAAGTTCAGATAATTTTTATTTATTTTTATCCTGTTCCACCGCATTAATAAAACTGTAACTCTTATATGTTATAGTTATAGTTTAAATACATATTATATCAAAATATGGTAATAGTGTCAAACAGGGTAGTCACCCTTCCGGCCATTGAAAAAATATATTCATTTTTTTTAATTCATAAAATCATCGTAAAAGAGTAATATTTTTTAAAATAAACTATCCTAACACTAATATTATTTGTGCCAAATTACAAAGCGATCCGTCAAATAGGAGGTGAGAAAAAAAAATAAAACATTTAGGGGTAAATTATTTTTTTTCCCACCCCATGCAGAGTCCACGAGCTTAAAACTTTGTACATAAGACAGTCAGCATACGAGACATCTTATGGAAGCCATTTTAGTTTAGGTAGATGCGGGGGCACTTTTTACATTGCTACTCGCTCATACTCTTTCGGGCAAAGCAGTTGTTTACGATTCGGGTCGTAGCCTACGATAACGACGCCATTAGTACAAAAAATAATTTTCATTCACATAAATAATAGATATATCTCATTTTTTATTCAGACACGAATAAATCTGAAATATAGGTCTCCCAGGGTAATACGACAGTATTATAAATTTGTGAATATTTACATGTTTGGTCAGCGCTTAATTTTTTTTCGCCGAATCCCCAAACCTTAGCCGCCTCTATCATGACAAAATTGATGTGTTTACTTTGTATATTCTATCAACAACTACTCATAATAATTGCAAAACGACAAGACCTTTAAACTTTCTTCTGCCATTTTATACATAATGCAGAGCCTTATACATATATCGACCGCATCTGATCAGAAGAATAATTTGGGAAAGGAAAACGATTATCCCGCAAAATTCAACATCTAAGGGCACTTTAAAAAATATGTTAATATGGCAATATGCGTTTCTTATCTCAGAAAGGGTCGCTATAAAATAAATAGCACTCTCGTTAGTGTTCAGTCGTTGTAAGCGTTTAACGAGCAGTCAAATATTACAGTAGAGCCACTATTAAAAGTCTATACGCCCCTATTATTGCGTTAAGGAAAAAATTGTAATGAAAAGAACGTTTAATAACTTAATTGTGAGTACCTCCTAACACAACTACTCATTTGATTCCTAACAAGTGTATGGAGAAATATATTATTATTGTATGATTTCAATTTTAAATTTAATCATGTTGATGATTTCACTATTCTTAAATACTGTTAGTGAAATTACTTTTAATGCTACTGAAGTCTCAGCGATAAGTGAAGATAGTAGATCCACTGGCGTGCAAATTTACAAGCTTTGCCAATTCCATAATTTGTTTTGACTGTTATTTATTTATTAATATATTCCATTTAAAAAATAAAAAAAATACGCTAAAAAAACAAAGTATTTCCATCAAATTGAGAAAAAAATGTATTAAATTTACAGAAAAATGTATTTAAATTAAAGAAAATGTAGCAGAAATTAAACATTACAGTCCAACATTTAGCTAAAGTATAGTGGATTTTATTAATAAAAGTTCCATGTGTCAAAGTAAAAATTCATAACCACAAACAACAAGAAAAATGTAAATGTTGACTTACCTTCAATAAAAAGTAAGGTTGTTTCTTTTTTTATAACCACTTTTAGCACAATAATTAGAAAATTCATCAAGCAAAATTATAACCATACGGAGGAATTGTCAGTGTATTCATCAGCGAAGTGCAACAGTGACAAACGGAAATTAGTGTCGCTTAAAAATAGTAAACGTCTTTTATTTACATTAATTTTCTAAAACAAAATTCTAAATTTGATTTAACTACTACAAATTCTCATTGCACAAAATTCCATTAGTTTCATTTTCAGTTTCATTAAACCAAGGCCAAGGTTTAAAATAGAGTAGTATTAAGTTGAAATATGTCAGTATACAATGGTTTTACATTTCTAAAATAAAATTTGTTATTGTTCGATGATCTTGATTTATTTAAGCAATATTTTAAAAATTTATGAGCTGGCTGAAGTAAACCTGCACTGAGTGGAGTATCCACAACTCGCGGCTGGTGTTCAAATTAAATGTACAAAATTCGATTTATTAAACCACCCAAAAAATATATCAACTTTTTTCATTCCCTTTTGAAATCGTCAGAGTGGTATATATTCCATTAGAAACAAAATTGCTATTGAAAATAATAAGAAAATATTTTCACGTAAGAAAAAGGTATTTATTTTTAAACGTCGCATAAATCATCTTAAGACATTTTCTAACGACACGTGTCCTAAAACTCAGTCAAAATAATCAACATATCTGAAATAGTACTCCAAAGAGTTATATACTATAGTAATAATATATTATATGTTAAAAATATAATATATTATATGTTAAAAATTATCTACAGTTACTGTCAGCTAAGTACTAGAAAATGTAAAATTCACTTTATCATCGGTCTTTTTATTTGATGGTAAACCACTTCGATCGAAGCGGAACTTTCCAGTTATTTGTATATTAAACAGATATAATTTTGTTTTATAAAATTACACAGCGTTGTACAGGATCTATAAATTGACCTGATAATACATATTTTTCTAACTCAGCTTCCGTGTTCCGCAAACACATTTTCAATATGGTGTGGTTTATTTGCGCAATGTATATTTGGTCAGCATTTAAACACTGAACAAACTAGTAATTAAATTTGATTTGTAGTGGCAATAGTATTTATACCTATTTAACGGACTATATTTGGTACTAATAATTCAAAAGTGCATTGCAATCTGTTTTAAAATAGTCTCAATTAAAAAATTAATATACTGACTTTGACGAGCGTACAAGTACATAGATACATATATATTGTACATGTTAGAGATCAATAATCAAATCAAATGTCTTTTTCTACGATTGTTTAAAAAAATGCGCTTTTTTTCATCATTTCTAGTGCGTAAAACATATGTTTATGGTAATAAGTAAAAAGCGTTAAAAAAGTAAGAAGCGCTAAAAAAGTAGTAGTGAATCTATGTGACATTTCCGAAAAAAACGAGTATATGAATGAAAGGTTTTAAGTAAGTAAGTATTATGTATACAAAATACCCCAAGGTACATTACATTTGATTCTAATACTAAAATATCTGATTTATAAATTGATAAATAGAGCAGCGATTTCGTAAGTCTATCGTGCCGTTTTTTTTTTGGCGTAGAACCAGGTCAAACATGTTAGGTTCCTTTGAGTATGTCACCGGGCATATGAAATCATATTTTACGACATTTTTTTGTGGTCTCGAACTTTTTAAATCAATAAAAAGTGAAAAAAATATATTTTTAAAGAAAATTGTTTTTTTTTTTTTAGTTTCCACCGCCATATCTTTAAAACCGAGTTTAAAACTATTAAAGGTACCGAAATTTGTTTTGTATCAAATTAAAGGTCACACTGTAGCGCTTTTACCAATATAAATGGTTTGGGTACAATTCGCACTTTCATTTCTCTAAAAATCAGATAAACTAAAAATATATATTTTATGTACCTATTGAAATCTTCACCAATGGATAAACTTTTTTATTTTTGAAAATATTTACATACATGCAGCGAAAAGCCTAATAATCACAAAAGTTTTTGAAACAATATATTTTTTCCTAAAGTGTACCGTTTGGCAACAGCGATTTTTTTTATCAGCGCTAAATGCGAAATTGGGACGCAATTAATACACCTCGCATGCTCTTACAGTAACTAGAGGTTTTAACTTCGGAATAATGTCATATTGAACATATTTCGTTCATTTTTGGCAGTATAATAGTAAATGCTTTACAGAAAAGTTTCTATATTGTGCGGGGCTTGCTAATTTATAGGGGTGGATTCCACCCCCTCTCAGGGGGTGGCACTTAAAAAATATATATATTTATTGGAGCTGAAATAGAATCAAATTTTAAGAAGAAAAGGTTCTATGCAATTTTTCACATAAATTGATAGTTTTCAAGTTATAACGACTTCAAAATTGCAATTTTAGCTTAAAAAAAGGTATTTCCAAACGGCTTTCGTCAAGTTTTTCGAAAAGTATTACTTTATCGCAATTTTGAAGTCGTTATAACTTAAAAACTATCAATTTATGTGAAAAATTGCATAGAACCTTTTCTTCTTAAAATATGATTCTACTTCAACTCCAATAAATATATATATATATATTAAGTGCCACACCCTGAGGGGGTGGCATCCACCCCCTATAAATTAGCAAGCTTCCGCACAATATAGAAACTTTTCTGTGAAGCATTTACTATTATACTGCCAAAAATGAACGAAATCCGTTCAATATGACATTTTTCCGAAGTTTTGCATATTTTTTACCTCTAGGTACTGTAGTATGCAGGGTTGGTCAGATTAGTCGCGTAGAAGTGGCGGTTGTCGAAAATCATTAAGTATTCATTGTTCGGATAAAAATCGTGACAATCGAAAATGTGCTTGTTTTAAGGAAGGCCTAAAATGTTGCAACGAGTGCAAATGTCGTTCCTGTAACAACATTATTAAAGATTTCGAGGCAGATATGAACGAATTAGAATGCTATTAATGTAGGGCCTACATAAACTACATACTACATATTTATCTATCCAAATAGAAAATTTATTTCAACAATAAAACTTATTTTATGCGTACGTTTTTACTTTCATTCATTTAAAAATGTCTAATAAACTTACCATTTAGATGGGTAGTTAGTAACACTAATTGATATTTATAGATTAGGTATTTATATCTACCTACCTGTCTTTTTATTATTAAAAGGAGACTATTTAATATTTTTTGTACAATTTCTTAATATTAACAACATATGATCAATACTACTGTACAATATATGAAATATTGAACAATAATATTGATCCCCTAGATCTTTTGATCACTACTGGTTTTCTACCTATTGATATACCTAAGTTAAACTACTACATTCACCCCACCGAAACCGTCAGATCGTTGCAGTCGGCTTGCAGGCTTGCTACAGCCGAGCGCGCAAGAATATGACTTTGGCCCGTTAAAAAAAAATCGCTGACTCAATACTATCAACGGGACTTGAAAAATTTTTATCCTAAAAACTTTTTTCAACTATTGGCTTCAATTTGTACGCAGCATGTATTTGTATATACATTTCCATAAATAAATTTTTTTCTCGATTGCCTAAAATTACGCTACTGAAAATAACAAGTTTGAGTTTCCTATTATTTTACCAACTTAAAAAAAATAAATCGGGTTCACGTGGGACGTTGTTCGAAGCGCTATTGTGTCTACTTTAATCTAAAAAAAAAAAAAAAAAACTTGATAGCACAAATATTTTCAGAGATGGTGGAGACGTTAAAAAACATATATCATTAAAAATCTATTTTTTTTGAGTTTTTCCGAAATAAAAAAGTTCTCGACCACCAAAAAATGTAAAAAATGATTTCGTGTACACGATTATCTTACTAAAGAATCCCACTAAGTCTGGTTTGGTTCTACGCCGGTTTTTTTTCTCGAAAACTAAGCGACTTTACTTCCAGATTTTACTCTACTAAAAGGAACTAGGCACTCTCCCAGTTGGTAGGTTGTTAAAAACTTTAAGATCAATTAGGAATCTCAAAATGATTTTGTTGTTATATAGACCCTTCATCCACATCGTCTTCAATTCTGATGTCCGATTCGGTTTCAGTGGTCTGGTCTGGTCCGCAGGCCAAACCACTTTTTTGTGTGTGGTTGTGTAATTAACAAAAACCTGTTTACCCAACCAGGAGGTTCCGGCTTTCTGAGAGCTACCAAACATTTTTTTTTTAGATTCTTTACATCATTTTCTTTCAAAAGACGTTTAGTTCACTTAAAAAAATGCATAGTTGGAAACAGTATAAAAAAATAATTACAATATGTGTAATTAAAGGTAATTGAGGCTAGATTTTACAGATATCTGAACCAATAAGCTGTCGGATCTTAGACTATTATTGTATATTATATTAACTGTGTAATAGCAGATAGTGCAAATTATTCAGAGTAAGTGTGTTAAGGCTTTTATTAGATTTATTAAGGATCCAAAACTATACAAGAAGGAGAACTTGTGCGCGATTTTCGCTACCGTAGTATCTGTCATAAAACTAACATTCCCGGGAGACAATTTGCTTTAGAATAAGAGCATTAAATTTCGTAGAATCGTATCAAGGTGCTAAGGGATCGCCTATGTTTACATTAAGATTTAAAGGGAGTTAATATGGATAACAGGTATTAACATATAAAGTAGGCCACAGTCTTTGCTTTAATTTGCAATTTACTCCATAATATTGTCTGAGATGTGCCTGTATTTAGTTATAAGTGTTTCGGCATGCTATTATATTTTTAAATTAGAAAAGTTGGCTGCTTTAAACAGTTTCTTGCGAAAAGTAGTAGAAGACTTCTAAAGTGTACACTCGCTTAGACTTTAATCTGTATATTGATAAAGTTGCCTTAATAGTGGAGGTGGACTCATCAGGACATTTTTTAAAATTTATTTTGACTGGCTTATATACAGCGTGTCCCAGGATAGATGTAACAAGAGGTGTAATGGACCAAAAATTTTGGACTTTTGGAATGGTATTTGGGGATTGAGTCCTGCTTGATGTAAAACTAAATTATACCAAAAATGACTTGATTTGGTGTTCTACAGGGTGTTTTATAAGCAAAGTTGTAAAAATCACCACTAATAAAGTACCTTTATTTTTCAAAATATGAAAAAAATTCACTAAGAAAAGTTATTTATAATGCAATTTCATACCCCTGTACCAAATTTCAGGAATATAAAATTATGTTTTTGAAACTTCCCATTTTTTGCGAATTAAGAGTTGAATTCATATTTAAAGTTGTGTAGGAGCAAATGTTAATCATCCACTGCTTTTCTCATAGCCTACTTTTAGCTTCTACATAACTTTAAATATTAATTCACAAAAAATAATTTCTATACAGTTTTAATTGAATGGTCCAAAAAATACTAATTTATTGAAAAAATGGGAAGTTTCAAAAAAATTATTTTATATTCCTGAAATTTGGTACAGGGATATAAAATTGCATTTTAAATAACTTTTCTTAGTGGAATTTTTTCATATTTTGAAAAATAAAGGTACTTTATTAGTGGTAATTTTTACAACTTTGTTGGACGATTTTTAACCAGTCAAAATCCGTCTGATTTCGTTGCTGAAAATTCGAATAGGCTTATTTTGGGGTTAAGCATGCAGTACAGCGATTTACTTCTGCTCAACATTTGATGCCGTTTTCCTCCTTGATAAACAATCTACCTTCGTAAACCTGGAACAGGCAAAACTGCTCAAAGAGTGTATTCTGCGAATTGTTTAATATAGAAGCTGGTGAGAACATTCTGCTTCTCTATGCATTTAGTGGCTGTGATACAACACACAAGGAAAACCAGCCAAGGAAAACCAAAATTTTGTTCGCTTGTTTAGAAACAAAAAAGCTCGATGATATTATTGGCCAAATGGGATGCCAAATATGAAGACACCGCAGACACTGCAGCACGCTTACTTGTTGCTTTGTATGGTGGAAGCATGGATAAGGAAACTTTGGAAGAAGTCCGCTACCAACGTTTCATAAAATCCACAACAAGAAGCAAATTTCATCTTGCTCCTTTGCCACCTACAATGGACGCTGCACGGTATCATGCGTTTAGGGCCTACCACCAAATCCAAAAATATGTGAAATCCGTAAAAATCCAGAAGACTAGGGCTGGAAATTTGGCACCAATGGGCTCCTTCCAGTTGCAATGATAGAAAAACTAGCAACTGAGACCTTATTAAATGTCCTTTCATGTACATGCAATAAAGGATGCGGCTAGGCGTGTAGCTGTAGAAAAGCTGGTTAAGGGCTCCATTGTGTGTGGATTCTGTAATGGTGAATCATGTGAGAATACACCAACGGTTTGCACCGAGAGCGAGAGCAAGGACGAAGATGAAAAAATTTTGTTAGTGGAATCCCAGAATCCCAGGAGTGGTGACGAACATTATAATGAAGACGTCAACATCAATCGACCGGGACTATGTAGAATTAAATAACCATTCATCTAATATATTAGAAAATTCTTTTGGTGTTCCTCAAGGATCTGTCTTAGGACTTTTATTATATATTCTTTATGTAAACGATTTTAATGTCCCCCAATCCATAATGTTTGCCGATGATACATCTATTTTGATCTCTGACAGCAAGATAAAGAATGCAATTAATGAAGCAAATACACAAATACAATGGGTTCATGAGCGGTTCAACGATAAAATGCTTATTTTTTTAAATAACAAAAAATCAACATTTATAAGATTTAATCCATCAATCACCGATTTTAACTAGTCATTTAATTAAAACAAAAGATGGTACCATTAAACAAGATAAATTTGTAAAATTTCTTGGTGTACATATATCAGAAAATTGCTCATGGACCATTCACATTGATGTTATAAGTAAAAGGATTGCCCCCATTTGTTACTGTAAAAACCAGTTACGAGAGATAGTAAGTAGATTGGTGACGTATTATTACGCACATTTCCACTCTGTGATATCCTATGGTATCTTGGGTTGGGGTGCCTCAACTGAATCTACTCGTATTTTTAAGTTACAAAAAGAGCGGTACGTTTTATAGTAGGAGCCAATAGAAAATCAATCTGTAGAGATATATTTAAACAACTAAATACATTAACGCTACCATGTATATTTATCGTACAGTTAGCAATCTATGCCCGAAGTCATTTGCACGATATACCTTCAGTAAATGCTTATCACTCATATTACATTAGGAATGAATTAACACTCGAAATGCAAAAACATAAGTTATCTTTATTTGAAAAAAGTCCACAATATTTGGCAGTAAAAGTGTACAATAATCTTCCAAAGTCATACAAATTGCTTGATTTCAAAAAATTTAAAAATTCTGTTAAAATAATGTTGTGTAATAAATGTTATTATTCATTGTCTGAGTACTTTGATGACATCCTGTGATATTCCGTGTTATGTATGTTCGTTTGTATTAACTGTTGAAGTTTACATTTGATATATATGTATATATCTGTTATATTTATGCTAGTACTGACGATGTGATATTTTATATAGTATTGCATATATAATCTTCACCTTATATACACTCATATGTATTCTTTTTATTAACTAATTTCATGTAATTTTTTATTTATACTCTGCAAAGTGTTGACTTATCCTATATCATGTTATGTGATCAACTGGATTAATAAAGTATTATTATTATTAATATTATTATTATTATATTATTATCAAAAAAGAAATATATATGACAATATAAGTAATATAAAATATGTTATTTTGTAAACGTACATTGTATAATAAAATCTTTTTCTTTAATTCATCTTTTTGCCGCTGTATCTCATTACACATTATTAGACTTACAATAAAATTGTAGGAAATGTCCTCTTCACCTTTGTCCCGAACATTTTTTTCGTAGGATCGGGCGTTGCCGATTTATTTTGAAAAACAACTTTTTACACCTTTCAATCAAGATGGCGCCCCCCCCCCCCCCCAGGGTCGAAAACTTGTATTTTTCATGAGGATCTCGACATAAACAGAATATATTAAAATCATTTCTACTCTACATAACCCCCCACTGATTGGACGATCAACCTGGACGGCGAGATGAGATACGGTCACACATCCAAGTGCCGAACTACTTGGCGTGCCTTGACTTCGCGCCACTGAAACCATTTACCATTTATGAATTTTATTAATCTTTTCATTTTTTACAACGTAAGAATATTTATCTTATTTGTTTTATTATATTGTACACTGTAATTAAGAACAAAAGCGTAACATACGCGCGAGAGCGTGATGTGCTATTACCGGCCTATGGTAGGCCAAGAGACTTCAAAGATTTTTTGACATTTTTTTCTGTAGGTTTAAACGCATTTATTTAAATTGTGTATAAATATAAAAATAATTAATAGGATCACAAATTGTAATTAAGGTACGGACATCTCGTCATTATGCAGGAGAAATAAAACAATAAAAACCTGCTTAAGATAGTACAGTCCATAGATATAACTGGATGATTTTTATTTGATATCAAAGAGATAGGAATTTCGAGTGAGGATTTTAATTTAATTTTCTGTTATCCTGCTACAGGAATCTTCAAGAGGAGGATTGAGATTTATGTTAGTGCATGTTTTGTGAGTGGAATTTTGTCTGTATGAAGACTGAGAGCGGTACCTTACTTCACCTCACATGACAACGTACTTTCATTTTTCATTAAAAGGGTAATGATGGAAATAATAAAACCCTTGAATAGATGGAAATAATTTAAAGTGTAAATTTATCATTTTCTGTAGGAGTATTTCCAGAAATTATTCAAATTGGAAAGTTAGTTACAAAATTGCAGTGCAGTCACTATGCCTTCATGGTAAATATTGCATTTTAACCCGATTACTTATTGTTTTTAAATAAACTAACATATGTTCACGTAACCAGTATGGGTTATTAAATAAAAAGCAACTCATGGCGTAATATAATCATTTCATAAAGAGATAATAATGAATGTTGAAGCAAATGAATGCCCTGTTGGTATCTTTTGCCATATAAGCAGGGAACTTTATCAACTTTGAATAATGCGGAATTTGTTAAGAAAAACTTCAAGGTAAGATATCGTTTCATACATGCATGCAAATCTTTATTCGCTGACGTAATCACCTAAAGCCAACCCTGGTTTTACGTCATATCCGATCGGTAATTCCGGCCCTTGCTATTAGAGTTCTGTGATTTATTTCTTCTTTTTTTTTTTAGATATTAATTATAACTAATTCTTATATGATATTCTATCATACTGTCATAAAAAGAAAATAATAGTATATTACTCAATGAGCCTCTAATGATGGCTATTACTCAAGAGGATGAGTAATAGTCATTACGTGCGAGTAGAATACCATACTTTTTCTACGACTACTCAAAAGTTGAAGGTTTTGCTGAAAATAATAATTCCGACAAATAGCGAGGTTTTTGGAAAAATTTGAAGAAGCATATTGTATCGGTCATAATTTTTTTTTATTTTCAAAGCAGGAGAAAAAAAAACGACTTTTAGCTTAATCGATCATATTTTTAACTTCATTTCTTTACATTTTTGGCGCGAGTTTCTGAAATATTTAACGTTTAAAGTACCTATAGTAGGTCAGCCCTCCCTAGCTGTACGTGCACCCCCCGCCCGATCCTTGGGGACAATGTTTTTCATAAAGATTAAAGCCTAAAGAACAATTTAAGACATGTTCTAAAAAAAGAAAAAAAATTGGCTGCACTTTCAAAATGCAATTGGCTGTACTTAGGAAAATATGTTTTGGTTCAGGATATGAGAGCGAAAGTATATAGCGGCAAGGATTTAAGAATAATATACTTTTTCAAAGGTGCAACAATGTTGGACTTTGAAGAAAATAATATTTTTTAAAAGTACGCCAAAAATGGACTTGAAAATGATTTTTATCAAAAGTACGCCGAAGCTAGTTTAAAAAGTTACTCCAAAAAGGCACTTTGAAAAATATTAAAATATTTTCCATTTTATTTCTCCGCCAAAGACATTAACCATTGAGGTACGGTCATTGAATATCCTGTTCTAAAGATTGAACATAAAATTATAACAATGCAATGCATCTAAAAGGCGAAACCGATGATCGTGACAAAGACGGCGCGGTGCAGCGCCGATAAGCAAAAATTTGATAAAAATCAGTGAACATGCACAAGGTCGGTTTCTCGCATAAAACGAGTTTTGATTCACCTAGCGGCTCGCAATTTGGTCGAGCGCGTTGAGTAGTCCATACAAAGCGATGGTAGGAAAGCCAATAGCAGGGCTTTCCAAATAATAAAGTTATAGAGGGAAACGCCTTGTGCATAAAATACCAAAAATTCAATATTGTCTAAAAGTCGTTCGGAGGTGAATCATCGCAATATTGAACAACTGCATAGGAGCAAGTAAGTTGTGGACTGACCAAACGCTGACAAACTTATGCAGTAATAAGTCCTCATGAATGTGTCTGAGTACGTGAACCGCCCCGATACGAGAACTTTAAACCTAAGTAGTCTCTAGCAAAACTAAATTTTTTAGTAAAACATTTTTATGTTATAATCAGTCAGCCCTAATTATTATATTACAAAAAGTCTATGACTTCTCTAAGAAGCTTGCATTTGATTCTGGGAAGGTTTGCATGAATCTTTTCTACCTAATCGATCGTTAGCGTAAGCACTCTCGCTTGTAGGGTCTGAAAGCCATTAGCCTTAATTGGGGAAGGCGCGATTCTTTAAATAAGAATTTTTGCTATATCCATTTGTGTATATAACCATATCTGTTAAATAAACGGATTCTTTGAACTAATTGCATCTTAATTGATCTTGAGACTTGTTGCTAGTCTACCATCCCTGGAACTTTCGTATCGAAAACCGGATGTGTCGAGTTAACTCACATTATAGTCTAGGTGCCCGCGTACATAAATGAAATTTATAGATATCCTCGTATAACTTTGTGTACGGCATAACTGCACCTAGTCGATCACTTTTTTCCTTTGCGAAAATTTTCGTAAACGCGGCGTTCCTCCTCGGCATGAAAAAGATGATTTCCACGCGTCGGACTGGAAAATCGGCAAATGTATTTTGTCGGACAATTTGTGAATTGGATTTTACATATATATTTTATATATTTCTACAAACTGTCCGACAAAAATTTTGAAACGTTAAGGGTGTCTATCACCGTAAACATAACATAACATAACTTTAAAACATTTATTGATAACCAGCTGATTTTTTCAAGATTGCTTAATAAACATATGTAGAATCCAATTTTCGAATTGTCGGACAAAATATATTTGCCAATTTTCCAGTCCGACGTGTGGAAATCGTCTTTCTCATACAGAGGAGGAACGCCGCGTTTACGAAAATTTTCGCAGAGGAAAAAAGTGATAGACTATGCAGTATCTGGTTGCCTTACGGAGGGAGGTTTGATAGGGATTTTTTTATGCGTCTTTCTCAGAAATCCTAAGGTGTAAAGTCCGTTATTAGCAGATAAAAACGTGACCCCCACGTCAAACATTAATCCCGTCGAAGAGAAATTCTTCGATTGGGATTTTTTTATGCGAAAATTTAACTTTTCAAAAAGTATCAAAACCCGAAAGCAAGGAAATCACGGCCAGAGAGAGCGCCGTTAATGCTCTGAGCCTTGATCCATTACTCGGCTATCGAAGTGCATCTTATCTCGAACCCGTCTGGGAGTAGAAGAACGGGACAGAACGCGGCTGGCGCTCCTAAACAAATAAATCGGTGTCTCGTCATTTGACGCCCGGTAGTGTGTTCTTCTACAGTAACACTAACACTAACTGAAGTACATAAACTAGCTGATACTTAATATCAAAAATATAAGGAAATAAAAGTGTTGATGAAATTATTTTTAATGCAAAGAAATTTTGATTTGATTATTGATTAAATAGCTTTATGGAATATATCGCTCACTCCACGAGTTCATTAGTTCTAAAAGACTAGCTGGAGCACAAAGGAACGAACATATAATTGACGAATGACAGCCATTTTTGTTAATTTTGCAACTGTAATTGGTTGGCATTGGAAGCATAGAGTGAGGTTGTTTGTCTATATATTTCATGGCTTAATAATGTATCAGAAAAATTGCAGTAGTTTTTCTCCTGCAACTTGCTTCTTTTTAAATAAGGTCCAACATCATCTGTATTAACAAACTTGGTCTGTGGTGTATATAACTGGCAAACAGACTTTTCAACTCCTAAAATAATGTCCAAAGGCTTTTTAAGTGCTAACAGTACGTCATCCTGAAGTTGATAAAGTATATAGATTTTCGTGATTATATTCGTAAAATTAGGAGAATTATTAATTTTCGCAGGATTTAAAGGTGATTTCAATCTTAATATTATCGTCTCATAAGTTTTGACCTCATAATCATATTCATCGACCTCAAAATCATAAGTATATAGATTTTCATTAATTTATTCCTAAAATTAGAAGAGTTATTAATTTTTCAGTATTTAAGGGTGTTTTCTACCCTTTAAAATAAAAAGCAGGTAACGCGAGAATATAGATTTTGATTTACGTATCTCATACGACATATTGCGAAAAAAAATTAAATAAATTCCTTCAATCGTTTTCGGGCCGGGAACTTTACCATTTTTACTGCTTCGCTTACTATACCACTATATTTATGTAAATATCATATTTTTTTAGGTGTAGCAGATTGTTGTTGATACTTAATTATTGTGCGTATCAAGTTATTAATCGAATAAACTTAATTATATACAGAATGTCCGGAGATGGATAATGTCAACTGGAGTCCGGATATGAAGTTTCATTCATTTAATAAATAATAATTAATAGAGTGGCAACACAACCCGCTCCCAATTACATTGCAGTTTCAATCGGCAACATTTTTTAAGTGTCCATGAAACATATTTTTGTTAAGAAAACTTTATTAAATCAAAATGCATTGCCGTTTGCTTGTAATATTAAGGAGCATACGGGATATTCATTTTTGACATTACGTTGCCGCACTATAATCTATAATAGTATATTTTTTTTATTAGGAGTAAAAGTGATACTTTCGTGAAGAATTACAGACGAGCCATAACAAGTGGCTTTTACTCCTAATAAAACATGCTATTTTTTCTTCACACCGACGTATTAGCTACAAAAAAAAATAAAGATAAAAAATCTCGAATTTCACTACCAAAAACGCATTGTGTTAATATCGCATGGCCGGCGTATTAAATAAAATACACATTGCTATGAATATCACTTTTGCTGCAGCTCACGGCTCTGTTAATGCACAACGCACAGCCCTCTAAAGAGTCAAACTTTATAATACCACCAAATAGCTCAGTTAATAGTTACATTGAATTATTTAACTTTTTACAGGATGAAGTTAATAACAATAATTATGTATATATTTTTGGTGATTTTAACATATCAGATGTAAAAGGCGTGGATACAGTATTTCAAAATATGAACCAAAGTTTGAACTGTTTATACGATTTTTTAAGTTTCAACTCATTTCTGCTGTTCAATAATATAAAGAATTCTCAAGGTAAGACATTAGATTTGGTCATTTGTTCAGAACAAAATTTGAATAAATGTAAGGTGTCTAGAAAGACTTTGCCGTATGTAAGTGAAGATTTATACCACCCAACTCTAGAAATTAAAATTGAATGTGATTATGGTGAGGAAAATAAAGAGGAAGAATTAAATAGAGAATGTAAATTCAACTTTAAAAAGGCAGATTTCTTACAGTTAAGTAAAAATATTAGGGACGCTAATTGGGATAACGTTATAGCACAAAGTAATGTAAATATAGCATTAGAGAAAATGTACGAAATTTTAAACAATATTTTTGAAATATGTGTTCCAAAATTAAAATTCAATCCTAATTATAAAAAAATTCCTATTTGGTTTAATAAACAAATTAAAGATTTGTTAAAAGAAAAAAAAATATAGAAAACTAAAAGATATTTCAGTATGTCATTATGATAAATATTTAGAAACCAGGAAAAAACTAAAAAAGTTAATAAAAGCTGAGCACAAAAAGTATACAAAAAATATTGAACAATATTTAATTTCCGAACCAAATGTATTTTGGAATTATATTGATAAAAAGAAATAATGATTATATATACAAGGGAAATAAAGCGCATCATAGTGAAACTGCGCAAAATTTTGCTAAATTCTTTTCATCAGTTTATAATATTGAAAAACCCAATTATAGATTAGACTTTTCAGATGATAGTGGAAATAATTGTAATGTCGTGTTCAACCTGAACCGGATTGGTGAATTGGGTTATAATGCGGCTATTAAAAAACTTAAACCTAAAAAAGCGGCAGGTGTTGATGGAATACCTCCCTATGTGATTAAAGGATGTCAAGAATGGTTAAAGATTCCATTACTACATATTTTTAATCTGATATTAAAAACTTCTATTTTTCCTACTGCATGGAAACTAGCTACATATACTCCAATTCATAAGTCAGGGGATAGAATGGACATAGAAAACTACAGGGGTATAGCTATAATGTGTGCTCCAGCTAAATTGTTTGAACAAATTATATATAACATGGTTTTGTAGCCAAAAAATCATCTATTAATGCTAACTCGTTCATATTTACTAATCACGGTTTCGAAACATTAAAGAAAAAAACAACTTGATACTATTTTCACAGATTTTAGCAAAGCGTTTGTAGATCATGACGTGTTATTGGAAAAACTATATACATTTGGTTTGTCTGCAAAAATGATGTGGCTTTTAAAAAGTTACTTACAAAACAGATGTTTTGTAGTCAGCACAATGGGAACACTTCTGGTAAATATTATGCAAATTCTGAAGTACCACAAGGATCAAATCTGGGACCACTATTATTTATATTATTTATTAACGATCTGCCCTCGGTTGTCAAATTCTCAAAATGTTTACTTTTTGCAGACGATTTTAAAATTTACAAGAAAATTGAAACAGTTAGAGATTGTGTGGGCCTCCAGAAATATATTGACAGTATCTATAAATGGAGTTGTGATTTTAAATTACAATTTAATATAAAAAGTGTTTTATAATAACGATTACTCGGAAAAGGGAGCCCATTGTGTTTGACTACAAGATGGATGACGCGAGTTTAAAAAGAACTAACAGCGTAAAAGATTTAGGTGTTACGTATGACTGTCGTCTGTCATTTTCTGCGCACATGGAAAACATATCCGCATCGGAAAATCGTATGTTGGGTTTTATAATGAGACAAACATCCACTTTCACAAACGTTAGAACAATTACAACCCTGTACTATGCATTTGTAAGAACCAAACTTGAATTTGCGTCAATAATTTGGCAGTCACAACCTCAAATTTACTTAAATGCACTCGAAAAAATACAAAATAAACTCCTTAGATATCTATACTATAAAAAATACTATATAAAACCCAACTATCATTTTGTTAGATCTGCTCATTTGCGAAATGAATTTAATATAATGTCTCTTGATATGAGACGTAAGGTAGCGATACTCATGTTTTTATATAAAGTTATAAATAGTTTAATTAATAGCCCAAACATTTTAGCACTAATACCATTTAATGTACCGTCACGACGAACTCGCTACGCATTAATGTTTAATGTACCAGTAGCAACTAACTCCACTCCCACCCCTCTCGTGACCATGCTTCGATTAGCTAACAACATTAATAGTCTTATAGATTTAGATTAGACCCTACCTCTTAAGAAGTACTACAGCATTGTAATCACACATCTGTGTAATTTGTATGTATAATTGTGATACTGTACAATGTATATGAATAATGTATTATTTTCCTATATTATGTAATCAGTAATTTACTTACTCAATTGTTATCCAAATATACTATCCTTGTAATTAGGCCAATCAGGCCTGTTTGGATATTGTTCGATAAATAAATAAATAAATAAATAAATAATGTCATGAAACGAGTTAAGAAATGTCATGTTTTTCTGACGTTTGAAGAAAAAAATATTTCCAACGCTAATGAGGAAGAATTATTTCGAAACATGTGCCCGCAGCTGCATCCTTTTGTCTTTTTAGGTTTTATGGCAATATACAATTGTTAAGAGATGAATAATTTGTGTCCATCCTTATCTATCCTGTTCCAAAGCACTGATGTTGCATTTTCGTTATCAACAGCATGATTGTTAATTAACTTTGCCCTTCTAAAGTACCAAATAGCTACGATGTCAGTAAAATAGCTGCACCTAAATAGTCACATGCAGGTATAATTAATTAGTAAAATTAGATTTTCGAACTGTGTACAAATTCTCAGGCAAATTTAATAGCGATCCAGTGCCTAATATACATAGCAGAGACGTACATGCACTATTCACTTTTAGACTAAGTGCACCTCGAGATGAATCGCATTTACCTAATACAAAGTGCATGCAGTTGGAAACTGCGAGATTTATATTTCATTTTAGCCGAATTACTATCAAGCATGACACGATTCACGACGTATATTAACATACCTCACAAGTGGAAACTTTGCAAGAAATCGAGAACTTGAAATATGACGTTAGCATAGAGGAAGATTTGTCGTAGCGGATATACATCTTAATAATATTTTACGACTACTGAATAAAATAGGTTTTATAATCGTGGGAAATATTGTGTCCAAAACAAGTCTGCAATTTCAAACCTAGGTATTTTCTTTGAGTAATTTATAGTAAATCAATTTGAAAGATAACCTGAGTAGTCCAAGAAGTGATGGAAAGGAACTTTCTTTCTTATCTAATTAATGACCAAAGGTGCGTAAACGCAACTTCTCAAAAAATTTTTTCAAGGACAAGACCAATATTTTACACTTCTAAGTTTTACAGACTTCAGAGAGTGTACGAATATTTTTGTTTTATTAAAAATATCTTTCTTTCATGTTTTAAAACTTTTCTGAATATGCCACAATTTAACCGGTTATGTACATCACCATAAAAATATTTTTTGCGTTAGCAATTATAAAATAACAGCAATTCTTTTATGCTATACATAAATAAAATACATTGTGACAACTATATTTTTGTATTTATTCATATTTTAAAATGACGTCCATATTGCCATATGTATATAATGGATGCGTATATACGTTGGCCAATAACAGTTAACATTTTTATGTACTTTATTTCAAGTATGGAAAAGTCGAAAATCACGGTATGTAAATATCGTGCATAGAAGCAGACACAGGTCCACTATTTATTTTTTGTCCCAAATTATTTTGTCAAATAATATCGCCTTCTGCTTCACGCAATATAAATATAATAAAATCTACTTTGATATGGCTAAAATACCCATTCGTTGTCGGCTTTCGTTTCATAGAAACTGTAATTTCGCTATTAACATTTCCATCTTCAGGTGACTTTCTTCCGATTTTTTCTAAAACGAAAATCGATATAGAATCCTCCCCATAATGGAAACATTAAGAGCGACGAAACCACACTTTTCATCTTATTCTCGGCTTTAACTTTTGTCACAACGAACATTTCGCTTTCGCACATGCGTCATGTACAAAGCGCATACTTTATTACAACGTGAACTGCAGTAGATATCAACATTCCTTTTAGGAAAAATCGAAAAAAAAAAACACCTGATGATGGAAACAATAAGAGCGAAACCGCCATTTTCAGCTTATTTTGACTCTAGCACAAACCAGTACGACGATATCGCTTTCATATTCACAAGTCGATATCTCCTTTCGTTTTCGAAAACTCGATGAAAATTGTCGCGACGATGGAAACTTTAACAGCAGACCAGAATAGCATACACTCTAAGATCGGCCACCAAAAAGTTCACCTGACAATAGAACCATTAAGGACGAAATAGGAAAACCACGACAAAGCGAAAAAACAAGCCGCACAGGAGGAAATGTCTGAGGATGAAAAAATGAAATGAGGAAGTAACGAATTAAGTAACGGCTAAACACGAAACGTCAAGTAATACTATTTATCTAAGTAAGAAGTGCAAAATGCATCTACACCCAGATTGCTTCGAGATTTTTCAAAAAAAGAAATTATTCTGGTTCATTTGATTTTTATTTGTTTAGTAATTTAGATGTCTGTTTCGGCCAAAGGTGTTTTTTTTTTCGAAAGCATATATATATAATATTTTTTTAAAAGTTAAATCAGTCTTAATTTACGTATTTTTAATGTACCTTTATAAAAATATCCCTAAAATGGCAACTTTTTATTGTCTTGGCCATTAATGGGTTAAGGAACCAGTGTATCGAGAAGACGCACAATGCCTAAAAGCTGATGAAGGTTAGTAGTCAAAAACTGGTCTACGGATGATGTTATGCCCCCTTCTGACGCGAAAATTCCTCAAAAAAAAAAACTTACGCTTCTCGCAATCAACAACATTTTTTGATATCCACGTGAATTTCGGAAAGAAGGAATGTTTTGTCGTCTCCTTTGAGTCTAGAAGATAAGGACTCTGGTAGTAATTTGTTACTATTCTTTTTAATATGTTTATATTTTTTGAATACTTATTGATATGTATTTGTATATTGATATCATCTGCACATAATGGGTAATTATAATTTTTTTATTTTAAGTACACGTATATCATTTATTAACATGGGAAACGATAAGTGTCCTATGTTTGAACCCTGTGGCACCCAAGAGTGTACTTTAAGTTTCTGCGAAGTTTTTCCGATAAACTTAATCGACAACTTTCTATATTGAAAGAGAAAAAATGAAAATGTATTAGGGCAACATTGACCTCAAAATTTCCCTTAAGTTGTTCTTAGACAGTTAGGTAGTTAGTATTTATTGATGTATTATACAAAAGTATTTACACAAGTCAATAATACAACAAAACAGGATGAAAATGTATTTATGCATACAGATATATTTACAAAAATATGTGAAGAAGGCGGTGGAATTAAAAAAACCGCTGCCCAAGGAATCACTACTTCCACATCCAGATTTTTTATTTAAGTCACTCACAACGAAAAAATTTTGTATGTGGAAATAATTGTTTATGGAACTTTAATAATATAATATTTAAAATCCTCTACTCCAAAAACCCATAAAACGATACCTCACATCGGTAGCGGGGTGCGGGTGGTGATGGGGGGTGGTAGTGGGGGTGGATGAAGTAAAAAAACATTTTGAGGTTTCTAGTTCTGGTACACACACTAAATCACAATTTTTTGCATCCCCTTTAATAATGGGGTGGGGGTGGTTAATGCCAAAAATTTTTTTGAGACCTCAGCTTCTCTTGTATATACTAAATACCAATTTTATGGACTCTTACCTGCTTGATTTACCTATTTTTCCTAAATTTACCCCAATTTACCCCACAACCCTTCGACGGAACAAGATGAAAATATAATCTAGTTCTAGATCTCGTTAAAGTACATATGTGTACCAAATTTCAAGTCAATATCTCAAACGGTTCCAGAGTAAACGTACGCACAAAAAAAGTTACAGACAGACCGACAGACAGACAGACAGACAGACCGACAGACCGACAGACAGAAATTTTTTTTTCGCTCAAACTTAAAATCTCGACGTTTCGTGACATTCTAGCCTATTTGAAAAATAAAAATTTTTAAAAATTTTTTTGTCGTTACTATACTTCCACTGGATGTGGAAGTAATATTCAATAATCCTATGAGTAAACGTCAACTTGAAGTTGCGACAAGTTTACAGTATAACTCAAAAAAAAAAAAAATACAAAAATAAATGTTCAGTTGCCTTGATAATTTGAAGCTGCACAAGGACGTTTTACCGGCTTAGAATACGATTTTCTTGAAAAATTTCCAGTTTTCTATGTTGGACCTGTAAACTTTGATCAATTGGTCGATTACTACATCATACTATTTTTTTATCAAAATTAACCGAAATTCACGCCATTTTATTTGTGACTCGCTCTGTATATGAACAAATATTTTATCACAATATGTTATTTTTAGTTAAATAAATAACATTCACGCAAGAAAATTGCAATCGAATCCTTAAATTGTTACAAACATGTTTTATGAAAAGATCCACTTTTTAACTTTAACCACAAAAACAAGTTATAGAATTAAGTTGGGACCTTTACAGTTTTAACCGGGAGATCTCAATTTATAACATACTAAAAACTAAGAAAATTTCACCTATAGCCATTTTACATAAGAAAATGTGCTCTGCTGTTCTATAATCTTTGCTGTTAATGAAGAAATTGCATCTTCCATAGAATTTCCTTTTCTAAATCCAAGTTGTCCATCTGAGTAGTGGTTTTGAATTCTAAACATGCTAAAGGAGATGCAACTACTTCAAGTAATTTACTGAGTTGTCTCAACTCTAATCATGATCTGATCCAGAAACTTTATTTAGTTTACGAATTTTTATAACTATATATAATTTGTTTTTTTTGTAGTTACAAGAAATATCGACTATGGTACAGAGTAACTTCGTAAAGGAGGAGTTAGTAGTTTATCAACTTTTGTGCGCTAGATTATTTCAACATTAAAATAGTATCAAAATAGAATGTAAGGTTCAATAATTGTTGTGAATGACTGAATTTCAATACATGATTTAAGTATTTTCAATATATTTTCTTAGTTTAAAATGCTAGGAATCCTATCATGTAATTCAATACTTCGTCAGTATTAGCTAGAATAGTAATTGTTTTGATTGATTCTCCAATAATGAGTGTTTTAAAGTGTTTACCTAACTAGCATATTAGACTGACAGATTGAGGCACCAATATGCAGAAAGTAGGTAATTTCATTTAAATAAAAAAGTGTATAAGTTGTGATTCACATAATATCTAAATAATATTTTCTAATCATGATGAAAGTAAATAAACAAAAAATAATTAATTGTGGAATATACATAATTTAAAACTAAAATGCTAGTTAAAAATAAAAGTCACTATTATGCCTCGATTTTTGCCACAGACTGACAAACTGGATCAATTACATAATTTTTTAACTAAAGGAATACAAAGCATCAATCGAAGCACAATATGCTTTATTAAATTTATAGAGAATAACGTACCCTATCGCTTGTCACAGGGGGATTAATAATGAGGTAAATATAATTACTGACTGTATTATCAGGACTTCCGTGCACACCTGGAAATGCAGTTACAAGATTAGCCTCAGTGTGTTGTGTTGAATGCCACTACTAGTAGCGCTGATTCTGCTCAAATTAACCGACTTGTTAAGCAGTTAAGAAGCTAAGGTTCGAGTAAATCAGAGTAATTAGAGTTACTAGGAAAGAGCAATTTATTACATGACTTTGAAATGTCAGTTTGATCTTAGGCCTTTGATGCGATGAAACTGGTGAATGTTGTTTATTAATAATATATAAATTCCCACACACAAAGCGTGTCCCGTAAAATTTCGTGAGAATTAGATGAAAAAAAAACAGAATTATGAGCAAGTATAGTCCTTTTAGTCGAAATAACAGAGTCTGGTCACTTCCATTTATGTCGATCTACACTTTTATTATAGATTCTTCTTTTTTCTTCTTATTCAGAACGTCTTGGCAAACATTTTGTAATCAATGAACTACTCTACTTGGTTTTTCTTTGTTGTGTGACACGTCTGGCAGCACCATGCCCATCTGTCACTATTTTCTGTTGCGTACAGCCTCGCCAACGATTTTTCTCATCACCTTATTGATGATATTCTTATACATCCCAGAATCGACCTAAGTCGAAGACTAAATAAAGTTTCGACTTAGGGGAAAATTAACTTAAAGACAATGTAGTTTAAAAACATTTATGAATATTTTCAACTTTTTAATCGCTCCACGAAAAGCAATGAAAAAAAGAGTGAAACCGACAAACGCGTAGCGTCTATAGGCAACTATTAACAAAAAATAGTCAAAATAGACAAGGCCGGTTTCTCACATAAAACAAATTTGGATTCATCCAGCGACTCATAATTTGGACGAGTGCGTTGGATATCAGTAGAAAACGATGGTAGAAAATCCAAAAGCAGGGCTCTCTAAATAGCAAAATTATAGGGAAAACCTCCTTGTGCATAAGCACGACAAAAAAACCAAAAAGTCGCTTGAAGACAAAGTCGTGTCAATTTCCCTATATTGAACCTGCATGGGGATCAGTACATCGCGGGACTGACAGAAAGTTGTCCAACTCATGTGTTAGTTGAACGCACTTTTGAACTTCGTTCTTGTGTCTGATATTATCACAAACGAGAACCTTAACGCTAATCACAAGCAAACCAAAAACATTGGAGGATTACCAGTCCGGATTTCAATAAGAGATATCGACTTGTTTATTTATAAGTGACTTAAACGTACAATCTGAAGTATCTCAGCTCTAAATGTAAGAAGGGCATTACTTTTTTTTTTAAAGTTGGCTCTTTTAATATACTTTCATTACTTCTTTACCGTTTTTGATTTCATAAGAAAACCAGAGAGTTATTTGAATTTGGCTATAACTACAATTTCGACAATTAAAAACAACTGCAGTAAAAAAAAAATTCTGTCCCCGTGATCTTAAAGTACTTATAAAAGGCTATAATTTGAGCTATCGTGCACGTTTCTTGGTTTTGATGGCAGGATTTCACAAGGGTGTAAGGTTTTAGCAACAATTGTATATTTGAGCCGTTTTAATAATATAATCATTTTGATTTGAAATGTTAAGTGGTGATTGTACTTTATAAAGGCTATATTTCTCCAAAACGCCATTGAATATTATCCATTATTTTTGAAAGAACAGTGATTAGTTTAGAAACGCATAATTTTGCAATATTCAATTTTTTTTAATAATAATAATAATAATAATAATAATAATAATAATAATTGGAATGAATTATAGTTTATGTACTTTTATTGTACAGGGCATAACGAACATTTTTCTTTTTTTTTTTTGTTGTTTTCCATAGGACTTATAGATTTCGAGATATTCAAAGAAAGCCGATGGAAAACACGGTCTAAAAATGAAATTGTTTAAATAAACAATATGCCGACCTCGCAGAAACTGCAAAACTGAACTGTGAATTTAAGTTGATCCCCTAAATACGCTAAAACAAAAAAATTGCCCTAACCAGACAATTCACACTGCGAATTTTTTAGTCCTAATTTGACACCACTTTAAGTTTTGTACTCCGTTTTGCTTTGTTCAAGACACATTCTATCTACAAGTAGCAGTTTCGTCACTCAAACTGTTTTCTACTTTGATGTTTATTACTATACTAGTAAGTTTAAAACAATATTTTTTCTGTTATTTAATCGTCTGAATTATCCTCAGGTTTATTTTAATTTTATAACAAGAACGAAATAAACTCATAGACCTACTTGCTAGCTTTAACACCGCGAACGTCACCAAGAGAGAAGCGTTTTTTAGAAAAGATACCACCAGAAACATATCCACAAAGGGGACATCGTCTGATTGTCATTTTGAAAACCTTCACCGGTCATTTTGAAACAGTATTTACACTTCTAAAGCATTGATAATAATTAATAATAAATTAGCACACAATATTTGTAAACACTGGAATATCGACTACGTTATAGTTTACTCTGATATAAATCAGCACAAACGTTGAAGTCACAGTTAATGGCGGCATGTAACAAGAATAGCTTAAATTATTTAGACTTTAACACTTTATAACTTTATATTTAATATACTTAAGCGATTGAAAAATGTTTTTTTTTGTTTGGGAACTACCAGTTTTTCAGCGACATATTTTCCAAATTAAATTTTTACGCAAGTTCCCTATTATGAAATATCTAGCCTGACAAACCGTAACTTCAAAACATGTAGACCATAAGTCTATAAACCTCAAACCTCAAACCGATTTTCGAGTTAACTTTCATGAAGAACAATGGAATAAAGGAATTTAAAAATAACCAAAGAATAGAAAAAAAAGCAAAAAATAGAATTAATAAACAACAAAAATGAAAAAATAACAAATAAAAACGTGAAATAAAGTAAAAAAATAAATAAAAAATTTAAAAAGTATCAAAAAAATAAACAAAAATTTAAAGAAAGTGAAGGGTTTAGGAGTTGCAGCTTATGGGTTGACGGATTTCGGGTTTAAGGGTTTGGAGTTTATGGATTTAGAGTGGGTTTTGGGTTTGCAGGTTAATGGTTTATGAGTTTATGGATTTGCAGTTTTCATTCGTTATCGTTCTAAGATTTATGGGTTTCGGGTCAATTGGTTTACGGTTTATGGATTTATACAAAGGCTTAAAGTTTGTCAGGCTAGAACTTTCAAGATGATTGAATATTTTCTAGTTTCACTAATGGAATGTTCGAGTTCAATGTAATTCGTCCAGTTTCTAAGGTTATGATGATTTGTTGAATATGCATATTTTTGTCCTAAAAAGTTCCAAAAAATAATACTTTATCTGACTGTCTACCTAACGGCCCATGTCTTAGAGGCGTAAAAATAAGTGAAAAAAAACTAGGACGTTAGCAAGTCTGATTTTTATGTGTTTTGTGATATGTCTGTCACACCAAATTTCACTTGACTGGCAAGTTGCACGTCTTGCCATTTGTATTTTTCATCAAATTTCATATTCGCAGTTGCCGATATTATCTGCAAAAGCTCCAAGATAGAAGGCCTTGTTTACTACCTTATCTGTCATTGGCGTATCTGGGTGGTTTTAATTCACTCGCTCTACAATCATCATTTTTATTAGTAGTAGTTTTCATATAAACCGTATTCAGAGCTTATTGTTAGGAGATTATTAATAGATGTATGAGCTCATCCTGGCATACTGCAACTATCATCCTCAAATTAGAAAGAGAAAAATGTTATCAAGGTGTTCGATTATGCACACAAAACCATGAAGATATACAATATATCGAAACCGGAATATGCTGTGTGATTCTCAAATTCTGACGAATTTTACGTAGATTAGGTGATTCATCAATTTTACTTTAAAATGTTATTTAGACATTTTTAAGGAGACTATTGTGAGAGATCTGGCACGCCCGACTCCAATTTCTACTGGTTATTTTTCTTGTTTCAATTTACTATTTCTTATGTAAATGATTTCATCTGTTGAAAATGAATGTATCGTAACTACTACTCTGTATTGTGTTTATCAGGAATTTCTGAATAAACTGGATGTATATAATTACCGTACCCAAATGAATACATAAATTGTTAAAATCCTAGTTATTGACAACTTTAATAATATGTCATTTGTTATCGAATGCTAGTCGTATATAATGATAATATATACAACAAACGATTCCAATATATATTAATTTTAAACACAACTGTTAGAAGTTGTTTGGGATGAGTGATATATTATAGCCAGTAATTCAATATCCCGTGAAATATTTTGCTTAGCTTTAATTTGATACAATAAAGATAATAATAAATTATGTTTATGAGGAAATGATAATTATTTGATTTGCCAGCGTACGATAGGCATTGCTGCCACTCTCGGGTACGGCTAAGCCTACGCTGGGTTGGACGTCAGCAGCGAGAGCCACATGACGGATGGTACAGGAATGTGTGATGGTATTTGTGTCGTGAAGGAGTATTTAAGCTCCTTTTTTTTAGTGTTGAAAATACGTATAGGAAGCCAGTTTGAGGTTTTGACAGTCACACGAAATCCCCACGGTGAAGCGTAACGCGGAGCGCGCATAATGCAACAGTGAGTGAGTTAATGGCAGCGGAGGAGAAGGGCAGTGATGGTGCTGTCAGCGTCTAGGGACAAGGATTCCACTTTTCTGCTAGAGTTTCCACATGCGCGAGGCGATTTATCGTGCTTACAAGAAACATGACGGACGGACGGACAGATGGACGGACGGATAGACGAACGGACGGACAGATGGACATTTTGAAAGTTGTTCAGAATTCGTTCACTAACACAATGATATGAAAATTTTTTCTCTACGAGCGATATTTACGATTTTAGAAATGTGCCCATCAAATACAATATACTCTTCGTTTTTGCGAATACTATAATGACAAAGTTATTTATGGTCGAAGCAGTTTGCGTTTTCACATGTTTTAAAAGAAAATAATGCCATTTTGTTATGTATATACCCAGCGATTATTTATTATTATTATTTTTTAATCCTGTATTTTGATAGTATCACTCAGTTGCTCACTTTTTTGTCCGTTTAAAACACTTGCTTTAGAAAAAATTTTCATCCGCCATATTGGAGCCGATTTGTAATTATTGCACATACGGCAATTTGACCTATTTAGGACGACAAACATATTTTATTCCTAAAAATACATATTTTGGCTTATGTCAGGCTAAGAGAGCTATTTGGGGTGGAGTAGTCAATGTCTTTCCGACACATTGATCCTATGCTAGTGAACTCTACAACAAGTGGGATATTTACTTAAACCCGTCGATAACAAAAACACCAAACTTGGACCGTACTTTGTACCTGCCGCGGCGCTCGACTGAAAGCAAAAAATGTGGTACTTTGAGGACGCGCCAACTTAACTTTTTATGCCAATTAAGGAAATGTAAACATCTCATATATTCTTTCCTCAACTAAGTTCCTTGAACTATTACTGACCATAGACAAATAACAGTAGCGTATCTTTGCAAGTTTTAATGCAACAAAAATTGCTCAATTACCTGGGATCACTCTAAAATTTTGCATGGACTTTCACACATATAAGACTAGAACGCCATTTTATTTTCCGCATGTCATGGTAAATCACCCTGTATATGGGTCAAATTTAGGACCTCCTCCTTTTTTAAATTTTATGAAGTCAGGTAAAAAAGTTGTTTACCTATAAATTTTTTTAGTGAATTTTACAATTTGATGTGCTCGTACAAGAATAAAATAAATAAAATTCTCGTACACATAAATATTTTAATTATTAAGATTATAAAACGTAAAAGATATTGTAACGCGCCTTTCAGTCGTGTGATCACCGTAAAACCAAAGAAGTCTATACAAAATAATTAATTGTTTGTGAGCTATTTGGTCCATAACAACGGCGATTAAAACGATACAACATAAACAAGTCACAAACGGACTTTATCTCAAATCGCTCGAGGCTGATTCCTTTATTTTTTTCAATAATGAACATTCGGTTATATTTTATTGTACATTGCTGAAAGGTATAACATTAATTTAACGAAATAAACATTCTTTAAAAACAAAATATAAATACATATCTACTACTGCACAAACAGAAACAGAAACAATTCATTTAAAGATATTTTAGAGCATAACATACCAGATTGAAAGGCATCAGCGCCGAAAACTGGCACAAAAGAACTCATCATCTAACATTCGCAGAGACGTAAGGCACTGCTAGATGAAAATTCGAAGAAACACCGAATTTTCACTTAGGAAAATATGCTTATGTCTAGGCCTTAAGAGTAAAAGTATAGGTCATGGGAAAGTATATTGAAAATAAAAGTTTAATTTTGGTCAAGGACAAAAATACATTATACTTTATCAAAAGTGCGCCAGGTGCGCTTTGTGGTGACCAAATATGATTAGATGCATTCCCAATCCACCCTTGCGCTGAAATGTTTAAGTGCGTTTGAAAACGGTTCATTTTATCGACATGAAACAAGTATACCTTATATTTGCCAAATTAGTTTTTGTATCCTAATATTTAGTCATACGGACTCAAAATAATAATAATAAGAAGTTATGATAAAACATATGTCAAAAAAATATACCGACAGCACCATCTACGATATGCAGAAATACTTATACTCTCTTAATGTTCGGGCTCCCTAAAATATATGCGTACCATTTTTTTAGCTTGATGAGTAGTTTGTTTTCTGAAATATGCACATTACAAATTTAAAAAAATATATTTTAAGGCCCTATAACTTCTTAAGGGAGCACCTATGGACTAAGGTATGTTTGATTTAATCGGCCCCATTTGGCCTCAGGAAGCTATGGTTCAGTTGGGTATCTTTATTTTCCGGACACTATATATATAATCACAATCTTTCTTTTACATAATAATTAAATATTTTATGGGAAATTGGAGTATGTGAAGAATACAACAAAAATTTGTCATGGAATATCCTACTGTACCCATCATGGGTACGGGAGGGTTAATATCACAGTCCCACAAAAAAAAAATTCAAAGCAGCGAACCAGACCCATGTATTCCTATGTATTTTCGGTCGCTGAATCCGAATCCGGGGTCAAAAAAAATCATTAGCTAGAGCCAAAAAATACCCCTGAAATGGGATAAAAAAATATTAAGCTACGAGAATAGTTGTTACATCTTAATCAATCGAATTATACAAATCAAGGTTAAACAGCAGCGTACATATAATAGATATGAAGCACACCCCCAGGGAGGAGCGCAAACTAGCCCCCATTATAAAAAAATCGATCCAAAACAACAATGACTGCTGAAAAAGCTCAAAACGTCTAAGTTTTGTTAAAGTGATAAGAAACTGCATCAGGTCTGACGTAATTTCATAAACTGCCCCTGTAGAGTTGAGAACAACCACCCCCAAGTTTAAAGGACACGACAAAAACAAGAAAAAACGTAAAATGTAACAGGATTTCTATTTTCATGGATGATATGATTGGCTGAAATTGCGTAATACTTTAAAATAGAACTAGAAACTTACGTACCATCAACATTCTACAGTGGCAACCCTCAGAGGGTGTGAAAACTACCCCCTATGTAAGGTTTGACCATAAACAGTTACAGTGACTTCTATAAAAATTCGAAACACCTGCGTTTTGTGGAAGAGAGAAGAAACTATACTATTTTCGATGCTGTGCTTGAAAACCATCCCCACGGGGTTGAGAGACGCCACCCCTATAAAAAAAAAATAACTATGGAAATGAAACGAATAAGCAACAGTATATCTTTTTCGTTACATCTTGAATTACGGTAGTTTACATCCTTTCTGGGGATGTTACTTAATAACATTTATAGGGCATGAGTTTCAAACTCTAAATGTGCAACACCATTTTTGCCAATCATAGCATCCATAAAAATATAAATCTGGTTAGTTTCTCTCTGTTTTTCCAGCATCCTACAGATATTGGGGTAGTATCTCGCAACCCCGTGGGGGTGGTTTTCAAGCACATCGTCGAACATAGTCTAGTTTCTTCTCTCTTCCACACAACGTGTTTCGAATTTTTACAGAAGTCACTTAACTTTTTATCGTTAAATCTTACATAGGGGGTAGTTTTCACACCCTCTGAGGGTTGACAGTGTAGGATGTTGATGGTACGTAAGTTTCTGGTTCTATTTTAGAGTACTACGCAATTTCAGCCAATCATAGCATCCATGAAAATAGAAATCCTGTTGGATTTTACGTTTTTTCTTGTTTTTCTCGTGTTCTTTGATCTTTAGGGTGGTTGTTCTCAATCTTATAGGGGCAGTTTATGAAGATTACGTCGGATCTGATGTAGTTTCTTAACACTTTAACAAAACTTAGACATTTCGAGCTTTTTTAGCAGTCATTGCAGTTTTGGATCGATTTTTTTATATAAGTGGGCTAGTTTTCACCCCTCTCTGGGGGTGTGTTTCATATCTATTGTATGGACGCTGCTGTTTAACCTTAATTTGTATAATTCGATTGATTAAGAAATAACAACTATTCTCATAGCTTAATCTTCCTTTCATCCCATTTCAGGCTCTAACTAATGATTTTGGGGGCGTACGAATTTTTTTGACCCCGGATTCGAATTCAGCGACCGAAAATACATGGGTCTGGTTCGTTGCTTTGAACTTCTTTTTTTTGTGGGGCTGTGTATTTATAGGGAATACTTAGCTACATTTAACAGAAAATCGAACTAGTCAATATGGCAATCGTATTGTTACTGCAGGTCAAAGTGTGGTTAGCGCATTTTTTATAAACTATATATTAGGGTGGAATGAAAAAACATTTTTTTTTATTTTCAAAAAGCTTGGCTGTGCAAAAGTTGCCACTTAGCATATGTAGACACATCATAATTTATTTTTTTAATTTTATTTATTTTTTAAGCTGCCGCAAGGGTCATAATTTTTTTTAACTTTCATGAATGACGCCATTTTTAACATTTTGGAAAACCGGTGGCTTTTCAAATTTAATTATACTTGGAATTTATTGATGCCTACGGCGCAGGCGCAGGTTTTTTTCTTAAACAAAGCCCAGAGGTGTTACAGTAAAAGGTTAAAATGCTAAAAATTTGAATATTCAGCGGCCTTGCGGCAACTCATAGCTTTTTAATACAAAACTAAGTTTTTTTTAGAGATTGACCAGAGCATTTGAATGCATTTTTATACCCAAGCTGAATTTTTACACAAAAAAAATGAAAAGGTATGAAGATTATTTGCAAGCGGGTTTTTCCAAAACTTTAAGGTCCTTGCGTCTTCAAAATAACATTAGATTTTAATAATATTTTATATTGGTATTGCTTATCTGGTGTAGCAACTTTTGCAACCCTAAGCATTTCTGGAGTGAAAAAATGTCTTTTTTTCACTCCACCCTACTATATATTCCAACGTACCAATTTTTTAATGAGGAAGTATTGGAAACCGAGAAACTGAATAACACCAACATAGCGCGACTACAAACAGCTCTCTTTCACGGCAATCGGCAATACATAATTTATTAATTCACTATCTACTTCATAGTAGTATCAATCGATTTGAAGTTGTTTGTTTACGAGTTATCATATTCTGCTTGGAGATCTGCTTTTCCGGCATAATTAGCAACACTAAGTAATTAGTTAATGTGAGCATTAAGCATCAAGAATTAGATAAAATTAATCTAGAGGATCCAACTGTGACAAGCTATAACTCATTTTAAATTAAAATCTATCTTCCCCCTACTAATAAACAGCGCGGTTTTGTGACAAGTCCTTGAAAATTGGGGTAAATATTTAGGAAAACAAAGGTTTTAATAATCAGCACCTACAGAGTGTTCACTATATTTTTTCCATGTGTTTACGTAGAGAAAAATTGGGTATTAGTAAAATATATTTCAAAAAATATATCGCGCCCTCAAAATTATCTTACGATATCTGCAATAAGTTTATTACTTCCACATCCAGTGGAAGTATAGTAACGCAAAAAATTTTTTAGTGTTTAGTGTTCCATGAAATGTCGAGATTTTATATTTGAGCAAAAAAAATTTCCGTCTGTCGGTCGGTTGGTCGGTCTGTCTGTCTGTAACTTCCTTTTGCGCACTATTACTCTGGAACTGTTTAAGTAGTGGAAGTAAGGAGTCGAAATTTTCTCGAAAAAAAGCAAAATCGTGCTAAAGTTATGAAACTTATTCCCACCCCCGTTTTCGAGGGTGCTGGACATGAATAACAGAGTGAAAAAAGTTTTCAGCCATGCGCACCCCCTGCAACGGCCAAGAACCGGAGGATTATTTCTCATACGACAGCTTGGAATCGACTATTTTTGCAGGGATTCTTTGTTTCTTCGTGGGGATATAACAGATGGTGAAAGGTGATGTCAGGTAGTAGAGTGCAACCACCCTTGGAGGTGGAATCTACCCTGTCAGGGGGTGTAAAATTGTTTCTTTTTTTTTCGTTTCCCGTTTTTTCAAGAAAAAAATGGCTTTACGCTTCAACCTTAAACTGTCGTTTCATAATAATGATAATAATAATAGGTAGCGACTTGGCTGATATAAGGGACTTGTATTATCATTTTATTTGTTTTTGCCGCCTTTACTGTTTTCTGGGTGTCGTCGAGGTATCCGTAGTCCATCAATTTAAAATTTTCAGAAGATCAATTGCTTCCTTACCTTTTTTTTTAAAGGCGGGTATTGTTTAAAACCAAATTCATGGGGATCCAACTGGGTAAGAATCTCGTCGATGCAATGTCGCTGCAAATAGGTATGATAATAGGCACTTAGTAGATGTCATCTAATGCACCAATTTGTTGGCGGTAAATCATCAACGTCAATATTATTGCCGTGTCGAAATAAGTTATTATAATTACTATGACTATTCTGCAAAAGATTCAGAAAGAATATTAAGACAAGGCGACAATGTGGTGGACATGGCAAAAATATCTGAGAAGGTACCTTTGCCTGTTCAGTTAAACACTTTTTGGCCATCAGCAAAAAACAAATTGCTTTTGCAGAAATTTACTACTAATGCTTTTAAAAAAAATTGCCCAACAAATACAAATAGCACTATTCATATGTTAAGCGCATTTTCTGGCTCTGAAGACAGTGGTGTAAAAATAAAGGCTACATCCACTCAATATGGGAGTCCTATCATCCAGATTTGGATTGTTGTCCTCTAATGCACTTACTTGTTGGCGGTAAATCATCAACGTCAATATTTTTGCCGTGTCGAAATAACTATAACCTAAGATCATCGAGCGTCTTCGCAATACTTTAACTAAATATTCTTCTGCAAGATTCAAACTGGCTTCAATCTCAGTTGAGTGAGTAGAAAAGCGGCTTAGATGAGGCAGTATATAAAGCTGCTTTATTTGTTCCAATTCTGCTGGTATAATCTGCCCCAGATAATGCGTGAAGAGCAGGTAATAAAGAACACAGTTCTTGACCTAAATTAAATCCTATAACATGTATTGGCAAGAATCGAGTAGTATCTCTTACACCAGTGCGTATCCACATTTTCTCCACTCCCATGTGATGAAGTGCATCCCAATGAAATACTGCCAAATGACATCAGTATCTGCACTAACAAATACGATTTTAGTAAAGCCTGCTTTTGCAGCATGTTTTGCGTGTAGCATCATCCTGAAGTCCGCTTCTTCTATGTAAAAACAATCCAAATCTGGATGATAGGACTATATCCCATATTGAGTGGATGTAGCCTTTATTTTTACACCGCTGTCTTCAGAGCCTGAAAATGCGCTTAACATATGAATAGTGCTATTTGTAATTGCTGGGCAAGATTTTTTTAAATCATTAGTAAAAAACTGCTGCAAAAGCAATTTGTTTTTTTGTTGATAGCCAAAAAGTGTTTAACTGAACAGGCAAAGGCACCTTTTCAGATATTTCTGCTATGTCCACCACATTGTCGCCTTGTCTTAATATTCTTTCTGAATCTTTAGGAGAATAGTCATAGTAACAATAGTAACTTATTTCGACACGGCAAAAATATTGACGTTGATGATTTACCGCCAAGAAGTAGGTGCATTAGAGGACATTTACTAAGAGCCTATTATCATACCTATTTGCAGCGACATTGCATCGACAAGATTCTTACCCAGTTGGATCCCCATGAATTTGGTTTTGAGAAGATCGATAACGCGCTACACCCACAAAAAAACATTAAACAATACCCAGATGACTTTATTGGTGTCTGTTCTTGCGTAAAATATGCAACAACATCATGTATATGTAACAAAAACCAAATTTTGTGTTGTTCATTTTGTAAATGTAAGAGTGTGCAATATCCCGATTGTAAGAATAAATATACTACTTAGGTTGAATAATGTATAAAAGTGATAACTATTTTTATTACATTGTTCTTTATATATTTTTTATACAATGTACCTACCAATTTAAAATAACTTGTGCGTATTTGATTTATATTTTAAAAATCAGTATAGAAATATTGGAGTATATTTTTATTATTATAATTGAATAGCTAAGTGGATAAAGGTGTTATGTGACATTTTTGAAAATTTTGAGATTTCTACACAGACAACTATTTTAACTTATAATCTATCATTTCAATAAGTTTTTGGGATAATAAACCTTTCCTAAATGCGTTTTAATGTTTGATAAAGGTGTTATGTACATATGGTTTTTATATAATTTAATGGATATAGGTGGTCATGATCACATACCACCTTTATACATTACTGTGCGATATTAAATTGTTTTAATCCAAAACAATTTGCTTTTAAAGATATGTTATATTGACATTAATGTGACAAGTTGTGTTAAGTGTTTCTTACTATTATAGTGAAAATGGTCAGTCGTAGTAAACTGATATTACAAATGGCAATGAATAAACGATTTCATGAATCATGTAAAATGTTTATAAATTGGCTGATATTTGGGAATAGTGCTTATAGTGTATAGTTTATATATTCATTTCGTTCAATTTCGAAATGGTATGAGATGGTACAAGAGTCGAGATGGTACTTGAGTATCTAATTGCTGTAAACACATTTATACCTTTTGGCAATTCAGCAGAAATCAGTCACATAGTGGCAATTTCTTCCCAGGCAAGTTTTAATAATGTTTTAAAAACAAAACATTATCAATATAAAATGCACTAATAAAATACGAATTTACTAGAGTATTCTAGCAAATTAGTCTGTAAATCAGAAATACTGCAAATTGACGCTTTGCGGTGTTGATTTTTGTACAAACATTTTTATGCTGACAAGTAGAAGAGGGCTGGACCGTAGAAATTTTTATGACAAGAGCAAAACTGATATCTGGTATGGCTTCTGCCCACCCAATATTTTGAAAGAGCATTAAATTATTTAAGGCAAATCTGGCGAATTCCGAAATTCTTGCGGAAAAAATAATAAGTATGATAATTACGCCACTCAAGTCAAAGGTCATTTGGGTTTGTAAGGTTATCGTTTAAGAATTACAGGGTTCGCTATGCTTACATCTATTGGGTTAAAAAAAAAAAATAAAATAAATAATACTAAAGAATACGGAGAAAATTACAAACTAGCTTTCGAACAACAAAATCGTGACGGAACAAAAGTTACAGTAGATAGAACGATTTGCTTTCTTACTTTAGATCTTCAGCAAACCATGCCGCTGCCAAAATTAAGTACATCGAAAACATTTTACCTTCGCCAAATGTGGTTTTACAACCTTGGCATACATACATTGACGAATACTGAAAAAAAAAACGTTCTTTTTCACATGGACTGAAGACATGGCCAGTGAAAGCCTAGAAATTGCTAGTTGCTTACATACCTTTTCACAAATTTACAATGAATATTTCCAAGAAAAGATCGATCACATTATAATATGGCCCGACTCCTGTGGTGGACAAAATAAAAACTTCAATATCATTACACTTTACCAGTTGTTGATTTTAAAGACAGAATTTAAAGTTATCGACCATAAATTTTCGGAGGTGAGACATTCATATTTAGATTCAGACAGAGACTTTGGCAGAGTCGAGAAAATTTTAAGGAAACATCAAAACATTTACGTTCCGGACCATTATCGAGAAATTTTAAGAACTCCCAAAGACGCCGTTGTCATAGATATGAAGAATCATTTCAAGGATATTGATGGAATTGCCTCAAAACTCAATTTGTACAACAGGAAGAAAAACTTGAACAATGAAAAGGTTTATTTTCACGACGGTATAAAATGGCACCTATGGGTGCTACTATTACATCACTAGATGAAATGACTCCATTTTACATAGTCGATATTTTAAAGAAAAGGAATATGCATAAGATAAATTCCGACTGTATTGCTCTAACGGTGTTTAATGAAAACAAGGGCAGCCTAAGTGTAGGAAAACTGGCCAATCTTAAAGAACAATTACCATTCATAAATGAATGGTAAGGCCGTATTATCACAACATACTTGGAAATGACCAAACTGTGGCTCAAAACCGTAGAACTGTCCGACTACCTAAAAATTGTACAATGTTTTAATAATAATAAAATATGTTTAATTTCTTAACACTTTTATTAACTAATTCCTTATTAATTTCAGAGAAACTTATGACCGGATAAAGGTGTTATGTACATTAATTTTTTTAAATTTTCGAAAATAATGACAACTGACAACTTTAGTTATTTGTCTCTGAAAAGTACATCAAATGTCAATATCATCGCAAAATGCAAGCTATATAGGCGTTATAACAAAAAAGTTCTCGCCTAAAAACTTTCGAGTCAAATTACTCAATAACGTGTTTTTGTGACATAACACCTTTATCCACTTAGCTCTTCAATTATTTAATCAATATTTCTAAGGTCTTCTAAGAGCATTAAATTTGGAAGTGTCTATTTGCTTTATTTAAACTTTTTTGATATATAAGTCCACTTAGTAGTTACATAGATATACGCGTAGTAAGGAACGGCCAGCCACTATAGTTGATGACGTCATTGTAGGAAAACGTACCACATGACGGCTTATCACCCGACTGAAAACTAACCATCCTACAAAAAAAAATTAGGGTACATCAACTTCCCTACAGAAGTGTACTCAGGCTCTGGATTAACAACGTTTATATCTAGTTTATTTTTGTATTGAATTAAATATTGATATTATTTTTGATTGTTTTTCAGTACTCGAGTCATTTTTTCTAATTCAGAAGCAATTAGTTTATCTTAGTGTTTAGTACCTAATTTTTGACTTTGAATCAAATTGCTACAGTTGCTTTGAATATTATCTAATATATAATCACACACAGAATCACATCGTACTCATAGTGGAAATATGTTTGAATTGATTGTTGCACGTATTACAGTTAGTATTCCCGGAACGTCCGTATGCTAAGTTAGATTTGGTGCATTGGTAAGCAGTTATATCAATTTATTACATATTAGATCTAAATTCATGGTCAAATGTGAATATTGACTACCTACTCTAGTTTATCGAGTGAATGTACGAGTAAATTGTAAAGTACCTATAACTGTGGAAATTTGCATTCTTTCATTTTAGTTAAATGCGGTTTGTTTCAATATAAAACCTATATTTTTATTACTATTATAGCTATTTTTAGGTACATATGGTATGAATATAATATCGGGATTAAAATAAAAATCATTTGAAAGCTTTCTGAAAAGAAAAGTACATATGTAAATATTTAATTTTTTGTAGATGTCGTATATTAGCAAGTACAAACGTATAAAAAAATCTTATTACGCTTTTGAAATGAAACAATATCTTATTTGAATTTATATTATTAATGATTAACGCATTTGCTTTATAAGATATACTTAAGTATCTTAACATTAAACAAGAAATATAAAACTAAAATAAAAAATTATTCGCTTTGTACACTAGAAGCACACATAAAAGCAAACTACGTTTAGGTACATGGTTCCCTAGATGGAGTTTGAAGTTTCTGGTTAAGTTATAAATCGGTAGAAATGTTGCTACTGCTACTTAACACCGTTAACGCGGTATGCCAATGTAAGTTGCGTAAGTGAGTGTAGTCCATTGAGTTGAAGTCTTAATTCGACACACTGCGTCGTGCACGGGGCGAATACTACAAAATAATTTTTTTAACGTTTACAATGGATTAGTGATGAACAAGAAAGTTACACATTGTGAATGCCAAGGGTTGGTATATACTATATAATTATATCTATCGGTTGTAAGACGAACATAGCATACCACAATTTTACTTCTACTTCCAGTGGAAGTGTGGTATCACAAAAAAAAATTTAAAATTTTTTTGTCAAAATAGGCTCAAAATGTCATGAAACGTCGAGATTTTAAGTTTGAGCAAAAAAATTTCTGTCTGTCGTTCTGTCTGTCTGTCTGGCGGTCTGCCTGCCTGTAACTTTTTTGTGCGCACGATTACTCTGGAATCGTTTAAGATATTGACTTGAAATTTGGTACACATATGTATTCTAACGAGATCTGGAACTAGATTATATTTTGATCTTTTTCCGTTGAAGAGTTGAGGGGTAAATTGGGGTAAATGGGTAATAGGTAAATCAAGCAAATAAGAGTCCATAAAATTTTTCTTTATTTTTGCAGATAAATTATTGATACTTGGTATATATCTTTACTTGATAAACGTCACTTTTTGGCGCATAAATTATTTTTTTCTACTTTCGGTTTCAGCGGAAGTGGTTCCAAATTTTGATTTTCGAACGTAACATCCTGTATATTATTACGTTTTTTAATTCTACATGCCGTCTTGAACACAATGGTACCACATAAGTGATATTTCGAATGTTTAACTTTTTTAATTCAATTTTAATTTATTAGTTTAAGTGTACCAGAACTGTCAGATTTATTCTAATCAACTCATGTAATTCATGTGAAGATACTAAATTATGTGATTTATGAGTAAACAAAGATCTTCAAAATGGTTTTTCGGATGAAATTCAATTTTTTCAAATGGAACCATATCGGTACCAAGGTACCGTTCAGTACCACTATTAATAAGGAATCTATCCATATGTCTTTACTGAAAATAATACTTTATTAACTAAAGCAGATCTGGCAAACAGATTCAATGAATATTTTAGTGCTGTTCTATTTTCAGTACTAATAATAATCTAGCGTTTCTCTAATCCAACGTGCCAATGAAATACAACTCCCTGTTCCTAGCACCGCTGGTAGATTCTAATATAATTGAAATAGTTACTAAATTAAAATGCTCTAACTCTAGTAGTTTTGACCATATGTCCAATAATCTGTTAAAAAACTCTACGTATTTGATTTGCAAATCCCTAGCGTTTAAAATTAATTTCATGTTCGAGGAGGGTGTTCTCCCATCAAGACTTGAGCTTGCAATTGTAATCCTTCACACAAAAAAGGAGACGCAGACATTATCACCAATTATACCTTTGCACATACAAAATACTCTCTTCAGATCAGCATGGTTATACTAAAAATAAAAACACTGATACGGCCGTCACTAATTTGGCTATTGAAATTTTAGAGCAATAATAGAAAATAAGATTCCAACTTTGGGGCTCTTTATAGATTTTACTAAGGCTTTCAATTGGGTATTACTTGCAAAATACTTTAGGGGCATAAATCTACAATTGTTTGAACCATGTTTGCAGGGGCGCACTCAGATAGTTCGTCTGCCGAATGGAAAAGAAAGCTCCAGTTTAAATATAATAGCTGGTGTCCCTCAGAGATCAATCTTAGGCTTTTCATTTTTTCTGCTTTTTATTTTATATAATACCTGTAATAATTATACAGCATGCTGACGATACCAATGCATTGATAATAGCTGAAAATATAGACAGTCTCATGACACTTGCGTGCAATTGTGAAGTGAGCTCAGCAAAAATTAGTTATGCCTAAAACGTAGTGTGTGCTACTTAGATCGCAGAGATCTACATACTCTCTGAACAATAATTTTCCTATAAAAACCACAAAGTATGTCAAAATGCTAGGAATCATCTTAGACAGTCATCTGCAATGGAACTCACAAATTTAAACTCTCTGTGGAAAACTGAGCAAGTCCTGCTATGCATTAAGATTTTTAAAAAGTTTCTGCAACAGCAATATCCTTAAAACGCTGTATTACTCATCCTTTCACTACCATCTGAGAAATGGTATTGTAAACTGGAGGAACACTGCGCACAATCGACAGGTTCTTATTCTACAGAAAGTTGCAATAAGAACTTTAGAAAATCTAGGGGATCCTGTAGAAATACTTTTCGCCAACTAGGTGTACTAGCTGTTATTGGTACCTACATGAAGTCTGCTGTTTCCTTTTCAAAAACAGAGCTATATTTACTCAAAATATAACTCCCCATGACCATAATATTCGTCATAAGTTTGAATTTCAACATGATTCTCATTCGACTTCTTTATACAACAGACATCACCAACGTCGCCTGAAGGGCCCAAAAACCTGGAACGGGCTTCAACAGCCAAATCTCAATCGCGCACAAGGAATCGGTAAATAATTTCCAGCTACGGCTAATAAAGTGCGCCGCTATCTAGTCTATAATAATAGTAATAATAATAAATCGTCTTTATTTATATTTGTCTTTGCGGAGATCAAACTAGCTGCTCTACCACTCAACAAAGATAATTCACGCAATAAATAATTAACATTTTTAGACAATACTATATAGGAAATACAGAGCAGAGTAAAGAGAAAAATTTATATATAAGTACTTAGAAAAGCAATAGCTTGTTTTAATTTTTTTCTTTGTCCTTTTTATTACTATAGTTATATATTTAAACATAAAACTTGACTGTTTCTAGACAAATGCTAATTTGTCCAAAGAAGTGAATAAATAATAATAATAAACATATTAAATTAAAATGATAATTTAACTTAAATAAGGACTCATTAATTATCCCGAAGTTGCACCAGATGCGTATTGTTTTTAATGTATGAATAATAAAAGAATCCATAATTCCATCTTGTTCAGTGCCTTCTGTAAGTTATTCTAAATAGCTGATTTAAAACATTCTATGAGAAAAACACAATTTACTTTAAACTTTGAAGGATGAAAATATTCGCAAAGCTCGAAGAGATTATATTCCGTATTTTAATTTCAATTCCTGTTTTCTTTTCCCCAGGCTATAGCTCTTTCATTATAAAAGAAATGACCCGTTCATTTTTGTTTGCATATTCTCATAATAAATCAAAAGTTATGTTATTACATAAGGACGTAGTCAAATTGGATGATAAGGTTTGTTATTTTATTTATGTCCATTTTAATAAAAGCACATTACGAAGTGTTTGCAAGTAATATGTGTTTTAAATATTTACGAATTTAAGTGAACATAATTCTTGTGCAAATCTATATTCAACACGCCAGCTCTCATAATAATATTGGGTGCTGTGTGATTTAAAAATTTGATTTGATTCACGCAACTCTTAATAAATGAACACCAAATATTGTACAACATATCAACATTTACACGATTGAAACACTGAAGAATTCTTCCACCATATCTTTTCGAATCGTTGGTTCTACTTTATTAACATCTGACTTCACAAATCCCCAAAGGAAAAAATTCATTGATGTCAGGTCCGGTGACCTAGGCGGCCATGCAATGGGACCTAACATGGTTTACTAAAATAATAAATTATATATAATTTAACAGTTTATTAAAATATCCACCTTTCAGGAAACTGGTTACTAATGGCCCGACGAACATTTCTACTAAAATGTGGTTATGCACCATCAAGTTGTAACCACATATTATTTGTAATTTAATTAGGAATAGGCTCGATCATTTGTGGAACGTATTTTACATAAAATCTAAGAAGAGTGCTCTATTCACATTGCCCTTAAAAAAGTGAGGACCAATAAAATAATCATGTACAATTCTTCCCCAGACATTTAAACTCCAGTTGAGCTGGTAATGATTTTTCTGTAAAGCATAATAAAAAAAATTGTGCCTATTCACAAATCTAATGCGACGAAACGTTGATTCATCCGTGAACAACACAAATTTGAAAAATTCTTCATTTTCTCCAATTTGGTTTTGAGCCCACTGGCAAAAATTTAATCTACGATTTAAATCCACATCCAAAAGCTCTTGACGCAACTGTAGTCGATAGTGGTGAAACTTATTTCTACGAAGACACAGGGAAACACTAGATTTATTCATGTATACATCCTTACTTTGTAACAGCCCAATTTTATTGGTCCTTCTAAAATTAATTTAGTAAAGACCATTGTACGATTTTCTATTTTATCGCGAAGAATTTTTAATAATTTTGGTAGTCTAAAAAATTTAAGCCAACCCTGTCGTTATTTTTTCGAGTCCTAATTTCAGTTCAGTTCAGTTTCAGTTCAGTTAGGACGTTGCTAGGCAACAACTGCCTATGAGGATCGAGGCGGTCAATAATGGGGAGATGGGCAATGAACAAGATCGAGGTAATGGCGTTTTATGTTTTGGGTTCAGAAGATTAATTAGAATAGTACTGAAATTAAGTGTAATATTTAATGAAGTATTTCGAGAAGTTCCTGCTGTAAAATACAGATTGCCTGATAAGGTTTTGCCTAAGAAGATATCTTTGTGTAATGTAAATCAAGTATGATTTTACAGGTTGTTTAGTGTGGTTGATATGCCTGACCAGCAATATGGCGATATAAAGGATTTAAGCTGTAAGTTTTTTTTAATAAGTTGTATCTTGAGACGAATGCTAAATATTACAGAGGACCCTACTACACCGTGTTGAAGACGAGCTATATTTGCTCTCAGTTTTCTTATTACGTATAAAAAGCTATTAGACCATGTAGAGAAATTTCTCGTAGCTTAAGTGTTTTAAACATTTATCGGATTTGTTCGTGACAATTTAGTGATCATATTCTACAGATAACTATTACGAATCGTGTGTTTACCTTTCTGGAGGATTGATGTTAGGAGACATCGTCGTTTGGCTTTATTTGTGAGACTGATATATTTCTGTTTATTTCCTTATCAAAGTAACCAGTTATTCATTGTTTACCATTATTATGTGGAATCTTGTAACCAATACCCATTACTTTTATTTGATATAGGTTAAGTAATTGTTCTGATTTATTTTTTTAAGCCCTAATTAATATGTTCTACAAAATTAGTAAATGGAGACGTCCATTAAATTTTGCGTATTCAAGCTTGATTACGGTAATTTTGTGTTACTTAGTAGTTGTTAAGATAGTTTTTTTTGTGTAAGCAGTAACCCATTTAATGTTAATCGGGTCTCTCTAGTGCATATCGTAAAAAATTCGGTATAACCTTTACCGATTTAGTTGAAATTTAACTGATCTGTGACTAAAAAAATTCCGCATCTAACTGCATAATTCATTATAAAATCAAGCCAATACGCGATTAACATTTAATAGTAAACCAATGTGGATTGAAATTACAATAGTAAAATTCAGTTTATAAATAAGTGGGCAGCACGTGCGAAATATAAATAGACAAAAAAGGTCCAGTGAAGCCTACGGTAAAGTGGTATCTATCAGCATCTAGCAGCCATAAACCGAATGCTAATAGCAACAATGGCACCATAGTTCTTGTTTTTATTTATATGAGGAAATTTAAAAAGTACCATGGCTGGCAGTGGCGGACAAACGAAAAGAGTCAATACTCGTTCTTCAGCATATACCTGTGATTGTAATGGACTTACGCAATTAGTAAATGACCTCAAAAAGAAGTTAGATATGTGCTATAAGACAATAGTCAATCAAAATGAAAAAAGTTAGCAATGATGATATGTCAATAATATCAGTGCCTACGTACAGCGAAGCCCTTAAAAATAAAAATAAAGCTAATCAAGAACATGTGTTGTTAGTAAAACCTACTGGCATTTCAAATGTTTCTCTGCACAATGAGTTATTTAATAAAATAAAGCCGCACGACTTGCAAGTCGGAGTACGTATTGAAAAAACTACCAGAAATGGTGACGTGGTTTTAAAATGTGATAATAAAAGCTCCCTGAAAAAAGTAAAAGCTACTGTTGAAAACAATCTAGCTGAAAATTGCTCCGTAGCAGTTCCAAAAAAATCTAATATATGTTCATTTGTTTTAACAGTGTGTTGTTTATTTATATGGGTTATTTAACATTAAATTTTTTGAAACCCGGGTTTCCTATTTTTACCAGGTTATCAGTAGAAGTAGTAGATTAATTAACTTTAATTAAAAAGGTGGCGCCCTTAATGATTATTTAGTGATGGACCTTGGAGCACTACGATTAAATTTTCCTTCTGATGCTGTTTTGAGTATTATAATTCAAAGGTAAGAGTTTATTTTTTTTGCAATCGCTCGGCCAGTTGATCTTACAGGATCCACACTCAATGAGTCTCATGTTCGGGCAATAAGTAGTAAGTAAAATTAGTGAGGGCCTAATAAAAACGTTTCAACTTAACTCCTGAACACTCGCCGTAGGATTTTCGATTAGGTACCATTAAATTTATAGCCAGCTCATTTTTTTTCACTTAATAATTTCGGGATATTTTTGACGATACACTCTTGATACCAATAAACAATTTCCACCACATTCACAAATAACATACACCATAGATATCAAATCTTCATGACAATAAATATAATAAATATCACTTAACAATATTAATTCAACTTAATCACGATAAACACCTTAAAGAAATGTCATAAAGTGAAAAATAAACGCAAAACAGAAAACGAAGGTCATACTAGATTTTAATGCTAAAGTAAAGAGCTCCTCAATTTACGCAAAAATTATTTGAAATAATCATATCTCAAAAACATTTTGAAATAAAAATAAAGTGTATGATATTAAAATATGGGGAATTGTATGTTTTATTCATCCATGTAAAAAAATTATAGGCATTCCATTTAAAAATTTGGAGAAAAATAATAATTAAATATCAAGAAACGTAAACAAATATTTTGGGCACCCGGTATAATAATAATTTATTTTAAAATTTTTTTCAGTAAATAGGTACATTATTATCAAATAACATCCTACATTTTTAGAAAAAAACAATCAATAAATCGCGGAGACATGGCAGTCAAACAATGTTTGTAAATTACCAAGAAAACAGGAGAAAAATCATAATTTGGCAACGCTGCATCCGATTGTCAAAATATTTTAGGATGTAATACAGAACCCTTGGAAGCTTAACTGGCGCCCAAAAAATACAGAGTATGCCATTTTAAAAAATTATGCTTCCTTGTGTAACTCGTTTTTGTGACACCTTGTATAATCGAAAATAATTTTACTTTGTAGCAGAGATGAAACATTGAAAGTTTTGTTAAGAAAGTGTTTTTATTAAGTTAGCAGTTTTTGCACAATATTCCGAGGAACAAAAACTGGACACTGTATAGGGGTTAGTGGAAGTGAATTAACACATGCTTCTATTTGTATTCATTTCTTCAAATGTGACTTTGGTTTCTCCTACAACTCACTTTATATGAAAGTTAACTGATTTGATACCAGCTTCCCAGAATCCTCCAATGTTTGGCGATTGGCCATAGATAATCTCATATTTGTTCTTATCGTCGATAAATGCTTGCAAATGCTCCAGTTCATGTTTATCACCTTGAAAACTGGTACCATTGTCACTGAATATGTTTAGGCATTTTCCTCTCCTTGCTAGAAATCTGTGTAAAGCACCCAAAAAGGCAATAGTGGAAAACATCGAAAACATTTGTTGCAGCTGTGAATGATGTTCTTAATTTGATTTCTTCAAAACTTCGAGTAACGCCATTAAAAAGGATAAGCCTACTCAAGCTGGAGTTGTTTGGCGCAATATTATTGAGCAACCTGTACGATAAACCAACAAAGGCTGCAGCAACTTTTAGACAACCTAAATGATAAAATTACATCAAGAGGAAGGTCCGGGATTTACGAAATTAGTTGTATTGATTGTAATTTGAAATATGTTGGGCAAGAAAAATCTCCAATTCTAACAAGATTTAAGGAACATATGACTCACCTCAAAAGTGGAAAAATTTAAAAATCTAGTGTTGCCCAACATGGCTTTAATAACAATCATAGAATAGATATCAATAACTTAAGGTTAATTAGAAATGTAACAAATAACAGACATCTGGATGCTTTTGAAAGCTTAGAGACTGCAAAATGGAAAATAGTATGGGCAGTGACAAAAGGCCTATCGAAATAGTCTATTTTATTGGTTATTAGGCCACGGTTCGTTGAACCGACGCACAGTGGTTCCTTTTTAGAAAACAGGTGTTAAAAATCGGTAACCTAGCCAATTCTTGATAAAAATTTACGAAACTTGATAGAGTTAAGTATATGCTAAATTCACTTTTGCTGTACAAATTATTTTTTCAATAAGGCGGCTTCAAAATTTCAACAAAAGAAGCAAAAAAGATGGAAAATTCAATCCCAACCACAAAAAAAGTCCTGATCCTGGAACTCGACCCAAGTACTCAACGCTGAATTCGAATTCAACCTCCGAAAAGCCTCCAAATTTCAAGCTAAATCGAAAAAACACCCTTAGAATAGGGTAAAATCGTCCCTCATATATGGTAACATTAAGTACATGAAAGAAGTACTCCTAATGTACAATCCTAGGGTTTTTGAGGTTACCGATTTCAAATTTCAACATGCCAAATGCCAAAAATTGATTCTTATGGTGAAAGTCGAGTAAAATGGGGGTTGAAAGTGGTGTAAAAATGAAAATTTTTCAAAATACGTAATTTTCATTCTAAACTTATATTTCTAGGTTCTAGTTTTTGATATTGGTGATTTCAAATTTTAACATGCCAGAAGCCAAAAATTTATTCTTAGGGTGAAAATTGAGCAAAATAAAGGTTGAAAGTGGTGAAAAATGAAAATTTGACAAAATACTTAATTTTCATTCCAAAAGTATATTTCTAGCGGTTTTTGAGGTTGTTGACTTCAAATTTTAGCATGCCAAAAACCTATAATTTATTCTTAGGTTAAATTTTTTTATATATATTTACTGCATATTTACAATCTTCTTAAAAAAAAAACGCAAAGTAATAAGTAAATATTTTGACGAGGATTCGATCAGGCTCGATCAGGCTCCATCCATTGATGGTTCTCTGAGGGTTCACCTGGCTAGGTCTTCTGGCCACAATCTCCTTAGCCTCCTTCCTGCGAGTAGTTGATGAAATAGCTCATTTATGAGCTGGTAATTATAAAGTAAATTAGTGGTTGAAAGGGGCGTAGAAAAAAAAGTTGAAAAAATACGTAATTTAGACATAATAAATTTTAATTGGTTAGTGTACGTAACTACCATTTCCAGACCTATATGGTGGTAGCGCGAGAAGCGGGACGTATAAAAGATTATGATTTTATTGAGGAGTTGTAGGATCAAAGTCTTCTTCCCGCTAGACTGGTTGGTCTAGAGTTGGACGACTTCGGCCGTCCAGGCTCCCAAAATTGTGTTGCTTAGCAGAAATAATCACAAAAATTGGTTTAGTAAAGTAGTGAAGAATAATTACACGTAGAATTTGTTCGTGTAGTTACAACTGCTTTAAGTGCAGTTTAATAATAAAGGACATTATTTGATAGTGTTTAATATACCTAAAATGGTATAGTTTTGCATTTTGGCATAGTTACTATCGATACCATACTTATAATTTGTTTATGTAACCATCAAATAGTGCATTCGCCACCTTCTAAAAGTTATTGAAGTTAAGGTTCCAGCAGTTATTGTAAGTACAAAAACACATATTTCTCCAGTGTCTCAGCATTTTCATCTTACGTTCTGTGCGGTTTCGTTAAAATTCCACTTCTTGTGGGATGTGTCTATCCCGTATTTGAACAGAAACTGAAATTCCTTGGCGAGTGCGTCACGTTTTCCATTAAAAACCTTATGAAGATATTTCTTTGTTTAATAGATATACACTATTATAATGTGCACAAGCACAGCCTTTTGTAAACGTAAATTTAGGTTTAACATGCTATTATGCTTGTCATTTCATTTTTTTGTACTACTTACGTTTAGGGATTTATTTATTGTTTTAAGTATCAAAACATGTTTATTAGTACTATTTTGTGTAATGTTTTCGTAAAGTAATATTACGTTGGTCAACTAATCAACTAATTATCTTTTGTTGTTAGAATATACCTTGTAGTTTTGATGTATTTCTGTCTTTTGCCGAGCATTATTGTTTTACATTTTTAGAGTACCGTGTATCATTACATTTTTATGTCAGTCTGTGTAGCGTACTCACTTACATATAAATATTATGTTATATTACTATGGAAATAATAATAACAACTGAATTAAGAAACTACATTTTCGAATCTTAAAATTAAAATATTTTGAAACCTAATTTATATTTTATTTAATAGCATTACTTTACTTATGCCATAAACGTCTCTGCCACAATTTAATTAAAAGCTCTTGGCTTACCATATGGGAGTCTCCAGCCACACTCAACATGGATCGGAAAAAGTCCGATGGTTTGTGGTCCCCCATATGCGACCCTGAAAGTAGATCATCGAGACGCTTATCCTCGCTTGCAGTTAGCCTCGATATTAACGTACTCTTCAAATTATCGTATAAATTATCAATAGGAGGACTTGCAATAACATCGTACATATTAGTTATTACCTCTGACGGCAAGGAAGCTACTACCTGGTCATATTACGTCTATCACTGACAACTCCTGAGATAACAAATTGTGATTCGACCTGAGCAAACCAAATTTCAGGCTTTGTAACCCAAAATGGGGGCAGTTTGACAGATGTGATATAGTGACTATGAGGTATTACCACCGGATTATCAATTAAATTATCGTTTGCAGGTAGTGACATGAAGGAAGATGGAAAAACAACTCACGTACCTTACAAAGTAAAAAAAATTTCTAATAGGAGATATTAAATGCGGTGGTCTTCAGTCGTAGGACGGACTTCGGTCGAATGATCCTCTATGAATTGAATTTCTTGAAATTCTGGAGAACGGGCTTTTCAAAATTTATGTAACTGAGCTCCCGTTTATTCTAGTTAGGCCTTCTAAAATTCCCTGATTCGGATGTATTAAAATTTCCTTTCCGGTTGGGTGTGCGTTAAAATTCATACTAAGAAATCATGTCATGTCTGTAAGTCGGGGCCACCAATTTATGGTCGTTTTAACCATAATTGCCGCATATAAAAATAAATATAAAAATCTCTGTTTAAGGGGTATAAACACATTGGCTGCGTCACAGGACCCCGGAGGCATGTGTCTGTCTTAAGTTCAGTGCTGCACCAAAAACAAATAGAATTCAGCTCCATGCGGATGCGATAAAATCGTTATTTTTCTGCCGATTTTAGTGAAATGGGTAGCAACAGGTAGGAATTTCCGACTACTGTCAAATGATAGTAATACTAAGAAACATGCCCCTAGAGACGCGCGCAGCACGGAACTAATATTTCCTGAATTGTGGGCGGCACATGCCTTCTGGGGCATGCGCCGAACTTGTTGAATTCTTGTATAGCTGCATTACAATAACGGACATTTAGTTTATTCCTTTGCACGTAAGAGGAAAGAGTAGTAAGAAATATGTCTAGCAGGTCGAGATTTATGGTCGAAATTGCAAAGCAACAAGCAAAACGAAATAAAAAAGACAAGAGTGAGAGAAATGTATTAGAATTGAATCAGAGTTCAGAGAATGGCCTGATAAGTGTTGATCAAGGACGTAACGAAATGCAAGTGGAAATGAGTGAAAACGAAGTGCAAATGGAAACTATTAATCAAGAAAGTACAGAGAATGACGTGATAAGTGTAGATCAAGGACATAGTGAAGTGCAAGTGGAAATGAGTGAATATGAAAAGCAAATGGAAACTATTAATGAAAGTCAAGTGGATATGGAAATTACTGGGGACAATGGAGAGCAAATGGGAGTAAGCGAATCTCAATTTTTATCTGATCTGGAGAGTGTAGAGGATCCTTATAGTAGCGACGATTCTTTACTTGATAAAAACTACATTCCGGATTCTTCGGCATCATCTGAAAGTGATTATGATGATTTCGATGTTAATATACAGACCACACTAGATGAAGAAGTGCTCATCACTAATAATGACGAACAAGCTGTTGAATTTAATGAGGATGAATGGAATGACCTAGAAGACGTTGAGGGTGAGGATGAGGAGGATACAGCATTTATTACTAAAAAAAATACAGTCTCTGATATGTATAAATCTGAAATAAAAAAACCGATAGATGTATTCAATTATTTTATCACAGAGGAAGTTTTGGACTTGATTGTTACTGAAACTAACAGGTATGCTTCTCAACAACTAAATACTCATCCTTCGAGAAAATCTAGATTGAATTTGTGGACGGCAACGAATAAAAATGACATACTGGCCTTCTTGGGCGTAACAAAAGCTATGGGTCTGACTCAAGTTCCACATATAAATCTGAACTGGTCTAAAGATAATATATTTTATAATAAATTTATTTCAAGTATTATAAGTCGAGATCGGTACCTACTATTACTAAAATTGATCCATTTTGTGAATAATGAAACTTGTGATACATCAAATCGATTGTGTAAAATAGAAAAGATAGTTTCAAAACTACTTGAAAATTTCCAGAAAGTAATGCAACCTGGTAACATTCTTGTTATTGACGAATCTATGGTACCATTTAGAGGAAGACTTCATTTTCGTCAATATATCCCAAATAAAACCCATAAGTATGGCATGAAATTATACAAACTTTGCTCACCAGAGGGTTACACTTTTAATATTATCGTTTATACCGGAAAAGGCGGAACAGATGCCGATTTGGGACATTCTCAATCAGTTGTCTACAAACTACTTCAAAGTGTTGAACAAAAAGCTGGTAATATATTATTTGCTGATAATTTCTATTCTGGTATACCTCTTGTTAAAAATGTATTACAAGAAAACATAATGTACTGTGGAACACTAAGAGGGAATAGAAAAGGATTACCTACTGTTTTCAGAAAACATAATAAGGTGAAGCCAGATGAAAACAAAAGTAAAATGAAGCGAGGTGAAGATGAACCCAAAAAGATGAAGCGAGGCGAAATAATTGGAAAAGAAAAAATGGGGTGAAAATTATAAAATGGATGGATAAGCGACAGGTTTTGATGATCACAAGCGTTCCATCCCACAATACACGTCTAGTTCCAACAGGAAAGAAAAATAGAAAGGGCGAAGATATTGTTAAACCGAAATGTGTAATTGACTCTAATGCTGCTAAAAAGGGTGTGGACTATTCTGATCAGATGTCATCGTACCACACGGTATTACGTAGAAGCATGAAATGGTACAGGTATATAACTTCTAACAGTTTCATAACGACTATCTATATATATTTTTTTTTTAGGAAGGTCATATTTGAACTTGTACTTGGCACATCTGTCGTCAATGCCTTGATAATTTATAATATGTGCTCAGAAACAAAATTAAGTATCACTGAATTTAGACGACAGTTGGCTTACTCGTTAGTTCAACCCCCCGAAGAACCAAAACTTCCTAAGAAAAGAATTCATACTTTTTTTAAACCGGAAGGGCCTGGAAGAAAACGGCGCAAACCATGTAAGGGCTGTCGTCAAATTTTAAAAGCCTCAGGCTTAGCTTATCGTGAAGTTGACAAAAAAGTCCGCCGAGTTATTTCATATTGCTTAGATTGTCCAGGACAACCTGGTTACTGTTTGTCATGTTTTAATGCGGCCCACAATTAGTTTTTCTTTAACAGTTGTATTTTTTAGATTCAATAAAAAAATAATAAATTCAAATTAACTGTTATTCAACTAACAGTCCACATACACCTGAAAATTTATGGCAAATTTATCTCCTGTGCTGCACGAGGCGCTGGAGGCATGTGCTGTTGTTACTGAATATAGATTGCTAGTTCAATAATGCTCTTCTACATTCATTATTTGTAAAATGTTACCCATTACTGTTAGAGGGCACTAAACACTTACTTTGGTACACATGCCATTGGAGGCATGTGACGCACATACATTAAGGACAATCACGTGTCCCCGGAGGCATGTGCGGCATAAAAGTTGAAATCACAAAAATCTTTCATAGCAGCCAACGTGTTAAATAAATAAATTCGATTCCATTAAAATAGATATATATTATTTGTATTTTCTAAAAATATTATATTGTGTTGTTATTATTTTTGTTTTTCTCTCTTCCGTAGTTACTCAAATTTTATAAGTCAATAGAATCCTAACTTGAAAGTAAGCGAGTCGCTACAGTCTGTGTACATTACATTTTGTATAAATACATTTGTAGAATATTACACTGGACGACAGCCAAAAAGCATCCGAAATACAATCAACAAAACCGGGCTATATTTGATGTGCTAAACCCAAAAATATTTTTCTTTTTTTTTATTAGTTCAAGTTTTGAAGATATGTGTGTGTGATTGTGCCCCTTAGAATAATACTATACCCGTAAGAGTGCACCTGGAATATTTGCAAATTCTGTACAAAAAGATGATGCAATCGACAGAGTAGTGTTGAATCATGCACATATAATGTGTTTCTATCAATATATAATATGTTTTTATTATACAGTTCAAAATAAAAAACATAGATACGTCCTTGAGAACTACAACCAATTTTTTTTATTTCATTGTTATTTTCATAATCAGCACCTCAAAATGAACAAAATATTCAACTTTGCATAAAAGATACAATATAAAAGTGAAAATTTGCGTCCAGTGTTATATATCATTGACTTTGTACGATGACGTAGGTAGTGATAACGATTTTTTATGGGTGTATCCCCGGCGACTCCGCCATAAACTCGATTTTTTCGCGATAGCGAGAGAGAATGATGTCAGCTTTCTAAATTTAGAAAAATAAATGCGGTATGTATGAAATACGATATCTGAAAAATTCAAAATGTATTTTGATGGGGAAGAGTAGTACTTTCATATGCTGCAATGAGTTTTGTGGAGAAAAATTAATTCGAGGTGTAATATAATCCCCAATATAGCGAAAAACCGTGTTTCTTGCATTTTTAGGTTAGGATATCTCGAAAGCCTGATGTGATGGAGCAATTCTCAGGTCGGACTCGGATTCAGCGCATCAAAAACCTTTGGGAAAGTATACTCTAGTTTCAGAATCTGGAGTTTCGTCCAATTTTGTCGACCTGTGTTATTATAGTCAGCACATATTTATTTGCCCGCATCCTGTATTTCTCTTTGATCTACCGAATTTATGTAATATATTTGTTATATTTAATGTCCAGTTTTATTTCGAAGCTATGCCAATTGTAAGTTTTAACTAGGGAGCTAGCCAGGTAAATATAAAAGTTAATTTTTGATAAAGTAATAAATTTTGTAATATAAATAATAAATAGGATTTAACCCGATTTATATTACTAAATTTTTATTTCTATTTTATGCCAATACGAATCTACAATGACAAACTTTCCCTCCAGAATTAAGTTAGCAGGTGCAAAATATTGCTGTCAAAATACCCATCACAAATAATTCATTACGTTGGTTAGGATGCCAAATGTGTTGCTGAAATGCGAATAATATTTTGATACTCCATTCCAACTCTCTTCAATAAGTAGGTCATCTTTGTTGGTTACAGCATAAATTATTTTCAAATATAAGTCTGTTATTCTCGAATATGCGGAATAATAAAAAAGGATTGAATATTCATTCTTTTATCAAGACACTTTATCAAAAGCGGTTACAATGACAAGCCAGTTAAATGTATAAGAAACGAAATAAAGTAATAGCCGCTGGAGTTTCACGAGATAATAATACGGTAATACTGGTTGTGTCATTTACATAAAAATCTGAAGGAAACTGAATTTATAATGCAAATTAAAAATGTAGAGAAGAAAAGCTTGTACTTCAAATTTAATTCTCTTTTATATGTAACGGAGGGAAAATCGAGAGAGAAAAATATACTTGTAATTTTCAGATACCTACGTGTTAAGATACCATATTATATCAATCTCTACAAGGTTTTTTTTACTTTAGGCAAAGAAAATGTGTTCAAGTAGATATTGAAAAAGTTACCACGTGCTCTTTTTTAATATGGAACTTGCATACATTTGTTAACATTGGAAATATTTTCAGTTTCCTATATGGGGCCTGAATTCTTGAAAAGTGCATGTTGTATTTGCAGCATGACGTAGACAAGGTTACTAAAGCCATGATTGATAACGGTTGAAAATCTAACTTCATCATTTTCAGTGTCCCTCTCTGGTTGCATCTTTGGGAAAGATTGTGATTTTTTTATTTCATTAGAGTGTTTATTTATATATAAGAATAGGCTATGCCAAATATCAGCCTTCAAATCGCAATATTTAATTTGTAACAAACAATTAAATATGTAATCGCTAGCTATTATTTCAAACAAGGCTATACACGCGAGACTGGCTGTGACGTCACGTCGTGTATCGAACGGGGAACGTCAAATGGCAGTCATTGTATTTGTATTTACATCGAGGTTGAAAATTATGGTGGCGGCATGAGTTTGGGTCTATTTTACGTTTCAAAGAGCCCCAATAAATTGAAGATACTGAGAAAAATACATGTTACAAATGCTGCATAGTGACAATGTGTAGCCGAATACGCCCTTTAAAACGTCAAATAAAAACTCAGGAAGGCCCCAGGATGTGACGGGATAGGAAACCTTGCCCTCAAGAAACTACCGAGGAAAGAAGTAGCGGCGATCAATGCGATGTTGACACTGAGATATTTCACATCCAGGTGGAAGAAAGACGACGTCATAGTCATCCCGAAACCAGATAAGAACATAATCTTTCCCTCCTCTTACAGATCTATAAGTTCACTTTCCGCTGTGAGCAAGTTAGCCGAAAGAGTGATATTGAAGAGGATAGCCGAGAAGCAGAAGAACTGGAAATCATGCTGGATGAATAGTTTGCGTACAGATCCAAACACTCCACGGAACTCCAAGTGCCTCATCTTACCGAAGAAGTCATGAAGGAGTTCAACCAAAGGCAAGTCACGACAGCGTTGTTTCTGGACGTCGCGAAAGTCCTTGACAGGGCACGATGGTCTTCTATCCAAAATGATGAGTATGGGTTACCCCATTGCACTCGTTAAGCTAGTAAGATCATACCTGCACCGACGGAAGATGAAGGTGAAGACAAACTATCCACCTACAGATTAATGGAGGTAGGAGTCCCCCAGGGCTCTGTGCTCTTCCGAAAATTGTTCTCCATCTACACCTCCGATCTACCACGGACCGAGCTGACATCCATGGCCCTCCACACGGACGATACAGCTCTGACTGCCAGATCCTGGAATGCGAGGATCGCCACCAGAAACCTCCAAGAGGCAGCCTTCCTCCTAGAGCACTTGTGTAAAAGATGGTAGGTAGCCCTCAACGCCGAGAAAAGCAAAGCGGTACTCTTCAGGAAGGTAAGAAAACAAATTCCCACAGGTCACATCTCCATGTATAGCGAGGACATCTAAAACACTGAAGCCATAGTCAAGAAGGTCAGGAGGACCAGAGCTCTAATCTACCCCACGGTGGGCAGACAGAAGAGACTCAACCTGAGAAATAAGCTCACGCTTATCAGATCACTCATCCAATCCCAACTGACGTACGCCTCCATGGCTTGTGGCTACCAAGCGGACATCTACCTCTAGCAGATTCAGAGAGAAGAGAACGTCGCCCTTCGGACAGCGGTGGATGCACCATGGTTTTTACGCAACGCAGACATCTTCAGGGACTTGGAGTACACCCCACCGAACTCATCCGGGAGAGAGACAAGAAGATATACACCCTCGCCGAAGAGGAGGGAACCTGTTGATAAGGGAGGCCACTGACTACGATCCAGCCGACGTTCCGAGGCATAAGAGGCCGAAGATGAAGATCATGGATAACGGGTGAATGAGAACCATACCACCGCTGATGAAGACAACTCACAGAAGAGACATGACAATCACCCAACCACCCACCCACTACCCTTCGGGTACCGGACAAGCACCGTCCAGTACCTGTTACCGGAGCTAATATTAAATATTATTTGTGGGTGCATTTGCTAATTAAAAAAAAAAAACATTATATTAAAATTCCATCACACAAAATTGCCTGCCAGTAACAAAAAAAATAGTTTATAGTGAATGGCGATGTAAGCCACGCACTCCAGCCAGCTAGTCGGCGGGGGAGCAGGTAAGAAGGGTGATTGTTTTTCGTAGTGGTTGCCCTGGGTGGATATTAGGTGGTATACCCAAAGAAATAACATATACCGAAAAGAAAATAATTTAATATCTACGAATATATATGTATAGAAAATTATATCACAATTATATCACCTATTATATAAGCAAAATCTGCTGGAAATTAGAAAGATAACATAAATATACCCGTATTTTAGTTAAGTTAAGTATACCTAGGTATGTAGATATCATATGTAGATTATCATATTCGACAAGTTTGTTTAAATAAATTTACCGACCAAATGTGATCACTTTCGTTCGCTTACAATCAGTGGGTACATCAAATGTTAGGAAAATTATTTCTTAATCATAAGAGGAGAGTATATAAAATTATTCTAAAAGACGTATGTTATGATTTATAGCTTGATTATAAAAAAAAACGTTTGATATAAGTTTATGGAAATATTGGGCGCTATAGGTATAAAATTTTTCTATAAATGTCTAAAATCATTAGCAAGAATAAACACTAAAATAAAAAAACACTAAAATATTCTAGCACTTAACTGTGTTCCCGGGTTGCCAAAAACCTCTCCTATAAGGGTGTAGGGGAGCCTCCAGCAAGCAAGTTCCACGGCTGGTGGTAACGTTACCCAGTGAAAATAAACCCAGAAGCTGTGCTTGATACAACTAATACTCTCCAAAATAACTAGCAAAGCAGACCATAAAATTATCCCTCGAATTGTGTAAAGGAACTGATGGACACGGACATTTAAAATGGGAGAAATAATACTGGAGACAAAGATATAAAAATAAAGCCCTGAAAGAGAATAATACCCAGATTACCTTAAGTGAACAAAATACAATAATGATTACCTACTTCTACCCCTTGTAGAAGGCTTCTTTTAACAGCCAAAATTTATCTGAGGGTGGTTTATGCCAAGTTGGTCATGAGCCGATTTTAATCCATTAAACGGCAACTGCAGGAAAATATCACAAACACCAATAAAATGTTCCTCACAATTATTTAAATACTTCTGTAATATTAATCCCAATTGAATGGTTACCACACACTAAATTTTTACAAAAGTATCACAGCTCGAAAAATATAATCTTATTCGCTCAACACCTCAGACAAAAGTGAACTCGAAAAGGTGGTTAAGAAAAAATTAATGAGAAAGAAAAATGCTAGAAAACCCCAATGATATAACTTTTACAAGAAATCTACAGAGTAGCCGATTCCAAATATATATCAGACCCTATAATTACAAACTAATAAATATTTTATCTTGGGATTACTTTATTTAGCGGCGTAGAGTCCAGCGTAGCTATTCCTTTTTTGTGCGAATTATTGACGGATATCAATTTTAAATCGGTCGATCTATAAATGCTATGTAGGCAACCAAATATTCGAGCGGGCATATCATGAATAGCATATGGTCAAGAGAGATTCGGTATATTCAAATTCTGCCTAAGTTAACTGTAATATATACTAATTTGTCTTAAGCAGAAATTTACCTGTAACATACCCTGAGTCACCTAGCTTCGTGCAAACTGAAAGTGCTGCCAAAGCATTTAGGTCTGCACTTTCTCGAGTTGCATAGCTCATCTCTACCTAGCCGAAGATCCGGATGGCGGGATGTCAATTGGCACCGGCTGTCAATCCCAGCCAAAACTACCCCAAAGTTTTCCAACAGACCGATGACTACCCCCGGGAGTGACAAGCTGGAGAAGAAAGAACACCAGCAATAAGAGCGCCAGAAGAAAAGGCCTTAGCCAACAAGGTCCAACAGCCAGGAACAGGAGAGGTGGGCCGAAACCATCCACACCGGTCACATTTGTGAGTGGGGCAGAACAACGGAATATTTTTCAAACTTGGAGCTGCTGTAACTTTCTTAAATTGACCGTGGGAGAATATTCTTTAAACTGAAGATTCGGGAAATTCTATGACCTGCAATACAACATGGCGGTCGGCGGTGGAAAATAAGAATTAAGGATTGGAGCAAGCCCCTCCATAGTATATAAAAAAGGAAATCTCTCTTAGGATTTATTCGTAGCTCAAATGACAGATCGACTGCATTATAGCGTAAGAGACAATTCGAGAATATTTTTTATGGAATATTAAAAGGTAAAAAAAAATTAATATAATGTATAAATACAAGAAATTACATTTTGAAAAGTAGAATCGAAAAAAATTTTAAAAAGTACGATTTTCAGGTTAAAAATATGAAAAAATTGACTTTTTTATAGGGCAAATCTTGAAAACTTATGAACAGAATATTATTTTTTTATAACTTAACACAGAATTTAATCCTGATTTATTCAAACTTAACTCATTTTCTACATGACCGACGTGATATTTGACATTAAAATTTTTCAGTTTGTATGTTATTTTGCTAAATATTTATATCATTAGCAGATTGTAATTTCTAAAATCTAAGTATTTGACTACAATAGTAAAAACTCACCGTTCAGTCGAAATCCTGGTGGTTGCAATTTGATAAATGCTGGAGATTGAAGGAAATCAGGAAAAGGAAACTTTAAGGTAAAGACGAGGAATCGGCAATATTCGAAGAATTATCGCACGACACAATACTATGCAAGTAATTGCTATGTTTAACTATATTTAACTATATGAGAAAATGGTTTTACTTATATCAAAAAATGAAATTTTGTCTAGCACCTTTTAAAAACTTCTTTTAACTATATATCTATAATATCTAATGGCTCATTTCTAGCAGTATCAGTAGTCCACTTTTTGTGGTTCATATCCCAAGTAAGGATTTATAATAATCGATTCATTTTTGTAGAACCAACGTTTCATCAAGTTTTCGTATGGATCCATCTCAATTAATGAGAGGTTTATTAAAAACATTCTTGCTCCCTTAAACCCTCATAATCGTGAAAATTCGCTATCTCGAGGTGGCCTCAACCGTCTATCCACATTTTAGTTATAAAGGAAATTACACCTTCCTGGGCGGAAGTTATAGCAATTTTAGAATTTGATGACATTGGATCCAGTCGAAATTAGTTCTACGTCTGGGTTAAATATAAAAGAGGGTTTGCAGGTGGGAGAACATACATATTGTTTATATTTCTGGTGGAAAATTGTGGTGTTTTTTTTTTTAGTTTTAGCTTGGAGACACAGGACGAACTTTTAAAATGTGAAATGAATAAGAATTTTTACATCTTACCCTAGACAATTACAATGAGCTAAACATAAATACAAGCTGTAATCACCATATTATCGGTGATTTCTAGTATGTATTCTATACATAATTCGATTAACTGTTTTCTTTCAAAAATAAATTATTAAAAATATATTTTCTCATTTTAACTAAATTTAATTGCAGTTTTACATTTGAGTGGTCCTTATTTCCCATAAAAACATTAAAAATGTTGAGTTTCGATGTTGACAGATATGCTAATCATGGAACAAAAGGAAGAGTGATATCAATGAGTGAAACGTCGAGATTATCAATTAATTATTATTAAATTGTGGTATATAAGTCTTTAGTGACTAACATTGACGCACTTCAAAGAAAAAAGTTATTATTTTGAATGACGTGACGTCCAAAAAATCTATTTGCACGGCATTGAAAAATGACCCTCGACACTTGAAAGTGTTTAACAATTATATATTTGCAATTAAGTTAAAAATTCTTTAAAATAAATATTTTTTTTGACAATTATTATTAAGACAATGATAAATAAATTTTATTCTACTGACGTTTGGAAAATATTTCAGTACTAAATTGAGTTAAGAAAAGTCGAACTGTCCCTAAATAGAGCGGAAGAGATATTTCTGCACTAAAAAAGTTGTACACCTATCTTTAAATTTACCCGTTTCCAAACCAATATTCCCTAGTAACAAAATTAGATTTCTTGATCCAACTTTTTAATTTAAAAGCACACAAGTCTACAAAAAAGGTCTTGCCTTAAGGCTCTCATCTAATTTTTCTGAAGTAAAAAATTTTTTTATCGTTTCAGTTTTTGTTTACCACCCCTAAAAAGGGCAAAAAGAGATTTTGTTCTAAGGTTCTGGTTTAACTTTTGAAGTATTTTGACGTGCTGAAGCCAATTTACGAAAAAAAAAATGTCTATCTTGTCAGTTTCCCTCTATCGCCCCCTTTTAACTCCTAGAGGTGGTGGCATAGGGAAACTGACATGATGTTTTTGTCCAAAATTGGCTTCAGCGTATCAAAATATTTCAGAAAAGTTAGATGTGAACCTTAAGACAAGACCTTTTATTTGCAAACCTGTGTCACTATCAAAAAAAGTATATAAATGTTATATTATAATATTAAAAAAATATCCCGGTTGAAATGATTTTTTCTAATTTTGACATATAAAGTGACACTTTTCAAAACTGACGTAAGTGTCAAAACGTCCAACTTTTCATAACCAGTTATGAAAAATAAAATTTTACCTAACTGGTGATGAAAAGTTCGTTATGTCATCAATTATGAAAAATAAACAACTCTCAAAAAGAAAAAGAAACAATGTTTATTCAACACCAAATGGAATACTGAGTCCATAAAGTGGAAGCTCTTAAATTTTTCTTTCCTTCAAAATATGCTAACTAACTTTTTCATTAACACGATTTATCTTATGCTATCAAAAAATTACAATTTCAAATAATATACAGGGTGTTTCACGAGGAAATGGACATGCTTTAATGACAGATAGAAGACACCGAGGGTAATCATAATCATCCATAGAAAAAGCTAGTTGGGCCTTCCTTGCTGAAATACAGGGTGGTTTATGTATTTTTGCCAAAATTTCTTTTGATTGTTACTTTGTAAAGGAATGGAATAATAAGTTCATATTTGGCACACATAATATACTAGTGATCCTGCAAAAGTACTTATACCACACACAAAAAAATCCAGATCCGAAATTGAAAAAAAATGTTTTTGTTGTTCTTCAAGATAACAATACTCTGTATATGTTTTTTTTTTAATTTCAAAATTAAATTCGAAAAGTACATAAAACATATCGATGAATGATACGCGCAAAAAATACTTCCTCTACTAAATTAGACATTTATTTTTTTTGTCAGCAATAATTATTAATTACCAATTTTTATGGATGGGATAAAATTAATAAAAAAAAATAAATGTTGGAGGACACCGAATCAAGAACCTATTTCATTCCTCTCATTTATTAAATGACTAGTAATACAGCAACATAACATACCTATTAACAACAACAATAACTGTAATAATAGAGTTGCATATTAATAATACATATAGTAATAGGATAACAACAAAATATCAACAGAATAACTGTGCCACAAACAAAAATGCAGATATTATTGTTATAAAACATATTTACAAGTTAGAATTATAATTAAATTATCTGTTCAAAATGTCCTCCTCAGCTTCAGTACATTTTCTAGTGTGCTTCACGAGATGGTCGATTGATCTTCTTATCACTTCTGGACTGTCTGTCTCTAATTTTTTTGTGGTATTCAACAATCCTCTGGATTTAATTGCTCCATGCAATCAGTGTCCATTTTTTAGACTTCACCCTTTAAATGACCTCATAAAAAATAATCTACACGCTTGAAATCCGAAGACCTTTTCGATCATACATGAGGACCTTCGTGGCCAATCCATCTGTTTGGATATGTGTCATTTAAATGGTTTCTAATTTGGTTGGACAAATGTGGTGAGGGTCCATCATGTTGAAAGAACATACCTCGGATATTTACATTTCTTAAAAGATTCGGTAATGTATGTTGTAAAAACCTTAATTTGAGATTTTTATCTAAACTAATTGGCAAAAAGAATGATCAGATCAGACCAGAAATTTTACTTTAAGCAATGGCCTTAAACGTAAAATCAGTTAGTTTTAGGTTGTGAGGTCACTTAAAGAGTGGACGACTGCGTAGATCAATTAATTTAAAGTATTGTTGAATGCCGCAACGAAATTAGAAATAGTCCAGATGTGATAAGAAGATCAATCGGTCATCTCGTGAACCGCACTAGAATATGTACTGAAACTGAGGAGGCTATTTTAAACATACAATTTAATTATAATTCTAATTTGTAAATATGTTTTATGACAATATCTGCATTTTGTTTTTGGTACAATTATTCTGTTGATATTTTGTTGTTATTTTGTTACTATGTGCATTATTGATATACAACTCTGTTATTATAGTTATTATTGTTGGCAATAGGTATGTTGTGTTGCTGTATTACCACTCTTTAATAAATGAGAGGAACACAGCAAATTTCCTATCACATGTAGTTTCTTGATTCGGTGTCCACTAATATTTATTTTTTTATTTCTTTTCACCTCCTCCATAAAAAAGTGTAATTAGAACATAATAATTATTGCTAAAAAAAAAGTAAATGCCCAATTTAATAGTGGAAGCATTTTTTGCGCATGACATTCATCGATATTTTCTAAAGTCTCATATTCCATTATTTATTGGAATTTATTTCGAAGACGGCAGAGGTGTGGCAAAAAAATAATGAAGCCATTTTGTTCAGTTTTTTATTTATTTTTCGAATTTAATATTGAAACTTAAAAAAACATATACAGAGTATTCTTTTCTTGAAGAACAACAAAAACATTTTTTTCTCAAGTCCGGTCCTGGATTTTTTATGTGCATGATACAAGTACTTATGCAGGATCACTAGTGTATTATATGTGCCAAATATGAACTTAGTATTCCATTTCTTTACAAAGTAACAACCAAAAGAAATTTTGACTAAAATACATAAAACACCCTGTATTTCAGCAACGAGGGCCCAACTAGCTTTTTCTATGGTTGATTATGATAACCCTCGGTGTCCTCTATTTATCATTAAAGCATGTCCGTTTCCTCGTGAAACACCCTGTATAACTTGGCTGAATGAAGCTTGTCAATGTCGACATTAAAATTATAATGTGTAATAATAGCAGCAAAGTTAACTATGAAAAATACTACTTAATTTTTAAGATCTTTAAATACACTTATTTCATTTATGTTTAAAAAGTTTTCAGACTATTAAAATTAGAAAAAATCATGTATGTAAATGTTTTAAAAGATCTTGTGTAACTCGTGTTATTTTGCGGGATCTCGCTTCGCTCGTCCTCAAACATCCACTCGTTACACAAAATAAAGTCTCTCGTAACTGGTTACATAAATAGCTATTTCCAAACGTCGCTTCAGTAGAAGGAATCATGTGTGCAACACGTAGGACAAGTGTTTTTTTTTTATTAGGCGTAGGCTTTTTTATCGAAGAGATCAAAAATACGCCGCCACACAACATTGAACGTTGAGGTACAATTTGTCAAATTTTTCATTGTGAGTCCTGAGTGAGATTTTAAATGATTGAAATTAACAAAAGCAACATTTTTATCCTCTGACGAAAATGCCTTCTTCTTGGAGGTATCTATCTCCACGATCAAGCTCGTTCTACTATTTTTAAGGCAGTTTATTGCTACTGCTACTTCATTCAGTAAATATCTTCTTTGCGATCGTAATTTTACTGATGACTGAATCCTCAATGTAACCTCTGGCAACAGTCCTCCACCCTCCGTGGCGTATGGTAAAAGATTTTGAGTCAGGTAATTTTAAGTATTCTGCAATTTTAGTGGATATTATTCCCATAGTACTCATATCCACTTCTCGACAAGTGCATTATCCATTTCTGTAGTACAAGCACAAGCGACGAGTAGGTAGTAGCTTTTGTTGAAACCGGTACATTCCCTTCTTGCCTAAAAACTTCAATTGTTATTCCAATTTACAAAGGTGAAAGTACTGAGAAACCCTCAAACTTTCGACTTTCTTTAATATGTACACTTTCTAAAATAGTCGAAAAATTAGTTGAAAAATGGATATTGGCTTTCTTAACTGTTCGACGTAAAATACTTAATTGTAACCAGTTTGGGTTTCAAACCAACAAAAGTACCAGCGACGCTATTTTTTCTTTTTTTTTAGAAGAAGTTTATCGTAAAAGAAATGAGGCTGAGTTGCTGCGGCTGTATTTTGTGATTTATCGAAAGCATTCGATTGCGTAAATCATGAAATATTGCTGCGGAAACTTCAGTGTTACGGATTCAGAGGTAGGTCATTTTTCCTGGATTCAGTCCTACCTTAAGGATCGCTACCAAATGGTAAAATCTTCAGGAACATATTCTAATAAGTTGAGATAAGTTACGGAGTGTGTTACGGTCTGTTCTTGTCCAGCTCTCTTTTTGATATATATTAATGACTTAATAACGGGAAGTTTTACACTTTTTACCGATGACACCACCATTTTGTGGTATAATAAAAATTTGAGAATATTGAATGAGAAAATCTGCTCCGATATATCTATAGTAAAGGAGTGGTGCGATTCAAATATTCTTACATTTAATATTGCTTGAACTAATGTAATAGCGTTCGGTTGCAACATAGAACAGCTTTACTTGGGAAGTCACATTGAGAAGTAAAACAAAGATTCTTGGATTATATATTGACATTAAATTAAATTTTTAAGAAAATAAAAGTAACTTAAATAATAAATTAGCCTCGGGATGTTGTGCTATTCGCACAGTTTCTATCGAATTGGGTTGCTTTACTGCAAAAACAGCATACTTTTCCCTAATAGAGTCACACTTAAGATATGGTATCTCATTTTGGGGATTGTGCAGTTAACAACTATTAAAGGGGATGCACATTTTACAATAGCACGCAATAAGATATATGTGTAAAGTGCGCTTTGGGGACTCTTGCACACCTCTATTTGTTGCTAACCACATATTAACTGTAGCGTCTATTCTTATACACGAAGCGGTGTGCTTATTTCATAAAAAACGCAATACTTTTGAGAATCGCCGCGTGACTCGCCAAGCAAATAATATTAGTCAATCCAGTTTCACAAGAAATTCTCTAATTTACAATAGTAAGAAAATATATATCCGTCTCCGAATATCATTGAAAAATATCTCTTCTAATAAATTATTTAGGAAGGCAATAAAAAAATTCTTAATTGATAAGCCATATTATAATTTGCAGGAGCAGTATGACGTATACATTTATAATTTATAAAATATACAACTTTTGTATATTTGTAACTTTTGTATCTTTGTATTTTTTTCTATTTTTTGTATTGATTGTAAACCGACTAAACAAATATTGTTTTGTGTTATATTTAAACTTTGTTAATGAGAATTATTTCTTTGGACAAAAAAGTATCTTCACGTATCTCTCTCTCTCTCTCTCTCTCTCTCTCTCTCTCTCTCTCTCTCTCTCTCTCTCTCTTTCTCTCTCTCTCTCTCTCTCTCTCTCGTAGCGCCACATATTTTCAGTAAAGGGTCAGAGAATTCTTGTTAACGACGACGAAAATTCGCTGGCTGTAAGTTCTTGTATATGGAACTTTTATAATGAGGATACTTTGATTATCCTCGATGTCATCAGTGGACATTTTAAACAATTTGTCTTCTGGGCACGCTCAATAGACGTCCATAATAATGCAATATGAGACAAAAAGTTTTTATAAAAAATCCTTTTTTATTGCTATAAAAACTCTTAAGTTATCTTCATCTTAAGAAATTGTTCATCTGGGGCTTTGCTGCCAAATTGATCTGTGTGGTTCCTCTCCAAAATTCTAATATTTTTTGCCATATATACTGATTTCCTTTTCAAAAAGGCAACGACTTTTTTGGATTAGACGATATGCATGTCAATTCTTATTTGAAGAGTGGGCTTAAACATTGAAAATATCGACCACCTAGTGAAAGCTTTAAACGATGTATAATTTTCTGCCAAGTGAACCAATAGTAATGTAATGTGTTACGTTTCTGTTTCTGTCTCGGCACCAAGTAATAAACTTCCTACTTATTTCTTGATTTTTCCGGTAATTAAAGTAAAATTCTATCCTTAAACAGGAGTTTTGAATAATAGTCAGGAATCAGGAGCCACTAAATCGATCATGGGGTGTGCACTCAAAGATATAGTTTTTAAAAAATACATACATTATCCGAAATGACTTTGCGGATCTGAATCCAGAGGGCGCCATTCTGTCCGCGATTGCAAAAAAGCGCAAAAAAATTTTTTCCGAAAATTTTTGTAACGTAAAGCTTATTCTTTCTAGATTCCGGTGCTGCTAAATACTTCTCATAATTGTTGTTAACAAATGCTACAGAAATTGTTTAAACAAAGAGAGCCCAAAGGGTGCACGGTAAATTTCAGCATCGAGACATTTTTAAAACTATTATCGATAGATGACATGAAATCTGCAAAACATAATGGAGCAGTTTTTAGAGAAAGAATTATCTACATTGCGTTATTGTTGTAAAAGATACGATTATTTTTGTACAGCACGCGTTGTGATCCGGCTCGTCTTTTGGTAGATATACAGTGTACATGTATGTCTCGCATTGCCTCGCTCTCTTTAGGCTTGTTGACTACCTGCTGAGGTGTAGTGTAATAACAAAAAATCTTATGAGTAGCGTATACAGTAACTGTGTTGTAAATTCATGTAAAATATATTTAAAATAATTTTTGTATTAGTTTAATAGCCTGTATATTTCCATTATTATTGCAGAGTATCCGATGAAATTACAAAAATAATAGCGCAATTGCATTTTTCTCATCATAATCATAATGAAGCCGACACTAGAATATTTGCGATCATCCTATATTATCAAATCTGGAGTATGGTAGAATAATAATAGAAGCTACAACAGATATTTTTGTCTTATCCCTGTATTTTGTGTCTAGAATAATGGTGTCGTAGATTTGATGTATTTATTTATACCGATTCATCATGCTGTGCGAGAATTAACTATAGAGAAGACAATAAGTGCTCAAATGAATTTGGGTAATTTATTTGTGTGCATTTATGCTTTGACTGACTGTGATACAGTCAGTTTTCTATTTAAAAAAGGAAAAACTAACGCTGTAAAAAATGTTTAAGACATACAGAAGGTAAAGAACTACAAAGAATACTTCAATGATTTCATTACTTTTCAAAATCTGGCCCGGTATTTTTTTAAAAACCGCTGGAAGGAATTCACTACTTCCACATCCAGATTTTCCATCCATGTCTCTCAGAACGAATAAATTTTTTATGTGGAGATAATTGTTTATGGAACTTTAATAATATAATTTTTGAAATAGTCTACCCCCAAAAACCCATAAAACGATATCCCTCATCGGTAGTGGGGTGGAGGTGGTGATAGAGGGTCTGGGGTTTTTTATTCTTTTACACACACTAAATCACAATTGTTTAATTACCTTTAATAATGGGGTGGGGGTGGTAATGGGGGTGGCTAATGCCAAAAAAACTTTTGAGACCTTATAGCTTCTCTTGTAAATACTAAACACCAATTTTATGAACTCTTTCCTGCTTGATTTATCTATTTACTCCAGTTTACTCCCCATCCCTTCAACGGAGTAAGATGAAAATATAATCTAGTTCCAGATCACCTTAAAATACATACGCGTACGTACCAAATTTCAAGTCAATAACTTAAAACAGTTCCAGAGTAATCCTGCGCACAAAAAACGTTACAGACAGACAGATCGACAAACAGAATTTTTTTCACTCAAACTTGAAATCTCGACGTTTTATGACATTCTAAGCCTATTTGAAAAATAAAACTTTTCAAATTTTTTCTTGTCGTTACTATACTGCCACTGGATGTGGAAGTAAATGTTATATGGTCGACGATAAGTCTGATATAAGGAATTTATCGCCTACCGACGATTCTTTTTATCAACATATGTTGAGAGCTGCGTATCAAATTATTCTGTCGAAGAGTGCAACTGAGATAAACCCAGAAATTCCCGATCCAATTGATTTTGGTTGGGATTTGAAAAATAACGTACTTATTCCTAAATTAATAACTATAAATGTTCGTCCCAATATAACTTCTCAAAATGTATTTTGTAAATGTAAATTTAAAAAATGTATCGGAAACTGCAGTCGTAGCAAAGCTGGGTTGGAATGCATAATAGATTGCTACTGAGAGGGTAAATGTATTAGCTGTTAATTTAGTTTAAGTATAATGTATGTATGTATATTATTTTTGTATTTCTATTTCTCAAGCACAAAAAGTAAATTTAAGTTCATTTAATTAGTTATATGGTTTTCTGTCTCTAATCAATATTTTAAGTTAAAATATAATAATTTTGGTTCTCAAGTAAACTAATCTTTAAATACCTTCGTTTTTTTTCATAATGACAAATGATAATATTTACGTATAAGTAATACGCATCGTAATTTTTTTGCAATCACAGTATATTGTCAGCAAGTTACCGATCGGCCACAGCGCGCGAACGTGTCAGCCAAAACGATAGCGGAAATAACGGAGCGCTGTACAAAAATAGTCATATCTTTTACAACAATAAAACAATGCAGATAATTCTTTCACCAAAAACTGCTCCATTCTATTCTGCAAATTTCATATCATAGAAGTATGCATCTATCTATAATAACTTTTAAAATGTCTTGATGCTGAAATTTACCGTGCACTCTTCGGGCATGCTTTGTTTAAACAATTTTTGTAGCATTTGTTAACAACAATTTCGAAAATTATTTGGCAGCAAAAGAATCTAGAAGGAATAAGCTTTTCATTAGTTTGAGAATCATTAAGAAATATTAAAAAATAACCCTGTAAATGAGATGGGAACATAAAATTAATCAATTTTCAGTGACACAAAAATGCTTTTTTGCAATCGCGGACAGAATGGCGCCCTCTGGATTTAGATGCGCAAAGATAATGTATATATTTTTTCAAAAGTATATCTTTGAGTTCACACCCTGGCATTTTAGGAGCGTATTTTGAGAAGATTGATTCCCGACTATAACCTGTATTCTGCGAGAGTCCTCAGTACCCAAACATGGACCATATACCGAATCAGCAAAGCTAAATTTAGATAGATTTTCGCAGATTGTTTCGATTCTTTATTTAAGAAGTCACGGTTATTGAAAATCATTTTTGAATTCATGTACTGTCATGAGCAAAATTAAATAGGACAACTATTTTTTTTTTAATGTAAATCTGTCTCTATTTGCACACTTCCAATGAATTATGACAACTAACTGACAATGTCACAAAAATTAAAGTTAGATGTACACAACTAGATTTTAGCAAAAATACGTTATGAGACTTGTCCTATTTAATTTTGCTCACGACAGTACCTATGCCGTATGAATACGGTTATTAATATGAGTTTTAAATCCCAATGTTATGTCAAAGGTTATGCCTAGACTCGTTGCGATTCGGAAGGTAATATATACTGACCACTTACATTTATTTGGAATCGCTCTGTTAAAATTGACCTTGCATTTTGAGGCCCAAAAATAAGCATAGAGGTTTTGTTGGCATTGATATCCAAGGCCTAATTTTTAGATGTCTCTATTAGAGCCGCGATATCCTGATTGACAACAGTCGATGCATCAAAATGCTTAGAAGGATCAAAAGAGACATATAATTGCCATTAAATTAAATTAAATACCGTTTATTAATTGAATGCAAACAATCACTAACACAATGTCGTCAAAATATTTGAAATGCATTTTTTTAAATTTTTATGATTTATTTTTTATATAGAAAAAATTTTGGGAGTATTTCAAACCCGAAGTTTTTTTCCCAATTTTTGACCTTGAATGGGTTCCATCAGCCAGCTACACAGATGGGGAAAAGATAAGGAAGTAAAAAGGATAGACACATTTCACGCCCAGAAGTCCATCAGGGCGACTTAAGGTTAGACATAGACTGGAATGCGGAGAGCAGGTTAAACCACAAAGGTTATAGGAACAAAGAAAGGCTTATTAGGAATAATATAAGCCCATAGTGTCATTGCCGATTTCAAGAAATTTGGTGTCTGTCAATCGCTAATGACCTACTTTGCGTTCTTAATACACAAATAGTTATGCAAAATAGTTATTTGCTTCAATAAAAGTAAAATCCAAAAATCTGTTTTTACACGCACTTGAACTCAAATCGACAGACGAGTCAATGATACTTACATAATACTATAACTCCGTCTAGTAGTTACTGAATACGATTAATAACATAATTCCTCATAGAGAATCAGTTAATTCTATCACTGCATCATCATCCGTTTAAGCTAATAGTTATTGAAACATAAAGCCAGATGATGGGGTTATTGGAGATTATTAATATACTGCCATATAAACTTCCCCACAAACTCTAAGTTTATTTGTTCGATGTCCCGTTGTTTGAGTGTGTATTATAGATGTGAGCACAAGTTGACGTGCAAAAAGCAAACGCCGAAGTTCCCAAGTATCATTAATATTAATTCAAAAGTTCCGAAGCTTTTTAGCTACATGGTCAAATCAAATGGTCATTAGGGAGATGGTTCATTTAATAGTCTCACTATTGCGTGACCTACTTACAAAGTTGGGTTTGCGTTACAAAAATTCAAAACACGAGATAGTTTTAAATTATTCAACAGTATTTAGAATCGGGAAAATTAGGATGATTATTTACTTACTTATTTATTTATTTATTTAACATACGCTGTTCTACAGGTGGAATACCCAATTATAGAACAGGAGGTATGATAAGTATAATATTATAATTAAAATACTAAAAGAAAACAATAAAACAGTAGTTAAGGCAAATATAAATCATAGTAATATAATCATTTAGAGAAAGAAAAACAGTCATTTATTCCAAGTAAATGGCCCTTATGTTACCAAGGCTGCAGGAAAATATATCTAACCGACTTCCTAATAGATTGCAGTTATTGCATATTGTATATACATGGTGTCCCGAATTGCATAGGCCAAACTTCACTAAGGTATACAACTTTTCAAAATAAGAAAAAAAGTTCCAATAAACATGGGTCGGGAAGTGCTTAGTTTCCTAGATACAGGGTGTTCAAGTAATTCTCCTGAAAATGTTTTTTTATGAATATTTTCGAAACGTCTAAAGATAAACAAATGGTAATTTACACAGGAATTTATCTTTTTATGCTTTTTAAGACAAAATGACAACTATGTAGGAAAATCATTCAGGAGCGGGTGAAACTGGGGGGGCTAGGTATAATATACACAACTTTATTGTGTGACACTTTTACATTAATTTATGAGCAGAACTTAAAAACTTGAAGTTTTCTACACAAAAAATTTCTCTTGTGTTTTTTCTCTAAAATTATCAGTTTTTGAGTAAATCTTATCTGAACTTTATTCGGGAATAGTTTTTTATGAATATTTTAGCAGAACAGAAAAAACAATGACAGTAAAACAAAATTTGATTACATTATTTTTTATTAGACAGCAATGAATTAGATTAAAGTAAGGTAAATTACAAATTACTAGAGTTGTTCAAAGTGCATTCCGCCAGCATCAACACATTTCTGACATCTGCGCCGTACACAGTGTGTAGCTTTACGAATGAAATCAGGATTAGCCCATAAATTTTCACATTCTTCGAGAATTCTTTCTATTAACTCTTCTCTCGTGTTTACAGGGTTTGCGTAGACTTTGTCCTTTAAATAACCCCAGACAAAAAAATCAACTGGAGTTAAATCCGGTGAACGGGGTGGTCAGGCTCTTGCACCTAATCGACCGATCCACCGTTCAGGATAATTATTGTTTACCCACAAACGGTTCTCAACAGCAAAATGTGCAGGAGCTCCGTCCATTTGAAACCAGCATTCATTTCTTAAATTGAGAGGAATATCCTCGAGATATTGAAAAAAATGGTTATTTAAAAAATCATTAAATAATGGTAACTTTAAACGGGGAGGAAGGATGTGGGGCCCACAGAAAGTCCCGTTTATAACACCACACCATACATTAACGCTAAACTAGTGTTGAAATGTCCTAGGGTGAATTATATGAGGATTCCGATGAGCCCAGATTCTTGAATTATTAAAATTAACCGATCCATTATGGTTAAAGGTAGCTTCATCAGTCCAAATAATTTTACTTCCGAAATCGGGATCTTGTTCCATGGCATTTATAAACCAATTACAAAAATTGATACGCCTTTCGGGATCACCTGGTTGAAGGCTTTGGACAGGCTGCATTTTATAAAGCTTTTCTGTGGACTTTTTTTAGAATCCGAAAAACTCTGTTTGTTTGGAACATGCACAGCTTGCGCACGCAGCTGTTGGACCGCTCTTCTGATACTTAATTTATTATTATTTATTATTACATGTTTATAGAGAGATAAGAGAAAAGCAGCAAAAACCGCGAGTGTACAAATTGTGCTATTTCGCAGTGTTTAAAAAGTTTTTAAAAATCAAAAACCATACCAGTTTGTGCATAAAGTTCTACTGCCCTTAAACCTCAAATTTCTCTCTAAGAAGAAGTAAAATTGCATAAATAAATTAATTTAGATTCCTAATTTACAATTCTAAAAAGGTGTCTTATCTAGTGACATATTATAAAAAACATTTAAAATTGATAAGTGAAAGCAGCTGTGTTTTTTACAAACCTACCAGTGGAGTAGAAATATTTTATTTCTGCAATGATATAAATAAAAATAAAACTACATAATGGAATGCAATGCATGCAATATTACTGGTGATGAGCAACCGGTTTTTGCTTGTGATGGATGCAAAATATTTCTATGCAAACCATGCTCGAATCTCACAGCATCAGAATCTAAAGTAATGCAACTAAAAGAAAGAACTATGAAATTTTACTGCAAAGATTGCCTTAATTCTAACACAATAAAATTATTATTATCCACTGTAAATGACAAAACCACAATTATTGAAAGTAAAAATAAGATTATCGAACTGTTAGAAAAACATGTGGAATCTTATAAACAAAGAGAAAATGCCTTAAATAATAAACTCGCTTCTATGCAAGTCCAAAATAACACAGTACAACTAATACCCCCAACAATAGATATAAGTGGCAAGACTATAAAAAATGACCCCAAGCCAAAATCTTCCGATCAACTTGAAACAGTCAAACAAATTATGCCAAACCAAACTATTCCACTGAAACCTACTTGTGCTGATATGGTTAAGTATGGATACCCAACTCAAAACTCAAACTTGGCAACTTCAACAAAACCAAGTCAAGTAAAAGATAACCTGAGAGAATTAGAAGAGAAGCAAAAAATCATTATGGATGAACTAATAAACCTAGAAAAAAACAAAAACGTTATAAAAACTAATGAAGAAAAACAGCGATACCAGGAAGTACGTTACAGAAAAAGGAGGCCTAACATTGGGAATGGTGAAGGTGATGGTGCATTTCATGGTAAAAAGGAAAAAGATAGGAAAATCTGGTTATTTATAACCAAGGTCCCGGACGATGTCAATGATGAGAAGATCAGACACTACATTAAAACCCGTGCAAACACCACTGAAGTACAAGTTCAAAAGCTACCTACTTTTAACTCAAATCCTGATAATCAGTCTTTTATGATAGGTGTGCTGCCCCATCTGCAGACCACTATATACGACCCAAAATTCTGGCCGAGAAAGATAGCATTCGATCGCTTCGACTTTAAGAGAGGTAAACGGTTCCTGGACTCATCACGTACTAGCATAGAACCTGATGCTATCTCTCAGCCTAATTCTTTTTTATGTCCTACAACTTAAAACAGTCTTTCCCAACATCACAGGAAGGCGTTAAAGAAAATGCAGCGAATAATAAAGGAATTTTAAAAGAGTTTAATTCAAATGGTATAAACAGCCCAAATAAAGAAGAACTGCCGTGTAATCTTAAAATATTGCACCTAAATATACAAAGCCTACGAAATAAATCAAATGAATTAGAAATCCTTTTAAATGACGTTAAGTATAATTTTTTATTAATAAATGAACACTGGTGTACACATGACGAACTGACATATGTAAGTATCAACAATTACAGTCTTGCCTCTAAATTTTGTAGAACCAACTCCGCTCATGGTGGCGTGGCTGTGTATGCATACAATAACTATACAAATTATACAAGTTTGGAGCAGGTAAATAAATATTCAATTGAATCGCATTGCGAGATAGCGGCCATTGAATATGATAACATTAGACTCATGACAATTTACAGACCCCCCAACGGAGATTTTGATCTTTTCTTAGAAACACTTACGTTTGCTCTCGAAGCTATTTCTAAAAGTAATAAGATAATGTTGGTATCCGGTGATTTTAATGTATATTTCCATAACGTAAAAGAGCAGCGCACTGCACTGCTTATAAACACTTTTAAATCTTTTGGGTTAACGCTAAGTTACACTGGATTTACCAGAAATAACCACTGTCTTGATAACATTTTCACCAACCTCAGCGCTAATAACCTCAAAACGCGATCAGTAGATACCGAACTATCAGATCACCTAGCTATACACTTGGAGACAAATATTAGTTATAAAACACCTTTAAAGACAATAATCTATAGACCCATTCATGATCGTGGTTTTATAGATTTAAATAACTACCTAGATACTGTTAATTGGGAATTTATCAATGACAATAATATAGATATAAACAGTCGCTTTTTAAGATTCATCAGTATTATAACTGATGCTATAGATGCTGTTTTCCCACTAAAATCACGTGAGGTACGAAATTCGAACATAACCAAAATAACATGGTTTAATGATGACCTTCGGATCATGCGTGAGCAGCTACATTTCTTGTATGAATTTTATAAAAGGAATCCCACGTACAATAACAAGGTCATAATGAATAATTTCAAATCCGATTATCGCCGTCAAATAAACATAGCTAAACAAGTTTCCCATGATAACTTTATAAGTAGTCATAGTAACCCCCAACAAGCTATGTGGAAAATTCTCAACAATTACAAAGTTAGATCAAACAACATATCTAATATTTCCTGTGAAGAATTCAACAACTATTTTGTAAATGTAGCTGATAAGATTATAGATGAGCTACCTCCATGTAACGTAGATTATACTGATTATCTAAGCGATTTCAGCCAGCCTCACCAATTTTATTTTACTCAAGTCACATGTCTGGAAATATCTGATATAATTACTGAATTAAAAAATAAAAAAAGTAAAGATGCTTATGATATCTCAATTGATATTATAAAAGGCATAAAGCATTCCATCTTAATTCCTCTCACAAATTTAATTAACATCAGTATAACAAATAGCATATTTCCTGAGCCTTTAAAAATTTCAAAAGTAGTACCCATTCACAAAAAAGATAACATCGATGATCCCTCTAATCATAGACCAATTTCAGTTATTCCATGTATGGGTAAAATTTATGAAGTGATTCTAAAAAATCAGTTAACAACTTATCTAGAATACAATAAACTTCTTAACGCCAACCAGTTTGGTTTCCGAAATAAATTATCTACAACACTGGCAATTGATAAATTAACATCTGCTATCAATACAGGATTTGAAGAAGGGAAATATATCGGTTCTTTGTTTTTAGATCTCACAAAAGCCTTCGACTGCGTGTCCCACGATGTGCTTGTTAACAAATTAAATTACTATGGCCTTTCTGGGCATAGTATAGCACTTATAAGTTCTTATCTTAGTAATAGACAGCAATTTGTCATCTATAATGGGAGAAAATCCACCTTACAAAAGTTAAAACATGGTGTTCCCCAGGGCTCTGTACTGGGACCTGTGCTTTTTCTTATTTTTATTAATGATTTCCCAATTTCAGTTCAGGATAATATACTTGCCATATTATTCGCCGATGACACTAGTTTGACCCTTCCCAGCTGTAATTTAGGATACCTGTTGAATGAGGTACCGCAAATCCAGTCAACTATACAGAACTGGTTTATGTCTAACAAGTTATGCCTGAATATATCAAAAACGGAAACCATGATATTCAGTTTGCGTAACATGGAGGAAGCAAATAACCCTGAATCTATTAAATTCCTCGGTGTGAAATTAGACCCAAAGTTGTTGTGGGAAAATCATACAGCTTATGTTTGTACCAAAATCTCGAAATACACCTACCTGCTCCGAAACCTCGTTGGTAAAGTATCCGAAATTACCTTAACTACTGCATATCACAGTTTCATCCACTCTACAATTTCATACGCGATTCTAGTATGGGGGCATGCAACAACCTGTGCAAACGTATTCTCAGCCCAAAGAAGAGTTATACGAATAATATCCGGATTAAAATTTAGGGATGACTGTAAAGAACAGTTTAAAAAATTGAGAATCATGACTGTACCCTGTACTTATGTATTTCAGTGTCTTCTATATATAAAAAAAAATCAGGATTCATTTAGCACCAGAAATCAGGTTCATTGTTATAACACGAGAATTAAAGATAATCTAAACAATAATTTCCTACGACTAAGTAGAACCAGAGATGGCACTGGTTATCTAGGAATACAGTTTTTTAATGCTTTACCTCTTCAGGTAAGGGCCTTAAATGAAATTCAATTTAAAAAGAAAATAAAAAATTATCTACTTAACGGCGCTTTCTACACCACAGATGAATTCTTATCTAGCGACTTTAATCTGATTTAACATAATTTTATAAACACTAGGGCGACTCTCTATGTCCATGTATCCATGTTTTTAAGGCACATACATTGTTTCTGTACTTACCTGTTTTGTATTAATTTTATTTGTCAACTTATACCCTGTCCTTGTAGTATACATTTTTATTATTCTACCATATTTATCTAGATGTTTTAGTACCTACTTGTATATTTGACGTGTGTAAACATTTTTATGTATTTTGACATGAATAAACTATCTATCTATCTATCTATCTATCTATTGTTAAATTTGGCCAAAATTATGTTTTTAAATCGCCTATTTCGCTGTTCTTCATTTCTTGGACCTCTTTTAAGTCCAACATTTCTAAATTCTAGGTGGGTTCGCATAAAAACATCTTTATATGGTTTCCTTCTATTAGGAAATCTTCTGTGATATTCGCGTACCGCGGCATTCGCGTTTCCATTACAATATCCATAAATAAAATGAATATCCGCGTACTCCACATTACTAAACATGACCATTTTTTACTTTTCAACAGAACACTTTTTCCAAAAGGAAATAATAAAACTACAGAACAATGAACTACAGAACAATGAACTACAGAAAACACAAAAAATAACAATGTCATTATTGTCATTCTGGCATTGCATGCTAGATTATTTTCCATTTGTTACAAACATTACAATCATGGCACACTCCTGCATACCAGGAATGCTGGTAATAATGGTTACTAATTAATAAAGTTCAGATAAGATATACTCCAAAACTGATAATTTTAGATAAAAAACACAAGAGACTTTTTTTGTGTAGAAAACTGCAAATTTTTAAGTTCTGCTCATAAATTAATGTAAAAGTGTCACACAATAAAGTTGGGGCTAAATTATACCTAGCCCCCCCCCCCCCCCCCCCCCCAGTTTCACCCGCTCCTGAATTATTTTCGTACATAGTTGTTATTTTGTCTTAAAAAGCATAAAAAGCTAAATTCCTGTGTAAATTAACATTTGTTTATCTTTAGACGTTTCGAAAATATTCATAAAAAAACATTTTCAGGAGAATTACTTGAACACCCTGTATCTCGGAAACTAAGCACTTCCCGACCCATGTCAGGAGGAAATTTTTTTCTTATTTTGAAAAGTTGTATTGCTTAGTGAAGTTTGGCCTATGCAATTCGGGACAACCTGTATAGGCGAATGTTGAAGTATGTTTGTACGAGCTGTGGGAAGGTAGAAGGTTACGTTGTCACGATAGAATATTCTGAGAACATAAAAGTTTAATTGAGATATAATATCTCAGCAATCGGTTTTATTATGAATAATTTTAGATAAAAATGTTAGTGAGTGATACTCCCGCCGCTTTAAGAGACTTACCACTGGATGTTTCTCAAGTAGTCTATTTTGCGGTGTGCCTACACACCATCCGAGTTAAAAGACAGCAGTTTAAGAAGTCTACGCTGAACATTTTCGAGATTATCGATGTGTACATTATAATGAGGATACAATACAATCGAAGCATATTCAAGTTTAGATCTCACAAAACAGTTACATAGCATTTTAATGGTGTTTCGTGCTATAAGTCCACAGGATTTGTATGCCTCAGACACTATCGTCTCAATATGCTTTCTAAATGTCAGGTTTTTTATCAAAAATTGCACCAAGATCGCGAAAGATATTAGGATGATCTAATGCCGTGCCTTCGAGAGTATAATTTAATGCCAAAGTAGAGGTCTTTAATGTGTATAACATTACGTTAGACTTTTGTGGATTAAGCGATAGTTCATTTAATAAGCACCAATTTGAAACCTTGTCCAAATTGTGCTGAATTCTTTCACAGTCCTCAACATTCCTAACCACATCAAATATTTTTAGGTCGCCCGCATAAAGAAGGCAGTTCACATCTGTATCTACTACGCGTATTTCCTATAACGATGTCATTAATGAATATGTTGAAAAGCAGGGGACCAAGGACAGATCCTTGGGGTATTCCTGAATTTGCAACGTATTCAATAGACCTGAAACCACTAAATACTACGTACTGTTTCCTGTGAGAAAAGATTAGTGCAATACCTCAACAAATTTAATTTATTATCAAAAAACCAGTTTGGGTTCCGAGAAAATACATCAACAAGTGATGCTATAGCCTGCCTGACTAAAAAGGTTTATGATTGTTTGGATAATAGTACACCATCCCTCTGTGTTTTTATAGATCTGGAAAAGGCCTTTGACACAATTAGTCACAATAAAATATTTAAAAAAATAGAAAATTTTGGTGTAAGAGGTCTTTGCCACGATTTATTGAAAAGTTATTTGAATAAAAGGACACAAGTTGTAAAAATAGGAAACCAAACAAGCAAAGTAAGAACCGTGCTCTATGGTCTTCCACAAGGTACGGTTCTTGCCACAATTTTATTTATTATGTATCTAAATGACATATTTAGCCTAAATATTAGAGGAGATATAGTATCATTTGCAGATGACACCGCCATATTTTTTAAAGGAAATTCATGGGAGGAAGTGAAAAGAATTTCGGAATTGGACTTAAAGGTGATTAAGGATTGGTTTGATGAAAATATCTTGACCCTTAGTATCTCAAAAACAAAATATTTGCCATTTTGCTCCTATAGAAGCAATTTACCATTATTTAATGAAATAAATATTGTTAACACTAATTTGGTCATAACTACCTGTGAAAAAATTAACTATCTGGGAATAACTTTAGACCCTCATTTAAAATTACACCATTACTATTAATCCAAAAAATATATTTAAAGATCTTATATGGAAAACCCAACCTTTATCCTACTGAATTATTATACAAGGAATCAGAATTATTAAATGTCCGTAAGCTATATTCGCAATGTTTATTAATGTACCAATACAAAATATATTCAGAAACAACACTCGTTGATCATAACTACTACACAAGAGGTAAAGATAAAAAACAAATAAAGGTAGTCGTTGCACAAAAGACTATAGGAACAAAATGTTTTGTCTACTTAGGTCCTAGATTATACAATAAGCTCCCAGAAGATATTAAACAAATCAGATCTGTAACAAAATATAAAAAAGAAATAAAAAAATGGCTGCTGAACATAAATTACACAGAAATAGATACATTTATTAATACCGGAAGTCTTTAAGCTTTCTTTTAGTCTTTAAGTTTTCTAATTCCTCAATTTTATGTTTTTTTACTTTTTGTAAATTTTCGTTTTTAAGTTACCTTCTAATATTTTAATTTTAATATTTTTCTTAATATTAATATCTGAAAATTCACTCACAGCAAATTCTTTTACAATTAAATGAAAATACATGTTTTATAAAATCCATGAAAACTTATATTGATAATACCCAACACGGGTCTATTGCCTTTGCACTCAGGTTCTTAGCACCCTTCGCAAAATAAATAGAACTTAGTTGCGTATTTCGCATATGTACGCACACTCTTATCAAATTACCCATCCCAAGTAACACACATGGTACCAAATCCTTTCGGTTTCAGTATTGCTACGAAGCCTTTCTTCCTGGGGTACACCCTGGTACTAATATTGCTACTTTATTGAGTAAGGCTACTTTACATGGTTCTTTTAAAATGACTGTTACCACACCGATACCATTCATTGGAACTGTAAACACCCAAAGTTAAAGTAACATTTGGGTAGTTACTGGAACTAGGCACTATCATTTTATTGTTACTCTATAGTGGCAAAAACTATATAGTACCAGTGAATCAGTTACTGCCACCCACCAGTGCCACTAAGATGCCTAAATAAAGTAACTGGGTACATAGAGAAGCAATCTAAGTTCCAGAATAGTTCCAGTGACCATCACTTGGAACTTTAAAGAATCCTGGCATTTTAGTGGCAACATGGGTAGCGAAATAGTTCCTGTTAGTACTTTACAGTTCCAAAATAGAATCTGATACTATAGAGTCACATCAGGATAGTTGCTATTGGGTCACCAAAGTCACAGATCTTTTAGAGGTAATATGGGGTAGTCCTCTGTACTTTATATTGGAGGGCCTAACTTTATAGTACCCATTGTTAAAATCGGCCATTATTAGTTGTTAAAATTTTTAGAAAAAAAAATTGGTTTTAATCAAAAATAGACAATGGTTATATTAATATCTTATCATAAACTTCCAAATGTTTCCCTAATAAATATTAACATTTTTTAATCTTGCTTTTTTAAATTATTTTGTCAAAAAATTACAAAAAAAGGTTATTTTGAGGGCGCGTTGAAATTTTATCGTTTAATATGTTTAATATGTCAACAAAAAGTAACTTGCGTTTGAAAAAATGGCTAAAGAAGTACTTTAAATCCGCGCCTAAAGTACACATCTATTTGGTATAATATTATTTCACTGCGTCATTATTATAAAAGAAAAAAAAACAAAGAGGTCGCTAAAAGATAAACACCATTTTAAAAAGTGATAGTGGCAGTTACTAAGCAGCCACGTAGCGGTTACTATGCCGCCGAGTCGCTGAGTAGTACCCGTTACTACCCCGATCCTTTATAGTAACTAAACATAGTCACATCCATAGAGGCCGAGACTACCCGAAACACTACCCGGCGACTAAAAATTTGTCCCCATTTTAGTGGCGGCTACGTAGCTGCCACGTAGCAGGGACGTGGCAGCCTATGGTAGCGGTCCACTTTATAGTGGCTTTTATAGTCGCCGGTACGTTCCCGCGACTTTATGTGTTACTTGGGATTGCTCACAGACTCTAACGAGTCTAAGCAATCACTCATTTATTTACTTATACCTATGCCTATACCTTCATATTAAAATTAATCATTGTATCTTTTGTTAACCTATATAAATAAATAAATATTCTATTCTATTCTATACTTATGTTAACTAACGTGCCACATATTATTGCCCCCTACATATTTCTTTCGTTGTTTTTGAAGATGTCCGTCTTGTATACTTTTTGCTAAAAATATTAGTAGGTTTATTCAGCAGTCAGCGGGTAGACGAGACATCGAAAAACTTGCCGATAAAGCAGCCAAAGCCAACAGAAGCGACTGACAATGGTTACCGCTACTTTACTCGTTCTACTACGTGTATTTCCTCAACTATGGTCTCAGTATAAAGTGTGGACAGTAAAGCAAATAAATTAGTAGTAAAAAAACTTTTTTAGTAAAAAGCTTTTATTTGAATGCGTTAAAAAGAAGAAAATAAACTTTGAAGTAAATCAAACCCATCATTTTGTTACATTATAAAATTTTATATGATATGAAGGCTTGTCGCGAGAATTAATCTTGACACAGGTAATTTTAAATTTGATTTATAAGAAATACATAGGTAGGTACTTAAGGCGCGGTTACACGGCGCGTGATTCGCGAAGCCACGAGCTCGGCTCGCCTAAATAGCGAGCCAAATGTGTCAATACGGCGCGTGACCAATGCAGATTTCGTGTGGGGTTGTGGGTTGTAGGCTTGTCAAAACTACATGGAAGATCAGTCGATCGCAATGAATGCAAATAGACAAACGGAAGTTGCAGCTGCCACTTTGTGCGTAATTGCTGCTGGTAAATTGCTACAAGAGAAGTTGAAAAAACGTAAAGAGGTGGATGGCATCGCACATGAGAAGTCGAAATAGGCAAGCACCCGTTTATTTGAAGTTAAGATTTTTGAATATATTATCTTTAGTCCAGTCAACGGAGGGGCTCACCTCTGATTTGAGTGCTAATGAGTAGATTTTGATGAAACCTTGTGCAATGTGTTTGTAATGACGTTAATAAAAAAGTTGAAAAAGGATAACTGTAGAAAATAATCGGAAGAGGTAGAAAATGTGGCTTTTATCACGGGTTTCGTAACTGGTAGAATTAGGTCAAAAATGAAAAGAAAAAACAATAGGTATGTTTATATTTTTGGCCCAAATTAAGATGTTTTTATTCTTGTGAATTTTTCCGAAAAATGCATATTTTTCGAGATATGGCCACTCGAAAATTCCTAAAAGTGAGGGAGGGGAAATGTAAAAGTTAAAAAAAAAATCTGATAAAATTCAGGTGAATGTATCATCGAAATCCAGGGCTCTTTTTGTTTGCAACTTTTTTTTAAAGTGCGTTTTCATCGAGTTTTTCCGGAAAACGAAAAACTATCCCTTTTTTGAAATTGTAGCGCTTTAAAAATATGTAATTTAGAAATTTGAAAAAATTCAGACGTATGCATTAAGGCCTTCTAAATATTTTTTGTCTCTTGAAATTTTTTTGTAACTTGCCAATTTTCCGCGTTACAGGTAGTTTTTCACGATAAATAATGCACTAAGTACTCTCTCACATTAAAAAATACATGAAAATTCGATTCCGAAGTGGAGACGACTCGACGAGCATAAAACTACAAATATGATTTTCAGTCATAGGCCAATTGAAAATTATAATAACCCAGAAAAAGTAAAATTTCTAGGCGTTTTTCTAGACTCAAATCTCAACTGGTTCCACCATGTTGATTACACAGCAAAAAAAATATCAAAAAATATATTCTTGCTAAGAAACTTAAAAAACATTGTAACTTTTAAAATTTTATTAACGGCCTATTACTCGCTAATAGTGTCCCATATGACTTATGGTCTGATAAACTGGGCCCATGCCCCGCAAGCTAACAGAATTTTCGGGTTACAAACAGGATAATTACAAATCGTGGATATAGAGAGGATGTAAGAGATAAATTTATTGAGTTGGGAATTTTAACATTTCCGTCATTATACATTTTTCATTGCCTGATATATATTTATAAAAATATAAACCAATACAAGAAACATGAGGACTCAACATAACTTAGTGATAGATTTTAATAGGCTTAAGTCAAGTGACTGTGGCTTTAATTGTTACGGCCCTAAATTTTTTAATAAAATTCCAGATTGGATGAAGGCCTTACCAGAGGTGAAATATAAACAGTTAATAAAAAAATTTTTAATAAAAGAATGTTTCTATAGTGTACATGAATTTTTTAAATTTAATGGCACTGAAGCCAAAATAATGGACAACAATTACTTCCACATCCAGTGGAAGTATAGTACGACAAAAAAATGTTTAAAAATTTTTATTGTTCAAATCGGCTTAGAATGTCATGAAACGTCGAGATTTCAAGTTTGAGCGAAAAAAAAATGTCTGTCTGTCTGTCGGTCTGTCGGTCTGTCTGTCGGTCTGTAACTTTTTTTGTGCGCACGTTTACTCTGGAACCGTTTGAGATATTGACTTGAAATTTGGTACACATATGTACTTTAACGAGATCTAGAACTAGATTATATTTTCATCTTCTTCCGTCTAAGGGTTGGGGGGTAAATTGGGGTAAATTTGGAGTAAATAGGTAAATCAAGCAGGTAAGAGTTCATAAAATTGATATTTAGTAAGAGAAGCTAAGGTCTCAACAAAAATTTTGGCATTAGCTACCCCCATTCCACCCCCACCCCATTATTAAAGGGGATGAAAAAAATGTGATTTAGTGTGTGTACAAGAACCAGAATCCTCAAAATATGTTTTTACTTTACCCACCCCCCCACTACCACCCCCAGTCACCACCCCCACCCCACTACCGATGTGGGGTATCGTTTTATGGGTTTTTGGGGTAGAGGATTTCAAATATTATATTATTAAAGTTCCATAAACAATTATTTCCAGATACAAAATTTTTTCATTGTGTGACTTGGATAGAAAATCCGGATGTGGAAGTAGTGATTCCTTGGGCAGCGGTTTTTTATATAAATTTACAGTATATTTTATTGTGTATATTTGTGTATGTGTACAAATATTTTGTGTGTATACTTGAAATATTTTTAATTATTTATGTTATTTTACAATTTACTTATATTATTGTATCCTATATTATATATTTTATATGTGACATTGCATAATATTATGACAATCTCTATATTTCTATATTTGACTTGTGTAAAACTGTATTGTTAAAGCACCAATAAACTTGATTTGATTTGATTTGAGAAAGGCTCGCGAAAAGGCGATCATACGCGATCCTACACGATCCTACCCAAATCTTGCACGCGCCACCTTAATTAGCGGCTTTGACTCGCCAAACTTTACCGACACCTAGATGGAAGACGCGAGCCGACGCGAGCAACGTCTCCCGAGTCGCAAGCCATGCCAAGTTGCCTATGTCACACGGCGCGTGTTTCGTGACTCGCCGAGCCAGGCTCGCTTAATCACGCGCCGTGTAACTACGCCTTTAAAATTACCTGCATCAAGATTAATTCTCGCGACAAGCTTTTATATCATTTAAATTTTATAATATAACAAAATGATGGGTTTATTTTCTTCTTTTTAGCGCATTCAAATAAAAGCCTTTTATTAAAAAAGTTTTTTTACTACTAATTTATTTTTAAATTTTTAGTTACGTCTTAATTAGTGTCATATTCATTGTGTTGTCCTTACTAAAAGAACCAGACTAGAGGCACCGGGTTCTTGTCATTTCTTAGAATGCAACGTCTAAGTGAATACACTATCCGATTATATTATAGCTTTAATAAAACTAAAAAAAGCGTCCGCCATATTGGATTTAGAACGACGTTACATAGTTTATCGTATTTTACTCGTTAGACCCTTTCATTTGATACCGATACCTAGGTGGTTGCGAAGAAAAAGATAATCCGCTATCTTGCGGCGTCCGCCATATTGGGTATAGAATGGCGTCACATAGTTTATCATATTTTACTCGTCAAATCCTGTCTTTGATATCCGTGTTAAGGGGATTGTGAAGAGAAAGGTGATGCGCCATCTTGGGGCGCCGGCTATTTTGGATTTGGAACGATATTAGATACATCATATTGCATTATCACCAGTTTTATAGCGGGTTTATACGTGCATGGATTTAGTAGCGCCAGTAGATGTTAGCACGCCAGTAAAAAAATATTGCACGTATAAACAGTTACTGGCGAGAGTGCATCAATGCATGCAAGGTCAATACTTGCTCGCGAGTTCTCGCCAGTAACTGTTTATACGTGCAATATTTTTTTACTGGCGTGCCAATATCTACTGGCGCCACTAAATCCGTGCATGTATAAACCCGCAATTATACACGTATGCAAGATTTAAAAGCCCTAGCTTAATTAGAACAAGTCGAAATTTTGACTGCACGTCCGCCATATTGGATTTAGAATGACGTCACATTGTTTATCGTATTTTATTCGTCAAGCCCTTTCATTTGTTACCCGTATCGAGGGGGTTGTGAAGAAAAGATGATCCGCCATCTTGGGACGTCCGCCATATTGAATTTCGAAGGATAATAGAAACATTATATTGCATTGTCACCGAACTTAAACACGTGTGCCAAATTTCAAAACTCTAGCTTAGTTAGAAACAGCCGAAATTTTGATTGCAAGATTTGACCTAAACAAACAAACTAACATACAAACATTGCAAGTTAAATAAAATCTTTCAAAAAAAATGAGAGGTATTTTAATCAAAGGATAAATGCACCTGAAGCGGCATTGTTGTTGACTATGTTCTACCACAGACCTGTATTTAAGGGGTATTACAATTTTGCCGTTTATAGTAAATTAATTCTTACCCCCTTTAATACTACAGTTAACCAAACGTGAAGGAGGTATGGACGTATAAATTTGATATCTTATATTTTGTTACACTGCTGGGCAAAAAACTTAATATGAGGTAATAAAAGCTTCGGCACGATACGGCGTTCTCGTCCCGCTGAGTATTTTGGTGTAGTATGTATACAGGGTGTTTCGAAAAGATTGAGACAACGCTTAGCCGCAGATTCTTGACATCAAAACAAGCCGATTTAACTCAAAAAGTAGTGGTCTAACTCTTTTCGTTTTCAAGATACAGGGTGGTAAGGTAAAAAAATTGTATTCGTAATTTGTCTCTATCTTAGAGACTATTATACGTATCTATTTCAAAGTTGGTAACGATATGTTCTTCAGATCGCTAATTACAATGGTTCTATTACCGATGCCATATTTTATAGATGACGCTAGTTACAGGACATTTACGTGACACTTTAAGCCATAATTTTTTTGAGGTTAGGTGTTGGACATCGTCTTCTACTATAATCGAAACGCAATTTGGTTTCCTAAAGAAAAGGTGTACTTGTTTTAACGCGAGAAATACGCGATTGACCTCATAACTTAAAGAAACCGTAAAACCCCTCATCCCCATAACCCTGGGAATCCGATGAAAATAGTGGGGAATCTTGACTGGGGAGTTAAATGAGATTGTGACCTCGGATCCTTGTGCTTGAGTGTCATCATCCACAACCTCATAATCCCATAACCCCATAACTTTAACTCTCAAGATCCAAGGGAAAAATGGAGATTCTAAGTAGGGAAATTCGTGCTACTGTGACACTAGAATCTTGGAATCACGCACCCTATGGTGCCATAGCTCTTCAACGGCTTACACAGGTCTACAAAAAAAACAAAAGTCTTGTCCTAATCCAACTTTTCTGAAGTATTTTGACGCGCTGAAGCCAATTTTGGACAAGAATTTTTTTCTATCGGCTCAGTTTCCCTCTACCACCCCCCTTCAATCCCTAAAAAGAGCAAAAAAAGGTCTTGTCCTAAGGTTCACATCTAACCTTTCTGAAGTAATTTGACGCACTGAAACTAATGTTGGACAAAAAAAAATTTGGGGGATGAAGGGGGTGGTAGAGGAACACTAAGCCGATAGAAATTTTTTTTTTGCCCAAAATTGTCTTCAGTGCGTCAAAATATTTCAGAAAAGTTAGGTTACAACCTTCGGACAAAACTTTTTTTTTTGGCCCTTTTTTAGGGAACAAAAGGAGTGGTAGAGGGAAACTGACACGGTAGAAAAACATATTTTGTCCAAAATTGACTTCAGCGTGTCAAAATACTTTGAAAAAGTTAGACCAGAACCTTGGGGCAAGCAAGACCTCACTTTTGCCCTTTTTTAGGGGATAAAAGGGGGTGGTAGAGCGAAACTGACACGATATAATTTTTTTGTCTAAAAATTGGCTTCAGCACATCAAAATACTTCAGAACCTTAGATGTAGATGTCAATGTACTTCTAAAAAGTTAGACGAGAAACAGACTTTTTTCTGTAGACCTGTGAATCACCAGTTTTCTTGGACATTAAACATTCAAATTCTATAAACATGCATGATTAACCCAATCGAAGGCTTTATTTACTCAGAAATATATGTTAATTTAAGGGCAATTGGCTAATCAATTGTATGGAAATTTTCCGAAGATTTTACTTAGGCCAAGTAAACGATTTATCGGTCTTAGGTCGTTAAAACTTTGCACAAGAAAAAAATTGTTTTCTTTCTTTAGTTTTCAATAGCCTAGTACCATTCTATCAAGTCTCTAGAAGCCGATCAAAAAATTTTTGAATTGGTTCAGGGATGTAGGAGAAATTGTCGAATTACGGCACCGGCCACCTTAAATATAGTATATTAATATCATATAAACATAAAATACAAAAATAAACCTAAATACATAACAGCCAAAACAAATCATGGTAATTTATCACTCCATTTGATCTACTGTCAAGACTTTATGCTTCCAGTGTATACTTTAGTGAAAATATACAAGGTGGCTACCCTGAAAATGAATTAATTAAGGAACGACCTTAGAAATTAATATTTGTAATGTACTTTTCATTATAGCCAAAAAGAAAACCTCATATGCCATAAGTTTAAAAATATACAGTGTGGGCGTCCAACAGAAAAAATGATTAATATATAAAAGGTGACAAATAGAGAAATTTGTGTTTTGTGTAAATAGATTTTCAACTTTTTTTTATGAATATTTTTTAAGGTACTTATATAATTTGTTGTGACGAATAATATCCAAGATACGTTTAAGTTGCTAATGTCGGATCTTCTATTAGCGAAGAAAACCTGGCGGAAAAAAATATATTCAAATATAAAAAAATATATTCAAAAAGTAAAAGGTGCCAAATAGAAACGGAAATTTTGTGTCAATACTTTTACAGTTTTTTTAAATTTGTAACATTTTACTCAACAATGCTGCTTTCAATATTTTTGTTAGTCAGTAAATTTAACCGTCAGAAATTGTACTATGATCTAAGCCAGTGGTACGCAAAAGTGGGTCGCGGTAGAGGCCTAGAGTGGTTACGAGAACATTCCAAATTAACCAGATAACAAATATTCTGGTAAAAAATGTTTTTCGCGAAAATCCCAGTAAAAATGTGTCTCTATTTGGCCAATTCCTGTCAAAAAGAAAAGTTTGGAACCACCAGCCTAAGCAACTAGTTGGGTTGTTTTTTTTTATTGGCAATTCTACAGACGTATTATGTTCTGTTATTCTTTTTTTAAATCCTTGCCCATTTGCCTGATATACAATTTATTGCACTTGCAGCATGACACTTTGCACACTACTATTAATAGTTTTCAACAGCTATCACCACGCACTACTAGAAATTGAAAAATAATGGTATGACATTTTTAAATATATTAGTAACTACTAGAACATTTATTTTGGATCATCAAGAAAACAAATATCTTAATTATTAGAATGTATTATATTGCATTGCGCCAAGAGCAATATTCATCGTCTAGCGATCTCATCAAATATGTTCATTAAGCTATTTATCCTTCATATTATCGTTATCCTTGTTGTTTCAAACGATGAAGGGTCTCCCTCAGAATCACTCCATCTGCTATATTATTTATCTCATAAACCGCACAGGATCTTGACTGATGATAGCAATGATCTGGACACAACGGTGCGGTATACAGTATGATTAATAGTAAATAAACCAAGTTTTTGTTAAATGTACGTTGACTAACTAGGGGAATGATTTATTTTATATTATAGGAAATCTGCTATTTTACTAATACCAGATAAAGTTTCGGCTATAATTAGTATTTCTTGTTACTCAGGTAATGTGGAATCAAACGTGTTTTCTTTAAAAAAAAATTACGAAATAAACAGAACATATCAAAAATATGACATAAAAAGTATCGATGCACTCTATTATACAGATTACAGTACTTCAGTACATAGCTAAAAATATGCAAAACTTAGAAATGATGTCATATGCAATGATATTTTTTTCTTAATTTCTTTTAGGTATCATCTTCAGTTTTTATATGGTCCCGGCTTTTGCCCTTAAACCTAAGGGATGGAAAGTACCTTCGAAAATATTAATGTCACATAAATAAAATCGTCAAAGTCATCATGTTTTCGATAAAATTAATATTTTTCAGATATTTGCAAAAAAACAAAAAATCCTTTTTATTCGAAAATACCCTTTAAGTGCAATTTTCTCTAAAGCGTGTGCTGGAAACGAACAAAAAAAAATCAGCATCTAGGTTATGCTGTGTATTAACGAAAAACAATATATGAGATTTTTCCAATTACTGGCTAATTATATTAACAAGTTGGCGACGTTTTATTAAAAAATGTGAAGACGCACATTGATTCGGTCATGTCATAACTTATTTGTTTTTTAAGCTACAAAATCAAACAATAAATCATTTGTAAGCTTAATTTATAATTAATAATTTTGGTTGTTACTGGTAAAGATGAAATTGTCATAGTTTGTGAGATATATAATATTTAAACTAAATACTTCATATAATAAACATTACCACGCTATTTATAAACATTCATATCTCCGAAACTATTACTCCTATAGAAATTAGAGAGCCTTCTTATTGGTCTCTAGCATTTTTTTTACATATAACACTTTTAGACTAAAAAGGTGTGTCGTCTACCACCTATAAAATGATAAACCCCAACATAATAGAGAAACGTTTCTTTTATGCATTCATTATTGAATTATAAAAATATAACGGAAACTCAACAACTTCGTCCTATATTCTAGTAGCTTGTATATCAATATACAGTGTGTCCAGTGTAACAATTTTTATTTTCAGTTTTAAAAAAAAGCCATTCTTCATAATTTCTTTTGCTTGTTATATAAATACGATTCACGTTGAGAAATTTCTATTTTGTTGTACAGGGTGCGAAAAAAATATAAAAATGCAGATTTTTAAATTATAAACTTTTAAATCAAATTTCTTGAAGTATTAAAATTAAATATCAGAAAAGAAGCAATATAAAAGTTTCTTGGGAAATATTGCTACTAAGATATTTAATATTAAAAATAGACTCGAAACGGATTATATAAAATTAAATGCGAGAAAAAAATCATTGTATATTTATTTAATCTAATATAGTGAGGTGAGGTAGTGAGGTGATAGTGATGTAAATGATAAACAGTAAATTATTATTCAACATGAAACCCTCTTACGTCAACACATTTTTCTATCCTTTTTCGAAATTCGATAAAATAATATCCTAGTGTCACTGTAGCAATGGCATCAGTATTTCTGATTTTCAACATATCAATATTATCTTGCATGCTAGTCGCATACACTATTGGCTTTAGATACACCCCACAGATAATAATCCATTGCGGTGAGGTCCGGAGACCGCGCTGGCCAGTATACCTGCCATGGCAACCACCAATTTTTCTGGGAAATATTCATTAAACCACTTTAACCAATCATTGCACTATGCGCTGAGAAGCGTATCTTGTTGGAATATCATATTTCTTTTAAATTCCAAATTTTTTTCATCCAATTGAGGCAAACAGTATTCACTAAGAGTTTCCAAATAATAATTTGACTTTCTGAAATTCGATAAGATATGAAAAAAAAACTGATTTAAATTTTTAATATCAGATATGTTAGTAATAATAACTCACATGAAAAAAAATTATTTGGCTTTTCGATTACTCCTTTAATACTAATGCTTCAAAAAGTTTGATTTAGAAATTTTTTATTTTGATAATCTATATTTTTATATTTTTTGCGCACCCTGTACAACAAAATCGAAGTTCCTCAATGTGAATTGTATTTATATAAAAAGCAAAAGAACTTATTACTACAAGAAAACTTCCCTTAAACTCGAAAAGAATTTGTGCAGTCCTTAAACTTTGGTTATAGGTTCAAAATAGACCAAAGTTCACGAAACAAAAAAGTTTAGGAGTTTTGCGGATCCGCGGGAACCTACAGGAGGTGAAAAGGATTATTTTTAATAAAAAAAATCGATTTTTCTCTATTTTCTCGGAAAATATGGCATTTACAAAAGAATAGTTCTTATACAAGTTGGTTCTAACAAAATTATCTTTAATTTGGTGTTTTTAAATTTAATATTTTAGCAATAATTGACCGAAATGCTAGAGGTTTTAACTTCGCAATAATGTCATATGAATTACATCTCGTTCATTTTTGGCAGCTTAATAGTAAATGCATAAAAAAAGAAGTTTCTGTATTATGCGAGAGCTTGCTAATTTATAGCGGGTGACACCTAAAAAAAAAACATTGGAGCTGAGAGAGAATTAACCTTTAAGAAGAAAAGGACTAGGAAATTTGGGATTTTAGCTTGAAAGAGTGGTATTTCAAATACGTTCTCTTCAAATAACAGCAAAAACATGCTAGAGACAAATAAGAAAGCTACTAAATTAGGAATGAATTTAGTTTTTTTCTAATTTTTGTAGAGTTAATGGTTTCGGAGATCTGGAAGTCTAAGGGTGGCGTCCGAACAATTATAAGACGAAGTATTTAGTTTAAATGTTAAATATCTCAGAAACTATAGCACTTAGGCTAAAAACGCTAATAACCAAAATAATAAATTATTAATTATGCTTTCCGATGATTTTTTTTCTATTTTTATAGCATAAAAAAAAGAAGTTTTGACAGAAACAATGTACTTTTTCACATTTCTCTTTAACAAAAACGTCACAATTTTGTTAATGTAAGTAGTAATCAAAAAAATATATTCCCATATACTGTTTGTCGTTAATATATAGTGTGACCTAGACGCTCAAATTTTTTCATCGGCATACAGCGCTTGCTTTAAAAAAAAATTGCATTTTAAACTGTAAAGGGATTTTAGAAAAAAACGTAACATTCTTGTTTCTTTGCAAATATCTCAATAAATGTTAGTTTAAGAGAAAATATGGTAGGCATCAAAAATGAAGCTTATAAACTGAGAAGAAATTTATTTTGTTTATATATTTGTGTAGGGTGAATTATTTCGGAGATATTTAATTTTATAGATGGCATCCGAAAGTCTTTAGGTTGAAGTATTTAGTTTAAAATATTGAATATCTTAGAAACCGTGACACTTCCATCCAAAGTACTAAGAAACAGAATTAGAGGTAATTAATCAATATTTAAAATGATTTTTTGTTTGTTTCTACATCACTAAATATAAAGAAGTTATGGCCGATTCAATGTGCGTTTTGACGTTTTTGTTAACAAAATGTCGGTATTTTGTTGTTGTAATTGGTCAGTAACAATTTTTTCTTTCAAAAATGCAGTTTTTAGTTAATTTACAGCATTACCTAGATGCTCAATTTATTTTAGAAAAATATTCCATCCGCCATCCCCCTACCGAAAAATGGTCATATTTCGGTTAATTATTGCTAAAAGATTAAATTAAAAATACCAAATTAAAGATGAACTTTTATTTAAACAATTTTTTGTAAATGCTATATTTCCCGAGAAAATAAAGAAAAATCGTTTTTTTTAAATTAAAAATACTCCTTTTTACCCCTTATAGGTTCCCGGGGATCCGTAAAACTTCTAAACTTTTTTGTTTCATTCATATTTTATACTTATAGGCTAATTTTTAATCTACAACCTACAACCAGTTGTAAAGATTATTTCAAAAAAGAAAATATATTAACGGTACCTTCTGTATTTATGTGGAAATGTGTGCTTTATGTTTTTAAACATAAACATAATTTCGTAGAAGTTGGAAAATGCCACTGTTACAGTACAAGACATGGTAGCAACTTAATGATACCTACTCATAAGACAAGTGCTTATAAAAAATCCCCTGCCTACAATTTCATAAAAATATTTGATACGCTGCCTCAAAAGTTAAAAGATATAAAAAGTTTCTCCAGTTTCAAAAAGCAAACAAAATCATATTTCCTGGATAAGGCATTTTATTCTGTACAAGAGTTTCTATCTACATAAATATGTATTATAAATATAATTTATTGCTCTATAAATACCTTATAATCTATCTGTACTAATATCTATTGTTTTTATTTTTATGCATATCTGTTTGTATATAAATGATGTTGTGTGTGTCTGTTTTTAATCTATACGTGTTAATATTATTGGATATATTTTAATATTTTTTAATGTTGCTTGACTTACCATATGTACAAGAATGTATTTAAATAATGGGACAATAAATATCTATCTATCTATCTATAACCAAAGTTTAAAGTCTGCATAAATTTTTTTCGAGTTACGATCATTTTTTTTTCAATATTTTCCTGTACTATATGAATTCTAAAAACTGAAAATAAATATTTTAATTTGTCCCTTGTCTATTAGATAAAAGATCCCTACTCATCGATAGAGAAAATATTCGGCCAAATTTCCAAGTCTCCTGTTGTCGTTAATAGGCCTTGGTAGCGGATATAGGCCAACTTTAAATAAAAATAACACAAAATTAATTCATATGACAATCTTCCTAAATTAAAACTTTAGTTACTGAGTCAGAAACTTTCTATATGATATAAAATTATGTCAAGAACTCTTTTCCGTATAGATTTTTGTTAAATAACCATCACATATTTTCCTGCAATTATACGCAAGAATCTACGTAGTATTTTACTTAAGGATCAGAAATGTTGTGCACTTGTATACAATTTCGTAAAACATTCCCAAAGAAATTCTCTCCAAGCAGATCGAATATTTATCTCTTCCGACAATTACTTCCAGAATTTAATATTTTCTGGCCGGTCTGATCACTCTATCGCAGAGGTAAAGCAAAGCTCCGAGCCAACATGGAAGTCAAAGTCGTTCCCGTATCGAACTCTTGTATTCCCCGAGGTAGTAGCGAAGTGTGGTACCCCCAGAGGGCGCTCGTAATTAAGAAAGTCAGACGAACATCGCTCACCAAGAGTGATTAGTTTTATTTCTTTGCTCTGATGATGTTGATGGAAGATAGATTTTCCGTAATCTCGTTGTTTACCGACGTGTTTTATTGGAACAGTCAAGCCACGAGAAGGATCACCGATGTCAACTTTTAAAAGGAAATGAATTTTTTTATAGCGGACGTTTTACAGGCAATTATGCCCTAATTAACGTAAAAATAGATAATTGCGGTCTTTTGTCTTGAAGGCAAAGTTTGGCGGCTGCGAGGATTCCGATTAAGGACTACTAAAGCTGTTTAAGTGTATAATCCATTTCCAGCTTCTTACTGCAAAGTAGTAAAATTTATATGCAGACCGTAATGAACTTAACTTTGGGGATACTGTTTAAGATGTTTCAAGTCTATTGATACAAAGTAAACGTACTACAAATACACTTATCAATTTGAAATTTAAATACTTCTATTTAATAATATAATGATATTACAGACAACAAGCACTACTGAAGAGAGGTTGGTAACATAAATATAATTATAATACAATACTATTTTTCAAATATATGCAACAATACAACTTTGTACATATTGCACAACTCAAGAGCAAAAAAAGATAATAATATTAATTACTCTACAATTTTGTGTCCAGTTATAAATGTACAGAGTGACCCACTTTTTATTAGCAAGACTCCAACAATCGTTAGATGCTTCGCCTCTGAGATATACGGAGTTAAATTTGAAGACATTTTTTTTATCGCCAAACTGAAGGAAACACCTATTGAAGATTCAGTCAAAATATGACGATTCAACCTAACTTACCTCTATACCAAGTTGAATTCTTGATGAGATATAGCTCTAAAAGGTAAAGTTAAAATTTTTAATTTTGTAATCGTTTTATTTCAGGTATGCATAATCTAATGTTTTCAACATTTTTATTAAAAATTTGTGTTTGATAGTTGAAAAATTGATAGTTTTTGAGAAAACGCAAATAATGCAAAGTTTAATTGATCTATTTAAAGTTGGATAAAAATTCAATAGCAAAATATTTAAAATCATGATTGTTACATATTTGCATTTTCCTTAAATAAACAAAAAGTATAAAAAAGAGCAAATCCGATTGTATTGAAATTTAGCTAAAAGAAGATCCATACATTACATTTGAGAGAAATTGATAAATAAATACGGGAATGAATACTGATAGTTATAAATTATTTTAAGGAAAACTGTATATGAATTTTTCGGTTTCTTATTTGGATGCTCTGCCACATGTATTTTCTTCTAAACAGTGTCGTGAAATCTACAAAATAATACAATTAACCAGCATTTTACTGGAAAATAACCTCTACGCCTGTGACTTTTATGTCAAAGGATCAGTTAGAGGGTGGTTTTTGACAAATAATGAATAAGAATAAAAATATAAAAATGACGTATTTTGCTGACGTTTCGAAAAACGAATATGTTTCCTTTCTCAACGCTTATTATAATGTTTGTGTGCTGTGTATAATAAATAGACAGCTTTAAGAATATATTTGTTATATTCGGTATCCATAGATACTTAATGCTTACACAGAACTGTTATATCATGTCTTTAAATAGAGTCAACCAAGGAATCGTACACCGCAATTGTATTTTTTTTATTTAAAATATCTCTCAGCTGATAAAATTTGTGTATTAATTAAGTTTCTTTATTATACAATTTTGGATATTATCAGTTAAAATAGGAAATAAAAGAAGAAGAAAAGTTTTCAGAAATATTAAAAACCTATTTTGCTACATAATACATGTTTAATATGCATTATCCCAAAACAGTTTCTGTCATCCTAGAATTTTTACAAAGGTTTTGCTTGGAAATTTAACCAGACCAAGATGCCAAAGGACCAACTTTTGGTGTTTCAAGAACGAAAGTCATAGCCCCAATGAAATGCTTTGCTGAATTACAAGCATGTAATGATAGCAGTACACCTTTTGCTCCTTCTAAGATCAGAAGTTATTATAGAATAATTAAACAAAAAGAAATTAAATATATTTTGTTTCAGATATTCTGGACGAGGTTTAATGGAACACATGACGGAGATTATTTTATTATTTATACTTCAGACTTTCGTTCTATTTGTATTGATTTTGTATTTTGATTAAAAAATTTTGAACATATTGTCTAACTACTTTTATTTTTGGAGAGGTACAATATAAAATTACTAGAAAAATATTGGAGTCTGGTGAAATCTGAAACAAAATTATTAATAGTGCTCCTATACATTTTCGTACTCGGTATAGTTTCGACAGCAAAGTTGCCATTATTAAGAGGCATAATACAACTGCAGAAACAGTTTCTATTATCTCTTAATAACATCAACAGTGTTGTCAAATAAGTTCCGATTGCAAAAAGTGTCGTTTTAGTTAGGAATGCTACTAATTATTCTGTTAAATCATTGACTGAATTTATTACCTGCACATAAAAAAAACCACTGCCCATGGAATCACTACTTCCACATCCAGATTCTCTATCCAAGTCACTCACAACGAAAAAACTTTATATGTGAAAATAATTGTTTATGGAACTTTAATAATATAATATTTGAAATCCTCTACCCCAAAAACCCATAAAACGATACCCCACATCGGTAGTGGGGTGGGGGGTGGTGATGGGGGTGATAGTGGGGGGGTGAATGAAGTAAAAAAATATTTTGAGGTTTCTGGTTCCTGTACATACACTAAATCACAATTTTTTTCATCCCCTTTAATAAGGGGGTGGGGGTGGTAATGGGGGTGGCTAATGCCAAACATTTTTTTGAGACCTTAGCTTCTCTTGTATATACTAAATACCAATTTTATGGACTGTCACCTGCTTGATTGACCTATTTACCCCAAGTTTACCCCAAGTTTACCCCAATTTACCCCCCAACCCTTCGACGGAACAAGATGAAAATATAATCTAGTTCTAGATCTCGTTAAAGTACATATGTGTACCAAATTTCAAGTCAATATCTTAAACGGTTCCAGAGTAAACGTGCGCACAAAAAAAAGTTACACAGACCGACAGACAGAATTTTTTTTTTTTCGCTCAAACTTAAAATCTCGACGTGTCATGACATTTTAAGCCTATTTGGACAATAAAAATTTTTAAAAATATTTTTGTCGTTACTATACTTCCACTGGACGTGGAAGTAATAATTTTGAAAATTACCCGGTACTTAAATCTGAAAATTACTTGATAAAATTCATACTTGCTGGGTAAATTTGCACCTTATATGTAATTTTCACCTGCATAACTTGATATATTTGATGTAAATTAACAAAGTAATATTTAGTAATAATGTGATAATTACAGACATTAATATTACAAAATCATGTAAAATTACAAAGGGTGCTGAATATTAAAGTCACAATCGTTGGTAATAAAATTGCCATTTATCCGTACCTGAAGTATTTTGTACTGTGTGTACTTCTAAATAAATGAACTTCTAATTTCAGTCAAATGGCATTCTCCACATAGTTTTATACATTTCGAATATTCCGATTTAATCACCTCCATAATGAATTCATCTATTAAATGGAAGAAAGTACCCGTCTAACAAATATAAAGTATCAAAACTGCTAAGTTTTGACTCCTATTATAAAATGATTAACTCCACCATAATAAACTAGTTAGTAAACCTTTACATAATCCATCTAATTAGTCTGTTGTAGCCAACTCTGTTTAATGGATAATACAAAACAGATAATGTTATATAAGCATAGCAACATAAGCGGGTTTATGTACTTTGGAAAGAAAATCAAACTGAGATTATTAGACGACATAAAATTGGGGAAGTTTGCAAATAATGCAAGTTTAAGATGAACCCACCCATCAGTGAAATAAGCCGATTTAAGATTGAATTACCTGTGCTCGCGACTATGGCGCGACGACACTAAAAGTTAAGTTCATTGGGAGCTGAATGCAAAATTTACTAAAATTAAACAAAAAATTTTAGATTCCCAAGATTACAATAACTTTGACATAGTCAAATGTAAGGAGGATATAAAAGATTACATGACATTGAAGCTAAAATTGACACTGTAAAATTCATAAGAACATGCACCTCTGTAACGGAATTTCTGTCGAAATAACATTACAGCTCCCTTTAACATTGTGTTTTGTTAATATTTAGTATTTTTCGCTGTTTTGCGATCAGTTTAAAATATTTTATGAAGTTTTGAGTTATAAAGTGATATGCTACAGTGTACGCGAACCTTTAACTTAATATCTGGTAGGTAATAGTAATTAAGACATTCAGCGCCGCTATGGGGAATTTTTATAGGTTTTTGACGGTAGAATCGGGGCGAGAATCTTCATCTTTGACACGACCTTTGGAGACAGCGGTTGTGTTGGAGATCCTGCTGGATTTCTGGTTCTGGTGTGATGATTTGTATCTCGATTATTTAACGGTGTTTAAATAATTATTATCGGCTCATTTGGCAAACTATCTTATCTATAATTGGGTAACGAAAATGTTAGACAATTATAGATTGACTCGTGGTGGTCACCTGTATTCTCTTTTGTGGTTTAGATGTTTTTTCTGCTGTTTGATGCGTTTTTCTAGGTGAAGTACATACTGGTGTGGATGCACTAGAAAATACATTTGTGTACAGGCACATGATGTTGGTTCAGGAACTGATGGTGGAAATTCTGGAGTTGTATGGTACCTAGGCTGGAATCAGAATCAAAGCCGAATCTGTCCAGAAGGTCTACTGCTGGGAATACCTCTGGGCAACGTAAGGTGAGTGTTTCTCTTTCATTATCTTTTGATTCAATTTCTAATTTAGCACTCATCGAACGTTTGTCCAGAGATTCCTAGAGTTTTGGGTTTCTGAACCAACGAACCAGTTTCTTTTTTTCTCGTTCCTTGTGTAGCTTTATAAATGTATGAATTAATTAATACCTTTTTTTCTTACCTAAATTCGAGCCTAAATTGATCATTATTGTAAGTGTCGGTTTACTATATCTTATTCCGGTTAACTGCTGGTAAATAAAAAATGTCTAAGTATCTATATCTAATAAATTGTTGCTTATGTTTATCTGTCCGTTCAAGTTTAAAATATAATTATCGAGTGATTTACATGTCACAGAATTGCACAAATCATCATCTTCCGACCGTTGCTATGATTTTGTCTAACTTCTTAGAGTTAAATTTGAGAAATATTGAATTTTTTAACGAAGCCGCCAGTATGATTATCTTTTTTGGCAATTTTACCATATTTTAAAATCACGTAAAAATTTTATGTTTTTTGGCAATCTTTTTTATCTTAAAGTAACGTATTTTTTTTATTTTTTTGACAAGTTTACCTTATCTTTTAAATAACGTAACAATCTTATCTTTTGGCATTATTTTTTTTTCTTTCAAAAAGTAGATTACCTTTTTATCTCGTTTTATCGTGAGTTAATTTTCTTGGCATTTAGCCGCATAAAAGTTATATTGTAATTTTTTTCCTATTTTTTTCTTTACAAAATTACGCTAATTACATAATATTTAATATTTATTACAGCCTAACTTTGTTTTAATTTTTGATTAATATTTTCCTGACAGATTTTCGTGTGAACTTCATGTTCAATTTTCTTTAACACTGAAATGAATACTTTCAAATATATTTAAGTTTTTTGTAGTCAAAATTTATCGTATCTAAAATATGGTTTATTTTAATTTAATATTATCTAGTCATTTTGCAGAGTAACTTTTATTGTAGTTTGGTGATAATTTTTTTTTACTTTAACTTAATATCTTGCTATCTTAATTTTGTTTTTTTCATAACTTACAATTTCTACTTAGTTTAGAGTGTAAAAATTTTCTTTTTAGTTGATTGAGTAGTTTTATCGTCATTTTTGTATATGAGTACATAGTACCTATTATCGTATTTGCTATCGTAATTTCATATCTCTATCTTGCCCGACTGGTTTTAACCACTTATTTTTCCCGTTTTTACATAAAAATCCCTAGACCAAGAGAAGGGAAGTGACTCAGTACAAATCAACATCCATCAGCTTTATGTAAGGAATTTGGTGGTTTGGACAGCATCACCACTGAGAGTGGACAGAGCTTATACTCCAAGCTAGAAGGAGGTTCATTTTGGGATCCCAGCTCAACTACGCGTCCCTCACTTACCGAACTTTCGGCAGCTTCCAACCTCATAGACCTACTGCAGCTATCCAGTTACGTAAGAATTTGTACTCTCATCGCATGCGTTTTGGTCAGAAAACTTCTGTAAAAAACCAGTCAAACTTTTCTCTTTAACTTGTAAATTTTTATCATTTCATTCTCAATTTAAATTGTCAATTTTTTTGTAAATTTTCTAGTTATTATATTTTTTTTACAGAAATTGTTAACTTTTTCTCAAATATTTGTTGTAATAGATTGTTCTAGTTTTATAGTGTGTTATTATTCTTACTGACCACAATATTCAAGAATGTAGATCTCTCTCTTTCTATCTCTCTCTCTCTCTTTTTATTTTATTGTAACAAGTATTTTAAAAATACGCTGGCACCCTGAAGGCATAATGAAGCTTAGAAATTAAATGCACAAAAGAAAATACAAACCCATTGACCTGCGATGAGCTAAGTTTAACGCGTCTCTTGTTTGGGGAAGTGCTCTAACCAACGAAGTGTTGTTATACCTCCGAGGTTAGTACGAGGTTTTCTTTTTGCTATTTGGGCATTACTCATGCAGCTATCCATTAAACTAATAAAAATAATTTACTCCAACAAACCTACAACGACATGGAAAAAGCAAATATTGAAGATATGCAAAGAAGAACGTTTCCCGTTCTGGGGTCTGTTAGGACATTTATTTTTTTGGTCACAAACAAATTTAGAGGATCACTATAGATTAAGGGATGCAGTAGAGGAAAAACAACAGAGGATAAGACGCTAAACTATTCAAGCATTCACTCAAAAAATTCATAATAAAATTTTCGTTTGTTTCAAAAAACCAATGATACAATCAGAAATCTGTTCATTATATTGACCAAAGAAGAGAGTACATTAAAAAGAGACTAATAAAATTGCCATATACTTTATCACTTGCTGCTGTCTATTTAGAACACTGGAAGAAAATAGGATCCAGGTCATCTTTAATATCACAAATATCACAATTCTATGAAGGCCAAACATTTATTTTATAGAGATATGCTGGAAAATAGATATATCGAAATTTGAGGCATATTATTATTGTTATAAATTTTAAATAGTTGAAGGATTTGACCTTTACTTAGTGAAAATTTATGTCAGCACTATAATTTAACAAATAAAATATTGAAATGTTTTTTAAATTTTCACGGAATTGCGGAACTTGCCCTAAGATATATGTTAGACAAACAGGTAGAAAATTTAACATACGTATAGAAGAACATAAAAGTAGCTTTTTGAAATATAAAAATACATCGACATTTCCCAACCATTTACTATTAGAAATTCAGTCACTTACTAATCCTAAATATTTTATATTGTTGACTTTTCAATTATTTGGGTGTTATATCATTAATACAAATATTGAACAACGAGGGTCCTAAAATTGAGCCCTGTGGGACACCATAACTTATGTTAATAGTTTTACTTTTTGATTCACCCATTTGAACGCATTGCTTACGATTAGTGAGATACGAACTAAACAAATTTAAAGCTGCACTCCCCACTCCTAATATTTCTATTTTTTTAAATTAATGTTGGAATATAAAATATGTCAAAAACCGGTCTGTAAGTCTACAAAAAGTCCAGGTGTTATGTTGCCTTTATCTATTTGTTGTTGAATGTTGATGATAATGTCTAATACAGCAATTTGAGTCTTTTTCTATTTTCTAAATCCATACTGAAAGTCACTAAGAAATCTTATTTTTTCTAAATAATGTACTAGTCTATAATACACTATTTTTCAAATATTTTTTTAACAGCCGGTAATATAGATATCGGTCTAAAGTTCGAGTGTACAGCTTTTTTCCGGATGATTTATAAAGAGAGATAACTTTAGCAATTTTCAAGGCATCAGGAAATTGCCCTGTTTTAAAAGCCATATTAAGCAAGTCTACCAACACATCAATAGATCAAAGGATCATATATTGCTGTTATTAATTTCATTTTTATTTGTTCTGTATAAAAATATGGAGTGAAGTAATGAAAAGCGTAATATAAGTGTACAATTTGGGTGTCCTGCGGAGGTGTCACGTGCAATTCTTTCACCTATACTACTAAAATAATTTACAAATTCTTCTGCGACCAAGTTTTGATCTGTTAATAAATTATATCCTACATCTAAAATTATTCTTTCATTTTGACTATTCTTTTGATTCAATAAATTGTTTCACGAGGATACTTAGAATTATTAACCTTATTATTATAATAATGTTTTTTATTACATTTTTAAACCCATTAATTATTTTTTTAATTTCTTTAACTTATTGTTAAGAATCTCATTATAAGAGCGACTCTTCCTTGTCTATATATAGCATCTCTTCTTTAATTGCCATTAATAACTCTTAGCTAACCCAATAAATTTTATACAGTTTGCTCCTTTCTTTAATATATGTAGTACCAACATTCAAACTAGCCTGCAATAAGTCATTAAAAACAGAATAATTTTCATTTAGATCGTCCGATGGCCATTGATTAATTTTGTGATTTATTAAATATGATTTTATAGTCATAATTCACTTTCTTAATTATTTTTTTTTATTTATTTGGATTTACTTCTTTTGTAAGATCTATTATTAATAATATTAGTTTATGGTCAAATTCGCTATCACAAATATACAGTGTGTCCCCGGATTGTGTTATATCAAAAAAAAAATTAGTACGCCTTTCATTTTCTGCAGTCTCGGTCTGCTTGACGTAAAATGAACTTTTACCAAATTTCAGTTGAAATGGGATCTAACTCGCGGAGTTAATGTAAGAAGAAAATAAAATAAAATAAATCATTGTAGGTAAACCGGTCTTTCTGTTAATTTTACGGAAAAATTCTATTTGGATAAAATATTTGGCATTGAAAGTTAGAGCCAGAGATTATTAATATATATTTTACAGATAGAAACTTTTCAGTAAAGCATTGTTTTCTAAGCAAAAGGACTGGGATCAAATCCTCGGCATATAACTTATCGACTGGTGTTAACATTATGGCTCCCAAACATGTACGTAGTGCTGGAGTTCGTGAGTCATTCAAGCGTTTTAAGAGCATGCAGATCTATAAAGAGTGCATCCGTAGTCCAAAATCGATTTTATGTATCTTTTGTACAAAAGAAAAGCAGTTTAAACGTCAGCACTCCATCAGGTTTTAGTAGATCTTTTTAAGAAATTTATATTTTTGCTGCAACATTATATTATATTTTCAATGTAGAGACTAATGGAAGTTAGTAAGATAAAAGCACTTTGGGTCACATAAAATATTAAAATGATGTATGCAAGGGGTAAAACGTTAAATATATTAATAAAAACTAATAAACTTGCTGACTTGGAGTACTTTAAGAGACTTAACTTTGAGCACAGTAAGACGAGAAAAAGGGCTTATATGAACAATGTCTTCACATGGGAATGACAAATCAGCCAGGAATACATTAAAAAATCTTAAATTTAAAATAGTTCAAAACACAGATAAGAGTTTACAAAAGCATGCACACCACACACAGGGTGTCCTTCAACCTATTATTGTCTTTCTGGGTGTCAAAAAGCAAATGAGGATATTTTACGCGAAAAAGGTTATAAAGGTTATTGCAAACCTTTACACCTGGCAATTATTTTATAAAATGTAAAATATCTCCCAAACGGCTGGGTTTAGGTATTATATAGAGTACACTAAATGCTTTTGACTCAGAATTTTTCGCTCTTTTAAAAAACTTCAAAATATATAGGGTGTTCAGTTTAGAATAAGCAAGTTGGTATCGACTCCGGTATAAGCGGAAGTGCCAAATGCTTTTAATTATTTTCTTTTTTTCATATACCAAAACCAAGGATGTCTGGAATGACGAGGCTACCCATTTTGGAAAACACAAACAATCCATACCCACTGACATTATCAGTGCCAGAAGAACTATTCAACTCCACTTAATGAATATTTTGTATATACAGGGTGTTTCTTAAGTACGTTAAGAAAATTCAGAAGGTGATTATGTGGCCAATTTCAAGTATAAAATTTCTAATTAAGGTATGCCCCAAAATTCTTCGTAAGTAAGCTTTATAAAAATGGCGTACAAAAGGCGATTTTCAGATAATATCATCAACTTTTAAAGATTTTCGCTCAAAATTTTATACAGAGAAACTAACGAGGTAAAGTGTTAGTAATAAGATATGTATTGGAATAAAAGTACATCAGTTTAGAAAAACGCAACAAAGAGTAGCAGGTATCAATTTAAGGTAGGTAAGTAGAATGTCATATTTCTCATCATTTAGAAAGAGAGGTCTTAAGTGGTATTAGTAGTCTTGGAAGGAACTACCCCGAGAGTGGAAAGAAACCACCGAACGTTGTAGAAAGTGCAACAGGTTCCTTGTGTCCTTCAAACGCAAGATCGGGTAGGCTCATCCACAATATCACATATCACCAGACATTGGATGCAAACAGTAATAATAATAATATTGGTTCAACGAAAAAGTGATGTTTCCTCTTGAATCTGATTAGTGCACATTAATATATATGAATACATGAGTAGATATTAACTAAACTTCTCCCTTTTTTCAATACATGCAATACTTATTTACTTATTACGCTCGGTAGCCTTAATCTGATCATCTGCCGTTCATTTAAATTATTACCTAGGCCTTTATTCCAGCTTCATAAATCAATGAGAGCTTATTAGCTATTATTACACATAATACATATTTTATGCTCCACAGAATGAACAGTGCCTAGTGAATATTAAACAGGATTTCAACTCGCGATTTGGTGTTATCAAAATTATACATCAATTAATCAAGTGTACTACACGTGTTAAAATTATCTATCATCAAGACGTCAAAAACACTCTAGAAATAATTAGAATACTTCAACATCTTACCTACATAATTATTAATGATTTTGTGTCAATCTCAAAACCTGAGAGTGGTTTTAAAATTAGTGTATAACTAATTAATTAACAACGTAATAGAATCAGATGGCATGCTTACGTTATATTAATGTAAGAATGTTAACGTTTTCTTTGAAACTATTTAAAATATTAACGTGAAATACCTAAATGTCGTTCTTTATTCAACTTTTCGTCATTAGTATTTATCAGTAGTTTACTTCATTTGTGGAACGACGACGATACACCAAACGGATCTATAATTAACCATAAGGCGGGTAAAAAGTGGAAAGTAGTTTTTTGGTTTTCAAAATCAAACATGGGAATTGCTTTAAAATTGGTAGTTAGGCATTTAGGAATATCGAATTTGATTTAAAAGTATCCAATATGGATTTAAAATTGCAACATTTTTGCAGATTTACATTAAATATTTGGAGATTCTCAGGATGCTCTGATATAGAGCCTGACGTTAGAGCTTAAAAAATTCAAACGACGAATATGTTTTTCTTATTCACAATTCTCGCAGATGGCTCAAGGTGAGGTTGAGAGAGAGTGAACAGAGTAATTTATGTCCATTGATAGAAATAGTGGTTGAAGAAAAATGTGATATCAAAATCTTGAATCATTGATAGCATGGTAGTGATTTTTAGATGCAAACGTTTTTATTGATCTACTAAGTATACCAGGTTCCACGAATCATTAGACAAGTCATAGTTTTCCAGAGTTTTCAAGATATAAGTCTTAAATTTGACAGCGGTAATATGTACCAAAAACAGCAAATTTTTCATAATTTGACACTTTTCCATCACCGGTTTCCCCGAAAATTACCACAATTTTGAAATTTTAAATGGAACACCCTGTATATTTTAACATTTTTCGATTTCGAAGACGATTATAAGTACGGCTGCGGCTACGAAGTTTAGAAAATTTTTTTAGACCACTTGATTTTTTAGGGCTATTTTTATTTTTGCATCTAGAGTACAAATCAATCAAATGGACGAAAACAATAAGAGAAAACTGTAAACGTGAGATTTTTCGAATTGGTTTAGTAGCTATGACAAACCAAAATGTCCGAAATCATTAATTTGTAATTATGTTAACTTTTTTAAGTACTAATTTTTATAACAAATCCATTGATACCTTCAAACCGAAAATCGGCTTCATATTAACCCAAATACACAAGTTCTTTGGTGGATAATAATTAAAATATCGAGAAAATACGCTTATCAAGTAAGTATGCCGTGGAAATTGAATAAAACTAGATTCAAAACATTCATCTTGTCAACAAAACAACTCTGCAGATAAATGAAGTGTGCTGTGGAAACAAAAATAAGTTTGGCAGATAATAATACATGTGTATTTTTAACTTAATGAGTCTGCTCTTTATCTCTTTTGTTGTTGTTTGTTAATTATTGTTATTATTGGAAGGAATTAGTAAGGGTTAAAAACAAATAGTGAAGAAAATAGCGCCATACACCCCAAAGAGGAAACACGAAGCAGCTACCGACACGTGTTTCGGAATTATTGTTCCTCATCAGCGTAGCGTAGCAACAAAAAGGATCCGGAAAGGACAGATAGGAACAATAATTGAAGGTTGAAAGCACATAGTCCTGTTATTCGTGCATTCATATCTAGATCGGTCTATTTAAGACCTTCACCGACAGTCGGCACATAGAGCCATATGTGGACTGGCCAATTACAACCTAGCGAGTCAAATAAAATAGGAAGGAATTAGTACAGTCAAAAACAAATAGTGAGGAAAATAGGAAAATAGCGATATTTTCTAGTCTCTATGAGTGTGAAAATGTTTTAATTGAAATCAATTATAATTATTTTGATTGGCTTTACATAATTTTGAGTAGTATATTACAAAATATTACAAAAATTTAATTGTTATAAACCATTAAACATTTGTTGAGTGGGGATACTTACCCATAAATATATAGTTACTTATTATACTCTTCACAAAAACGAAGAGTATATTGTATTTGATCGGCACATTTCTAAAATCGTAAATATCTCGTAGAGAAAAAAATTTCATATCATTGTGTTAGTGAACGAATTCTGAACAACTTTCAAAATGTCCGACTGTCCGTCCGTCTGTCCGTCTGTCCGTCTGTCCGTCCGTCCGTCACGTTTCTTGTAAGCACGATAACTTAAGAAAGAAAGTCCGATTGTATTGAAATTTAGAAAGTAAGTTAGTGTTAACTAGAGGAAGAACCCTATTGTTTTTGAAGAAAATCGATGGGTAAATAAAAAAGTTATTAATTATTTAATTAAAAAAAAATTTTGTTTGTTAATTTTTGTGGCTTGTACTAAAATGGAAATCTTGCGAGATATTATTTCCATAACAAATTTTTTTTTGTGTATGAAGTTTACTAATATTTCATAAAATTGAAATATGTATGAATGTCGAAAGATATATATCACAGACAATCAATTTTTCTAGCAATAGGTGGTGGCGCAGCGGCTAAAGCTTTTCGTTGCAATCCAAACGTCCCGTGTTCGAATCCCACAAGTTATATTTTTTTTTTCATACAATTTTTTTCACAACAAAGTTTATTATTCTTAATATGAGTCTATACTCACCACGATAATTACAAAATAGGTATGCAAATTGTATTTAATCCTAGAGAGGAGCCACTAGCCTGTGACACCTAGTACATGCGACGCTACTATACAGCCTAAGGAAGCATGTAAAGTGAAGCATTTTACAGATTCATTTAATTAAAATGCATATATTACAAAAACAATAAATTTTCATTTATGTAACATGCATATATTGCAAAAACAATAAATCACATATGCCGCCACTTTCTATTTTATGTGAATCTTAATTCTCTACAACTTTGTTCCTACAGGTTTTTTACAGCTCAAACGGGTTTGGAATTGTTTTCTACCTTAATATAAGTTTTGCCTTTATGCAAATAAATTGGGCGTTATATTGGAACCGCTACTATGAATTATGTGAATTTTTGAATTTTTAAGGAGTCGAGAAACACAAATATAAGTATACACAAATGTAGCCACACTGTGCTTAATGTATTGCAATCGACAAAGAGAATTAACAAAAGATGTACTTAAACTTTGCCCCTATTTGTATAATGCCTGGAATGTCTTTATTGTAGTACTAGTTTTAAAGCATTAAAAAGTATTTTACAATTTGATTAAATTGTAAGGTAACAGTTATTGTTATTATTAACTACTGAAAAGCAAAAGGTTATTGTAGAAACTTAAACATTTGATTACACGGAACTACACGAAAACCCTTAAAGTTTATGTCTCTAATTTTGTACCTAGACAAATTGCCTTATACGATTGGATTTACAAGAACTCACATAAAATTGGTCAATAAAATTTCGCTTTGTGATTCTAAATTTTATATTTGCTGCATCTCATATAGAATTCTGCCAAAGCATCTGCTTTGACTGAATTCAGTCATCACTGAATTTTTATAGTTGGTATGTTTCAGTGGAGAGCCATTTCCAATTCACATTACTAAAGTTTAGCTGTTGAATTATCACATATCTCAAGCTCACTTTCACAGGGACAATGTAGTAACACGAGCATACATAGCTTATGCAAGCATATCCTTTTAAACAATCGCAATAAGAGTAACTTAGATCTATTTATATTAATTACTTCATAAATGATAAGGTCAAAAAAACACGAAAGCTGTTGAAGGAAATCTGGTTACAAGACATACAACAGCACGTGCTTCAGCTACAAAAATTTTTCTAATAATAAAAATAAAGAAAAATTGCCATTAGGTATACTAAAGTGTGTTACGCTTTAGCTCGCCCTACGTTTAAAATAACAATTGTCACTGTACATAAACTTATAAATACATCCAAATATACAAACAATTTGGATTGAGTAAAAATACAGTACTCTTACCACACTTGTCAAACAAGTGTTTGAACAGATTAAGTTTGTACCTACATTTTGTATGAAATTTTGTGATATACTCTGAATGTAAAATTTACAAATTGTATAATTTCTTTGTCAATTAAGCTATGATCCTATTATATATAACGAGAAATTGACAATTTCTATCCCAAATGCTTTATACATATATTGTTCGCTCATTCTTTGATAACGCTGATACTCTGGAGTATATGAAATAATCACAACGGGCACTTGTAAATTATTTGCCGTGAATATAGAAGAGGGCTTTATATGAAACTTATGAAGCCCTTGCATCGGTAAGTATGGTCAGCCAATAACGGGCTGATTTTGAATTTCTTGCCTCGTCCACGTGGAATAAACTGACCAAAGTTAATAATGATTCGGCCTCCATTCGCCCTAATCAGGCTCGTCCTAAGGCAGCAACTAGAAAATCTAATCGTTAGCCCCATCTACCATTATTTACTGCAGATATTTTTGAAATTCCCGATTATGATTATGTTTCAGGTGATGGCATTGATAAAATTAGGTTTAGATTATTAGCATTATTGCACAGAGAAAATAATCTTCCAAGTTCCAACTTTCATTGTAACGAAACGTGATTCAGTGTAGCAGTTCCTCTAACTTTACTGTGATTGAATAAACTAAGTCTTTGAGAGATAAAAATCTAAAGGATTTAAATCAGGTGATCAGAGGCGAAACAGCAAAAATTTGTTATCGAAAAACCACTTTTGACATCTCGTGTTCAGAGATGTATATCTCAGCAGGGTGCATCGTGTCAAAAAAGTTAAACAAATACATGGTGCTATGTTTACCAAAAATTTACGCACCCGAGAGATTGCCAACATATTTTGGGATACCTTGTATATATCTGTGGAAAACAATAGCAGATGTTTATTTGTTTTGATATATTTCTACGAGATTCGTGCTTGTGATTCAGAGACAAATGACGTTAGATTTTACTCAAATTCTAAAGTATCCGGAAAATAAATTACCTACTCACAATTTCAGAAAAGCCAATTTCGTTGAGCTTTACACGATTCTTTGGTAACAGTTTTACCAAACTGAAGATATTATTATGGCAGTTGGTGAACTATACAGTACTTTGGACGATCCTTTATCTGAACATTCAAAAATAACACAGGCGCACAAAAAAAAAGTGTCTGCGCTGGGGTACTGACCATATCTATCTCTTGTATTGTGGGCCAGTGAAGACGAATCTGACCTTAGTTTTTACCCAGCACGTCAGGTTTTTTTTTTACAGCAAATAAATATATAAATATTATGATTCAACAGACTCTTTTGCTGTTAAAAAAAAATGGACGTGTTAGGGAAAACTAAGATCGGATTCGTGTTCAGTGGCTCAAAATACAAGGGATAGGTGTGGGCAGTACCCCCGCGCAGCCGATTTTTTTTTGGTGGCCACTGTGCCACACTCAGTGTGGCACAATACCCTCAAAAAAAGTGGTCTGCGCGGGGTTACTGACCACATCTGTCCCTTGTATTTTGAGCCTCTGAACACGAATCTGACCTTAGTTTTTCCCCAGAACGTCAGGTTTTTGTTTTAACGCAAATAAATATAAGTATAAATATTACGATCCAACAGACTTTTTTGCTTTAAAAAAAAAACCTGACGTCCCGGGGAAAAACTAAGGTCAGATTCGTGTTCAGCGGATCAAAATACAAGGGATAAGTATGGTCAGTACCCCGACGCAGACAACTTTTTTTTTGTGGGCCTGTGTATTTAAAATTAAGATGAAAGAATCTCTATTATCAAAATATAAAAAATCGAAAATTTAAATACTTTTGAGAAACACAAAGCACAGATGTATAGATAGATAGTTAGATAGATAGAAGGAAGTGGCATAATTGGGTTCGCTCATGACGTGGCGATGGTTACGACGTGTGGCTCCGTGATCACGGGCTGAAGCTAGCGCTTCATAAGACAGAGGCGGTACTTAGGGGCGGTACTTATAACCAATAAAAGGCTCTTCCTGGCCATCTTTGGATGGGGATAAGGTGCCGTGGAAGAAATCAGTAAAATATCTAGATGTGTAGTTGGATGCAGGCTTGAGTTATGAGGAGCGTACGAAAATTGCAGCCGAGCAAGCGGCAACATCAGCAGCAGCGATAGTGCGCCTGATGTCTAACATCGGTGGGCCCTGTGAGATGAAAAGAAAGCTGCTAAACAGTGTTGTCCACGCCAAGATCCTATATGGGGCGGAAGTTTGGGGTGACGCGGTCGGAAGGGCAACGGTAAGAAGGAGGTTGGTCACCGTAAAACGGCATTGTGCACTTTGGGTTATTTTGGCATACAGGGCGGTGTCAGAGAGGGCAGCGTTGGTGTTAGCAAGATCGATCTCCTTATTCGAGAGAGGCAGGAGATATACCTGTAATGGCGTCCTCGATGAACAAAGAAGGACCGAAGCCAAGAATCTCTAATCGTAAGCACGACAAAGACTTTTTCTTAAATGGCAGGAAAGATGGGATACCGACACGAGGCACAGTGGGGCAAATAGCTCATTTTTTGAACAAGCGATAATTCCCAAGCCTAGAATTAATGAAATTTAAATTTTTTTTTTCTAAACTCTTCGTTATAAAATTGCCTTTAATTCTATCGAGCCCGAATTTTGAAATTTCAAAATTAAAGGACTTAAATTTTGAAAGTAAATTAAAATTTTATCAAAAAATTGTTTAAAATTATAAAAAATTGTTACTTGGGGGGTGTTTTTTTGGTTTCTAATCTCATTTCTGATCACCGAATTTTACGGTTCAAAAAACCATGATAGCGGATCCAATATGGCGGCCATAATATTTTTTTAAATGAAATGTACATGCACAAACTGTTAAAAATTGTTACTTAGGACTTTTAAGGGTTTCTGATCGAGAATCTGAAATCTAAATTACGTGATATCGTAATCCAAAATGGCGAATCCAATATGGTGGCCATAATAGTTTTTTAATTGACATGTAAATGCGCAAATTGTTAAAAATTGTTACTTGGGGGTTTTAGAGATTGCTGATCATGACTCTGAAGTCCAAATTACGTAATATCGAAATCCAAGATGGCGGATCCAATATGGTGTCCGTAAGTTAAAAAGAATGACAAATCAAGAAGGAAACTGTTAAAATTTGTTTTTCGTTTTGAAGTTACACAGAGAGTAACTTTACAAATGTGAGCAATGTGATATATTTTTAGTGCATATCCAGATTTAAATATCTCATAAGAAAAGAGGAAATATTAATTATTTCATTTTAGCACATACTGGAAATGCAATTTAAAATTACGAAATTTTAACTGCGGAATTAGAAACCTCTAGGAACTAATTTTTAATGATTTTTGCATGTACGTCTTATTTTTTTTAAATTTATAACAGCTATATTGAATCCGATATTATGGTTTCCAAACTAAAATATCCGAAACAAGATTAGTGAATTAAGCCCCTGAGTAACAAATTTTAGCAATTTCATTCTTGATTTATCATTCTATTTTAACTTACGGAAACCATATTGGATCGGCCATCTTGAATTTCGATATTACGTAATTTAGACTTCAGATTCATGTTCAGCAGACCCTAAAACTCCTAAATAACAATTTTTAATAATTTGGGTATGTACATTTCATTTAAAAAAACATTGTGGCCGCCATATTGGATCCGTCATATTGAATCCGCCATCTTGGATTACGATATTACATAATTTAGACTTCATATTCATGGTCAGAAACCCTTAAAAAAGTAACAATTTTTATCAATTTGCGCATGTACATCTCATTTTAAAAAATATTATGGCCGCCATATTGGATCCGACATCTTGGATTTCGATATTACGTAATTTGGACTTCAGATTCATGATCAGCAATCTCTAAAACCCCTGAGTAACAATTTTTAACAATTTGCGCATTTACATGACAATTAAAAAAATATTATGGCCTCCACATTGGATTCGCCATTTTGGATTACGATATTATGTAATTTAGATTTCAGATTCTCCATCAGAAACTCGTAAAAGTCCTAAGTAACAATTTTTAACAGTTTGTGCATGTACATTTCATTTAAAAAAATATTATGGCCGTCATATTGGATCCGCTATCTTGGTTTTTTGAATCGCAAAATTCGGGGATCAGAAATGAGATTAGAAACCAAAAAAAACCCCCCCAAGTAACAATTTTTTATGATTTTAAACAATCTTTTGATAAAATTTTAATTTACTTTCAAAATTTAAGTCCTTTAATTTTGAAATATCAAAATTCGGGCTCGATAGAATTAAAGGCAATTTTATAACGAAGAGTTTAAAAAAAAATTTTTAAATTTCATTAATTCCAGGCTTGGGAATTATCGCTTGTCCAAAAAATGAGCTATTTGCCCCACTGTGCGACGGGCCGATGGACATATGGACTCTTTCCAAACGTGAAGAAATGGTGCAGTCGAAAACATGATCAGACGGAGTATCACCAGACCAGGCGCTAACCGGCCATGGTTGCTTCAACGAATATCTGGCCAGGTTCGGAAAGCGGGAACGTACTGCATGCCTTCACTTTGGGAAGCTCCGCACAACACATTATCTTTGAGTGCTCTGCAATGGAAGCGGAAAGAGAGGAACTTTAGAGTGCGTAAACACGACGAAAATCTCATCACGCTTATGCTGGAAAGCGAAGAAGCTTGGTCGTCGGTGTTCACGTACATCATCGCGACGATGAAGCACAAGCGACGTATGGAGCAGAACGAAAGAAACATCGCGTAAGGAAATCGCGATGTTTCTCTCGGAGAGGATGGAGGTCGTAGGGGAGAATGGAGAATATAAAAGGCGGAACCCAACCCGGCGTAAACGGGCACCACCCCGAAGAAATGTGAAACCAGGGTGGCGTTTCTGTGTCCGGAGCATCACTTGTGGGTAGCTTGTTACTTCTGAGTCTCTGTGAAAGACAAAAATAGATAAATAGGTGGATAGATGGATATATAGATATTTTTGTGACTTATTTACATAATTATAATAGTGTCAAATGTTATACTAAAACAAGATACAACTTATATATAGATTCGGCAAATGTAGTTTTATATATGGGCCTTGAGATAAACGATCGTAAGAGAGAAAATAGATAAATTAGCAAAAGAAAGACATATCTATTCCCACTACAATGCATAGGCGGTTAGAAGCGATAGATACCGATGCCCTACGTTAACACACGACAAGGTGATAAAAATAAAATTTCACGAAGTGTGGATCGTGTTGGAAATAGTATATCCGTCTGTCTTTTCCCAATTTCTCTATTTTCTTTCTTGCTCTCGTTTATCACGGGATATATAAAGCTACATTTGCCGATTCTGTATATGGACAAATCTAATTGAAACCAACTTTAAGTGTATCAGAAACTGAAGCACAAATTAATTTGTTTTCAACTTCAAAAACTCTTCCACTGAATAAAAGCCCTCAACCAGAAACGTTCTTGTGTAGATTGTTTAAGGGGTTGTTTGGTCCTGAGTTGACCTTTCTGCACCTCGACCTAAAAGATCTTTTTTGAATTACGCTACAACTAGTTGTTGCTCAGGAGTCCAAGACTTTTTGCAAAGCTTGTGATTTTCCTGGGAGCTAATTTCCCTCTCTTCTAGTGCGGTCGGATAGCAATAAAAATCATAAAAATATTTCAGTGCTCGCGGCGAACGTGCCCTTTTGGATATAGATACTATATATACCAAAGATGAAAAAACGCCCCAGATCCCAAAAATTTTGGACTCCCCACCACCGGTAATGACGTCATGAAATGGGAGGTCGAGAAACTGGTTTTAGGCATAGACTGATCCAGTTAAACGCCATATTTTTTAGTAAAACCCACTTTTAAACACGTGTTGTATACTAAAACATGATGTCAGTAATATTTTTTATTATTATTTTTAATATGGTGGAAAAAATTTGACATTTTATCTGCATATTCGTGTTTGGTACCAATTTTTGTTCTTGTGGTCAATAAATTCTGTGGTTGTCTCGGTGGTTGTAGTCAAATTTTGTTGAGATGGATCTGTTAAGTCTTCCATCCTTTGAATCAAGAAAAAAAATGTGTGTAATCCTTTTAAAAAATTGTTTTACATTTAAAAAAGAAAATATTTACAACTAATAATTTTGAGAACAGTGCACTTTGGGTTATTTTGGCATACAGGACGATGTCAGGGAGGGCAGCGCTGGTGTTGGCAAGATCGATCTCCTTATATGATAGAGGAGGGAGATATACCTGTAATGGCCGCCTCGATGAATAAAGAAGGGCCGAAGCCAAGAGAGCGGTACGGCAAAGACTTTTTGTTAAATGGCAGGAAAGATGGGATACCGACACGAGGGGCCGATGGACATATGGACTCTTTCCAAACGTGAAGAAATGGTGCAGTCGGAAACATGATCAGACGGAATATCACGAGACCAGGCGCTAACCGGCCATGGTTGCTTCAACGAATACCTGGCTAAGTTCGGAAAGCGGGAAAGTACTGCATGCCTTCACTGTGGGTAAGCTCCGTACAACACACTATCTTTGAGTGCGCTGCAATGGAAGCGGAAAGAGAGGAGCTCGAGAGGAACTTTAGAGTGCGTATACACGACGAAAATCTCACCACGCGTATGCTGGAAAGCGAAGAAGCTTGGTCGTCGGTGTCCACGTACATCATCGCGACGATGAAGCACAAGCGACGTATGGAGCAGAACGAAAGAAACATCGCGTAAGGAAATCGCGATGTTTCTCTCGGAGAGGATGGAGGTCGTAGGGGAGAATGGAGAATATAAAAAGCGGAACTCAACCCGGCGCAAACGGGCACAACCCCGAAGAAATGTGAAACCAGGGTGGCGTTTCGGTGTCCGGAGCATCACTTGTGGGTAGCTTGATACCTCTGAGTCTCTGTGAAAGACAAAAATAGATAAATAGGTGGATAGATGGATATATAGATATTTTTGTGACTTATTTACATAATTATAGTAGTGTCAAATGTTATACTAAAACAAGATACAACTTATATATAGATTCGGCAAATGTAGTTTTATATATGGGCCTTGAGACAAACGATCATAAGAGAGAAAATAGATAAATTAGCAAAAGAAGGACATATCTATTCCCACTACAATGCATAGACGGTTAGAAACGATAGATACCGATGCCCTACGTTAACACACGACAAGGTGATAAAAATAAAATTTCACGAAGTGTGGATCGTGTTGGAAATAGTATATCCGTCTGTCTTTTCCCAATTTCTCTATTTTCTTTCTTGCTCTCGTTTATCACGGGATATATAAAGCTACATCAAAAACTCTTCCACTGAATAAAAGCCCTCAACCAGAAACGTTCTTGTGTAGATTGTTTAAGGGGTTGTTTGGTCCTGAGTTGACCTTTCTTCACCTCGACCTAAAAGATCTTTTATGAATTACCCTACAACTAGTTGTTGCTCAGGATACCAAGACTTTTTGCAAAGCTTGTGATTTTCCTGGGAGCTAATTTCCCTATGCCTTCTAGTGCGGTCAGATAGCACTAAAAATCATAAAAATATTTCAGTGCTGGCGGCGAACGTGCCCTTTTGGATATAGATACTATATATACCAAAGATGAAAAAACGCCCCAGATCCCAAAAATTATGGACTCCCCACCACCGGTAATGACGTCATGAAATGGGAGGTCGAGAAACTGGTTTTAGGCATAGACTGATCCAGTTAAACGCCATATTTTTTAGTAAAACCCACTTTTAAACACGTGTTGTATACTAAAACATGATGTCAGTAATATTTTTTATTATTATTTTTTAATATGGTGGAAAAAATTTGACATTTTACCTGCATATTCGTGTTTGGTACCAATTTTTGTTCTTGTGGTCAATAAATTCAGTGGTTGTCTCGGTGGTTGTAGTCAAATTTTGTTGAGATGGATCTGTTAAGTCTTCCATCCTTTGAATCAAGAAAAAAAAATTTGTGTAACCCTTTTAAAAAATTGTTTTACATTTAAAAAAGAAAATATTTACAACTAATAATTTTGAGAACAGTGTCCTTCACATGCGCACAATTGCATACCCCGAAGACCGTTTCTGACGCATTTGCACACAGAACACCTTTGTTTGCAGCTACAGGCAATTAGTTCTTCACAACTTTTTGCGACATCGGGAACAGTAGACCACAATGGCCGAAACTCGTCATTAGTTTTTTCCCATAACCAAGTATCGGGCGAAGGAGTTTCTCCAGACTCTTTTTCCAGACAGTGCTTCCATATAAGGGATTGAAGAGTGGCTCGCTTGATATGCTGAAGTAAAGCATTTTGCGTTGGAGGTATATTCTCAATTGGTCTACTTTTTTTTAATGAAAAAGAATCGTCTACACTCATTATCTGTGTTAAAGGGATATGTCACATCATACAAATCAATCACAAATCTTTGCACGGTACGCATGATATCTTCATCTGGGTGTCTTCCCATTAGCAGCTGCCCAAAAGCGCAATTAATATTAGGATCTGCCATCCTCATCTTCCAAGCTCCTTTCTTGCCTACTCCTCAAAATGAAGACATGGTATCGCAACCTGTTGCCGAATGAAATATCGGCAAAAAGCTACAGATCTCCTGTGATAAATGAGAACGTAGATCATGGATGCCTATTAACCTACGATTTTTCCAAAATCAATCCAAAGTTGTTATATTTTGTAATATTTTCAAAATTTGAAAATGCAGATACTGCAATGACCACAACATTCGAATCTACCGATTAAATGCTAACGCAGTTGTGGCTGTATCAGCTGCATGCTTAGCATGAAGAAGAAGGCGTCCGTCCGCCTCTTCATGCCATGAGGATGAAGTAGCTGATATATCTAACTCTGCCGAAGATGATATTGCTCTTTCCTCAAGCGTACAGATTATTGTTTTTTCTTCAAAATGTTCGTTTATTAGCTGTTCTGCCAAGAAAGTAAACAACTGTTTTTTGTTTTCATCTACTCGTAAAAATTCGTTACATTTTTGTGGAATTATTATGTAAGGTGTAACTCGTATGTGCACTCCTACTCCTCTTGATTGGCGTGTGCCAGCTTTCAAATACTAAATCAATTCTTTGTAAATTTTGGAATAGCCGCCAAATATAGGGCTTAAGTATATTGTTATAATATTCCAAAAACGTTTTCGCATTTCTTGGAACTAGTAAATGGACAATAACCGACCACCGACCAGTACCAATTTTTGCGGAAACTTCACAGTGTACAATATGAAACACAAATTCTGACAAATACTTTGGTATTCCGTTTTTACTGCTAAACACTAAAACGCTGCAATTCCACGCTAGACTAAAAACTTTGCAGCTTTGTATGTATAAGCAAACACGCTATAAATACTACAACAGATATCCCGGTATGTAATTAAGTATATAAAACATATTTAATATTGAATTTTACTAAAAAATATGGTCCTTAAGTAAGTTAGTCTATGCCTATGCATAGTTTTGTTGAACTTCAGTTTGATGACGTCATTACTTGTAGTGGGGGTCCGAAATTCTTGGGATCTGGGGCGTTTTTCAATCTATGATATATCTAGAAACTATATCCAAAAGGGCATGTTCGCCGCCAGCACTGAAATATTTTTATGTTATCCAATTCCACTATTCAGGTGTTAATTCCATCTGTTCCAGGTACTTTTTCCTAATGCGGATTAGTACTTTGCATTCATAAAACATATGTTCCACAGTTCCAGTTGCAGCTAGGCAATATCTGCATTTGTCGTCTTCTGCCATGCCCATGTTCTTGAGATGATATCTCAAGGAGCAATGGCCAGATAGAATTCCTGTGATCAGCTTTAGATCGGATTTTTCGGGATCGAGAAGCTTTGTGGCATTCTCTCTCGAACAGGTTATAAACCTTCTCGCTCGTCTTTGGCCTGGAGTATTCATCCAGTAGGACTTCTCTTGTACCTTTTCCCATTTTTTAGACCTCTTCCTCTTATGTGTCCCTTAGATAAGCTACAAACGATTCTGATCCGAAAAATGGGGCTTCATGAATAAGAGAGGATCGCTTAATTTCAAATTGTTGGACACGCCAATTTGAGGACGCCGTTTTATTTCAGAAAATTATAAAACCAGACTCGTAACTAACGAGATGATTGTCCAACCACGACATAGTTTAGAATAAATATAGGAAAATTCTGACATTGTACTTAATTTTAATTAATTCCAGATGAAACGCGTACTAAGTGACAGTATTCAAGTGTGCGTTTTGGTGTTTGTAAAAACTATGAAACAAATTTTTGCCAGATGATTGCTATATCATGCGGATGTAATATGCCCGTTGGATTGAAACAAATATGTAGGATAAGGACGATTGAAATTCCTTTTCCCAGAAACCGTGAAAAACAGCTAAGGATATAATGCGAAACTCAACATTAAGTTTCTCGGAGTTTCATTTTGGTATATAATTTATGTCACAATATTTCATATATGCAAAGATATTATTGATTTTCCTAACAACACTAACATACTTTTCGGCGTTCCTTTCTTAAATGTATTCTTTATATATTCGACTGCCAAGATCAAACGACCTTGTGCTAGATGCTTGCCTCTAAGTTCTATACATTAATATTTATTACTATTTGTCGATACTATTTGAATTAAAATATTTTAAAAACAGATATATACGTATATCACATGCAAATGACATTAAAATTTATTCTTTTATTATAGTGGAGTTAAATTAGGATTTTAATGTGGATTGTCTGGTTAGGGCAGTTTTTCTGTTTTAACATGTTCAGGAGATCAACTTAAGTTCACAGCTCAGTTTTGCAGTTTCTGCGAGGTCGGCGGAATTATTATTTAAACAATTTAATTTTTTAAACCATGTTTTCCTTCGGCTTTCTTTGAATATCTCGAAATTTGTAAGTCCTATGGAAAACAATGAAAAGAAGAAAAATGTTCGTTTTGAGCTGTATAATAAAAGTACATAAACTATAATCCATTCCAATTGTTATTATTATTTAAAAAAATTGAACATTGCAAAATAATGCATTTTTAAACAAATCACTGTTTTTTCAAAAATATTGGATAATATTCAATGAAATTTTGGAAAAGTATAGCTCTTATAAAGTATAGTCAAAATTTCAATTCAAAATAATTACTAAATCGGCTCCAGCATATAATTGTTGTTAAACCTTTGTGAAATCCTGCTATCCAGACCAAGAAATGTGTACGATGGTTCAAATTGTAGCATTCTATAAGTACTTTAAGATCACGAGGAAAAACTTTTTTTTTCAAAATTTAAACCCGTTTTATTACAGTTGTTTATAGTTTTCGAAATTTTAGTTATAAACAAATTCAAGTAACTCTCTCGCTTTTGTATGAAATCAAAAACGGTAAACGAGCAATGAAAGTAGATTAAAACAGCCAACTTTTGAAAAAAAATTAATGCTCTATTTGCATTTGGAGCTGAAATACGTTAGTTTTATAAATAAACAAATAGATATTTCTTCTTGAAATTTGGGCTGGTTATTCTCCAATATTATTTTGTTTCTGCTATTTGAAGATAATTCAACGCTACAATTGTGTAAAATAACATCGAATAAAGCGACTTTGAGAACATATTACACATTTTTAATTTTTTTATAACTGTTTAAATTTTTGTCACCGAAAATGGTAAACCAATCTAACTTAACTACTCTTATGTTCATGTACACAGCTTTGTAAAACTTTTAATATCACTAATAGGTACACCAAATGGTGATTTTCGAATCTCTAACAAAATCGTTAATGTCCACTTTCGAGCATCTATACAGTATCTTTTAACAATTGTAGTTTTGGATTATTTTCAAGTAGCAGATACAAAATAATGGACATTGGAGAATTACCAGTCCAAATTGCAATAAGAAATATCGATTTGTTTATTTATAAGTGACCCAAACGTAAAACTGCTGCCCAGGGAATCACTACTTCCACATCCAGATTTTCTATCCAAGTCTCTCACAACGAAAAATTTTGTATGTGAAAATTATTGTTTATGGAACTTTAATAATATAATATTTGAAATAGTCTACCCCAAAAACCCATAAAACGATACCCCATATCGGTAGTGGGGTGGGGGTGGTGACAGGGGTGGTAGTGAGGGTGAATTAAGTAAAAAAATATTTTGAGGTTTCTGGTTCTTGTACACACACTAAATCACATTTTCTTTTGTAACAGTTTGTTGTCGGGTAGCTAGTTTGGAGACTAATCAGGGTCCAGATTGCTTAATAAGAGCGCCCAATAAAAATATAAACAATTTATTTTCTTCTTCAAACAGGTAATATGTGGCAGTGTTACACATAACATACAGGTACAGGTATAGGTTATACAGGTCCGTATCTTTTACGGTAACGATAACATTTTCTATTATCAGAGAGAGAGAGCTTAACGATGCGATGCGAAGTTAGTTGCTGCTACTGGAGTGGCATCGAGCGCCGGGCGAATATCGTCGACTCAAGAAATTTCCCAGCTCAACACGCTCTAGGTCTCTCAGGCTCATCCGCTCTGGTTCTGGCGGCGAAACGACGTCGGGGAATGACTAACGACTCGAGAGGTCCCAGCTCAACACGCTGAAGGATTCCCAGGGTCAGATTGCATTCGTTCCGTTGTGTTTGCGTCGGGAGATGCACAAAACTGTAATATGTTCAGCTCACCACGCTGAAGACAGATTGGCAGAATTGTTCACACTGAATTAATTGATTTGGGGCTGGGTTTTTATATCCGAGAATCCTCACTTACTGGTGACGTAGAACTGCATATAGTTTAGTGTCGTGTGCAAATCCGTGGCTCTAGACGGGAGCTGGGTAGATTTGTGTGCCGTGTGCATATTGGTGTCGTGTGGAAATCCGGAAACTTTAGTACTGGAACATGAATTTATGAATGCTTCATTACATTTTCATCCCCTTAAATAAAGAAGTAGAAATGGTAATGGGTGCCAAAAAATTTTTGAGACTTTAGCTTCTCTTGTATATACTAAATACCAATTTTATGGACTCTTACTTGCTAGTTTACCTTTCAATCCTTCAATGGACTAAAATAAAAATATAATCTAGATCTCACTAAAATACATACGTGTACCAAATTTCAAGTCAATATCTTAAACGGTTCCAGAGTAATCGTGCACAAAAAAAAAGTTACAAGCAGACAGACCGACAGACAGACAGAAATTTTTTTCGCTCAAACTTAAAATCTCGACGTTTCATGACATTCTAAGCCTATTTGAATAATAAAAATTTTCAAAATTTTTTTTGTCTTTACTATTATACTTCCACTGGATGTGGAAGTAAAAACTATCTCAGCTCCAAAGGCAAGTAGACCATTAAGTTTTTTTGTTGGCTCTTTCAATTTACTTTCATTACTCCTTTACCGTTTTTTAATTCATAAAAAAAAAACAGAGAGTTATTTGAATTTGTTTATAACTACAATTTCGAAAATGATGAACGAATTATAAACAACTGCAGTAAAAAAAGGTTTAAATTTTGAAAAAAAAAATCTCTCTCCTTGATCTTAAAGTACTTATAAAAAGCTACAATTTTAGCAATCGTACACATTTCTTGGTTTTGATGACAGGATTTCACAAGTGTGCAAAGTTTTAGTAACAATTGTATATTTGAGCCGTTTTAATAATCATTTTGATTTGAAATTTTAAGTGGTGATTGTACTTTATAAAATTTCATTGAATATTTCCCATTATTTTTGAAAAACAGTGATTTGTTTAGAAATGCATAATTTTGCAATATTCTTTTTTTTTTTAATAATAACAGTTGGAATTAATTATCTTTTATGTACTTTTATCGTACAGCTCATAACGAACATTTTCCTTTTTTTTGTTGTTTTCCATAGGACTTATGGATTTCGAGATATTCAAAGAAAACCGATGGAAAACAGGTCTAAAAATCAAGGCGCTTAAATAAACAATACGTCGACCTCGCAGAAACTGTAAAACTGTATGTGAACTTGATCTCCCGAACAAGTTAAAATAAAAAAATAAATAAATAAATAAAACTGCCCTGACCAGACAATTCACATTGCGAATTTTTTAGTCCTAATTTGACTGAACTGTTAAATATAGAAATGTACTTGTATAGTTAGCTATTGCTATCTCAATTATTTGTGGAAATCACTCTCTCATACATCATTAAGCATTTACTTATTTTTTATAATCCTTGTTTCTTAGAAATGATAATTGTTTTCCACCCTCCCAAAAACCTTAAACTTAAATTAGGCATATTGTTAGAAAATGCGTCCAATGAATTATAAACGAATTGTGCTCCTCTTGGGAGGAAGAAATGCACCGAAAGGTAGGGTCTGCTTTTAAATATGACACAAGAGCTTGCAAAAATTCTTGAACGTCAGCTACAGATAAATAATGTGAACATATTAAATCGTCTTATTATTCATAAAATCACTCCTTAGAAAATAATAGCTTTTGTATATTATTTTATTATAAAGTTGGTAGTTCTTTGATGATGTGCTATATAGAGTGTACCAAGGCTTATGTATGGTTTTCTCTTATTAAATTATACAGATTGTATAAAAAAATGCTGAAAATGTGCTGCTAATGTAATATACACCTGAAAGGGAATTACACTTACGAACACTCATAAATATTAATTGCATGTCCCTGAAACGAGAAAATTATAGCGTTATCGCTATAAATAAAATTAAAATCGAAGTAAATATACGTATATTTGTTTTTAATACATGTTCATATTTAATGTGATTTTGGTATTTTAAAGTATATTGATATTATATTTTTATATCGAATTTTTTATTTTTCTTAGCGACTCCATGGAAACTTCTCCATTATGGATCGAGTTTTCCTTTTTGTTTCTTAGTGACTCCATGGAAACTTCTCGCTTTTGGAACTTCTCGATTTCCAGTGAGTGAGTCGCTATAGTCGCTATAAAAATCATGTAGAGGGTTATTTATTATATATTCACCTCCTTTTATTTTTGTTATTATTGGAAATTAAAAAAAGTTTCATATAAAAGTTGTAGAGTTGTATATATAAATTTCTTAAAAGCAATAAAAAAACGATGCCTAAGGAATCACTACTTCCACATCCAGATTTTCCACCCAAGTCTCTCACAACGAAAAAATTTTGTATGTGGAAATAATTGTTTATGGAACTTTAATAATATAATATTTGAAATTATCTACCCCAAAAACCCATAAAACGATATCCCACATCGGTAGTAGGGTGGTGGTGGTGATAGGGGGTGATAGTGGTGCTGGATGAAGTAAAAAATATTTTGTGGTTTTTGGTTCTTGTACACACACTAAATCGCATTTTCTTTTCACCCTCCTTAATAATGGGGTAGGGTAGTAATGGGGGGTGGCTAATGCCAAAAATATTTTTTAAGACCTTACAGCTTCTCTTGTATACATCAAATACCAATTTTATGGACTCTTACCTGCCTGATTTATCTATTTACTACCATTTAACTCAATTTTCCCCCCAACGGAATAAGATGAAAATATAATCTAGTTGACATTCTAAGCCTATTTGAACAATTTTTTTTTCTCGTTACCATACTTCCACTGGATGTGGAAGTAAAACAATTGCTTGCATGGGTCACTTGATATAACAATAAAAAATGTTTTTTAAATAGAACTCCCTGTATGTTTTTACATATTCTTTTGGACCTTTATTCCCTGATTTCAAATATATAAAAAAAAATTAAAAATTAAAAATATAAACAACAATAATAATAAAATAATTAAAAAACCCGGTAGACCAATTCCATGGCAATCAAACAGCCCTGATTTAACACCTTTGGATGGATTACGTAAACGTATGCATCACCTATATATATTGCATAAGAAATAAATACATCAGAAATACCATACTTTACGTCCATATTTTGTTGAAAACTGAGGAAATCTATGTTCCAGAGGGACACTAAACGTCACCCGGTCCGCACCATCAGCTCATGTGCGGTACCAGTGTTATCGTTGTGTCAAATTTCATTCAAATCGGTGAGATTCGGCGCTATCATGTCAACGATATTTAGATTTTCTTCAAAATGGGATTAAAGGATTTCTAGACGAATTACCCCTTGGGATTTTAAGGAAACTATAATCTCAACAAAATTTTGCTTCTCCGCATAATACTGCTTAAGTACTAAATCATTTGTCAGATTGGTTTGATGAACGGATTATTGAAACTAATGGTTCTATACGTTTGCCCCAACTTTCTCCGGACCTTAAACCTCTCGATTTTTCCTAAGGGGCTATTTAAAAGAAAAACGTGTGTATTATATATTCCCAGCAACGTTGGCAAGTTAGGAAAACAGAATACGCCAAGTATTTGAATCTATTACACCTATAATGCTTGACGAAGTTTTACAAAATACCATTTCCAGAAGTAGAAGATGCGTAGAAGAGGGAGGTCTGTACTTAGAACAAACTTCGAACATCTCTTACGTTGATAGTCAGCGAAATAGTAATTCAGGGTTGCCTTAGACCTGGAAAGTCAGGGGAAGTTAGGGAAAGTCAGAGAATTTAGTTTTGTTCAGGGAAAGTTAGGGAGATTTAGGCTGAAAGTTAGGGAAAACAGCAAAAAATAAGGGAAAAGTCAGAGAAAAAAATACTTTATAAACATCCGCTCGCAATCAAAAGTTGTGCAGCTGTGTTGGTCGAAGATTGTTTTTTTTTTTAGTTTTGAAGAAGTTGCTTTTTTGCAGTTAGTTTTTTATAATGAACAACTTCTTTGTGAAAACAATTAAGGCAAATATGTTCTTAATTTTTTTTAAGCTCAGGGAAAATATTTTATTGATATATCGCGCTGCAGTGAAGCAGTGTTGTCGGGAAGATTGGTACTTTGCTCCTTTATTAAAAGTTAAATTATTAACTTGTATTTTTTACAGGATTTTGTTCTTTAGGTTAGTAGTTTTGATTTTCATGTACTTCTAATTTTAAAATAAGAAAATAAAAATAAAAAGAAGGCGTACGGACAGTTATGGGGATGGTGGACGCCGTATTAAACAAAGCATTGCATTTTCTCCTGGTACTTTTTAAGTCGAGAGTCAGGGAAATTTTTTAAAATTGGTCAGGGAAGGACAGAGAAAGTCAGGGAAATTGAAACTGAAATCTCTGCGGCAGCCTTGTGTTTGTTAAGTTCCTTTTTACAGTAAGCTAATAAAATGTTATTCTTCATATTTAATAAATAAAAATATTTTTCTGTTTTTCTGAATTAATTTTGGTTGACTAGAGGCTATTTTTTAAATTGTCAAAGAAACAGTTTTTGTTTTTCATGGCTTACTTTAAGAATCATCTATACTATAATGAGTCTTTTTTGAGTACTCAATAGATTTTGGGTTTGACAGTACCATTGGATTGTATTTAACTGAGGGGCTGCTGCAGGGTGGTGCCATTTGAAAAAAAAAAGACTTTTTGCAAGAAACTAATTTACACTTAGTTATTTAAAGGCCATGTCCGTGCCTTTGCAACCTTTTTGCGTGTGGTTCCTTCGATTGAAAAATCTTTGCGTAAGATACTACCACAAAAAGTTTTGACGTCAAAAACTTGATAATACTGGTAATTTTTTTTTCTTTCGAAAATCCGAAAAAAATTTTTGCTCATAATCAAGTGAACCAATTTGTTTGTATTTCACATATATTGTAAATCTACTCGTGACCATTTATTAATGATATTTTCAGGAAATCTTTTCATGAGGAAAAAAAAATTGATGCTTTTGAATTTTTTGAAAAATTTAAATACGTACTTAAAGTTGACTACAAACTTATTATTCGTGTATGAAATGTCGGCGTCTTTGTCGGTGCGGTAAATATGAAAGGCGCCGACATTTCTTGAGTACCTACATAGTTAATCTGAAGACAACTATACTGCCGTCCTAACCTAAAAGGCAGTATCTCCAGATTTTGTCAATTTGGAGTTGCTGAGTCTTTAATATGTTTCGGGCATTTTTACACCTCTTTGACTACGTTAGAAAGTAGTTTTGTCCATAGCTTTAATACAAATGAGCTATGGAGTTTGCAGTATCTCCACTTTTTAAACCTTATACCTGAAATGCAGTATAATCCTGTGCTCAACTAAAATGCAGTAACTCAATTTTTATTGGAGATGATGCATTTAAGACTAGTAACAGTTGATATTGTACTTAAAATGTCCGTGTTCAAAAGTGTTGACACCGGTAAGATCCCTTTAGTTGCACATATAAGCTGTTCGTGTTTAGACAAATAAAAATTTATGCTTAATTTAAGAACTTGTAGCTCAGACAAATGCCCCTACGTAATTCTCAAATGCTGTCAAAACTGACATAATATTTGTTGAATAATATTGTTGACAAGTAAACTAAATTCAGATTTTACTAAATAAATAAATAAATAAATATGATTGTAGGTAAAGTATAGTACATAATTCGAAATGTAAAGCAATTACGCACTCATGGAAATACGTACTCGCCGCTACGCGGCATCGTGCGTAACTTTTCCATTCCTACGTAATATGCTTCTTACAATACTCATTACGTAATATACTATTAATATCTCTATAATTTTATCGGAGATAATAACACGTTAACCAATTACGAGTTGTGCTTTTATTCCGTTTTGTTTCTGTTTTCTCTTAAACTGCCTTTATAATACCGATTAAGTACTAATAATAGGTAACTTAAGTTTGCAAATGAAGGTCAATAACAGTAAGTATTTATATCTTTTGAGCTACCAAAGTCTTGATCTTGAATATTTGAATAACTAACAATTTAGAGAAAAACTAAAAACTTAGGTTAACTAAGCCGGTAAAGAAAAAACATTTTCGGGAATTGATTTTTGCCGCCACGACTGAAAATTTCGGCCAATTTGTCTGAAAATTTTATACCAAACATTATTAGCCAATCGGACATGTGTATGTTGTCATTGTTGTTATGACAACCATCAAATTTTTTGGAAATCTTACTTACCCACGAGCACCTACCTATGTGATTAATAAGTAGAAATTTCCCTGGTTTGACAGCAATGATTAGACAATGGCGTTTATATTATGAAAAATATTTTTATATTTATTTTAAATTAAATTAGTACAATTCTGGCTTACTATGTTTCCTCACATCATTAACTAACTCCAAATGCTTTAAACATTCTACTTGTACATCTTCTTTCCTTTGAAAATAAAGCACAGAGTCGTTTTATGACATATTCCAAGACACTTGTGATTCCATGGCTAACTATTAGCGATGTTTTTAGGGGATATTATTTGTCACCACTTTAAATCACAGCAAATATCATTTCATCTTGGTTTCCCTTTACTATAGTATAAAGATTGTATACGAAATAAATTATTATGACTAATATTAATTCGCTATATTATTTTTATGCGACTAGAGTGTAGGGAATATAAGAAATAAGTATACTGAACTTGTTTTAATTTTACTTCACTCTCAGTATTTCATATTTTATCTACTATTAAATATTTCATTTTACTAAGATATGAGGAAACCACATAAAAAAATAAAAACCAAAAAAATTAATCTAGCACCGGCACCAGCCTACAAGATTTTACAAACATTTCTAAAGTTTTTTTTTGTCAAGTAATTTTGGTCTAAAATTTTCTTACCGAATCTCCCTCGCTCTTGAATTAAAAATCCGGAAATTTTTCCTCGCTCACGAATTTTTAAAGAAAATTCGGACCTCAAAAAAATTTCCGGAAATAATTCAAGCACTAGGGAGATTACAAGTGAAAATTTTTTTTTTGGGATTTTGAAAATATGTAATAACATGTTCTGACTCCTTCAGACAATCTTTCCAATGGCAAGACGATAAGAATATCAAATTTAATTTTCCGAGAAACGCCTCGAAGAATAGTGATTCAACGAGAGTTTTGTACCGGTAGGTAAAAAACAACCTACTAAACATTTTCCTTGCCTGTCTATAAGGAAGGAAAAAGAAGATTCTAGTGAATGCAGTTGACCTTAGATTTTAATACAATGGTTAATATAAATTGTAACAGGAGGTACTGTTTGTACTTTTTATTAGTTATGTTCCAAGAAATGTAATTTTTTAGCAATATTCCGTTTTATTTTGCCATCATTTTTACGAACATTTCTTATAAAATATTGCGGCATCTCCAAATTAAGCTTTTCTAGTCTACACTAAAAAGCAGTAAATCCTAATATATGCACATACTACAAGTCATAGTTGCATGTTCCTCTTTAATCTAATAGTCCAGTCAATGAAAGAGTTGTAGAGAACATTGAGGAGGGGAGAATTTTTCTCTTCAGGAATGTGTTGGGAGTAGTTAGGAGGTAAACATACTAAAAGTCCCCGCCCCTAGCCCCGCCGCTTCAGGGGGAGAGAGGGAAAGGTTCCCTTTTTCGATTCTTTGCTTATAACTCGAAAACGATGCTTCGTATAGAAAAAGGTAATCTATGCAAAATTAAACGTAATTAAATTTCCCACAATAATGTTTATATTCATTTTCTTCCTATGTGTTATAGTTTACGAGATATTTGCCAGCGAAAATCGATAATTAATAAAAAAAATCAATTATGTAACTTAAATAATTCTATGAAAGCTGCTAATAAATCACAGTCACAAAACAATCTTTATTTTACAATACTAGACGTATTCACTAACATAATATTTTGTCGAAATCTATACATTTCCTTAAATATACAGTGTGACTCACTTAAAATGAAGATACCCTTATAACTTTTTCATTATGTTTCCGATTTGAATGAAATTTTACTCGAGTATAGAACAAATTAGGATCTACTTATGACCAGAAAACCATTCACCTGCTATAAAGGCAAAGCCACCTGCGGTACGAAAATATGAGGAAAAAGATTAAAAATCATATTGACGAATTTCACGTAGCCACCATAAATTGGGGAAACTGAGGATCCCCTTTGCCAGATGAGCTTATGTATGAGATGGTCCCCGTCAATAACAAAATAAAATTTTGGTATATGTACGTTTGTGGCGCCGATCGGATATTTTTTATAATTTCTACCATTCAAAATGTTTTATTTTTTTCAGCATATTTTGGTACCGCAGGTGGCTTTGCCGTTGTAGCAGCTGAATGATTTTATGGTAATAAATAGATTCTAATTTTTTCTATACTTGAGTAAAATTTGATTCAAATCGGAAACAAAATAAAAAAGTTATAAGGGTATCTTCATTTTAAGTGAGTCACACTGTATATTTAAGGAAATGTATAGATTTCGACAAAATATTACGTTAGTAAATACGTCGAGTGTTGTAAAATAAAGATTGTTTTGTGACTGTGATTTATTAGCAGACCACGGTAAACCGCTTTGATAGAAATATTCAAGATACATAATTGTTATTTTTATTAATCATCGATTTTCGCTGGCGAGTATCTCGTAAACTATAATACATAGGATGAAAATGAATATAAATATTCTTTTGGAAAATTTAATTACGTTTAATTTTGCATAGATTACCTTTTTCCATACGATGTATTGTTTCCAAGTTATAAGTGAAGGATCGAAAAAAGGAACCTTTCCACCCCCCTCCCCACCTGAAGCGGAGGGACTAGGGGTGGGGACTTTTAGTATTTTTACCTCCTAACTACTCCCAACAGATCCCTGAAGAGGAAAATTATCCCCTCCTAATGTTCCCTACAATTCCCTTTTGGGCAGTCATTGATTGGACCATGAATACTAAAGACAAGGATAACGCACGCCGTGCTTTCATCATTTCCGTGAAACTGGAAGAAAGAAACAGGCGTTATAGATGGCGAGGCGCTCACGAGCACACTGGAGCGCGAGCTGCTCATTGGCTAATGACGTTAGCACACTGGAACGCGAGCTGCTCATTGGCCAATGACATTTTTGCTAGTGTTACTAGCGCCATCTTCTTTCTTCACATTTTGCGGATCGGTTTTCATCGGAATTTCCGTTAGCATCCGTAATCCTTGTCTTTATAATTCATGGATTGGACTATAAATAATACACTAGACTGAAAAGCAGTAACCGCCAATTTCTACTTACATTTCTAAATATTGACATTGTTATTGTGATAAAAATTTGAAACAATTATATTGAAATACTTCAAAGATTTTCATTAAGGTTTTTATGGTAGCCGAGCTAAATAAACTAAAAAAGACGTTATCTCAAGACTAGTAAAGGTGGAGATACTTCTCTCTAAGTTAGGTGGGCAGTATACTAGTTATTTGTTTTAGTTAATTTTCATTTTTTTGTGAGAACTTTTCATATACCCTCTGTAGTGCACTCATCTACATATTAGGTTATTATATCGCTATGGATAAAAAATAACAAAAACAATAATTACTTTTTAAATATTCTACAAAAATGTCGACATTTTAATAAATCTTTGAAATTCTATTCTGAAATTATTATTAATGGCTTATTATTGCCATATTGGTGACCCCGATTTTACACGCATCCTGAAAAGTTAGAGGAAGAAAAAATTTGAAGCACATTTTTGATATTTTATAAATGGATCAGAAATACCACTTTGCTGTTTAACTAACTCTGTTAAATATGGGTGTGAAGCAATCCAATTAATCATCATCCTCCTTTCTCAGCTAGAATATAGTTGAAGAAAGCGGAAATATTCCGACGTACTTTGACTTTGACGTTTTGTTGTGAAATTTTGAACAAAATTAACACTTAAATGTTTGTAAGCTGGGAGGAGAAATTATTACTCGCAAAGCAGAGAATAGGCGTATATCAGAAAAGCTATATGATGTTAATTTGAAGATATCCAACCTGATAGTGTTGCAGTAGGGATTTATGTTTGATGGTATAAGGAAATGGCATGAAGTCACCGAGTGCCGAATTATTTTCCAAGACAATCCCAAGTTTATTTCTTTCAAGAAGATTTTTAATTTCATCTTCCTTTATGTAAATGTGTTTGGTGAGTGCCCTATTTATATCATTCTCCCTGCAGTACTAGATCATCCTATCAACACGTATCAATGTATCAATTATTTACTTTTTTACAATTAATTTATGATCAGCGAAAGACGCTATATGAAAAATATTTATTAATCAAATTTTTGATTTCCATTTTTTTTTTAGTATTATATGAATATAATTTCATTATTATGAACTGGTAAAATATTCTTTAATAGAATCTATATGGATAAATTCCATGAATTGCCAAAAATATTCTTAAATAGAATCTATATGGATTGATTCCATGAATTGGTGAAATATTTAATGGATTATTTGATTTAAAAAACAAAATATTACCTTGGAATGTACTATAATTTAAATATATTAAGTATATATGTTCCTTGGAGGATTGACGGTATATTACCTCATTTTATGTATAGAATATCTCTATTTGGCCAACTGTCAGTCAAATCTGACTTTTCTTTTGTAAATGTCATCTTTGATATTGATACTTTGGTAGGTTGATCTCTCCTTTGCAGGGGGGAAGTATATGTAGTGCACTCATCTACATATTAGGTTATTATATCGGTATGGATAAAAAATAACAAAAACAATAATTACTTTTTAAATATTCTACAAAAATGTCGACATTTTAATAAATCTTTGAAATTCTATTCTGAAATTATTATTAATGGCTTATTATTGCCATACCCTCCTATCGTTCATTTTGTCACGTTTCCGCCTCCTCTTTGAAAGCGAATGTATTTTTTGAATGGCCCCATAACACATCATGAACGTCAAAATATGAAAATTAAAGACATATTTTTACACCGGCGCCTCCGGCAAAACCTCGTATTATCAGTTCCATAATTCATTGTGTGCAATATTAAAAAATTAATTCAGAACGGAAAATTGAACAAAATAAAACGTCAAAATATCTTTTAAGGGCTTAGAAACTGAATTAAAGATAAAAGCTTCATACGCCCATGGCATTAAAATCCTTTTATGTTCCTGACATTATCTTTTCCAATTTGACTAGAGTTTTATGAAAAATATATGTTGCAGCTTATTGTATGGTGTATAATTAATAAAAACATGGTGGGTGTCTCAAAGTACGTGTTGAAATTTTTCAAAAAATTCAAAAGCATCAAATTTTTTGTCTTCATGAAAAGATGTCCTGAGAATATCACTAAAAATAGTCGATTTACAATATATGTGAAATACAAACAAGTTGGTTCGTTTGATTAAGAAAAAAAAGTTTTTTCAATTTTTCCGAAAAAATAAATTTCCAAGATTATTTCACTCATTAACGCTATAGCCAATGAGAGCCCGTTTTTTCAAAACATTGCACCAATCAAACGTCATTATTAGTGGTAATTCAAGCTAGATCGGCTTTTGACAGGACCAACATGCAAAATTTATCGCTCTAATTTTTTAGGTCGCTGCAGCGGCAAATATGCGAAAATTTTTTGACGTTTTTTGTCGAGCTTTTAAGTTTTATCTATAAATATCTTCTCTAGCTTATTACTAAGTAATTGTTAACGTACTTACCTTGTAAATTGTAATATTGTATTATGTAGTAGCAAAAAAAAACACACCTCAATTCCAAAGCGAATCTTGTCTGAAATATATAGGCTGTAACTTTTGCCTATCTGTAACTGTGTTTTCCTAGTGTTCAATCAGGTAAAAATTACACACAAAGATTGTACTTAATATAGCTCATAATACAGGAACAAGTCAAGCACAGCTTTCAATAGCTCAATAACGTAGTTACAAAGGTAAGCAAATCATTTATTATAAATGTCAAGTACACATTCGCTCTGGAACAAACTAAAAATGTATAGTACCTACTTACATATGGTAATCTACCAAAAAGTAACTTGTTGAATCAAAGCTGTGCATCAAACATTATAATTTGTTGTATTTAAAATTCTCTTTGCTTAACAAAGCAAACCTCAACATAATTAATTCATAAACTTCGTAAGTTAAAAGTAAGGATTAAATACGTAAATATGAGTCAATGAACATTTATTTATTATGGAATATAACTTGTAGCGCTAGATGGCGCTCTCTATGCCAATCTCGGAACCATGGGTGTATATTTTATTTGGGCGAGACATCGGTACTAAAGTAGTGCTCTCTCTATCGTTCCTCGTCGTATTGCACCTCAGAAACGCCTGAAAGGTGTTAAGCCAGTCTATATATTATAATATCTAAGGTTTCAACTCGTTTTATTTACTAGTTGCCATGGAAACGTCACTGGATTATTTTAAAATATAGCGAATCTCCGTTGTTTCTACTTCGTTTGTTTCAGATTTGCTGTTTTGACAATATGAGTCGGTTTGGAAATATTTCTGTATATCAAATTAATGATGAAATTGAAAATAAAGGTCAGTAAACTCCAAAAAGTGACATGAAAACGTCTGAAGGCAGTTAATGAGAAAACATAATATTGAAGATGTACTTAATGAATTATTTATTCGTGAAATATTCTCCACAAATACCACTCGTGCTTTAAATTTTGTCTAAAAATTTTTTCTCAAGCTAAGTCGCCCCTAGTTAATATAACTCGTGCAAATTAGCAGTTTATTATCAAAGATTAAATCCCTTCCGCTAAAGCGGTCGGGATTTAATCAGATAATAAACTGCCAATTTGCACTCTTTATATTACCAGGCAACACGCTTTCGAAAAAATTTTCGATAAAATTTTAAGCACTAGTGATATTACATACGATAAATGTTATGAAGTTTTTAAGGTCAAAACTTTTTGTGGTAGTATCTTACCCAAAGATACGCCTCTGGAAGGAGCCACACGCAAACAGGTTGCAAAGGCACGAACACTTATCTTAATCTGCCATGGCCCTTGTCGGTTAAAATTCAAATTTGTATTTTTTTTTTATTATTTCTCATATCATTGATGATTTAAAGTTAATCCCAACAATCCAGATTCAAAACAAAACTTGGCTCTAATAAAATTAAGTCGCCGTAAAAAGTCACCAAAATGTTTCAAACCTATTCAGAATTTTCCCAGTATTCTGAAAATGCAATAATATACAGGGTAATTATATTTAAATATCAAGAGTTGGTGTCATTCCCCGCTAAACCAGACGTCATAAAAATCTTCAAATACGTCTACGTCTATATTCACCATGCCGAGTTTCATTTTAATATCTTCAAAACAATGGGCAAGGGAGGTAGTGATATCGTTGTCACCAGGTATATATGCATATATAAATACACAAATACACAGTCAAAATCGAGGTCAAAATACTTTTTAAAAGCCACTTTTCTGTGCTTCTAGGATCTCAAAATAAAAATGTATGGTCTTTTCTACCTTGGACTAATTGCAGTAACCTCCTCATCTTCATGAATAGGGAGACTAAAGTAGTTCTCTGAACAACTTCTACCCAAAATTCTGTAAAATGCGGCAACTCTAATGAAAAATGCTTAGCATCACTCGAGTAGACATTAAACAAAATAGAAGAGATATTTCAAATTTCATGGGGTACGAAAATAGCCTTAAAAAGGTTCCAAGAAATAATTATAGAATTATTGTTAAAAAGTGTAAAGAAACAACGAATTATAACTCATGAGCGGCGCCTCCACCATATGTAACGACCACCGGAATGATCATAACAGGAGCCACTTGGTTTTTCGGAGAGGTTGAGTTGTCGGGAATTAAACTAGACGGATAAAAATAACATTTATTGTTGACACTTGATCATAAAATTGCTTGGACACACGCATGATAAAACAACAATAAATTCAAGAGGACTTAACTTTTAACTAACTGCTCTTCCGATCGGAGGAACTTCCACACTGACTTTCGTGAAACCCAAAGCAAGGAAACCTCGATTTGTTTTTGTTATTTGATTTATATTAATTGCAGTTGCTTATTTTGCAAACATTCCACTATGTCAATGTTATATTTATATTTTTATCGTGTTCATATAGATAAACAATCCTACTCGGACATTGAATTTGTTTTATTATTTTTAAATCTATAAATGGACTAGAATATGTCTGTTTATATAAGGATTTGCTACTTTCCGGAATTTAAATTATTAATAATATTTCTTACGTGACAATATGCGGCCATACTCTCGCGCATTGCCTCCATATTATCACGTATTTATTCCAATCGAAAGAGTTTTCTACTTTAGGTAAATGAAAAGAATAAACTCAATTCCGCGTTCATTATTATGGGCAAAATTATTTCAGAAATAGTATTTGTCATCATTACCATTCGATATGTTAAATAATTTGCATTGTAATATTACTCCAGTTACCGACAAAATTAGAGTTCATAATCTGAATTAAAATATTGCGTGAAAGCAGTAATTTTTGCCTGAATTTTACAGGATAATTGTTTCATAGTATGTAAACATTGGAGTATGTAAACATTGTGAAGTTTCAATAAACATTGCACTCTGACCTCGATTTTTACCTAAAAAATCCGGGTAAAATCCGTACAATGTTAATTAATGTTACGCAATATCTGAATTTAAAACAGCGTTTTAACAATGCTAACCAATTTCATTACTTTAAAAAATTAAGGTGGCTAAGTAGAAATATATATAATACAGGTCGACATCCTTTCAGGCTTTCCCCCTCAGTCCTAGTTAACTAGATCCAAAACAAACAATCACTCACTAATTACACATCTTCCACTGTTTCATCAATTTATTTTCCTGCCTGCATTCAGTGTTAATAAATTTACATTAACTCGAAACTAATCGACGTTTAATTTTTCGTTTTGCTCAGTCGAGAACTCTTTTTTACAAACGTAACAAACTTCAATTTTGTGATTTCTTTCAACACTTTTATAACAGAACTGTTGTTGTTTGACACAAAACACTGATGCAAAAGCTAGATTTTTTAAATTAATTATCACTTATGATTTAATTAATCTAGTAGTGGCTTAATTACTACTGCTTATAATTTCGGTCCATCCACTCGGTTTTGGTGCCAGAGTGGTGTTTTATTATATAAACAACCTCAAACATAATGTATATTTTTTTAACGAAAAATTAAATGCATCATTTTGACATTACACTCTCTTTACTGTAATTTACTGTATACACTGTATAATATCTAATAGTTCTATAACGCATAATGAGGGTAATACAGGCTTTCAAAGTGGGGGGTGGGTCACAAAAATCACCTGTATGGCGATTATTTCCAAACAGCTTGAAATATTGAATTATGATTTTAGACAGGAATAATGATGGGTAGAGTAGAATTTATTTTTGAGTCGACATTATGGAATTGTCCCCCCGTTTTAAATGATTTTTGAGGGTGTGCATTAGGGTGGTCCAAAAATGACTTAATTTTTTATAGAAGGTCTCCATCCCCCAATTTGTTTCCAAATCCGAAAAAAGCAAGTACATATTTTTCGGTTTTTCAAAATTTTGATTTTAAATGGTGCCTATAGAGACCTGAAGTTTCTCATTTGAATTGTATGGGGAAAAATCACTGTCTGGGATTTTTTGAATAATTGTTCAGGGTTAGGGAAAATCTTGCATTAAACTTATTGGACTTGGAGAGGACTATCCAATGAAGAATTTTATGTATATACATATGGGTTTGTCGCCCCTAACACGCCTTCACGATGCCCCGAAAACTACCCTTAAATCAAAAAAAGTAATTTCTTGGAATTGACCCTTTTGAGCACTTTATCTCGTTTTCTCTTCAAAAATTGTTACTATTGGTCTAGTGGAATATTTGTCAAAATTCTTTAGTCAATTTTCGTTTATTTAAACGAATTCCATTGTTTAAACAATCAATTATTATTTATTTTCAACTTTTTTCAAATTACGCTAGAAAAGTCAACTTTTTTGTGATAGACCCATAACATTTTATATTTTAGATATCTTACCTATATTATCTAATAAACCCTCATTTGTTTAAACAAATTTATTTGTTTAAATAAATTATGGTTTGTTAAATTATACACCTAAGATATAATAATAATAATAATAATAATAATAATAATAATAATATGTAAAACATAAAATTGATTAATATACAAATTTCATTATGACTCTACTACAAAAAAAGCTAACTTTTCTAGCATAATTTGATAAAAGTTGAAAATAATTATTTAAACAACTGAATTTATTTCAAAATAAATTGACGTCACTTAAAAATAACGGACTGCCAGTCCGATCTCAGAAAACAGGATTTTTGACGAATTTTCGAAAAAAAAAATGGAATTTGTTTAAATAAATGAGGATTTATTAGATAATGGTAATATATCTAAAACATAAAATGTTATGGATCGAAGAAAGTTGACATTTCTAGCATAGTTTGAAAATAAGTTGAATATAAATAATAATTGATTGTTTTGAAAACAAATTAATGTTATTTAGAAATAATAAACTACCAGTTCGATCTCAGAAAACAGGATTTTAGGCGAATTTACGAGAAAAGAAATTATTTAAACAAATGGAAATTGACTGAAAGATATTGATATGTATATTCCACTAGACCAACAGTAACAATTTATGAAGAAAAAACGAGAATAGAGTGCTCAAAATCGGTCAATTCCCTGAAGAATTTACATTTTTTGATTTAAGGGTAGTTTTCAGGGCACCGTGTGTTAGACAAACCCATATGTTATACATTATCTTCTTCGTTGGATGGTCCTTTCCAAGTCCTATAAGTTTAATACAAGATTTTCCCTAACCCTGAACAATTATTCAAAAAATCCCAAAAAGTGGTTTATTCCCCATGCAATTTAAATGGGAAACTTCAGGTCTCCATAGGCGCACCATTTAAAACCAAAATTTTGAAAAACTTTTTTCGGATTTGGAAACAAACTATAAAAAATTAAGTCATTTTTGGTCCACTATATTGTGCACTGTGGTCACTTCTATATGACAAGAACCAAAAAATCAACTTTGTTACTTCTATCCTGTATCTGGCAACAAAGGTAATAAATGAAGTGTATTTCACGAAAATATAATAACAAAGTTATTATGCTACTTTATTCAACATAAAATAATTGTCGGAAGTGTGTATATCGAGTTTTACTTTCGTTACAGTTTCGCTCATTAAAAAGGGGATTTGTGCAATAAATCATTTTTCATAATTCGGTTGTTTGTGGCAAGTTGGTGTAAAATGAATATTCAGCAGTAACGTATGTGCAATATAATTGGTATTGGGTATTCAGAATTAATTTTAACCGTCTTTATCAGTTTGAGAACTGCTACGAAGTGTATTTAGAATTTTTTTTCACCATTTTCAATTTTCAATTGAAGAGTTACTATATTTCCGCGCGTGTCCCTACGTTGAAACTTAGTATAGATAATTTTATATCGTTTCCAATATTGTTAGTCCAGTTTTCCTGTAAATTGATCTCTGCGTTTTTCCTTGCGCAGCGTAGCTGGGAATAATTTCTTGTTTTATTTTTAGATGCTGCATATTAAATCATGTTTTCATATCAATCTACAGTGTGACCCATTTTAAATGTAAAAAATGTGTCTATTATCTGATTTTAATAGGACTTTATTTAAAAGATAGCCCATCGAAAACTCTACTTTGTGACAAAAAATTAGAGATTAATTTCAATTTTCAAGACCTACTATGATTTTTATTTTTCAATGTCAAAAATGGAAAAATTTGATTAGTGATTTTTTTTATAAAATCTAACTATACCACTGGATTCAGAAACATCTCAAATGGGTAAATCCAAATTTCGTGATAAAATATTGAATGACAGATTTATGACCAAATTAATGTAGGTAATATTTTATAATAACTTTTACATGATTTTTTCTAAAAATCGAAGTAGCTCAACAAAAGAAAAATAAATTAAGTGTATAGTTTTAATAAATATTGTCTTTTTATTGAGTAACGACAGATAATAATAGGGTGTCATGGAAAACAAATTTTAAAGTCAAATCTTTAAAATACGCATATACTCATATATTGTTATTGATATTATTAAACTGATCAATAATAGTATCAAGTATTAGTTTATTAGTTTGTAGTTAATTATGGATAATCTAAATGTAGTGGAAAAATATGAACTTGTACGCCTTACAGGATGTACTAAAGGTACCGTTTCTAAAATAAACAAAATTTTTAGTGAGTGTGGCGCTGTGACAATAGTACAATCAAATAGGTCGACAAATCAAAATTTTGAGGTAACTACTTGAATTTTTTATATAAGTTACTTTGAAGTATTTGAACACGATTAATGAAAGAAATTTTAACTAATTTTAACATACCAAAAATTTACATCAAAATTTTGATTTGTCGACATATTTGATTGGACTACAAGGCGTATTGTAAGAATGGATAATGTACAAAGAGAACCCAGGTACGAGAAAATATTCGCCGATGCCTTAAAGAAACCGCTGCCCAAGGAATCACTACTTCCACATCCAGATTCTCTATCCAAGTCACTCACAACGAAAAAACTTTGGATGTGAAAATAATTGTTTATGGAACTTTAATAATATAATATTTGAAATCCTCTACCCCCAAAAACCCATAAAACGATACCCCTCATCGATAGTGGGGAGGGGGGTGGTGATAGGGGGTGATAATGGGGGTGGATGAAGTAAAAAAATATTTTGGGGTTTCTGGTTCCTGTACATACACTAAATCACAAATTTTTTTCATCCCCTTTAATAAGGGGGTGGGGGTGGTAATGGGGGTGGCTAATGCCAAAAATTTTTTTGAGACCTTAGCTTCTCTTGTATATAATAAATACCAATTTTATGGACTCTTACCTGCTTGATTGACCTATTTACCCCAAATTTACCACAATTTACTCCCCAAACCTTCGACGGAACAAGATGAAAATATAATGTAGTTCTTGATCTCGTTAAAGTACATATGTGTACCAAATTTCAAGTCAATATCTTAACCAGTTCCAGAGTAAACGTGCGCACAAAAAAAAAAGTTACAGACAGACCGACAGACAGACAGACCGACAGACAGACAGGCCGACAGACAGACCGACAGACAGACAGACCGACAGACAGACAGACAGACCGACAGACAGACAGACAGACAGACAGAAATTTTTTTTCGCTCAAACTTAAAATCTCGACGTTTCATGACATTTTAAACCTATTTGGACAATAAAAATTTTTTAAAATTTTTTTGTCGTTACTATACTTCCACTGAATGTGGAAGTAATAATAAGGTAAAACCATTCACACCCAAGTTTTTACATACGTAGGAACCTGGTGATGATGAAAGACGGATGAAATTTTGCTTTTGGGCTCAAGGAGAGTATCTTAATAACAGATATTTTTTAAAAACTATTTTATTCAGCAATGAGGCAACTTTTACTACAAGCGGAGTGGTATCGTCACAAAATTCTAGGTTTTGAGCTATAGAAAACCCAGAGTGAGTCATTAATTGTAAAAGAAAATATTCCCGAAAAGTTAATGTTTGATGTGGGCTACTCAATGAAACAATCATTGGTCCTTTCTTTTTTAAAGGTAATATCAATAGCATGCAGTTTCCACAGTTCCTAGGAAACGAATTTTGGAATATGCTACATGAACTTTCAATACAAGAAAGAGTAAATTTACACTTTCAATTAGATGGCAGCCCTATCCATAATGCCAGAGTGGTTACCAGATGGCTTAATGCTAACTTTCCTAATCGATGGATAGAGGTAGCCCGCTAATTGGATGGCCACCCCGATCCCCGGACTTAACACCGATGGACTTCCTTGTATGGGGTTTAATAAAATCTAAATTTTACAGGTCACGCCCGAGAAGATTTGTGTGCAAGAGTAAAACTTGTGCAGAAGTTACTCGACAACAATTACAGAATGTCGTAAAAAATATTAAAAAACGATTCGACAAGTGCATTGAAATGAATGACGGCATTGTAGAGGTTACAAAAATTTAAGATGAGTTGTAGTTTTAGTGTAATATTGTAGTGTGTTGTTATTTTGTTTATTAAATACCTAATTATTATTACTTTCAATTGTCATACATGTTTTTAAGTCCAATATGATTAAGTTTGTTTAAAAGACAGTATTTGTTAAAACTATCCACTTAATTTATCTTTCATTTGTTTATTTTTCACGGATTTTAGAAAAAATCATATAAAAGTTATTATAAAATACTACCTACATTGATTTTGTCATAAATCTGTCATTATTCAATATTTTTTACGAAATTTTGTATATACTCATTTGACATGTTTTTGAATCCATATTTTATAAAAAGAATCGCTAATCAAATTCGTTCAGTTTTGACATTGAAAAAAAAGTCATATTTTTGTCATAAAGTAAAGTTTTCGATTGTTTATCTTTTAAAAAAAGCTTACTTATTATGGACGAGTGACCACTGCGGAGTGGTCCTGCCTTTTTACCCTTAATTTTTCTATTTTCAACTTTTTATATAAAAATCTCAAGGATAATATCCCTTGCTTTAAAAGGCTTAAGGTTTTCTTGTTGATATACTCTCGAGTTATTTGATTATTTGATTTATTGATTTTATTCGGGTGTCTATTGCAATAATTTACATATTTTTGCGTCAAAAAAAGTAAAATGTGACTATTTGTTAAGTTCAGTTGATTTTCACATCCATTGTCATTAAAGTTTCAGAAATTTTATAACTCTGGTAAACTATTTCCTACTCCGAGTTTAATTTTTTTGTTCACTCATTTGCGACGTATTTATGCTTTGGTTTGTGAAGGAAAGTTAAATAACTTAAATTTTAATCAGAATTTATTTAATACTTTAAGTCACTGGGTATAAATGCTTATAAAAATTCAATCTGAAGAGAGAAAAATTACAATTTAACTATAATTGTAAACGCTATTTTTTGCATTTACTTACTTTCATAAAATTGAATCTTCAACTATAATGAAAGTAATGTAAAACTTTAAAAAAAAGTTGTGACAACTGGTCAACGAAACTAACTTAATCGTGTTTTTTTTGAATTTCGCAAACGGCAGAGAAAGTAATATATGAAAAATCTAGAAGAAGAAAATCTATGCATGAAAATATCAACTTTCAATCTTTGAATTCTTTTGATAACCTACATTGGGGTTATATTACTACAAATTAAAACACCCTAAAATTAATTTAATTTCAAAACTCCTCTCTACTCAATTAGAAATGAATTAGCTAAACGAATTTCATTCAACTGTTAATTGAGTAGTAACATATTGAAATGAAAGAAATTACTCATTTTCGAGAAAAAGTATTCCTAGAAATATGACAGATATCAGAAAACTTCCAAAACGGTTTTTTCCCAAAAGTTTTTCCTAATATGATAGGGAAACCTGCAATTGTTTATTTACATTTTCCGACAAATTAAAAAACTACAAAATAAATTTATTTATAAAACATCTATCTATTCAATCAAAAAGTCAGATGTGCTTAAAAGAACTCGAGTATTAAAACTTTTTTAAGTTTTCACTGAGAAGTGACATGTTGAAAGTATTCTTAGAAATATGAAGAAAACTTCCAAAATAGAGTTTTTCAATTGAACATATGCCCTCCTAACGTGGCAGATAAAAATGTGAAATTTTGTATACATCTTTCGGAATCGATGAATTATTGAAAAATCACAAGTATACGATTTTTTTCAATTTGTTCATATATTTCTTAATATGGCAAATAAAGAACTACAATTACTTTCTTCATTTTCGGAATTAATGAAGTTTTGAAAAGTTGCAAGTTTTCAAATGTACATCCGGCCTACAACGTTTTCTATCCTATTTCGATGTCATGATCAAGACAGTTTACTCGATTTGAAATTTTCGCAAAGAAATCTTAGAAACCGCCTCTTCCGTCTGAAAATATTTCACTTCAAAATTTCCCTAGAAATATCCATAACTAGTTTCAATCGTAAAACTGAATTACAGTATTATTCACTTCCTTCAAAAACCATTACATTGTACCCACTGCACATTGCGATTCGTTAAGTGAATTGTCATCAGATAAAATAAATCTGTTGTTAAACTTAATACATGATCGTAAGACGGTCAACATGCAGTAACTCTCTGCAAAGCCAGCATTCTAAGTGGTTTTGTAATCCAATATTATCCGGAAAACCTACCTAAAAAGATGAGTGTCCACAATATAAGAAAAAATCCCCTGAACGTGCCAACACTTTGTTATTGTTATAATATGTTGCGTGTTATTAAGATATTAATAAAATATGTAAATATACAACTTGCGCTCATAGTTAAAACATGACGAGAATAACGAAAAATAACGAGAAATCGTCGATTTCCCGTTATTTTCGTCATGTTTTTTAACTATGAGCTCAACGTTGATATACGTTTATATTACATATTTTATTAATCTCTTAATAACACATAACATATATCAGTAACAAAGTGTTGACACGATTGATTGATTTTCAGGGTAATTTTTCTTATGTTGTGGGCACTCATCCTTTCAAGATTTCCCCCTCAGTCCTAGTTAACTCGATCCAAACCAAACAATCACTCACTAATTACACATTTTCCACTGTTTCATAAATGTATTTCCCTGCCTGCATTCAGTGTTAATAAATTCACATAAACTCGAACTAATTGACCTTTAATTTTTCGTTTTGCGCTCAATCGAGAACTTTTTTTACAAACGTAAGAAACTTTAATTTTGTGATTTCTTTCAGCACTTTTATAGCTGTTGTTGTTTTACACAAAATACTGATGCAAAAGTTGGATTTTTTATATTAAGTATCACTTATCATTTAATTAATCGAGCACTGGCTTATAATTACTTCTGCTTATAATTTCAGTCCATCCACTAGGTTTCGGTTATAGAGTCGTGTTTTTATTATATAAACAACTTCAAAACATAATGTATATTTTGACAAAAAATTAAATGCATCATTTTGACATTACATTCTCTTTACTGTAATTTACTGTATATACTGAATGATATCTAATATTTCGATAACGCATAATAAGGGTACTACAGGTTTTTCAAAGGAAAGAGGGGGAGGGTCACAAAAATCACCTGTATGGTGATTACTTCCAAAGAGCTATAAATATTGAATTATGATTTTGGAGAAGAATAATGTGTAGAATAGAAGTAATTTTTGAGTTGACATTATGGAATTGTCCCCAGTTTTAAATGATTTTTGAGGGTGTGCACTGTGGTCACTCCCATATGACAAAAATTAAAAATTCAACTTTGTTACTTACTTGCCTTTATCTGGCAACAAAAGTAATAAATGAAGTGTATTTCACGAAAATATAATTACAAAGTTATTATGCTACTTCATTCAACATAAAATAATTGTCTCATGTATTTTAGAAATTTTTTAACGATTTTCAATTTTCAATTGTGGTATTATTATATTCCCGCGCGTGTCCCACCTTTGAAACTTGGTTTATTGTATAGATATTTCATATGATTTCCAATATTGTTAGTCCAGTTTTGTCAAGTTTTCCGATAAATTGACCTTTGCCTTTTTCCGTGCTGGGCGTAGCTGGAAGTAATTTTTGTTTTATTTTTGATGCTGCATATTACATCGTGTTTTCATATAAACATAACATAAACATAAACATATCAGTATATATTTAAAATTTGGAGGTTGACATCCACAATAAATAGATCTGAAATCTTAAATAAAATAATGGAGGTAACAGGTATGCAAGGTAAAAAAAATGTGGATCTTGTAAAGTTTTCTGTGAGGATATAAAATGCCTGAGAAAAAATATCCCTGGATTACAAAAGATGTTCTTTAACCCAAACTGTATATTTAAACAAACGCAAAAAATGGCCAAAAATGTACCGAAATTCTCGTCTGTGAAAATTTCGAGGCTTTGAAATTTAATATTAGTTAGTTTTAGCAAAAATATGGATGTGTTATGTATTTTCATATTTAATACTATAAAATCAATATGTATATCATATTAACTAAATTTTAATTCATAATGAGTTTAAGTCATAAAATTTATTTTGGTATTACCTTATTATGGCTGAATGACCACTGTGGATTGGTCCTGCATTTTCATCCCTAATTTTTCTATTTTCAAATTTTTGTATAAAAAATGGTAAGAAAAAATATTCTTTGCTTTAAAAGGCTTAAGGTATTCTTGTTGATATACTGTAGAATATGTCGTTCTCGAGGTATCTGATTTTTTGTTCGAGTGTTTATTGCAATAATTTGCATATTTTCACGCCACTAAAATGTAAAATGTGACTATTTGTTAAGTTCAGTCGATTTTCACATCCATTGCCATTAAAGTTTCAGAAATTTTATAACACTGGTAAACTATTTCCTGCTCCGAGTTTAATTTTTTTGCTCACTCATTTGTGACGTAGTTATGCTTTGGTTTGTGAAGGAAAGTTAAATAACTTAAATTTTAATAAAAATTTATTTAATATTTCAAGTCACTGGGTATAAATGCTTATGAAAGTTCAATCTAAAGAGAGAAAAATTTAAGACTATAATTGTAAACCCTATTTTTTTGCATTTACCTACTTTCATAAAATTGAATCTTCAACTATAATGAAAGTAATATAAAACTTTAAAAAATTGTTGTGACAACTGATCAACGAAACTAACTTTATCGTATTTTTTTTTGGATTTCGCAAACGGCAGAGAAAGTAATATATGAAAAATCTAGAAGAAGAAAATCTATGCATGAAAATATCAATTTTCAATCTTTGAATTCTTTTGATAACCTGGATTGTGGTTATATTACTACAAATTAAAACACCCTAATTTAAAAACTCTTCTCTACTCTGCTAAACGAGTTTCATGTAATAAACGTTTCATTGAACTGTTCGTTGAGTACTAACATATTCAAATGAAAGAAAATTACTCATTTTCGAGAAAAAGTATTCCTAGAAATATGACAGATATCAGTAAACTTCCAAAACGGTTTTTTTTCCAATGGTTTTTCCTAATATGATAGGGAAACCTGCAATTGTTTCTTTAGATTTTCCTACAAATTCAAAAAATTACAAAATAAATTTATTTATAAAACACCTATCCATTCAGTCAAAAATCAGTTAAAGTCAAGATCTGTTTAAAAGAACTCGAGTATTAAAACTTTTTTTAAGTTCTCACTGAGAAGTGACATGTCGAAAATATTCTTAGAAATATAAAGAAAACTTTCAAAACAAAGTTTTCCAATTGAACATATGCCCTCCTAATGTGGCAAATAAAAATGTGCTGAATACCCAAAATAATATTTTATAAAAATGTTAAATTATTTTATACATCTTTCGGAACCGATGAATTATTGAAAAATCGCAAGTAAAACGGTTTTTTTTTCACTTTGTTCATATATTTCCTAATGTGACGAATAAAGAATTGCAATTGCTTTTCTACATTTTTCGAAATTAATGAAGTTTTGAAAAGTTGCAAGTTTTCAGATGTACATCCGGCTTACAATGTTTTCTATCTTATTTCGATGTCATGGTCAAGACAGTTCACTCGATATGAAATTTGCAAAGAAATATTAGAAACCGCATCTTTCGTCTGAAAATATTTCACTTCAAAATTTCCCTAGAAATATCCATAACTAGTTTTCAATCGTAAAATTGAATTACAGTATTATTCGCTTCCTTCAAAAACCATTACATTGTACCCACTGCACATTGCGATTCGTTAAGTAATTGTCATCAGATAAAATAAATCTGTTGTGAAACTTAATACATGAATCGCAAGACGGTCAACATGCATTAACTCTCCACAAAGACAGCATTCTAAGTGGTTCTGTAACCCAATATTATCCGAAAACCTACCTCAAATTTCAGGATTTCCCCCTCAGTCCTAGTTAACTCGATCCAAACCAAACAATCACTCACTAATTACACATTTTCCACTGTTTCATCAATTTATTTTCCTGCCTGCATTCAGTGTAATAAATTCACATGAACTCGAACTAATCGACGTTTAATTTTTCGTTTTGCGCTCAATCGAGAACTTTTTGTTACAAATGCAGCACAATTCAATTTTCTGATTTCTTTCAACACTTTTGGAACTGTTGTTGTTTTACACAATACACTGATGCAAAAGTTGGATTTTTTAAATTAATTATAACTTATAATTTAATTAATCTACACTTATTTAATTATTACTGCTTAAATTTCAGTTCCTCCACTCGTTTTCGGTGCCAGAGTGGTGTATTTTATTATATAAACATAACCTCTAATGTAACGTATATTTTGACGAAAAACTAACCGCATCATTTTGACATGATACCATCCAATTTACTGTATATTTCCAGGGGTAACTCGATTTGGCGTGCGCCTAAGGAGAAAAACACCGGGAAACGTGGCGAGCTGCGTGTGGCTTTCGCGTTAAAATATCGCGACCTCGCGACGCGCGTACGGAGACGACTGCCCCGGATCGACAACCGATGCCGGAGGGACACTAGTAGGTTCCTGCAGCTTCCTGTAGAGGCAGGACTGTGGCAGCAAAAATCGTTACTGTACGCGGCAGGAGTCTTAGCAATGGGGTGTTGCAAATTTATTACTTGCAACGTGCCGATTGATTGTAATTGTTGGGTTTATTTGGGAACCTTTTTTTTTTTAAATATTTTTATAATTCGTTTGCGTCGTTTCGAGGTTATTTACGAGATGTTTAGTTGTTTTTGATTTATCGAAATGAATTTATGAGTTGTGTTTGTTTTGGGAAAGATTAATGCATGTTAAATGATCGTGTGATTTTCGTGCCGCATGCAATTTTAATTGGATGGGGTACAGCTTAAATCGTTTGTATGTGTATTGTGTATGTATGTAAATATATGTCGATCAAAATTTTGATTCTTGTAGCTTAAAATTTGAATTAGTATATCATGGCTAATTTTAGCGAAACAGTTACGAAATTTGCCAAAAACAATGATTTTGTTTTTAGTTACATACTGTTACACATTTTTAGAAATAAATTGCTGGCCAATCGAAATGGAGCAAGCGGCTTTTTAGGTTGAATTTAAATCCAGATATTTTGAGAAAGAGAACAGCGAGCTTTGCCCGATTATTTTATTTTGGAGCACGTTAATATCTACAGGGCGTTCTTTTTTACCAATTCTATAACTACAGAGTTCCACAAAACTTATTTTACATTTTTTTATGCATTTCCTTAGTCATTGGTTCATTAGAAAATATCAATTTTTCAAATTTCTGATATCTCTGCTATTTTATAATATACCGAATTTTTTATAAAAATCTGTGCTTTTTCCATTTTTTTGCCATTAGGCCTTGTGTTTCGTAAGAGCCGATCATTATAGGTTTTTTATGACCTTATGACC